>CM023482.1:48730065-49333966 GCA_013339685.2 Hyalomma asiaticum
ATAAAAGGAACGTCGTTCCCCCTGCCGTTACTGCATAAATTGTAGCGCGTTACGTTACAGTTCCACCAACTCTTAAAGGAACGCTAGGTTCCTTCGTTCCTCCAAAAAGGAACTAGTTCCAGGAACGTCGTTCCTTGGAACGACGTTCCGTACAACACTGGTCCATACACGCTATGCTGCAGCTATACAGGGTGCTGTTCGTCGGATTCCTGCGGTACAGCCTATCTGCTATCGCCAACACCTGTAAGACTAACCTGCGCACGATACAGAGCATTCAAGCACAAGCTCTTAAGATATGTCTTGGCTTACCACGCAGCGCGTCAACGTGAAACCATTGCCATAGCGCAGGATTTCTCTATCACGACGGGCGTCGAATTCACCTCAGGCATGTGGCTAGCACTCCCTCACACCATCTTGCGATCCTCGTTGCTGCAAGGCCCCGCACTTCATTCAGTGCTAATGTCAATGCACACAGTGCGGTGTTTACTCCAGGGTACGCGCTTGCGGCTAAGCGAGTGCTCCCCCCGTGGTGTTTGAGCCTCCCGCAAGTACGCCTCACAATTCCTGGGGTACAGAAGAACACAGATCTACCAGTATCCGCGCTAAAGCAACTTAGCTTACGCCTGTTGTACGAGCAATACGGTAACCACAAACACGTACACACCGATGGATCGACTACGTCCTCCAGTTCTGGCGGAGCCGTGGTTGTACCAATGCAGGGGATAACGCTTCGACTGAAGACGTCTCATGCCACGACGTCCACGGCGGCAGAACTCGCGGCTCTACGTCGTGTACTAGAATTCATCCGTACTGAGAAGCCGAGAAAATGAGCTGTGTTCTCGGACTCGAAGGCGGCGTTGCAGTGCATACGGTCAGCTCTTAGGCGCGGTTGCCACGAGCAGCTGACGTACGATGTAATCGTGCTTTCCCACCACCTCAGAAAAAATGTCCACGAGATTGACTTTCAGTGGGTGCTCAGTCACTGCGGAATCAGCGGCAACAATTCCGCAGATGGCGCAGCTGGCACTTCACATCAAGAAGCGAATATTGTTCCAATTCCGCTCTCAAGGAAAGATGCTCCAATGCGGCTTCGACACCTGGCACGCCGTCTCTCAATGGTTGAGTGGAACTTACCAAACATCAGACGAACGCGATTGTACCAGCTAAACCCTTTCCTGCATCTCCGCTCTCCATCAGGACTTCCTCGACATGAGGCCTCGTTTCTTTGTCGACTTTGGCTGGGAGCTGCCTTCACAAAGGCATACTCCGCATTAATTGGAGCGATCGACAGTGCAACATGCGAGATGTGCGACACGGACGAAACCCTGGACCATTTGCTGTGCCACTGTCCGCGATTCTTCGCGGAAAGAAAAGCACTTGCTCGGACGCTACGCCAAATCGACCGGCCACTTTCCGTACATGTGCTGCTCGAACACCGCCCTCATCGCTCGTCGGCCCACAAGGCACTAAAAGCACTTTTGCGCTCTTTGAAGATGACTGGTTTGCGCGAACGCCTTTGACAGTTGGACTTGTCCTACAACGTCTTTTTCATTATTCCCCTTCTTTCTCTCTCTCCCATCTTTCTATTCCCCCTTCCCATTCCCCCAGTGCAGGGTAGTCAACCGGACGTCTTTCTGGTTAATCTTCCTGTCTTATTGTTTTCCCCTTGCTTCTGCAGAAACGCACCAATAATTTTAAATAATCAATTTAAAGTTGTCTTCAAACCGAAACGTGTATATGCTTCGTGGAGCATGTGCGGTTACGTCACAACCTTCCCGTCACCAGAAATATGCAGCTGGAGCGAAAGAAATACCAGTAGCGGGGTCCTCCGATGATATACTCAGTTATGCCAGCTTTTCTGATCTTTACTGCGAAGATTTGAGCGCTGAAGTATCGCCGTCTTGCTTTTGAAGGCCCGCTGGCTCGGGTAGGTAGCGCGGAGGTGACGTCACAAACGCAGAGTAGCCCGCGTAAGAATCCGCTAAAAATTTTTAATATTCATTTACAGGAAAACTAAATGACCTACATCCGCCTCACTTGGCATATATTATTAAAGTACCGAGGAGAATATATATACTGAAAATTTTATTGAGATCAGTGGACACTGAAAAATTACTGGAGTTGCCCTTTAAGTTCTAATGGTCGGCCCTTCTGCGTATCGTCAGTAGACCAATACGCGGCCAATTTATTTATGCTGCAATCTGCTGCGACGGGCAACGGCGGTGATACCCACCGCTCATCGAAAGATAAGGCGTATAGACCCTTTTCATAAACTGCAAGCTAGCTTTCCTGCAATGCAGCTTGCCCTACTAACGGCGGCATTGGCCATCCGGCAAACAACGTGTGCAAGTGCAATTTGCTTGCGGTAGGGCATGTAAAATGTCGACGCAGCCCTTCTGATACGAACATCCCAAAAAAACGGGTCGCAGCATGTGCAACTTGAATTTTAACAGCATTTAAATAAAGGCAGCTGTCGCCATGAGTAGGGCAAGTTGCATTGCAGGGAAGCTAGCTTTACAGTTTATGATAAGGGCCTATAGCAACCCCTTTGAGCTAAAAAAGAGAAAAGAATTGACATTATTGACAACGTCGATATTTGAATCTTGTTTCGGTCGTCTTTGGGGGTGCCTCTTTATCTTTCACGAAGCACATTAAGTTTATTTTGAGCTACAGCCGCACTCGGTAGTGCTGCGTCCGATGTTGCGATACATTTAAATATCGTAAGCGCGCATGGTCGTGGTAACCTGAGAGATGTACAGCAAAACGCACAATGTTAAAACAGTGAGCGCTGATAACGTATTCGTTTTCGACAATTCGCAAGGCCACTTAGAAAGCAAAAATTTAAAGTTCGAGGGCAATATCTTTGTAGCGAGGAAGGAAGCGAGAAGCCGTGACCGCGGCCAACGTAGGCCGTGCCGTCGTCGCTATCTTTTATTTTCCAAGAGGCGGAGAAGTGCAGAGCGGAGCGGCGGGCTGCAGCGCCTAGCCCTTGTTGGTTGGTTGGTCCTTGGGTATCTTGGCGCAACCCACTCTGGGGGATCGGCCATGAACCGGTAAAGAGATTTGTGTCGAAGAGAACTGCTAATAAAAATACAAAAATTGTAGTACAATGAGCGTGAGCTCGTTCTCTTTTTCTTCGTAGCTCGCTATCTCGAGCCACGCGGCATGAGCTCCGCTAGAGACGCAATGGTGGCAAGCGATGGCCATGACGCTGGCCGCTACACCTTCACAGTGAAATAAGGAAAAAGACAAGCGGAGCGCACCAGATGAGAATTCATGTTCATAACGGCGGCTGATTTATGCTGCATCTTTCCAATAAATAAGAAACAAACGTAACCACCAGTACGGTATCATTACGCAGGCATTCGGATCATGGGATAGTGTTTATCATGACCACGGCTAAAGGTTCGCAATGGTCTATGTATACATCGGTGATATAAATTGCAATGCATTTCTACGTCTCTGAAGTCGCCTCTAGCTGCCCTGGGTCCTGAGATATTCATACCACACCCGTATGAACCAGATTAAATTTTAGCCAACGTTTTTTCATGTTCGGACGTGAAATCATCCAGCTATCTTTGTTTCTTCTTCCCCCATCTTACTTTTTCTCACGGATCAACTTGGGAGCTGTACACCGCGACGAATGAAGCAAAAGCGAGCGGGGAGAACGGCAAAATAGGGACAGCACGGATAGCGAGAAGAGAGGAAGACCAGTGAAAGGACCCTCGGGCGATCCCCGAAAGTCGGCGCGTCTGCAGCCAAAGTCTCCATCTATGTGCAGGCGGCGGCGCTGATTGCCTCGCCTCGGTGCCGGTCGAGGCCGAGCTGCGGCGATGGCACCGGCTCGGCGGGACCACTTAACGGGGCGCCGCCGGACGCGCTGTTTGATCAGCCTCCAGAACCTTTCCAACCCCCTCGCTCCCTCCCTTCCCACTGCACAGCCGCAGCGAAACGGTGCCCGGCCGGCCGCGGAACAAAAGGCAGGCGACAGCCGCAGCGGCTTCCTCCCGCCTTCCTCCTTGCCTCTCCTCCAGAGGACCCTTTGTTGTCTGTCCCGCTGGGGCGGGATGTGTCGCAGAGTCGCTGCGGCAGCTTTTTGTGACTCCCGTACAAAAGCGAGCGGCCGGCGCTGTGCTGCTTTCCGGTTCGCCCCCTCGGTCCTCGCCGCCCGAGAGCTGGCGCAACCGCGACGACGGGCCGTCGGTGTTTCGATCCGGCCTCCACGCTGCCTGCCACAACGATAGGCGTGCGCGCTCGTCTGGGCGTGAGAAAAAAGAAAATCTTCGTGTGCGCTCGACTCGGTGACTGTAAGAGGCACCGACAGTTTGTGTCGGGCTCCCGCGGTCCCCGTCTCAAACTGCAAAAATGAATTTCGCGCGGACTATTCTCTTTATGCCGTCCGACCGGCGAAATTCACAGCCGCAGAAGAGATACGCAGTAGCAGTTCCCTGCGAAGAAATTTTCTGCATTGGGAGCGCGGAATATGTAGAGCCAGCGGTCATTTAGGATGCCCCTGAAAAGACATCCAAAGGTGGTTTCATTACTCCTGTAGTATTCTGTGAATCGAATGGGTAAGTCTCAGTAAGAGAGTCTCAGACTGCCATGCCAGGCTAGTGCTTGGGGTGATTCGGTTTATATGTGCATGATATTTACATTGCCATATCAAATTCATTCAGGTACAAAAGAATAAGATCAAGCAAAAAGGAAGCGGTATGCCGTCGTCCGCTAGCACTGATTGGTACTGACTGATTACACCGTGCTACATTAATTAACTATCGCTAATTCCTCCACACGATAAGCGCTGCGAGCACGCTGCACATAGATATGTTTAGATGACAGTGAAGATAGAAACATGATTGAACCAGACACGGCAGCGCACACTACTGCACACAGAAAATTCAAGCTTCCACGCGAGATGTTCTCTAACAGCAACCATACTAAGATGCGAACGTTGTACCGGTGTGCGACGCTCATTCAGATAAGTAAGCGATGTTTTGGATTCGAATTGTTATATTTTATATTTTACTGTTTCCCTACACATATACCATGACATTGCGCGAACCTCTTATTCCAATATAATCAAATCAATTATAGTTTGTCTAAATTCTATGAAAGCCTATCACAATTACTGCATAATGTACTACTGGCAGTCGACGTAGCAGCGTTTACTAACCTGTCACGTACTCATGTAGTAACGTTTACTACCCCTTGCACACTTCGTAGTAAGTACAGTATTTACGACCTTTCGCATACTTCGGATGTAATAAATCGTCATAAAAATGTAGCTAATGGTAGTAACACTACCGTGAATGAGTTTTGGCTACCTTTTTTGATGAGTGCATGATGACACTGTACTTTGGTAATATCTTTCGCTCTCTCTCTTCCTCATGCCGCAAGCTTCGTCGAGGGGGGGAAATCTTAGTAGAAATTAGGTCTGCGCGAATAGTGAAATATTTCGTGCGAAGCGACGAATTCCAATATTCACGTCTGAGTGCGACTCGAAAACTTTTCCAATAATGCTGGAATAGCTTTTTGAATAATTCCGAGTTAAGTTAGTTAAAGTACGCAGGAAATGTACTGCTAAAAAAATTTACTGAACCATTACTGTACTCCCACAACGTTTCTAGGAAAAGATCAGTCCAGCAGAGAACCGCGCATATGCATGAGTTACTTTCACTGCAGTGCAGAAGTGTTGGCTTCACAAGTGTTAGCTTCGCCGCAATGCGCTATGTAAACTTCGCCGCAGCACAGAAGTGTTACGCGGCGAAGAGTATATGCGGGAATGGGCCGCTTGTTACGGACAAAGCACATTTTGTCCCTTAAAGGGGCCCTGTAACGCTAATTAGAGCAGGTTGCTTTCATCGCAAGTTTGCTAGATGTGAGACTCAACGATGGCTGTAGCACCGGCTAAGTCAGAGCGCATTACATTTTATGTACCTGACATCGCCTTCCGCGTTTGCTGCACTGTCGTATACATGAACAGTTTCTGCAATCAGAGGCGACATTGTTGAGCTGGTTAAGTTTCTGGTTTCGACAGGCCACAGTCGGACATAAAAATATGCGTCGCGCATGTTCAGAATGTACATGACTGTAATAAATTCTAAAATAAAAGCATGTTTTATTCTTGCTAAAACTACTAAAGAAACACGCAAATTTCTGCATTACAAGTTAATTTTGAGCGAAAATGACACAAGAAGCGATGTGTGGCCCACGTGGTTGCCGTAGCCGAAGGCAACGATGCCGTTCAAAAGAGCGGCGGCAGCTTGTTATAGGAAGGCCACAATACGCCCGCATTGCGGTACCGCAAGACGTAAGCCGCGTTTCGATAGGGAGAGGCATAATTCACCTATGGATGAGGAAAATGCGAAAGGGGAAGCCGTTATTTTTTCTCACCTTTTACTTTGAACTTGCAAGTTGAATAACTTCAATATTTCTGCGTGAATACAGAAGGTGATGTTTCTTTGTATTTTTTTTTCCGCTTACCTCGGGGCAATGCGAGAATTTCGTTCATGATGCAAAACGCAGCGAGTAAAATTTGGTTTCTGGGTCCCTTTAATTACATACTTCGAGCAGTTCGAATATGGAAAGTCAGACGCGAATCAAATGGAACGACAAACGTTATTTTCGAAATCTATTCTACAGTTAGAAGGCAGGATAACTGTTGCTCGTTAAGGGTAACAGAGCGGATCCCTAGAGAAGGCGAGCGTGGCATAGGGCGGCAGAAGGTTACATTGGCAGATGAGATCATTTTTGCGGGTATAACGTGGTCGCAGCTTGCACAGGACCGAGATAATTGGAGATCTGTGGGAGAAGGTTTTGCTTTGCAGAAGGCTAAACGGCATGATCAAGATTTTGATGATAATACTCATGATGACTAAACGGCCACAGCAGTATATGATCAGGAGGAGAAGGGGGCGGAGGGGGGGGGGGGGAGTTGGTGACCTAAACACTTCCGCTTCTCTTTCTAATCGCCGCACTTCCAAATCAGCCAAGGTGGCCTGCAGAGGCAAGAAGGCCAAACTGTTCTTTTGACGCTAACAGAGACAAGAGCACACGCATCACATAAACTCACAGGCGCATGAGTGATACAATATGCGGCTGTCCCCTTTCGCAATTCTCATTGCGTCGGTGTGTCTGCGTGCCGCGTTGAAGACTCCGCTTCACGCTAAACCGTCCATTCCACCCTTGCCTCAGGATCTGCCCAGGCAATCGCGCGACCTCATCTAGAGGCCTCTAGAGCGGCGGCCAGTCCTTTCAGCCATACAGCAAGACGTACGTATACGCGCTGCTCAGTGGAAGAGTCAGCAGAGCAACGAAATACGATCTCCCCCTCGGTGACTGCGCTCGCTGGCCTGATCGCATCGCTCGGCCACCGCCATCCGACCGAAAGCAGAATGTCGGGCACGTCCGGCGGCTCGAGTACACGCGAGCGAACCGCCGCTGTTTCCCTCTCTCTCTCTCTCTCTCTCTCTCTCTCTCTCTCTCTCTCGCTGTGCACCGCGACACCACGGTAGGGAAGGAAGTGTAGGGACGCAGGGAAGGGCGCCGAGGCAGCGAGAAAGGGATGAAGGAATGGGGACCCGAGAAAAGCGCGATCGCGTCTCTGGAATCCCAAAATCCCCGGCCTCGCCGCCGCCGGCGAACTCCCAGGGGCGGCCGGGCAAGCCGAAAGGCTTTGCCGTGCGCTTCGCGACAGAGCGCTGGTCTGTTGTAGCGCCGGCACGGATGCGAGACCGAAAAAAAGAAAGAAAAAGAGGTCTAACGCGGGCAGCTCGGTCGTTCTGCACGCTCGCTCTTTCGCTCGCGGGAGCTTTTGCCGGCTCCCGGCTCGAAGCTTCGCGAGTCCGTGCGGCTAGTAGCCCGCGCGGGATAGGAGAGGAATTTGCGAGCCGGGGAAAAAAAAAGGAGATGGATGTTCATGCTGCGCGTCCCAACCGGGACAGTGGTGGGGAAGAAGGGCAGTGCAAAGAAAGATCGAGGACGCAGGCATACTCCACGAATGACGCCGCGCGTTCGTCGCCTCCGAGAGATTTCTGTTTTACGAGTCCTTCTTGACTACTCTGTTCTACGCAGTGCATCCTGTTCATCTGCCGGTGCTCTTTCAAGCACTGCCTCATTTTGCAGTGTGGAAGAGGGGCCGCTGGCGTAAAGTTTCAGTGGATGTGGGAGAGGCTGAAGCCACACGGGGTGGATACTTAACAGCCCAATATGTCAGCTCTGTTTTTTATAGAGGTACCATATACTTCTGGTATGAGCTTGGTTTATTATGAAACTTAAAGATATTGGTCAAAAAGTGGCGGATTTCACTTATTATCAAGTGGCTCGTGTGATGGTGGCTGTGTGAGCACCTACCCCTCCAAAAAGACATCACATTGACCGAAACTTTAAAGGGCGCATTTCGCGCAGGTCCCAAGGAGGCTACGTGCACTTGAGCATTCAAAATCCTCTAAGATTTCTTCAGGCCTACACTATCGCCGGTGAGCTGAATCACCGGTCAGGTTCTTGTTCCTCGAATGCACCCTCACTGAGGACGAGGAGATTCCCAAACCTGGTGAAGTATGCAAAAAAGCTCTCTTACAGCGCGTTCCCCAATAACAGTTTAATATACCCCGGTCAAGCGGAGTGATAGGTTCACTCCTTTTGACCGGAGCTTTTCGATGGCTTGTTGGGAGCAATATTTACATCCATCGCGTAGTTTTTACGGGTAACTGTGGGGGCATATGTTTACATCCATGGCGGAGCTTTTGCGAATGGCTACATGGAAGTATATGTTTAAAACTTTAAATCCATGTAAGAGATTTTGCTGAATCCAGCTAGGCCTAGGCGCGGTCCGGGACAATTTCTTGAATAATTTTATTAATATTGGGTTTACCTGGGTGAATTTCGTATCCTTTTGGTCTTTTCTTCTTCCAGTCGATAGGTTTGACCTTTATTTCCGATACTCCTGGTTTGTCAGCATAAAATCATGATAATCTCGGAAACCACGTCAACACTCGCTGGGTGGTGGTGCCCCAGCCTCTTCATAACAAAATATTTCCGATACGCACATCATTGTGGTCGTCTGTTCGATGTGCGGCATTCGGCTTTCGGCTGGAGGAGTAGGGCGGTCCAGTGCGGTTCAGCAGTGTAAAGAGCCTTGACACATTTACACAGCACACTGATCGGCCATTGCAAACTCACTGCGCAGTCATGACTCGTTGTTTCAAAAAATGAAGTGGTGCTTCACTCAGACGCACTAAACACAAGCGCGAGTACAATTACACACCGGCGATTCGTCGAACCAACCAGTGCACTGGAGCATCACACGGAAGCACTAAACAGCCGCGCGCGCTTGTGCACACACACACACACACCGACGCAAGTGCGTCGCTGCCGAAGATGGTTATTAAAAACCGCTCATGGCGATGTTGTGACCATGTGACCTGAAACACCTTGGGTAGTATAATAAAGTAATGGCGTTTTTATACTCCGTCACTTAGCAACCGTTGTAAATTGATGACATGTGCCGTATTCACTCATCTGCGATGGAGTAAATGGTTTGGGCATGAAAGTGTTTCCGATTGACATGCTGGTAAAAGGTCCCATATCGGCTCATTTTTGCGTACAGTGTAGAAGCTCGGAGAAGCTTCGAAAACGAACATTTCATGTAGGGCGATGCAAATTTCGCGCTAGACAGCGAGCGCGAGATGACCCACAAGTTCCTGACAATCACCGCGCACCAAAAAAGACTGTAGACGACGATACTACGGAAAGCTTCAATAATGTTCCACTGTGCAACCGGCCAGAAAAGGGCAGCACTGTTCAGCAAACTGTTACGGTTGAAACTGTGCAACTCTACTTCAAGCTAACTCCGGCCGCTAAGATCGCCTGTTGAATCCAGAACCTAGCCAACGTGTGCAGACTTGCCTGATGCACGCGACAATTATTCGTGTGTGCGATGAGCACGGGCCATTCCATAAGTGCTCTCTTCTCTCCGCATGCGGAGGGTGCCTGGATGTCTGGATGAAGCCGGTGGGCGCTGAATATCTGCGGAGCAATGACGTGTCGGGGCAAGCGTCGACCGTGAAGGACACTGGCTTTGTGTCGACAGAATGAGCATAAACCGACAGGCCATTCTTCCACCGAAGGTTCGTCGCTCCCCTCTGCGGTGGTGTTCTGCGCATGTTTTACCCCGAAGCTTTTTATGCCAGGGTTCATTAAGATTTCATGCAAATGCATATCTGAAAAAATTAGCACACATCTGACAATGAAACAGTGGCACACGCTAAGATCCAAACCGACAACCAACGATGATGCGGTGAGAGGAGCTATCTACCGATCACACCACCGAGACTTACAACAGGTAAAAAACAAATGGGTCATACACGTGCGCTACACCACTTTACAATTTCCATCTACCTGGTGTCCTGTTAAAGCAAACGTGTTTAGCAAGCAAAATTACCATTAAATTAATTAAATTAACATCGCCTTCCTTTCATTCCGCTCTTGGTTCACGATGGTAAACCCGCTGTATAGGAACGGTGAAGCGGAGCACTATATTATCATGCTAATGCGCGCCTGTAGTTAGCGCTTAGGTAGTCTCAGTGACTTCATCACAGCGGCGGTTAGGGGCGTCATCCTGCCCTCGCGTTGCTTAGGCAATGTATAACTACGACCGCTACGTAATGTTGTGCGACGTGAGTTGCAGCCAGTTCTGTTGTGACGTGCTCTGCTCCAAAAAAAGCAAAGATGGCCACTGACAAGCAAATGATGTGCTTTTCACTGCAGCCGACTGTGTTCACAAAACGATCCGCTGACCATAACGATCCATAACAAGGAACAAGAAGCCGCAAAAGATGTCAGGCGGATAAACCACTTTGACATACCAGCGCTTCACGGCAGTTTTCTTTCAGGGAAGGCTGATAGTACGGGTTAGATGCCCTCCTGCTCTCATGGGGGGAAGAGATCAAAGTTCAACGTAATGTTTTGATGGCGAGCTCGTCAGTTTCGTAGAAATAGTTCCTGGACCACGGGCGAGAAATCAAGGCAGAGCAGCCTGCCCTCTCCTATTTTGTGGACCCTGTTTTGGTAGCTTCTGTATTTCTCTCTCTATTTATCTCTCTTAGCTAGATACCTTCTAACGAGACACACATGCCCGCTGTTGCCGTGATCCTTAACGACGTTGTTGTTTTGCTGGCATCACTACGGTATTCACGCGGGGCGCGACACACATCGACGCACAGGATCTCGCGAACCGTCAAGGCCGATGCTGACCGCTATAATTTCCGCCAATCGGGCCATCCTGCCAAGCGTCGAAAGAAACTCTCTCAGCGTCGACAGTTGTGTGCGAGTCGCATCACCGCCTGCAGGCGCAGGCTGTAGGAGCAAGCGCACGGAGGATAGCTTGATCCCAGTACCGCGTCCGAGAAAAAGCGCTCTGGGGGCGAACTGGAGGAAGGGAGCCGCCGCAGAAGACGGCGCTCATTAGATGGACTTATCGCCCGCTCAGCCGCTGCCTGTCGTCGGCGCAAACGCTACGTCTTCGCGACCTACCGTGCTGAATTGGGTGGTCATTGCAGGAAATGAAGAAGAAGAGCGAGTGCGCAGGCACGCCGCCTTCTATGAGCTCTGTTCCCCGAGGCGCATGAAGGCCCTTCTTCGGCGTCCCGAGCCACGAGTGCGCGGCGAATGCGGCCGCGTCCGCTTTCCGCGGGGTGTTTTCTCCGGAACATGGGCGGGAAGTGTCGGTGGGGGGGGAAGAGGTTCGGGACCCGGTAATGAGGGTCCTAAATCGATTCCCGGCTGCCACCTCTGCCTGCCTCTTCGTTGTGTCCCCGAAGGGCAGCCTAGCACTAGTGTCGGCCCGAAGAAAAGCAGCCGTGGCCACTGTGGCACCGTTCGATATATCGAAGCCGGAAGGGGGGAAGTGGGAGGGGTTACGTGGCCTGTTAGAGCTATCGCCAATGGAGCCGACTCGATCTCAACTGCTGCTGTTCCCTACGGCGGCGTTACCGCTGCTGCTTTGGATAAGCGCTTGCATTGTCACGTACGGTTTGGTGCGGCGGAAACCGCCAGTGTGGGGCCCAGTTCAACGTGTTGATTACTCATTTAGCCGATGCGAATGCTTCTCTTCAGAAAACTTCGGGGACAGTGAAGCTTTCTTGGGTTCCGAGCATGTTCGTGTACACTTCCAGGCAAGTTAACCTTAACATAAGTAGAAGTAAACAAGCAGGAACTAACAGAAACATGCTGCCTTTACACGAGCGTTGTTAAACAATGGAATGCTCCCACTTAAGTAACCGATATAGCTGATAAAACACCTGCCTTCACTAACGTCACCGGGAACTGCTGCTTTGCTGTGTCAGCTTCCTTTGAAAACGTACGCAATGTGCTTCTTTTTTTCAGACGCAAATTTTTCAAGCCTGATGATATGATTAACCGCGCATCTTACCTCGTAGCGCCGGTCATCCTTTGTCGTTCCTACCAGATGGTACACATATTCAACAGTAAAAATTCCTAGTTGTCACTGGGTCCATATGAAGCCACCTTCTTGGTCTGCCAGTCATCTGCTTGACCGAACCGCATACAATACTGTCTCCCAACACGAAGGACTTCTTCCTATAATTAATAAAGATGGCAAATTCAAAACAGTGGTTCTCTGGCTTATGGGTCACAGTGAACCCTGTGCTGACCTGTACGACGGCCGTAACTAAAAGCCTCATGAATTTGACTTGGGTGTGGAATTCACAAGTGATATCCCTCGGTGAAGTCACCCTCAGTGAAGTCACCCGCATTTCAATGTGGGTGAAATAACTGAAATGCAAGCAACGCCCGTGCATTTCAATTTAAGTGCCAGTTAAAGAACCCCAGGCGGTCCAAAATTATTCAGGAGCCATCCAACATGAAGCCTCATAATCGTAGCTGATTTTGGCACGTGACCCAGTATTTTAGAACGGAACGCTGCACTTTCTCCGCGGTTGCCAAAAGAAGACGTCAGATATAGGAAACCAGGAAGGCCTGAACGCTTTCAGTGCGTAAGTGGCCTACTTTTCAATGTGGTATTGCGATGTAACGTGTGAGGAATTGTGTGCGACGGAAAACTGCGGGAAAGCCTTTTCCGTGCGATCCGTGTTGTTGCTTACATCGTCCAGTGAAAACAGAAAACATTCTTTTTCGCAGACTGCGGTATAATGCCACAGGCAGGTTAGTTTTTGTATGCGCGAAACGTCGTCGGCAACAAGACAACAACGAAAAGTTTGTCCAGGGAAGGCGAACGCGTAGGTGCAACTGGGACGAATACTGTGAAAGCGAGATGGTGGGACTTTACGTTTTGTTGGGCGCGTGTCGGTCACGGAGTTATTACGTTGAAATCTGCGCGCTAGTTTTGCCAGCTCGAACACTGCCTCGTGAACATAAACAGCTAAAAGATAGGAACTGATTTTGTTGTATAGCTTTTTCAATTGTGTACTGCCACACTGGACATTTTCGTTGGACTGGTCCTCGTCCTCATAAATATCCTGGTCGGCATCTACGACCTATGGCTGGTGTCGGTTTCTTTCCCTCTGGTGTATCAAAGGCTTTTGGAAATGGGGGGTGTGGTACTTTGGAACGAACTCCATCAGTGTATGCAGTTCCTCAATCTAAAAGAATAAATTATGTATCTAACACATCAGCCCGAGAACACTTGAAGGCTATTCTTTCTTTTTCCCCTTCGAGCGGTCTGTGCCTAGTTTTCCTTATCCTCAATGTCACCAACCTTCTCTTCGTTCAGTATCTGTATCTCTTTGCATTTCATCGGCAATATACGTCGTTCTTTCTTACGTACCACGTATCTTCGCTTTGTTATGCATTTGTATTTGCGTCTTTAATACCTGCCCTCTAACACCAATGAACCACTCTATAGGCACTCTGTGTATCGTAAATAAATAAATAAATTAATTAATTAATTAATAACACCTTGCACGCTGGCTATTGTTAAATAAAAAGAACACGGGGAATACGGCTAGCCTGCGAGCATTCCGGAGGAATGCGCGTTCCCACGGAAGGGCGCGGCCCGTTTCGCAAGCTGTCCGACAGGCGACGCCACCGCCCTTCTCCGACGCGATTCAGAAAGGGCTTTGGTGATCACTGGGCGAATTCTACTCACGCGAACGAAAGTACCGTACAGTTTTCTCGAGACTCAGCGCCGCCTTTAATTAAAACACACACGACGTGATAAGATACGACCGTCTGGCTGAGAAGTGCTTTCAGGCTGAGTTGGAAACTGTTGAAAACTGTAAACTTAGTTGGTGGAAAGAGTGATGTGTTCGTGCGGCGAAACCTAGGACGGCATTTAATGTTCCTGACGTTCTGACAAGGGGCTTGCGAAAATTATCAATTCAATGTCATATTAATATTTCAAGAATAAACAATACACATATATCTCTACTTCCGAACACTCTAGTGTTATCCAACCAATTTTAGGTTTTGTCTTGCTTATTATAAGTAATTTAATGCATATCATGATAACGCATCACTATATATAGTATTCATGTAATTACCCATCCAGTGACATAATGTCACGTGACACACAAGAGACTATGATAGCAGAGACCGCACCGTCAGGTAGGCAAGAACTGCTAGCTGAGCAAGATGGCTCCGACTCGGGCGCGCGCTGAGCCAAAATCAACTTCTTTCTTTGTGTCCATGCTGGCTCGCGCCCGCCGCGCATGTCCCGGTGGCATATAATGCTACACATGTAGAATATTCGAGAATTACTAAACATGTGTTCGATACTTTATTCGCTTCTGCCACTATTCCAGTCGTATTCGATTCGCTTCCAAAAATCACTATTCTCCCACAACTCTCATTTTGACCATAGACTTGCGCAAGGTTCGCCATTAGGCGAAGGCGGAGGAGGGGGCGGGGGGCAGAAGTTTAATGCAGCACCCCCTCCAATGACAACGAACTCCCACTGCGGCCATTTCGGTCAAAGCGCGGTGCGATCGAAGTGTATTGGACAGATTAGCGCCCCCCCCCCTCCCCCTATCTCCCCCAGACTCCCCTGTGCGCCAGCCTATGGTTCTGACGTACCTGTGTACCACGCCTGACAGCGACAATATCACAAAATATTGTTCTTTATTATCGCTGTTCTTTTGCGCCTTTATTTCGGTTCACCAACTTGGGAACATGAAAGTTGAGCCATAGCCTCCCTGATGATCCTTGATGAATTGTCAGGGACGCTATGGTTGAGTGTATCACTTAAACTGGGACTCTGGCCGTTCGGTAGAACTGTTGTACAAGCTGCGCGCCATTCGCGCATGTTTTCGAGACCGCATATGTTCTCAGCGTTTTCACTAGTGCAACTTATTTTCTGTGGCACACTTCAGTGCCGTCTGAGCACTGTCACTAAAAAATCGTTATGCTCGCGAAATAAGCGCACAGCTTCACTTAGTTCAAGTGGATATTTTAGTGAACGAGTGAGACCGAATACGCGCGATCCACTCGACACACAACGACAAAACTAAACGTTCTGCCATTGCTCTTGTATTTTCGAACTTTTCGCGAGAACAGCAATAGCAGAACGAAAGAAGGAAAAGAAAGGAAAGCTTCGCAATAATATGGCTAATCGTACAAAATCAACCGTTTTGTTTGTTTTGGCAGCTTCGACACTTGCCGACGTCCAGACGTCACATCGTTTCCATTCGGTGAACTCGTTTCGAGAGTTCGCAACTAGGGAAGTGTCTGATTGTACACACATCCAACAAACGCAGCTTCGGCTCATGTTCACCTGCGGCGGCCTATGAAGCAGCAAAGAAAAAAAAAAGATGTGTCGTGATAGACCCAATGGCCGTGCGCGATTGGCTTGTGTAGGAGCACGACCCCGCATATCCTTCTCGCCCCCTATGCCCGAAGCGAGTGGACGAACCGCAGTCAAGCGACCCCTGCGACAGCACGATCAACGTCACACACCTGGCCTCACTCCCCGTCACCTGTCACCACCTGGCCAACAACGCGCAGAAGGGTCCGGAGAGCTGGTGAGAGTCCAATAAATCTTCCTCCCTTCCACTCCGCAGAGCCATACAGACTGCCATCCAGTGGCCCGTGTCATGAAAAGAACCGAACCGGGCGTCGTCCCGCTCCATGCGAGACCAGTTTCCGTCGTTTTCGTTGAAAACACAATCCCGCGCATAAGTTCAAGCTAGAGAACGAAAGTAATATCTTGCACAACCTGTTCTATAAAATGCACAGACGGACCTCACAGAGCGGACAGCGAGTCTTCTCAGCTCGGCCGCATGCAGGCAGGCTTTCATTCATTTTAGCGACCGTACAAGGAATCGCGCACCAAACTGAGAGCCGGTTCGGACGCGCCGAAGCGCGAGCTCTCCAACCCCTCGGCCCTGCAAGAAGCGAAAAAGAAAAAAAGAAAAAAGAAAAAGGAAGCGCAGAACGAGAGAAGAGCGCAGGCGTGGAAGCGAAACCAGCGCCCGTGCGGGGCAGGCATTTAATGAAGCGAACACGGCGCTCTCCCGCTCTCTGGCTTCGCCGGTCGTTCTGCCGGACGAGCGGCGGCGGGGACTAGTGCCGCGCCCGCCTCGATCAATTATTTAATCACGTCTTCACCGCTTCCAGAGGCGGCCGGCCACACCGGCCGCCCTCTTCTTTTCCCCCCATTTCTTCCAGCGCCTTCGTTGTCCCCTCGCCCCCTTGTTCGCCTTCGCCACCGGCATCACTCAATGGGCCCGCGACCGCGCGAGCTCCTGCGCGCCGCTTCGCTACGGCTAGAAACGAGCGAACGGCTCTGCCGGATCGAACCGTGAGACAAGGCCCGCCGGCGGGAAGCTCCTTTCCTTCTGGCTTCCTGGACTCCGATACACGTTTGCCTTTTGCGCCTCCGTTTCTTCATTCTGTAACGTTTACTTATTGCTTTGACATATTTTTTTTCCTCGGGCCCGGGTATCCGACGACCGCTCCAGTTTTGCGCAGCACTTAGACTCTTACCGTGCGGTAACGATAGGTGAGCCTTGCTTAGCAATGTCATTGTAAAGTGACTGTTTTGTACTTACTGTTACAATAAACTTCTGACTGCGACATTGCCCCGCCACGGTGGCCTAGTGGTAATGGCACACGGCTACTGATCCGAAGGTCGCGGGATCAAATCCCTGCCGCGGCGGCTGCATTTCGATGGAGGCGAAATGTTGAGGCCCATGTGCTGTGCGATGTAGGTGCACGTTAAAGAAACCCAGGTGGTCGAAATTCCCGGAAACCTCCACTACCGCGTCTCTCATAATCACAGCTGGTTTTGGGACTATCACAAAATAGTGCCTATTTCGACGAGAAACCCGGCTTCCAGCTGGAGGGAAAGCCCAAATAGCAACAAGAAAAGCGGCGCGCACGGAGGAGGCGCCCAAGGTCACGCCGCGTCTCCAAAAGGGGAGAATTTTGTAGAAGCTTTCTTATCGCGGCGAGCGCGCGCACGGGACAGACGTAAGGAGAGAGAGGTGGCGGAGAGTACACACCGACGCTCCTCGCGCAGTGAGAGAGAGAAAGAGGCGCCGCCCCAACGAAGAAGGGCCGAGAATGGGCGAGAAGGTTCCCAACTTTGTGTGTGCTTGAGTCACGTGGGCCGCGCCGAAACTTCTAGTACGGCTTCCTAAGGCTATATAAACAGTCGGACACGAGCCGCGAGGTAGAGTAGCAGCACGTAGAAGTAGCAAGAAGACGTGCGTGACTGAGGCGCTGTTCCACGAGCCAGCTGACAAGCCCATCTGCAAGCTTCGAGTTGAGAAGACGCTCGAGTGACTTAGCGAATAGGACTCTTTCGTGTTTTGGTCTTTTGTTGCAGTGCATGAGCTTGTTCGTGTTGGTTGGTTCCGTGTAACATTGTAACCGATCTATCTGTGTTTATATTGTGAAGAGCCGTGTTGTATGCACGATTTGTGTAACTACCTACTTGATGAGAATAAATTTGTTTTGTTTGATCACCCTTGGCTCTGACTCGGTCTTTGAACCACTGCTGGCGTTTTGCTAGTGTGCTGAAGGGGACCAAAAACCTTATTGTCCAAGCTTTCGCGGGATTATTTCCGGGGGATTAATACGTTAGTCCTTGGGATCATTTTCCGGCGATTGCGTCCCGTACCTCACAGCACGGGTTTGGTGACAGGGACGTTAAACCCCACAAATCCAATCAATCTGACTGCGACACTGTATGTCGCCTTCCCGCTTCATGGTCGTAGGAAGGCTGGCAGCAAATCCAATAGAAAACGAATAACGACAGGTGATCCCCGAGGCTGCCGTCAGTGATGAAGCACTGGTGGCCGCGATGCGCTGTTGCTGCTCGATCAACAGGTGCGGACGCTGTCGTCGAACTGTCGTCGTGGGCGCATCAGATCGCCATATAGTCCAACAGAAATATGCGGAAGGCAGTGCGTAATTATCGTGTCATGTAGCCATTACACGTAACGGTGCAGCGAGGAGGGTAGCTGAACTTGGCTGCGCTGGGGCGCAGCAGAGATTGATAGCGTTTTATTTATCCCTTTATTATTCGTAGCTGCTGATCGGTCTACACCTAGAATAGCTGAAAATCAGATAGATACTGTAGCACAAGGTATTCCCCCGCTAACAGGGGGGGCATGCAGACATCAGTACTAGTACATCGACAGCCCTGCAGGAAGGCGCAGTTCGCCCCAGCGTTGATGACAGGTATTTGCATTCGGCCATTGCTATACCGGGAGACGCGATAGCCCGACACGTCTCCCTATAGTGACTGACTTATTGGCTCATTGGTAAATACCCTGTCTTAAGGTAGCCACAGCTTGAAGGCACTGCGCGTATGTCATTAAGCATTTTACGACAAGCATTTTGTTTCTGAATGTTTCACTGCCCCGCCACGGGCATAGTCTAGTGGCCATGGCGCTCGGCTGCTGATTCGAGGGCCCCTGCCGCGGGGGCTCAGTTTCGAGTGAGGCGTTTCCATTGCCCTTGAACTGAATGTGCGATTTAAAGATGCTCGTTAAAGAACCACAGGTGGCCGAAATTTCCGGAGCCAGCCCTCGCTATGACGTCTGTCATAATCATACCGTGGTTTTGGGACGTAAAACGCCAGAAATCATTGTTATTGAATGTGCAGCGGAAATCAAGCACGCGATGAAAAGCGCGGAGACATTGACGCCTTGGTGCTGGTGTGAATTTTCAGTGCTTACAAGGCCGCGTAATACTCCAGCTGGGATAGGCGTTAACTCTCGAGAAAGAACAGGCGTGCTTATTTATTTACTTTTTTTTTTTTTTTTTTTTTTTGCTGCCCACAAGTGGGCACGGCTTAGCGGCACGCGAAAAGGAAAACCAGGAGAATAGACGAGTAAGGAAAAGAACGAATGCTTTCGCTGCTCAACGTACCCGCCCTCACAGTGTTTGCCATTGTACATTTTTACTCATACCTCGCCAGGTGGCGAGGTACTACACCCGCTTCGTTCGACGTTTTGCTTTGTAACCTCTGCGCAGTGGCCTCGCTCACTTCGGAAACCCCATCCGCGCGCGCGCCTGAGAGCTCTCCACGTCAGAGCAGGCGCTGGCCCTCGCGCAAGGTGCAAGACTCGTATATCTTACACCGCGCTCTAGCGCAACGACTCGCACTACACGTTGTTCGTCGGTTCAGGAAACGAAGAGTTCGCGACCTCAATCGGCCTCTCTATCGAGTCGGGCGGGCACAGTTGCTATTTCGCCTTTCCGTTGCTATGTTTTCCGGCCCCTTCTTTTCAGTGCACGCCGCGATGCCTCTTCCCCTGCGATGTTCTTTCTGTGCGCCACTTGCGCATCGAGCGGTGCGGAAGGCAAATTAAAAATGGCAGAGAAGGCGTGATGAAAGAGAGGGATGGTGATCGAGGCGAAAGGCTAAGCAAGAAAAAGAAAATTTAAAAGGCGTCGTCCTTTCTAGGAACGACTCGGCGCACCATCGTCTCGTCGCTGCAGGTCGCAACGGATCGCACGCGATGCGTGCCGCCGGCACGAGGCGGAATTGAAGAAATAAGCAAATGGATCAGAAGAGAGGAGAGAGAGCTTTGCCGCCGCGGCAATGCGTGTGCCGGCGCGCGCCTTTGCGAGCTCGATGAATTGCGCGGCGGCGTCTTCCCTTCGCGCTTTTTTTTTCCTTTTATTATATTTCTTTTCGGCACCCCGCCGCCCCGCACGCGCTGCTCGCGCACGGCTTGCCGCTGATGGATCGCCTTCGGTGGACGCTCGCCGGCGTGTGAAAAATGGCTTCTCCTTCTCCTCTCTTGTTACCCTCGCTTCCTGCCGGCTTCCTCCTCGCCCATTTGTCGTCGTTTTGCATCGGCGACGCCGCTTCGACAGATGCGGGTGCTCCCCTCCGCCGTCGAGTTGTGCCGCCGGCTCGGCCCGAAGCTCCTCCGTGTTATTAGTTCCGTGCACTGCATCGAAAGCCGTGCGGCTCGTGTCAGCGGATGTTTAGAGCCAGAAAGCTTTATATGTAAGAAAAGCAAGTCGGGTTCTTATGCAGATTTAGCTGGACGCAAACGCGCATATTTTAACGCGAGCAAATTAAAGCATGCTTGACTACATTTAATAATTCATTGTACCTAAACGACGCCGGGGCTATTCGAGTCTAAAATCTGACTGGGTTGACCGGCCGTCAAAAGCTTCCAGAAGCCAACGTTCCCATCCAAGTGCTTCAATTCTTTCTTTTAGGGGCGAAGCTCCTTAGGGTGTGGGTCGTTCGCTCCTCTGTAGTAGTAGTAGTAGTAGTAGTAGTAGTAGTAGTAGTAGTAGTAGTAGTAGTAGTAGTAGTTTGTAGCCACCTCCCGCCGCCGGGAGGCTCGCGCGCCGGGAGGCACGCGCCCTGGGCGAGCGCGAGCGCGTTCCTCCCGGCGCGTGAGCTCTCTCACTCTTCCATCTGCTGTCTTGTGTGTGTGTGAGAGAGAGAGAGAGCGAAAGGCGCGCGTTTACTATGGAAACGCTCTTCCTTCGATGAACGCTCTACCAGCTCGCAAAGAAGGAGAATGCGCCCTCACCCGCGATAGACAACGTTGGCGCAGGCAGCGCCTTCTAGCGAGTTTCTTGATTGAAAAATACCGACTGCTCGCAATGGAGAACCGTTCACCGGCCACCCATTTATATATAGCACTGGATCTTGACTTGCAATGAAGTGTCGGTGGGAGATTTCACTTGTGCGTAGTTGAACCATAAGGATTCTTAGCGTGCGCGTTAACTAAATTAATCCGGAATTCGGCACGATCTACGATGAACCTCCGGAGCTTCGCCCACTCATCATCATTCACTCCGTGGATATGCTGTGAATTTTTCTTTCATTTGTGACTCAAGTCGGATGCATAAAGCTGGCTCGTAGACACCCTCATTATCGTGTAGAAGACTGAACCTACACCGTTGCGACTTCACGTTTTTGAAACAACAAGCAAAACAAAAACAGCAAGTTGCTTACTTTCTTCCTTTTTCTGGTCAGTGCGATACCGGTCCACATTCACTCGCGGATTCCGGCCTTCATCAATGCCTGTTCTCCAGCGCCGGGCAATGCGACACGAACAAGCGCTTAAAGAAAAAAATGGCGGAGAGAGAGAGAGAGAGAGAGAACTGGACCTAGAGCACGAGAATGCGTGAGTTGTGAACTGCCGGGCGAGCGGCTCCGGTGGCGACAGCGGCACGGCGGCGGCAAGCGCAGAGAGCGCAGAGCGGAAGGATGGGCGGATGCAGCGCGAAAGCCGGCGGCTGGAAAAAGGGAGCGGCAGGGCGACGGAACGAGCCTTGCTGCCTGGAGCGATGCCACGTGGGAGAGAGAGGGCGCCGCTGTGTGCCGGCAGCGCTTGGCAGCCCGCCTCCGCAACTGATGGTGCCTCCGGAAGGCCGTGGGAGTCCAATTAAGCCCCGCGCGATCTCGCCGCCGCCGACGCTCGGATCTCCCGCTCTCCCTTTCATCCACAACCTTCGCTGCTCTGAGCGTACGCTTTGCCGTCCGCGCGCGCGCGCGCGTACTCCTACTTGGCATTGTGCGTTCTTGGCTCGTTTTTTCTCGTTATCTCCCACCCTACTCCCTAATCTTGGAAGGTGGCTTTCGGTTGTGCACCGCTAGGAGGAGGAAGTGAGGAGGGGTGGCCGATACAGCAAACAGGGCTATAGTTTGCTGTTGTTCTCCGTCTTCCTGTCCCCCTTGAAACTTTCTTTTCTTTTACATTGCTGCGCGATCAAACATTCACACTTTTTCCCGAAAGTTTCCCCCGTCTAAACATTGCCTTAGCTCAACTAAAATACGCGAGTTCTAAACTTTCCTTTCGTGAGTGACGCGGAAGCCCGATTAAACTGGAGTATCCGTCCCAGTGCCTGCTTTACACTTGATTCTTTGCATTGTAAAGGCCGCTCAAGGCGCAATGTTTAATTGGTAATACCGAGACGTGAAGGTCATGAGTCAGTTGCAGGTGTAGCGAACCGTGTGCGTTGTTGTGCCCCAGCTTCCAAAGTTCGTCTCATAGGCATTGCACTGAAGCGAGGTAGAACGCGTCATGCGACCGGCGTCGGCATCGGTGAACTGCGTGTGACGGAAAGAATTTCACCTACGCCGTAATGTCACGTGTAACCGGCGGCAACGACAACTCAGTGCCGACACAACAATGAGTTCTGAGCAGTAGAGGCGGCAGGCTGAGCTGCCGAAAACCCAACACCCTGGCTCATTTGTACTCGTGCTATGTTTTCTTGAATGAATAGGTTAACCATTTCAGGCCCACTTCAACACCGTTATGATAAACGGGCGTTAAACAATTTCCACTTTCTATTTCCCAATTGTCAACTCAAATTAACATACATTCCCGACACCCTGTGAGCCTGCACAACAAGACGTCAATAAAATTTCCGTTCTTCCCAATTTCGTAACTTTTCCTGTGAGGGCGTTCCATAGAATGATCGTAAATTCCTGGCAGTGCGCTATATTTCGGCAAAATCATTTTCTTTTGTTTTCTTTCTTCTTTTTTTTCCTGAGTCTCGTTCACGGCTATGGCTTCTACCGCCAGCTATAGTGCTTCGTTCACTTAGCATTGACATCAGAACCCATTGGTTATAGGATGTGGCAGTGGTCCTTCAACAAAAATTTTCTCATAGCACCATAATCGATTTTTAAACAACATTCAACAAGAATACTTGTAAGGGTGATTCAAATTAGAATTCCTAGCATCGTAGGTTAGAGCACAATTTCGTGTTAAAAAATATCATGTTGTTCTTCCGCTACGGCTCATATTTACCATCTGCTGGAGATATGCCGGCAATTTGCCGCACTCAACAATCAATCGATCAATCAATCAATGGAACTTTCGTGAGTAGAAAACTGCATATGCAGCGAAAGTGACGCCTTTCGCAGCTTCTGCAGTTGTGTGAGAGAAGGCCTTGTTCTTTCACTGTGCAGAGGTCCGGCATTAAATTTTATTTTTGTACCATATATTTGGACTGACTATTCGATATTATGCTATCACTTTAAGGGAAACATTTGTGCAAAAAGCTAATAAATTAGAATAAAGATACTGTTACCTTATATTAATTAACTAAAGTAGTGCAGGGACAAATATTTCAAGCAAGCTATGTGCGCACAGATTTATTGCATTTCATAAATTACCGTAATCATGAGCATCCCAAATTATAAAGAATAGTGGCTCCCGCTGAATAGAATTGGGGCCTGCAAGAATTAATGTGGTAGCGCACGCTTGCCGAACACCAAGCCTAGAAAATCCATGACGTCGAACCGGTCACTGATGCCCTATCCCAACTGTCAGTAGTGATGAGATCCGAGAGAGAGAGAGAGAGAGAGAGAGAATAATTTATTAATGAATCCGGAGATGTTAGCCTGGTAAATGGCCTGGCTGGCTGTCGGAGAGAAAGACTCTGAAGGCAGCGATTCGTTTGCAACACGGTTCGACCTTGGAGATGCCGCATCCCCTAGGCCCGTGGCAAGACAGCGCCTGCGCACTACGCAGCACTTAGGCGTTGATAGCGTTTCTACGGGCAACATGCCTCAATGAAACGCTGTAAACTGAGTTATAGTGTATATTTGTATATATAAGTGTGTGAGTAAGTGTGACTTAATGTACGTGTTGTGTTACACGTGATCATTGTAAATAGAGAGCTTTAGCAGCGCCGGTTTACCGTATTGATTGATTTGTGGGGTTTAACGTCCCAAAACCAGTTCTGATTATGAGAGACGCCGTAGTGGAGGGCTCCGGAAATTTTGACCACCTGGGGTTCTTTAACGTGCACTGACATCGCACAGCACACGGGCCTCAACATTTCGCCTCCATCGGAATGCAGCCGCCGCGGCCGGGATTCGATCCCGCGACCCTCAGATCAGCAGCCGAGTACCATAGCCACTAGACCACCCGTGGCGGGGCATAAGTACCTGGAATAAAATCCATTGACTCCTGCGACCTCGTCTCTTACATTGTTCATCGAAATGCCTGGTCCTCTTTTGTTATCACAACGAATCATGGGAAGTAGATAACGTCTTGAACATAGAGAGGTAAGTGGGTCAGCAGTTCTCATTATAAAAACAACCGACCCCCGTCCGAAGACAGCCTAAAACAAAGAACTGGCGCTTTCGGGGTAAAAGCACGACAGCAAGAATTAGCGTTTTGATCAAATTCTTTACACGCTATAGTATATAGCACGAGAAGAGGCCATGTGACAACATGAAGTCCACAAGACAAATGCTGCTGCCAAGCATCAACAGCACCAAGTGTGACGCTCTAGGGTTCTACAACACCAGGTGCAGTGGCAAACGACGACAGCGGCCTTATTGCGGCTGGACGTCTATTATGGACATTGAAATACCAACTAAGAGGTACCAACCAACTAAGAGGTGCCGTCACTCCGCTGTACCAGGTGATGACACAACAATACGTCCTTGTGTTCTTCGTTCTGCTAGGGGGAAAAAAGCGTACGCGAAGATAGAGGTGTGGTATGCTCGTGAAGGTAATGCACGCAGTGAGTGATTTCCCTACACACACCCTAATGAAAAGGCAGGAGAGGGGGGGGGGGGGGTGAAGGGGAGGGTACACCCCCCTCTTCGCCTTATAATTCAAAAGGTACCCCGTTAATGTGTGAAAATTTGCAGCAAATTCAAAATGGCCACCGCTTCACACACCCCGCTTGACATTGAGGAGGCACACTCCTAATTTCAATTCCTGGGGAAAACCCTACACCCAGTTAAACCCGGAAGGCTGGTACTGGCACCCACGTAGCCGATATTCGAGAGAACGTGACGCTGCTTGAACCTTGTCGTAACAGCAGCAAAAGCGCTGAACACCAAATGGAGACAAAGTGGCGCCCATACAGTGTCAATCACCGCGCCGGTCGCGCCACCGCCGTCGATACCACAACTTTTAATACGTTGGTAAATAAGTGCGTCAAGTGCCAGCACACTACATTATATATATAGAATAAAAGGAGCCGAAGGAAACACGTTATAATACATCATACCAAGCAGCTGCAAATTCCTCAGCGGGAGGCGGCGATGACTGTGTCGTCGTGTTATTTCACCTGGAATATGCCTTTACCGCTCTTTTCTCATATCTTCAGTCTAAAGCACTTACACAAGATGTCTCCACTGATGCACGATCGAGGCAGTACGTGCGCGAAACCCGCCGAGCTCAGCCGATCTTTTGTCCCCTCAGTCTTTCCAAATATTGGCAATTCCGCGTCCCAATGAAACAGCCGTCCCCAACGCAGCTGATGCTGTCTCTGAAGGAGCGGTGTCCCTGTCCTTTTCCTTGCGCCTGGCTGAACGAACCGCCGACGACTCAAGAGTGCTGCTGTCTTCATGTCTCGGCGCCTCAATCCATCACGGGTGCGTGGCACGACCGGCGTAACGAACGCGCTGTTCAGCGACCCCGTGTTCATTTCTCCCTGCACGCCTGCGAGCACCCCTTCAAGGAGCACTGTATATATCGAGTCACGGACATCATCTTTGTGAGCTGCAGAACTTACCGTGTCGAATTCATCTATGTTCCTTAGTATAACAAAAGAAAAAAACGCGCACACGGTCTCCTGCTAAGTTTTTACGAGGAAAGAATTCCCCATTAATGGACTGAGCGGAACTGAAAAGAACTGAGATGGCAGGAGCGTACCGTCTTCCATCTCGTATGAGTCACATCGTAGCGGCAAACTCCGTATTGAGTGTGACCACCTGCGCTTCCCGAATTGGAAACTCGATGCGTAGCTCTATATGTACGCGAGTGTTTTCACCCACAAGACAGTCGCCGGGAGAAGCACGTATAATTACCTAACCGTCACCAGGAAATACCCACGAAAGCTTGGACATTTACATTTTAGGTCTTTAGGTGCTCCAGCGCAGGCCAGTTGTGGTCCAAAAAAAACACAGTCAGAGCCGAAGGTTGACAAAGCAAAGCCAACACGTTCTTAGGATTGGAATGTACATGAACACTGCGCAAAAGTAACAATAAATATCAATATACATGGGTTCCAACGAAATTGGCGAACAAATTATTGACGAGCACGGAACCGACGAGCACATGCATCACCACTTAAGAAAACACTAAAGAGTGCCGTTGACCAACGGCAAGCCGAGTCATCTTTCCAAAGCTCTTACATAACGGCCGACACGTGACGTTGCTCGATACTGTGCTTGGTCGACCGCAGGGATCCTATACATTCATCGCACCTTAGTTCCCTGTCACGGAATAGCGACTCTTCACTTTTCGACAGGCTGATGCCTCATTCTAAACTACGGTCCTCTTCAAAGCGCTGTTCTTTATGTTGGTTTCTGCTCGTTTTCGAGGGAGCTCGGTAATGAACGGTCACGCTGTCGTAGCATAGACGAAACCTAGGATTTTTCTGAATTACAACCAGTGTTTCAGCGGCTGCCTCTACAAATAAGTACGACGGCTCAAATAGCGGCTTGCGCTGGCGCGGGCTCGCCCGCTTGTGTCGCCCTCTTGCGTCACGCGCTCACTCTCGGAGGAAGGGGTTGCACAATGCTGCGTCAATGACTCCCTCTCGAACATCTTCCAACAGTCTAGACGCGCGCATTTTGGCAGGGACCAAGTGACGTCATCCGTGGCGCTATTCTCGCCAAGATGTATGCATGGCTGAGGGCGTACATGGGTTTCCTGTTGGTTGGCGTGCTTTTCCGTTGAAGTGGGCGCCATTTTGTGACAGTCACACAGCTGTTTACATCGGGTGAGTTGAAGTCGATCGATTGATGTCTGTGGTTTTACGCCACAAAACCACGATGTGGTTATGAGAGGCGCCATAGTGGAGGTTTTCGGAAATTTACACTTACTGGGGTTCTCGAACGTCCACAGATGTTGCACAGTACAAGGGCCTCAACATTTAGCTCCCATTGAAATGCCGCCGCCGCAGTCGGAATTAAATCCCGCGACCTTCGGATCAGCAGCCGAGTGCCACAGCCGCTAGACCACCGTAGCGGGGCATTCAATGAGCTGAGGAAATTAGAGGTGGTCGAGACCGACGATTTGTTCCTTGCTGTCTGGCAGATCCGTCATTCTGAAGGATATTTAGGATTCCTACACAATGAAAGGAAATCGGTGGAGACGTGTCCTACAAGACCTACAAGCCGTCGGTGTCAGAGCTCGTACACGCTATGGTTCATATGTTCGAGTGCACTTTCACAGACAGCGCAGAAGAAACAGCGCAAGATCACTGGAGGTATAGAACGAAGCAACACAGGGCACAGCGCATCGTATTACGTCATTGTTCGAGCGAGCTTGTTGCTTCGTTCGTGTTGTGTGCATAGGCGCAGCTGACTTACATTTAGCTGTCACACTTCACGTCCTCGAAGTTATCTTGTACGACAGTGTGCTCTTGTCCGGATTTCTTGTGTGTAGCCAATCCTTCTGCATAACAAAATATGGTGTTAGACTTAAAACAAAGAAAGCTTTAGTTCCCTGCCCAAAACAAACAGATACACGCCTTATCTGTACGAATATCACTGCGGATTAAATGCATGTACTAATGTCCCTACGTAATGTGACAAAGGAAATGTATGAATATCTAATGGTTCTGCCAGAGATATTAGCGCTGCTTATCGCCGTGGTTTGAATCCAAAGTGATCGGTGAAAAGTTTAGTGCACGAAGTAATCGCACAAACACACGACACCATGCGATCCGCCGGTCGCCGCTCCGAGAACACACGTAAATTAAACGCAAAACTTCAGAACACATACAAGCAGAAAAGCGCGGAAATAAATGTTGTTGCACAACCCGGTGCTTATGCGTCATTAAAACGGTCGATCGCAAATGCGGCGCTCTGGAGACACGTTCAGTAGCATTTCTAGGCTCGGGTAGAGAAGTTCTCCCACAGGTGGAATCTACTTCACAGAAGCTCACATTCCGCTCATGAGCTATTCGCAGTCGGTGACGTACGCGCCGGCTAACTAAACATTCCCTGCGAAGATGACTGCTATCTGCTGGTAACGGCAATGATAAAAACTACGCGCGCAGGCCGCAGGCCGCCAATACGAGAACGGTAGCAGCCGACTTCCATACGGAGCAGCTTCGTCCCAGACCAACACAACCGCCGCTTCACCTAATCAGACTGTCTGGCAAGACAAATTGACTGCAGTGGGAAAAGAACCGAAAGAAACAGAGAAAAAAAAAAACAAAGACGAGATGGAGAGGGGGGCATTTCGGAGATGCTCGCGAGCAGTCGTTTGTCTATCTCTAAAGCCGCGGCTTCCTTCTCCATTACCGCGCGGCGCTCTTTTCGGGCACTCACATCCCCGTCGGCAAAATGCGCGCCGCCCGACGGACCGCCGCAGCGGGGCGGCACGCCCATACGCCGTCCTCTCGCGGCTCATCAGGCTCCCTATCGCGAATCGCGGCACGCTCTCTGCGCGGCTGCCGCTTCTAGCACAGAAGGACACCCTCACGTGGTGCGGCCGCTGGCCGCGTCAGATCCCCGCGGCGGCGGCGGCGGCGGCGTCTGCTTTGCTCCATCAGGGATAAGCCGAGATTATCGACGGAAGCGGTCGTCCATAAGCGGGGGGAACCTCGCGCTCATTGATTCGCCCCCAAGCCGGCACCCCGACCCGTCGGGCGCTAGCGCAAATGCCACGAGGCAACGAGGCCTGTGGTGCGTGGCGCCCGGGAGAATCGTTCGTCGTTCCCGCGTCCGTGTGATCCCGCATATATCGCCGTCCACGGCCGCTGCACCCTCCAACGCTGCACAGAAGTGGGAGGAGCGCGGAAGAGGAGGAGGTTGCTGTTCCCACTCCACTCCTGGTTCGGAGATGCGATATCGTTCCGAATCGTCCGCAATGGTGCGTGCGGTGGGCGCGCAGGCGCCGCCGCGACACAACAGCAGCGGCCGATGGCGGCGCCCAGCCGACGCGTCATCATTCTGTCCGCGGTAGCGGCTGGCGACGACGGGGGAGGGCGCGGACGGAGGGGGGCGTACATCGAGAAAACAGAGCGGAGTGCAGGGTGCCGGGGAACGGGGCAATGCATCGCGGTGGTGGTACAGCGGTGGGTGAGCGGGAGGCGCTGATGCGAACCGCAGCGAGCGAGTCGGGCGGTACGCCGACCATTTGTTCACGTCCGGACAAACGGCGGCTGCGTCTGCGCTATATCGATGCCGGTTTGTATGCTGGGTGGAGGCGGCCGAGCTTCCATCGACGAGGAGGCAGCGCAGCCGTTCGGAGCCATCGACAAACTAGGCGCGTGCCGTACGTGGCGGGAGTCGCCGGCAGAACGGTGAATGAGGGAGTCGGTGACAGGCGCGATTCTGGGCCAGGCTAGGAAGCAAGCATGTCGCGTAGCAGTAGCTGGTATCGGTAACGCGTAGCAGTAGCTGGTATCGGTACATTGTCTCCAGAGCAGACGGGGCACTCTTGGTTAAGAAATATACTTGATTACGAAGAGGAAGTCGTAGTTTGCAGGCAATATCGGTGTCTCGTGACACGAGGAAACGAAGGAGCTCCAAAAGTGAGCGTGTCACTCCAGCAGTTTTTCAGTGCTCCCACTTTGTCCTCGGTGTTTGAGCCTTTAGCCTTGCCCGCCTGCCGGCGACACTCTTCCGAGTCCGAGCGTCCGGCAAGGCTTATCCTACCGGGCTGTGCGACAGCAGAAAGGATGTCGCCGCTGCCGGCGGCGTCGCTGACGCCTAATTGGAACTGCAGCCGAGGGCGCTTGCGCACGGTGTACTCCTTCTTCTCAGCGGCCTTTTCCAAGCGGAGGAAGGGGATTTATTTACCCTTTATCGCGAGGAAAGGGATTTACGCGCTGCGATGCGATAGTGCCCGGTCCAGTCACGGGGATTACCCTCCCGATCTCGCCCAGCCTGTTTTCCGGGGGTCACCCACACGTTCTAGCAGCTGCCGTGATCCGCGCCAGCAGCGATGTAGAAGAGTGTGACCGGCTGTCGCCCAGAGAGCCGTAGTTTAAAGCCGGTGCCTGTCGTATGGGCGGTGCGTGGTGCACACATTTGTGGCGCGACCCGCTAGGTCACTGACTCGCACGGGCCACGCCTGTATTTTCCAGCGGTGGTGTTTCTTTCCTAACTCCGCGGAGATTTGATTGAAAAGGACGCGTATGTCTAAGACGGGCTATTGCTCTCCGCTTATAACGTTCAGCAAAGCTTCTACTTACGCTAGTTGGTACAGCATTCTGATGTAGAACAAGAGAACAGGACAGGCGCGAGCGCAAACTTTCCACTTGGAAAGCTACATCAGAAAACTCCCCGCTTAGACGAAAACTGCACAGCGTGTTTCTAGGATACGAACTGTATAGCGTAAGGTTTTTTGCAGGGAGCTTCCTAACCGATATCAAGGGGCCCATCACTTTTGAGGCCCCTAACGTTTCTCTCACGGGCCTAAACTTCACTTTATGACAACTTCTGTTGCTTTAATAGGAGCTTACGTTTGAATTTCTATCTATCTCTATCCCTCATGTGCGAGGGAGAGAAGGAAAGGATTGAATGAAGACTCTGTCCAGAGCGAGATCGCGCACACAAGAGATAAATATATGCGACGAACTGATTTACGGACTTGGGTGTTGTACCACAAGAGCTGCCTTGTGAAAATGACGTTAGCTCTTCCTTTCTTCGACTCATTTTTTTCTGAACTGTATATAAAAGCAAAGGTCCGGGAAGAACAAGGAATAATGATATAATCATTGATGGAGTTTAACGTGCCAAAACCAGCTATGATTATGGGGCATGGCCCGTAGTGGAGGGCTCCGGGGTAATTTTGACCACCTGGGGTTCTTCAACGTGCTCCTAAATCAGAGTGGACGGGTTTTTTTGTTTGCATTTCGCCCCCATCGAAATGCGGCCGCCGTGACCGGTATTCGATCCCGCGACCTCCAGGTCGGCAAGCCAGCACCTAGCCGCTAGGTTACGCCGACGGGTAAGAACTATAGGAACGATAAGGTGGGCGGATTTACATTGCCGGTGCGCTATGCACAGGCCTGTTCACATCCCGCAAACAGATGTTTTTCGTGACTTTCATGAGCGATTACGCTGGGTTACGGAGACCAGGTTAGCCCGAGGTAGTTGCTCTCACGGGCGACAACTTGTACTCTTGGAACGTTGATAGAGGATCGGAGCGTCTCCCCTTACCGGCTCAAAACGAAGCAGAAGCTGGTAGGAGACCCTAATGCTCGACTTAGATGTTGCATAAATAAATAAGTTGCGCATGCCTTGTACTCGCCTTAGGGACTACGGGTAACCCGCCTAGGTCGAGTACCTCGGCAGCTTACCCACGGTAATTTATTTATTTATTATTTTTATTTATTTGTTTGTTTGTTTGTTCGTTCGTTCGCTTGCTTATTGCGCTCTTGCCTCTTTTTCTTTTCTTCCTTTTTCTTTTTACTCATTCCCGCATATCTACAGCGGCTACAATGCACGCGTGATTGCAGTCCGTAGCGGAAGTGCATTAATTATGTTTCTTTAATTACCCTAATGGCCAAATGCATGAAAGGCTTACGCTGTGATTATCACATGCAACTCTTAACATGCCCCTTTCTATTTTCAATTATTTCCTGTTTTTCCAATTAAGTGTCAAGTCGGTACCGATGCCACTAAAGAATATCGTTTTCTGTAAATCTGGCTTTTCTGCAGTAAGCCTATCCGAGAGGAGAAGCCGCCTGCTCAGCTCACCTTCGTCTCATGATTATATCGTACTGTCAATTCTGAGCTATTTTCATTGAGTACAGTGTCTGTTTAGCTAGCTCAATAGTTTTAGGATAGGTGGACGATCTAATCTCCCGTATTACGTCACTCGCTCTTACACACACGCGCACACGTCACGGTGCAGATGCGGAACGCATCTGCACCGGCTAAATTGCACAAATTGAAAGGAACACTGTCCCGGCTGCGGAACGATGTTGCCATTTTTTTTCTTGTACACTGTTGAAATACCGGTCTCTAGTACCGAAGCCCAATGCTCTTTCGACAGTGTCGCCCTCCAAAGGCACCACCCACATTGCCCACTCTCGCTTGCAAGATGAGAATACATGTGAACCATACGAATGCCCGCAACCGAATCACCTTAGCGGAGTGAACTGGCCGCTGCGTGTCTATTTAGTTCTTCTTTTTGGAGAGCCGGAATACGGACATTTAAAAAATTTGCAATATGGTGATTAGTTATTGAATTTCCGAAGAAAAAATGACAGCGTCGGCTGTTTCTTGCCGCTGTAAACATGCAGCGGGTCAGCACGCGCCGCTAGAGGAAACACTACTTGTGACGTCAAGAGGCTCACCGCACGCCGTGATTTCAAGAGAGTGAATTGAGTTAGTTCCCGTGCACTGTGTCGCAGCTGGCCCTGTAGAGTGAATTCATATTCGTTGCAGTGTAGCATCATCACGAAGTTCAAAGTAAATTCACTTTGCGGTTCGAACTGTATATAAAAGCAAAGGCCCGGGAAGAACAAGGAATAATGATATAATCATTGATGGAGTTTAACGTGCCAAAACCAGCTATGATTATGGGGCATGGCCCGTAGTGGAGGGCTCCAGGGTAATTTTGGCCACCTGGGGTTCTTCAACGTGCTCCTACATCAGAGTGGACGGGTTTTTTGTTTGCATTTCGCCCCCATCGAAATGCGGCCGCCGTGACCGGTGTTCGATCCCGCGACCTCCAGGTCGGCAAGCCAGCACCTAGCCGCTAGGCTACGCCGACGGATAAGAACTATAGGAACGATAAGGTGGGCGGATTTACATTGCCAGTGCGCTATGCACAGGCCTGTTCACATCCCGCAAACAGATGTTTTTCGTGACTTTCATGAGCGATTACACTGGGTAACGGAGACCAGGTTAGCCGGAGGTAGTTGCTTTCACGGGCGACATCTTGTACTCTTGGGGCGTTGACAGAGGATCGGAGCATCTCCCCTTACCGGCTCAAAACGAAGCAGAAGCTGGTAGGAGACCCTAATGCTTCACTTAGATGTTGCATAAATAAATAAGTTGCGCATGCCTCGTACCCGCCTTACGGACTACGGGTAACCCGCCTAGGTCGAGTACCTCGGCAGGTTACCCACGGTAATTTATTTATTTATTATTTTTATTTATTTGTTTGTTTGTTCGTTCGTTCGCTTGTTGATTGCGCTCTTGCCTCTTTTTTTTTCTTCCTTTTTCTTTTTACTCATTCCCGCATATCTACAGCGGCTACAATGCACGCGTGATTGCAATCCGTAGCGGAAGTGCATTAATTATGTTTCATTAATTACCCTAATGGCCAAATGCATGAAAGGCTTACGCTGTGATTATCACATGCAACTCTTAACATGCCCCTTTCTATTTTCAATTATTTCCTGTTTTTCCAATTAAGTGTCAAGTCGGTACCGATGCCACTAAAGAATATCGTTTTCTGTAAATCTGGCTTTTCTGCAGTAAGCCTATCCGAGAGGAGAAGCCGCCTTCTCAGCTCACCTTCGTCTCATGATTATATCGTACTGTCAATTCTGAGCTGTTTTTCATTGAGTACAGTGTCTGTATAGCTAGCTCAGTAGTTTTAGGATAGGTGGACGATCTAACCTCCCGTATTACGTCACTCGCACTTACACACACGCCCGCACACGTCACGGTGCAGATGCGGAACGCATCTGCACCGGCTAAATTGCACATGTTGAAAGGAACACTGTCCCGGCTGCGGAACGATGTTGCCATTTTTTTTTCTTGTACACTGTTAAAATACCGGTCTCTAGTACCGAAGCCCAATGCTCTTTCGACAGTGTCGCCCTCCAAAGGCACCACCACATTGCCCACTCTCGCTTGCAAGATGAGAATACATGTGAACCATACGAATGCCCGCAACCGAATCACCTTAGCGGAGTGAACTGGCCGCTGCGTGTCTATTTAGTTCTTCTTTTTGGAGAGCCGGAATACGGACATTTAAAAAATTTGCAATATGGTGATTAGTTATTGAATTTCTGAAGAAAAAATGTGACAGCGTCGGCTGTTTCTTGCCGCTGTAAACATGCAACGGGTCAGCACGCGCCGCTAGAGAAAAGACTACTTGTGACGTCAAGAGGCTCACCACACGCCGTGCTTTCAAGAGAGTGAATTGAGTCAGTTCCCGTGCACTGTGTCGCAGCTGGCCCTGTAGTCTGAATTCATATTCGTCGCAGTGTAGCATCATCACGAAGTTCAAAGTAAATTCACTTTGCGGTTCGTGGTCACTGTGCCTTTCGTTCTGTCTTCTTTGTTTGCTTGTTTGTTTGTTTACCCTTGAGTAAGAGATGCACGGGCGTAATAACGAGCGATTTTGCCTAACGCCATTAGCGACAAATCCGTGCGGGACTGCGAGTACGCGAGCGCTATTTTGGAATATTTACGCTCTTATAGCTTATCCTGTATTTATCATTATCAGCGATGCACGCTCACTAATTCCCGCGCCACAATACTGAACCAACCCGTCGAGCTTATCAGTGTTCATTCGGATAGGTCGACCCGCTTTTCCCATTTAGCCCCGTTGGATGGCGTTCACCGCAGGCCAAATCGCTTGAGGAGCTAAGACAGTCCGCGACATTCTACTGGAGATTCTGATAACTGTGGCGCCACTGAATTACTTGAGCAAGTGCACCCGTAAACTTCGTTGTGTTGTCAGTGACTAATAGAAATGTATCCTTGCGGTTTTTCAGCTTTCCAAGTGGTACTGTGATTTTAAGTGAGTCGCATAATTTTAAATCACGGCTGTGGGCACTAAAGCTCTAGCAAGTATACTTGATGATTGCGATTTCTCATGAACATCTTAACTGCCTACTCACTTCACTATAAAATGGCACTTGTCCAGTCCGCTGTAGCTGGAACGTAAAACCTGCTTTCACATGGTATGGAAAACCACTTGAAGTTCTGTGGCATTAGCATTTTCCCCATTTACATTCATAATTTCCTGTCCTATTGAGAAGTTTGATTTGAATCCACAGATGCGTTGGTAAGGACACCACAATGGTGACGAGGCTCAAAATTCAATCGCTTCCAACTTTAAACGGCGCAAGAAACAAGCTAGCGACGAAAGACGCTGCTTAACTGCTCATCAGCGATCGCAGAGCCGGAGTTCATATGGACCGACCGAACGCAAGCTGCCGCCACCCGTGCGGGCTCACCCTAGTATTAAAAAAAAAAAAAACAAGCGAAAGAAGGCCTGAAGAGCACTGCCTGTGCGACAGTATAATGAACTGTGCCCCGCGCTGCGGCTTGCCGCCAGGACGGACTTCGTTCGCGGCTGTCGTCGTTCAACGGATCACGTTTCGCAAGAAGTCTGGGCTGTCGCGAACCCGATCTCTAGAGAGGAGAACGCGAAAAGACAAAGAGAGCCGCTATACATCGTGGCTTCCCATTTGTCTGTACAAGCGGCATGGCTCCAAGCGGCGCCGGAGATTTTCACCTAAGCGTACCTAAGCTACATATAAAAACAGTGAGAGAATCGAGAAGCGCGGCAATTTGTGGGCAGCCGTACTCCCCTCGTTTTAATTTCTCGTTCGGTCTTGTTCCTTGCTCTTCTATGCCGCTTAGCCGTTGTCCTCAACCTGCATGCCAAGCGACGCAGCTACAGTAAGCCATGTCCCCATGGTTAAATTTCCATCGTGTCCCTCGCTCTCTCTTAATATTATTTTGCGTTATTTTTCTGTTTGACGTCAGAACCTTTCGGTTATGTTTGAGTAAAACAAACATGGTTCAATGTTTAGTTGTCCATACTTCTAAATGTTTGGAGAACTGAACTTAGGTATTCTTTAGCTGTACTTTTCGCATACCTTAAGCATTCTTCCATGCGTTATCCTTCAATATTGCCATCGTGCTGGCACTGGATGCTTCTTTTCCATGCCGCGTTTTCCATGCTTGCGTAGATGTAACACATACGAGCCTGCGGAAATGGGCAAGGGGTTACAACAAAAGGAGCAGCTGATGGGCGGACAGCGCACTGAATTCAAGAAATATGGTCCGCGTTGACTCGTTGATTAAACACTCGCAGACCTCTCACACCTTCCATCTGAGTCCCAAATGTTGCATTATACTGTCTGCTGCTGCGCCAGCTTTCAAGTGCCGTTTACCATAGGAGCTATACTCTCTACGGTCTACGCTGCTCACTGATGACGTTCTTTCTTCAACTGTCGCCAGTAATATAATTCCTAATGTGACTTTTCCCCAGCTGCCTCTTCCTTGTCTCACTACAAATGCGGTTCACATTCCCTTAAAACATGCACCGATAACCTGCACGGCTTCTTGATAACGTTAATGAGCTTGTCAATTTCTATTTTTCGTTATTTGATGAAGAGACCCTTGAAAACGATGAAAACAGAGGGTGTCTCTGGAGCCAGTTACCGTTTGATAGTGCGGACGAGTCTTCGTCGTTGCCACAAAGAACACAAGTCATCTAGCGATTTTCCGCGTGCTTCATCGTCTTCCACGATCCCTCCACCAAATCAAGCCTCTATCTTCTTCTGATATGTTCTAGTTTAGTTTTCATTGAGCTTCGGTCGCTTTCTTTTACATTTTCCCCCTCATTATTTCGAACTTAACCCTTCGTGACAAGACCGAGTTATATCTGTACTTCACCTTCGTAGAGCTTCGCTTCCTGGGCGGCTTTGGGTAGGAAGTTGCCCTCACGAAGACATGCACTACATAAATTGACCGAAAGCGTAGCATGGGAGGTCCGCGACCCGAAATAAAAGGTAGACCGTTCTCTACGTCATTACCAACAATGGAGCTGTTTAAGCTTCTCGTTCCTCCAGTGTACACCGAACAGTAAATTATCATCAATGGTCTCTGACAAAGGTGCGCGTACAGTTCTCTGCAATGTCCAAAATGTGGCATTATGCGCCACAGAAAGCGCTTATGTGGCCGGCAGCTTCTAACGTATCCCTTTCGAAAGATTTCGTATGACACATATACCACATATCCAATAACATCGTATGAGGCATATGAGAATATATATTATACATATGTTGCCCCGCCACGGTGGTCTAGTGGTTATGGCACTCGGCTGCTGATCCGAGGGTCGCGGAATCGAATCCCGACCGCGGCGGCTGTATTTCGATGGAGGCGAAATGTTGAAGCCCGTGCGCTGTGCGATGTCAGCGCACGTCAAAGAACCACAGGTGGTCGAAATTTCCGGAGATCTCCCCTACGGCGTCTCTCATAACCAGAGCTGGTTTTGGGACGTTAAACCCCACAAATCAATCAATCAATGACACATATGTTGTCATATGAGGTTGTTGGATATGCGGCACATGTGTCATATGAGGTTTTTCGATTGAGATATAGCACAGGCGCGCATAGTATAGCATAGCGAGGGTGGAAAGGGAGGTGATGGTGAGAAGAAGCAAAAGAGAAGGGAACAGTCATGCATGGCACAGCCTAGCCCAACTGGAATCCAGCTAGCGTCGCCTATATAGCAAGCATGTGGCATAGCCGCGCTTGGGTAGTATACCTTAGATACAGCTAGTGTAACCGTGCGAGGTGACATCACAGCTAGTTACGGGATTAAGGTGACGTAATATCAGGTTACATGTAGTCACGTCAGCTGTCAACTAACTAGCATAGCCGCGCTTGCATGGCCTGGCTTCGTTAGGTAGCGTGGCCACGTAAGATGACGTAACATGTAGTCTCGCGACCCAGATCACGTAACATGACATCAGAGCTAGTCATCTGACATGCTTCCACCAGAAACACGGACGAATGCGTCACGACCGGACGTTTCCCGCCAAGCCAGTTTGAATCTTGACACATCTCCCACATCACGTAGCATGACGTGGACACTAGTCACGTGACACGTTCCTGCCAAAACCATGCAACAGGATGTCACGTAGCATAAAACCATGTAACAGCTAGTCACGTGTATATGGTTTAGATAATTGGTTCCGTGTAGAGTGGGAACCCATCTGTATTGATTTGTATTGTGACTAACCATGTTTATGTAACCTCCAATTTCGCTGAGAAAATATTTGTTCGGTACTCGGTCTTTGGACCACACTGGCGTTTTGCTAGTGCACCAAGGGTCCTTTCGGTGAGTAGATACATCTATTCTTTGAATTGTCCCGGTGACTGCCCCTCGGGCAACTAAAGCGCGGGATTGGTGACACCTTCCTTCCTGCGCAATCCTACGTGCAAGAATATTATATTTCATTGATAATAAGTTGTACTTGCCCCTTATCTTTCAATGTTTATTTTTTACAAATTCTTTCTATTCGCTTCTGTTTCTTTGTTAGTTCATGTTTGCATGTTGTCGCTGATGTTAGCGTTATTGTTATTGTTGTTGTTGATGGTGGTAGTGGTGGTGGTGGTGTTGAAGTTGTTTTTCTTCAGGTTGATTTTGATCGCGGTTTTGCAGTAGTAGTAGTAGTAGTAGTAGTAGTAGTAGTAGTAGTAGTAGTAGTAGTAGTAGTAGTGGGCTTGGTGCATATTGTATGTTTTGCGGCGTATTTCAGTAACGTACAGGCAAATGTCATCACGAAATAAGTTTCATGCGTAGGTTGTGAAAGACAGAGTACTTCATTATTTATTGACATATGTTAAAAGGCCTCTCCAGCGATTTTCGGTGTCCACTGATCTCAGTGAAATTTTTAATACAAGTTGTCTCGGTACTGCAATAAGATATGCCAATCCAGGCAGCTGCAAGTCACTGAACTTTCCTGATAATCGATCTCAAAAAATTTCGCGGGTTCTTACGTGCAACACACTGTGTTTTCGACGTCATTGTCACAAAATTGTGCCAATTTCTCCAAAAAACCCCGCGCCCAGCTGAAGGGAAAGCCGAACAAACAAGAAAAGCAGCGCGCACGGAAGAGGCGCCCCAGATCTTGAAAAAGGCAGAATTTCGTAGAACGTGTCAGTGAATCATCTTGTCGCGGCGAGCAAGCGCGCGAGACGGACGGAGGGAGAGAGAGGAGGCGGACAGTGCATACCGACGCTCTTCGCGCTTTGAGAGCGAGAAGGAGACGCCGTCCAAGCGGCGAAGAACCGAGAAAGCGCGAGAAGGCTCCTAAGAATTGCGCGTTCTTGGGTCGCGCGGTCCGCACCGAACCTTCGAGAACGACTTTCCAAGGCAATATAAAGAATTGACCCACAGGCCGTCAGAAGCAGTCTTAGAATCTTAGTCGTATGCGACTGATAGAGAAGAAGAAAGAAGACGTGAGTCGACGCTGCTCCGCGAGCCAGTCGGCGAGCTCTGCCTGCAAGCTTCAAGTTGAGGAGACACCTCGAGTGACTTCGATGAATACGACTCTTTTGTGTTTTATTCTTTGTTGCGGTGCATGCATGAGCTTCTTTGTATATTTTTGGTTTCATGTATAGTTGTAACCCATCTGTGTTTTTATTGTGAAGAGCCGTGTTCGTGGACGTTTTTGTGTAACTGCCTGTTTGATGAGAATATATTTGTTTTGTTTGATTACCCTTGGGCTCTGGCTCGGTCTTTGAAGCTCTGCTGGCGTTTTGCTAGCGCGCCGAAGGGGACCAAAACCTAACTGTCGAAGCTTTTTGGAATCATTTCCGGGAGATCTTTACGTCGGTCCTCGGGATCTATTCCGGCGATTCGTTCCCGTACCTCACAGCGCGGGATCGGTGACAGCCATTATCTACAACGCTGCGTCCCCGAGCAAGCGGGCTGTCAAAAGCAGACGGGGATACTCCAGTGCTTCAAACGGTCGTTGTCAATTTGATAAAACCTGGCGTACTCTCAGTATATTGTCGGACGGTCACGCCACTTACATTTTTCTGGCCCCACTGTAGCTCTGTATTTCTGAAAGTGCAGGGGCTGTGACGTCATCGCATATGCTGTACGAAGCGTCTACCGATTTCGGTTTGAACACATAGTTCAATCGGCTGTTTGAAATTATTGATAAGCTTCTTAACTAATTTAACCACCCTGGCTACTACAGGACTATCTGTGCTAATGGGAAACAGCGATGTCAGAATACGGTAGAAAAGAAACGATGGGCTTCTTTACTCATTCAAGCAATAATGGGCGGTTGACCGAATAAAGGATTTGGTAAATTATGAGTGATGAACAATAATGTTTTTTATGCACACGCTATGACAGCTGCAAGTACGAATTTGCTAGGGCACGTTCTTGATTTAACAAGTGCCGGTCCAAGTTCCCTGGGACACCGCGCATACAGATAAAGGGAGCTTATATAACCAAAAACCCTCATGCGTACATTTTGCCAGCGCGGCGTTAAAGCGTCACGTTGGCGGCGCTACACGACGAGCAGCGAGGCATGCAGGCGACAGCGACGACGCGCTGCCAAGCGTGAGCCCAAGCGCTACGCTAATCTCGCGGCGCGGAACCGGCCCGACGCGAACGTCGCTTCTCGTTAATGCAGGCCGCCCGCGAGCGCGGTATTACGACCGCTCTGGAGGAAAGGCTCGAGGAGGCACACAACGAGAGAGCTCGAGGACGAGCGGAGCGGGGGGAGGGGGGGGGGTCTGTGACAAGGGCAAAATACCTCGCCCCCCCCCCCCCCTCCCGGAAAACCCCGGAACGCCAAGAGGCAAGCTTGATGCAGGGACAGCGGGCGCTAAAGGGAAGTGGAAAGACGCCGGAGCAACACGACGCGGCCAGCGCCTGCCAACGACATCCGCGCCGCCTCCCATGCCAGTGCATCCTGCGCGACAGCTCCCGCTGGAAGCTCGACGCGACCAACCACCCCGGCGCGCGAAGCCGTCTTTCATCTTCTTAGCGCCCCGATGGCCCTTATCGCGGCCGACACGGCCGTCCTGCCGCCGCTGCAAGCGGGGGACTTGATGTTAGTGCACGGCGCTGCCATGCTGGTTCCCATCTCTACGCCCCACCATGAGCTGTAGCTACTCGTTGCCTGCTCCACACTGAGTCCACATCACCCTTTCTCCGGCTTCGTGGTGCTCTTTCGGCGTTGTGATACGCTACTTTCTCCTTTTCTTCCTGTTTATTTTCATTTATGATCACACGGGGGAAGGTGGAGGAAAGGGAGTGAGAGCTTTCTGGCGCAGTGCTGTCGCCGTCTGTGACTCCGGTTATTGCGCCGACACCGCGGCGCGCAGGAAACGACGTCGTATAAGCGGCAGTGAAAGTCTGCGCTCAGTCGGGTCGTAGTCACAGACCCGGACGGCTGATGTTGCTGTTTGTGGGCTCACGCTGTTCTTCTGGCGGAACCATCGCGCTTAAACCGGGACTGTGCTGTACTCGCGTTCTTTATTTCTTTTGCATTCTTATAACTATGGGAACGTGCTGACAGGAGGCTCCTTTGCGCATCTCCTGGGGAAGACATCTGGGAGTCAACTCCCGTGCCTATTAACATTGGTTACATCTTCCGTCTTGTTACGTAATAACTGTTGCATGTGATTCGGTGAAGTCCATGTTCTCTTTAAAGGGGCAGCAAAAGCCGTCGTGAAATATTGAACATCATACAAGAGATGTCATAGTGCTTGTTTCGCGCCACGAAAGCGCCTAGTTCGAACGTGTATGGCACTTTAGTGGTCAGCATGCCGTTAGGACCATTCAAGTTGCCCGGTGACACAGCTTCACCGTATTCCCTTTCCAATGGCCGGCGCTCCAGCCAGCTGTTCAAGAGTCTGGAGCAAGCAGGAGAGAAGGAGGGCGGAGCTCCCTTTTCCTGAGCTATCAACAAACATCACATCAACCATCAACAAACATCACATCAGAGAGACGAAGAATAATGACGTTGAAGATGCTTACGGTGATGATATAATGATGACGTGCCGTAAAACGTGGGCACCTGGACGCAGGCGCGACATGGAGCAGAGACAATGGAGTTAATATACTGACTCTGGCGAAAAAGCTCCTCATAGGACGTGTGCATTCGAGGGGGTGGGGATATTTACACTTGATCTTCATAAAAGTATTCGTTATTTGAATAGTCAGCATCTGACGACCTTCACTTGTTTTTGGCTCTTTGAAAAGTGCTTGTGCTGGCCACGTTGACATGTTGCATCAAGGCGGCCCTCCGGCGCGGGACCCCCCCCCCCCCCCCCTTGTCCTTGGCCGAGCTTTGTCTCTAGATTCAGTATATTAACTTACCCAGATGCTGTCTCAGAAACTTACCCGGATGCTGTCGTCACTGCTTCCGTATTCTAAGTTTCGTTCATGGCACGTAGTCGAAACCTGTCTGTGTCGTCGCTCCGGAGTTCCCACTCGTTCGGCGCCATTTTTTAGATCCTGAACTAGGCCACTAATTGTGCGATATTAAATCATTTGAAGGCATAATCGCGCACATGCCAGCGATTTTGATGGTCCCTGATAAACGGCAGTTTAGGAAAGATACTAAAATTATCATCGAATACGTTTTAGTCTACTCCTGTAACGCTTGCGCACAACGCTATCCCAAAAAACAAGCGTCTTGGAAAGTAAAGCGGTTATTTTGTTGGATTTGTCCGGGTCATCTGCTATAACGGCTGTAGATTATGTGCTTGCACAATGTGTACGTACATAGCATCGGAAGGTAAATGTAAATGATTAGAAACTCAAAGAACTTATGTTACTTATCGCTTATATTCAGGAGACTTGCGGTTCGCTCAAAGCACCAGTCGATATTTTCCCGCTGTATATAGTGCACCTAAATAATTCCCTGTTGTAGCAGACAAGATCTGAGTGTTCTTGCCGTGAGACCTCACGATCGGAATATAGGAGCTGAAAATTGAAGTTCCATATCTCTGATTTCAAAACGCACGAAACCAGAAACCAGGAGCTAGAATGGAGTCGCGGCTTCGCGCATAACACAACCCCGCCCAGCATTAGGTCTGGCGTCATATGCGGACAAATAAGAAGAAAAAGAAAATAGAAGAACGAACAAACGCACTAAGCGAAACTGCGAAATCCGGTTTAAAAGGCCATGAGGTCGAGTGGACAGAAAAGCGACGCGCGAATACCAAAGTTCACCGCCTCGAAAAGAGAGAGAGGTGTTTGAGAAACACGTCGTGCACTGACCGGAGTGAGATTCGCGCCGTGGCCGAACCCACCCACACACCGCCGTCACCCTCGGTTGCTATCTCTGGCCCACCGTACAACGTCGAGATAGCATGCCCACTGACAAGAAAAGCACACACGCCACTCACGCCAAGATGACGCAACGCGTCCGCGCGGCGGCGACAGTTCTCGAGTTGCACCCCTTCGCAGGTACTGCTGTCATCGTCATCGGAGCGCTATTTCGTCCCTTCCATCTTTCCACAGCCTCCCCCTCGCTCACCCTTTCAGTGAACGGTCCCCATCTACTTTAGGACGAAGAGCGCGACGAGAAATTTGAGCGCCCCCTCCCGATCGCCCGGACTTTGATTGCAGCCAGGCGAGCCGCTGGTCCCACGCTCAGTCTCCGCGGCGCGGCGTTACGCTTCGGGAGAAGCACTTTAGGGCCTTCCCCAAACAACCCGCGCTTTCTCCCGATTTCGCTTCTCTTTTTCGGCCAGTCGTTTTGTCTCGGTCTCCCGTGTATAGTGCGTGGGGCCCGCCCGCCGGAGACTCCGCGGCTGCTCCCTCTTTCGTTCAGGCCGCGGGCAAACGGCCTCCTCCTCCTCCGCTGCTCTCGTGTTTCGGCAGCGCAGCCCGATCTCGGCGCGATCAGTTTCGGCAGTAGCTGCGCCAGCAACACCGTACCCTCCCTTTTTTTTTTTTTTGCACCGCATCACGGATCCCAAAGAGAAGGAAAAGGAATCGCCGCGGGCGGCGCCGCGGGACCGATATCTGTCCCGCCGCTTCGGCACGGCTTCTGAGGATGGCGTCACAGGGAATGCACGAGAGAGACAGGAGGCAAAAAAAAAAAAGAGAGAAGGGGCGAGCGTTTTCAAAATGCTCCTCGCAATCGTAAAACGGCGCTCCCTTCCGTTTTTCTTTATTTCCCCCTTCTCACTCTCCCCATCTCTCCGGAGCGCTGTTTTGATGCCGCTCCCCGCGCTGGCACTGGCTGCCCTCTCGTCCTTCGCTTCGACTGCACTGGGCGTCGGTGCGAAGCGGACGTTTGGGGCAACGGGAATCAGGGGAGGGTTACGCCATTCTGAAGCCGGGATAGACGCCTGTAGTGAAAAGGTGAAAAAAAAAGGGGAAGAAAGGAAGAGGTGAGTGTGCTTTCGCCGGGTCTTCGGTCGGGTGCTGGCGCGGCCCGCTGCGTGCTCGGTTCTCCCCCGGCTCCCCGACTCTCCCGTAAAAGGGAACGAAGTGCGGCGTCCCTTCTTCGGCTTCACCCAACCTCGTCGGGCAGAGTTCGGAATCCGGGCGCAACGCCCGCCGTTGCGCCTGTGGGTTTTCCCTCCGCTCGTCGATCTGTGGGTACCCGGGGTCTTCGCTTGCGTTCAATCGCTTTTTTTTTTTTCTGAGGGCGCGTGGAAATGCGACTGCGGCCATCGTCACCACGATCGTTTGTTGCGCGCCGGAGGCTTTCGTTTCTTCGTCGCCAGAGTTTTTGTCGCGCCTCGTCCGCGAACTCCAAGAGGTTTTGTTTCTCTTTTTCATAGTCCCGCCGAAATTTGTACGGCCGTTTCGACCGCTCGTCTTTCAGGTCGTACATTACGCCTGGCTTGTTTCCCTTTCGCAGTTTCGGCAAAATGCTGCCGTGTCTTAAAGTGGACGGATAGATGGAGGAATTTCATGGCAGGCACAATCGAACAAAATACTGAATAGTATAGCCTAGCTTGTTCCAGTCCTTGTTCTGTCACGTTTGTGTTCTTCTCACTGCGAAGTTTCTGCACCGGGTTAGTGAATATAGAATGTTAAAGGGCTACGAAAATCGGGAAATGAGTGTTACATTACCCGTTCTCTACAATTACGCCGCTGAAACTGCGACTGTGCTATGTCATGGGACATTGCAGGTTGATTTGCCAGGTTGATTTGTTGGAAGCCGCAGACTTCCAGCAGGGCAAACGTTCCCTCGACTGATTACACAGACATGACACCGCTGCGCTACTGCAAGTGGTCCTCGAATGACCTCACTGAAGGCGCTTATTCCATCACTAAATGCTTCTGAAGGCGCTTATTCCATCACAAATTTCTTACCGCACTTCGTTTTTTTTTTTTAATCTGCCAAGTATGAGCCCATATTACGAGCCACGCATGGGTGGAGTTCCACCATCCAGGCAGCTTCTCTGTTCTTTCGTCGCGCAGAGTTTTCTGAACGCTACACAGAGCAAGGTGAATAAGGGACCAGAAGCTACACCGGCGTAAGGACTTAGAACATTTTTTTTTTCTTTCAACTTGTCCGGGCTCTTCCGAAATGACGACAACCGCGCTGCCAGATCCATCTGTCAAAGACTATGCGATGTCGGTATGTGGCGGAACGCCCGCGAAGGGCCCCGGTGATTGTGGTAACTATATGTAGTATACAACAGTGGCGGTAATGTTGACCACACAGCAAGCGTAACGGTGGTTTCGTAAGCAATGATATGCGCCATTAAGTGCTGTTCTAATAGGCCCAGTACGAGTGAAGTGATCGACTCAGGGGCGTGGGTTTGAAAGGTCACCGGCGAAATTCAACGCGTACTGCCTCACACGCGACTGCAGTATAGAAAACAAAACAAGCGTACGAACGTTTACCGAGACCGAAAATGGAAATACTGACATTTTCGGGTATTTGTAGAAATGGAGTCATGGATATTATTATTTAACTCTTAATGAACACTCCAAGAATTGCTGAGGATGTTTGTGCGATAGTTCGCCCAATGTTAGCTTCGGCATTGGTACTTATAACTGTACCAACTCTATAGTTGAAATTATGTAGCTGGTTAGGGACTGCCTACCGTCCTTCATCGCTCTCCCATTTTTGGCTCAATAGAAAGCGCACCTTTCAAAGTGCCTCAGCGTGGAGTGGTTTCCCCAGAAACTGAGTAGAAATTATTAAAACAGGATTTTTTCATCTACGAAGTCGCTCCTTTCCTACGTGTACAGACGCCGACAACACTGGTACTGGGCGCGATGCGTCGTTGTCCCCATGGCAACCCCTTAAGGCGTGGAAGGCTTCTTCTCAACAGGAACCGGTTCCAAGGACGACATTGTAGAGGTGACGAGGAGGAGAGGCGAGGGAAAGTCGGCGCGCTGGGGTCCGCCTCGGACCACGGCCGGTCTGGACGCACGCGTTCGCGTCCAGACCGGCCGTGCTCAGACATGCAGCACACCGCATGCATGACAAGCGCAGTACTACGCGCCTGTACACGAAGGTAGCGCCACCTGCGCCACCCCGAAAGTAGCGAAAAGAAGAGCGAATTGCTCTTGCACGCTATAAAAAGGTATCTCATAGGGTGAAGTGCGCTTGTAAGACATACATGATTGTTCTTCAGCAGAATATGTATGCCTGCGTGGGCTGGTTCTCGTACACTTGGAAATTGACAAACACACTGTTGGGTGTCGCTAGCGGCGTTTTTTGCATCACTTTCAGAGTCCCTTTCAGCGCGCAATTTGCCAAAAGAAGACTTGATGATTTCCAGCTGTATATGAGACGAAATTGTAAGTTTCCTGGAGCGTGTAGTGCAATAATACTTCGCTCACGTGTCCACACGAGCACTGAGTACTGATCGGCTGTATTTTCTATGTTGTTGGGAAGGGCGCGTGGGTTATTGGTACGTTCAACGTTGGTAATAGTATCCCAGCGCTTCCGTCACGGTTGGGAATGGGGTTGCGTGGCTGATTGGACCTCGTGTCTGAGTCGAACCAGGTCAGTAGGATGAAAGACTTCATACAAGCTTTTACATTTTACGCGACAAGACACGAATGAACGAACAGGTTGCAGTACATCCAGGTGGGCCAACTGAAATAGTCTGCTTGGGATGCATCTCCTCCCCCCCTTTTTTTTTCTTTCCTTTTCCACGAGGTGGCCCGGGTCTCACCAGTCTGAGCTTATTGAATACGATTGGCACCGACGATATGCGGTGTCCAATTGTTTCCGCCAACTGACGCCACTGGTCCTTCTCTATCTTGGTGCATACCAAGGTGAAAATGTGTAACTGGGAATCCAACTGGTTTCAACTGGTATAAGCTGGGATCAACTGGTCCCAGTTAGAGGGCAACTGGTCCCAGTTAAGAGGGCAACTGGTCCCAATTAAGAGGGCAACTGGTTCCAGTTGAGTAGTGGCAGACATCATGCGGAGTAAATGATTTACTCCGCTTGACCGCAGCTGTATTTACATCCATCGAGGAGCTTTTGCGGGTAGCTATGGGAGTATTTGTTTACATCCATCGCGGAGCTCTTGCGGGTACCTATATGGGAGTTTATGTTTACATCAATGTATGAGCTTTTGCTGAAGCCAGCTAAGCCTAGGCGTGGTCCGGGACAATTTCTTGCATAATTTTATTAATATTCGATCTACCTGGGTAAATTTGGTATCCTTTTGGTCCTTTCTCCTTCCGGTCGATAGCCTTGACGTTTGCTTTCCGATAATCCTGGCTTGTCCGCATACAATCTTGATAATTTCGGAAGCCTAAAACCACGTCAACACTCGCTGGGCGGTGGTGCCCCAGCCACTTCGTAACAAAATATTTCCGATTCGCGCATCACTGTGGTGGTCTGGTCGATGCGCGGCATTCGGCGTCTGGCTGGAGGAGCAGAGCGGTCACCAGTGGAAAGAGCCTTGACACGTTTACACAGAACACTGATCGGCCGTTGCAAACTCACTGCGCACTCAAGACTCGTTTAAAAAAACGAAGTGGCGCTTCACTTGGACGCACTAAGCACACGTGCGAGCACGCACAGATACAAATCCCACCGACGATTCGTCGAACCAAGCAATGCACTGGAGCATCACACGGAAGCACTAAACAGACGCGCGAGCTCAAGCGCGCATACACACACACATCACACCGCCGCAAGAGCGTCGCAACCGAAGACGGCTGTTAAAAACTCCCATGTGGGGGTTGGGACCACGTGAACTGAAACTCCGTGTGGGTAGTATAATAAGGTCATGTCGTTTTTATACTCCGTCACTTAGCAATGGTGGTAAAATGATGTCATGCGCCGAATTCACTCCGCTATGACGGAGTAAATGGTTGGGGCATGGGAGTTTTTTCGGTTGACGCGCTGGTAAAAGCTCCCATCTCGGGTAATTTTTGTTTACAGTGCACGTGCCTGTAGAGCACGTCTCGCTTTGCTTGTCAGAGCGTAAGTTTGCAAGAGGAAGGCACCACAATGGTCAATAAGTTTTGCAGGGATCCTTTACATCTTAACTGATTTGGTTTTGGCCTACAGTGTTATTTCAATACCATAGATCGAAGGCAAATGCATGCTCTGAGCTGCTCTCACATACATCCACATTTGACTGCGTTTTGTAATGTTAAGCTCCATTTCCCTGTATCTCGCGACAGTGACAAGACGTGAGGAAAAAGCAAGTGCGCCAAGGCATCCGAGGCAACACGGAACGCGCTACGTTACGCTTCCTCGCAACCTGCAGAGAAGTCCTCCTGCCGAGGCGTGGTTGCGTATCGACCGCGCTGTGATGACATGCGTCGCAAGCACCGGCAACATGCCCGCAAGCATCTGATGGCTTCATCTCCACACTCCAAGCGCTGTTTCTGGTGACACAGCGGTGACACGGGCAGATGATACTGTTGCGAAGGAACGTCTTCCCGTATTCTTTAATATGGCGCTCCTGTCGGACTCGCCGGCACGAAAAATACATCACTGCGCATAAGTTGTTTTGTGCCTTTACCAATTAAAGAAAGAACAAAAACAACGAACATGCATTAACGGGCTCTCTTCGCCAGCCACTGCCCAACTCAACGACTCAAAAAGGTGTAATTTTATCTCTAATTTAAATACGTCGTGCAATCGGCAAATGGTATTCTGATAGCTTGGAAATCGTTTGTGCGTCTTCGACATTACGCACGTCCGAGACCTTTCCAAAAGAACTAGTAAATTAATTGGTAAATGGTAAACGAATACGCCTTCCAAATTTATCGCAGCAGTGCATACACCCTAGTCAGCGAATTGGTACTGTAGCCGGGACTAAAAAGCGCGCACCCCCTCAAGCCTCTCCTCTCCGAATGTGCTTTGCAGATCGAAACCAGGGCGTGCACGATGTGTCCATTTCGCGCTAGTTATACTCGGAGTCTTGCGTTAAGTTCCAAGGAACGGGAGGGGTGCATGAGGTACTGCCTGACACTACGGTAATATACGCGATATAATTCAATTGCCAATGCTCCAAAGGAACCCTATATTCCTATGTACAGAGATTTTCCGGCGCTTTCATTGCCCTAATGGTCCCAACACACGTAACTCTCGCAGGGACGCTCGCTTACCGGAGACTCGGCATTCACCACCCATCTCTTCGAAAGGGACCAGAAGAGGTTGCCGTGGCAGCACCGAGGATTGTTACTTTCACAAGGATTCGCTTTAAGGCATATGTCAGGAACAAACAAACAAAGGCGACTTCGTTACTCGAACTTCTCTCGTCTTAGTAAACACAAGTTCGTCGCGTCGCCCAAGGTCAAAGGCGAATGAATGCGACGGTGAACAAACAAAGCACAGGGCATTGCGATGCAGAGCAAACAGGCACTCATTAGCCGCGTTAAAGCAGCCGACGTGACAGATTTGGAGGACGAAGCGCTCAGGCGTGTGTGAACCATCGAATGCAGTGGGTGGTCTCTTGGCACAAAAGCAGTAAGCGCGCCATTCATGTAGGAATGTGTCGGCCGAGGCGAGGTCGCCAGTAATGGCACGGAACTGTAATAACAATCATACAAACGTTGAAGGGCGCCTGAGGTCCGACTTTAAGAGTGGAACGGCGCCGCTGGGCCTCGTCGGCATCTCCTTACAACATTCAATAAATTGAACGCCTTCTCTATAAAATGCTGGAATTACTCGAATTTTCTCGGAACAGATGTATATATACTCGTGCATTCAAATTACAGCCGGAGCTGTTATTTGTGCAGGTTTTATTTAAACCGTAGTACATTTGTATTCGGGCGGAATTTACATTGGGAAACTCAGTTTTGTTCACTGAAGCACCTGCGCCATGGCGCAGGCCTTGTCCCGTCGGGTCGTCCGGGTGTAGGTGGTAGTTGTCACCAAACCCATGATGTGAGGTACGGGACGCAATCGCCGGAAAAGATCCCAAGGACTAACTTATTAATCCCCCGGAAATAATCCGACGAAGGCTTGGACAATAAGGTGTTTGGTCCTCTTCAGCACACTAGCAAAACGCCAGAAGTGGTTCAAAGACCGAGTCAGAGCCAAGGGTGATCAAACAAAACAAATATATTCTCATCAAACAGGCAGTTACACAAAACGTACACAAGCACGGCTCTTCCGAACACAGATGGGTTACAAAGTTACACAAAGCCAACCAACACGAACAAGCTCATGCACTGCAACAAAGAACAAAACACAAAAGAGTCCTATTCACCAAGTCACTCGGGTGTCTTCTCAACTCGAAGCTTGCAAGTGGGCTTGTCAGCTGGCTCGTGGAACAGCATCTGAGTCACGCACGACTTCTTGCTACTTCCTTTTTCTTGCTACTACTCTACTCTTCTACTCTCCTCCCGCGGCCCGTGTCCGACTACTTATATAGCCCTGGGAAGCTGTGCTAGAAAGTTCGGCGCGGCCCACGTGACTCAAGCACACACAAAATTGGGAACCTTCTCGCCCATTCTAGGTCCTTCTTCGTTGGGGCGGCGCCTCTTTCTCTCTCTCACTGCGCGAGGAGCGTCAGTGTGTACTCTCCGCCTCCTCTCTCTCCTTACGTCTGCCCAGCACGCGCGCTCGCCGCGATAAGAAAGCTTCTACAGAATTCTCCCCTTTTGGAGGCGCGGCGTGACCTTGGCGCCTCCTCCGTGCGAACCGCTTTTCTTGCTGTTGTTTCGGGCTTTCCTTCAAGCTCGACGCCGGGTTTCTCGTCGAAATAGGCACTATTTTGTGACAGTCGCAGTGGACATGCTTTAATACCTGGAACCCATCTGTGTTTGTACTGTGAAGAGCCGGGTTTGTGCCCGTTTGTGAACTGTCTCTTAAGTGAGAATATATTTCTTTTGTTTTGATCACTCTTGACTCTGAGTCGGTCTTTGAACCACCGCTGGCATTCTGCTAGTGCACAAAAGGACCTAAAAGTTAATTGTCTAAGCTTTCGTGGGATCATTTTCAGGGAACTGATATGTCGGTTCACGGAATCTTTCCCGTCGATTGTGCCCCGGGTCTCATAGCTAGGGATCGGTGACATACGTACGGTATAGGTGACTGCCTCTTTGTTGTAAACGATCTAGGCTCTGATACTAGATATGTCATGTACAGGTCTTAGCGTGTCCTCTTTCGTAAATTCATTTGCAATGAGGGTGTTTTTTATTTGTTAGTGGACGGTCAAAGGTGAATTAATATGCAGTAACTATCGTGGTGCTTAAAGGCTTACTTAGTACAAAAGGCCTAGTCTCTAATATCATATCTATCTTATAAAATTCATAACATTTCCTCCTTTTTCACAGTTTGTGTTTCCTTATTTTGTGTTATAATTTCCTAACACGTTTTAATTAAGTCGGAGGCGAAGGATAGGTGCTGCTAAGAAACGTACTCGTGCCAGAAAAGCAAAGACAGTAAAAGTGATTTTTTTAATCCTCTGAATTCGAAAAAGAAACTTCATGCCGTACACGCAGCCGAATCTCACATTATCGCTCAACTCAAAATCTCAAACCCTGCAATAAACCTAACGCTTGTCTGGTTGATTGCCTTCCCTTTGCCGACTTCACTGTTTATCGCTTGTCAATCTACCGCTTCAGGTTACAGCGTGTCCGGAAATTCAAACTAACCAAACTCAAACTCAAACCCATCGTCTAAATAGCTATGCAGATTGGTTTCCCAGCCGATGAACTTTATACACTGTCACCTCAGGAGTTTCGAGTGATGCATCAAGCGAGATACCACACAGTCGTTGGCTTGTCTGTGTTTTGCATTCAGAGTAATTCGTGAATATCTCGACGGATCTCACTTACCCCTTCTGCGTAGGTTAGCTCTGTTCACGCGCACGCTGTTGTCTGGCTAATCTCAGAAATTCCAGCCGAGTTCCATATAGCCACGATAGGCTAGTGGCTATGGTACTCTTCTGCTGATCCGAACGGTCGTGAGATCGAATCCCTGCCACGGCGGCTGTGCTTCGAGGGAGGCGAAATGTCGAGGCCCGTGTACTGCGGGATAAAAAAAAACCCACGTTATAAAGAAGCCCACGTGGTCGAAATTTCTGGAGACCTACACTATACACGCGGCGCCTCTCAACATACCGTCGTTTTTGGACGTAAAACCCCTGAAACCAAATGCAAAGCGAAACGCGGCGATATTGTAACGTAACAATCAGAGCTGCACTTGGCGATGATGGTAATTAGGGGACAATTTCAACGACTTCGTTAATACAATTATCTGAGCCCGTGCAAACGTACCGGTATAATCGGCATATCTCTGTGCCCTACTGCGCTCCACTGCGGCGGCAAGCACGCTCTCTTCCAAAATGCACGCCGCGCTTTTCTTTCCACTAATCCCAGCAGGAGAAAGCCGAGCCCCCGCGCACGAGTCCGGCGGCGGTTCTGACAGGCGAAAAAGGCCCGCTGACGCTAGCGCGGAAACTCAGTTTCGCTTCCTCGCGTTGTTTTACTGCTATTTGCCTCCCCGCCACTTTTTTTTTCTTTTTTTTTTCTCGCCCGGTCGCAAAAGCTTCTTTCTCCCAGCCAAATCTGCGGTTCCGCGTTAAAGAGGCCGCTGGGCAAGGAAGGGGATCGGAGAGAGAGGGTGGCGAGTGAAAATGGGACTCGGCCAGGCGGGAAGCTAATGTGATTAGCGGAGCAGGCTTGTGCCCGCCGCTGTTGCTGCATCGCCGAGTAGACAGGCAGCGCGAGTTGTGGAGGGGGGCGGGGGGGGGGGGGAGAGGGCTGCTGCTCTGGGCCGGGCGCGCTCTGATGTTCCCGCGACGAGCTTGCCTCGGCTCGGCGAGCGCTGCAGGCCGGACCGGGCCATACGCAGCGAGCCGCGCGTTGCGCCCCGAAACGCGCCCGGGCGTGGGCTAATGAATTCAACCTCCCTTCTCCCCCCTCGTCGTACTATAGTCGGCGGATGCGCCGCGGCGTGCTTAGGTTCGTTACGGCGTACGCACGCACGCACGCGCGCACGGCGCTGGAAATTCGCGACTCTCGCCCAACGTGTGTCGTCGGCGCTCGTCGGCACGATCGGGCACGTTCCGCGGATAGCTGAAATGGACCTGGCACGGCTGTGACACTTGGCAGTTGGAAAGAAGACAAGGCAAGGTCGGGGATCGCGAGCCGACGACGGAGCTCTTTTTTTTAACGTGCTAATGGTTTTTGGACCCCTCCGTTTTGTGTGAATTACTTATAGCCTGATTACTGAAGCGGGCTCTGCGACACTCCTTCGGACGTATGTCAGAAAACGGTGCCAGTCAGCCGTGGCGGCATACTGTGCGAACATGTGAGCTAAATTTTCTTGCACTGCAAGCGCCAGCGAATTCGAAATGTTGTTTCAAAGACAGCTAGAGCGCGCCATCTTTTCTTTCAACAAATGATGTCCCTGAGGGAAGTGACTACGCCGCTCTCTGTTATCTATAGCACAAACTTCCGTTATTTATAAATTCAAAACGAAAGATAAGGTATAGCAGCAGAGCGTGTTTTCACATTCACAAGATTAAAGTGGAACCAACTCGCTCAGGATAGGGTTGATTGGAAATCGTTGGGAGAGGTCTTCGCCCTGCAGTGAACCTAAAATAGGCTGATGATTATGATGATGATGATGATCAAACAATGCTATATCTGTCTCAAGCGATGTAGCCGGTGCCCCCAGTGACGTCATTGGTTGAAAGAAGAGTGGGCGCTTTCCAGCTCTGTTTCGTGCAAAAGCGCGAATTCTCTGATGCGTGCAGTGCAATAACATTTGCCCCGCCATGGTGGTCTAGTGGTTATGGTACTCGGCTGCAGATCCGAAGGTCGCGGGATCGAATCCCGGCCGCGGCGGCTGCATTTCGATGGAGGCGAAATGTCGAGGCCCGTGTGCTGTGCGATATCAGTGCACGTTAAAGAACCCCAGGTGGTCGAAATTTCCGAAGCCCTCCACTACGGCCTCTCTCATAATCAGAAGTGGTTTTGGGACGTTAAACCCCACAAATCAATCAATAACGTTTGGCTCGCATGTTCACAGGAGCCTCAACTACTGATCGGCACCATTTTCTGACTGTTCAAGAAGTGTTGCAGGGTCTCCTTAACTGGAGGGGACTCATCGTGTATGTGATCGCTCTTAATGTGCGGCCAGGCCGGGGAAAAATCAACTCACTCCTTCTAAAGGTATAGCGGACTTGGTTCGGCGGTGAGAAGCACTGCTCGTAAGCGAGGACCGGGAGAGCCAAATGATCCGCCTAGAACAAGCTCAGTGAGCCTCAAGGGCCAGAGCAGCTCTGTACTGAGGGCCCCACCCAGAATGGCCTTTAGATTTCGTACATAATAAAGTGTTTTTCCTCCCCCCCCCCCTCTTTTATAGGAATGTCATTCGTCCATCTGGATTAAACGCCTGAAACATAATGCATAATGCGCTCGAACGATGCTGTGCGAATCTGTAATTGTGAAACAGTAAATTCATCGCGGATTTATTTATTTATTTATTTATTTATTTATTTATTTATTTATTTATTTATTTATTTATTTATCTTGTAGTGTCTCAAGCGCGAACTCATGTGTGGAGCGGCGAGGTGCAGTGGATATCCTTAAATCTTGTGCACGACCATTCCGTGCAATATATATATGAGATTAAGAGTACAGCTGCCGTGCTGCAGCGCGACTTGATTTATTTATTGCAGAAAGAAATCACAGGCGCGCGCTCGTTATGCGAGCACTGGAACACAATTCCCGAAGTTCCGAAAGAAAGCTCGAAAGACACACTCTCATTGTCGTGTCTTCCTCGAGGCGTTGGAACTCTCGTAGCGAACAATCGCAACCTCTTTTTAGGCCGAAACTATACATCAAAATAACGCCAAGATCCATTTCAGCATAACTCCTCATACCCGATGGCTTTAAATGTTTTCTCCTTTATGTTCTAGGTTTTATAGTCGCTGAGAACGACCTGCTAATTAGCTTAGGACGCATGGCTGCGGTTTCTCGGCCAACGTGCGATTACCGTATACGGTAAGCACGCTAATACTGTTGCCTCGTGCATTTTTTATTTTATCTTGAAAGCCCTGTATCACGCACCGTGAAACTTTCTACCACGTTCCTGTACGCATATGGCAACGACAACGCAGGTGTTTCCGACTCAAATAGCGAAGTGCTGAACACGACGACTCGGTATTACCGTGACGAAAGCACATGTATACGACTGCCGCTAGAACGCTCTATTAGGTCTTGTGCGCTTTGATTTCAGCCTGCCCTGTACATGCCGACAAAGCGCTGCCCCCAAGCGCAGTGCTCAGATCTGCCTTTTCTTATTTTTCATCTTCTTTTTTTTCCGCTACGTAGTCTTTGGACGAACTTGCGGCGATGCTAGAGCCAACTGGCGAGCCAAACAAAACCTACGTGTCTTGGTGTACAAACGTTGAAAGGACGGGATCAGCCTCGCCCGTGTGAGTACCTACTTGCTCTCGCTCGTTCGCGACATTGGATGGCTTCTCCACAACCTCCTTCTTTCTCCAATTCACCCCTCGATCACCGACCCGCGGCGGTCGTTGACGGCGTCGCGTCCGTCTCTCCGCCTCCTCGCCAAGTTGCCGAGGAGACAGATCGCGCCCTGGCGAGCTCCCGAGTCAAACAGAATGTGCCCGCGGATCGCGCTCAGCGTGGTACAGTTCTGTGCAGCGGCGCTGGACCATGATAGCATGGAAACAGCCTGCTACTCCTCGCACCACCGTCGACAGACACAGGGAACACTTGACATTAGATATTTCCCTACACACACCTTTAGGAGCGGTCTGCAACCCCGCCCCCATCCCCACCCACACCCCCCGCCTTGTTTTCCTAAAGGCATCCCCTAAATTTGTAACTATGTGCAACAAATCCTAAATACTTGTCGCTTCACACCAATCTGACCCCCGAATTTAATTCCTGCAGAAGATGCCTTGGCTGACGTCCGTGCAGCAGGTATATCTAGCAATTCGCTGCGCAGTGTCAATGACCTTAAGAAGACAGACAGACGGAGAACTTACGAGAGCTTAAGAGACGAAAATAAATAAACAATGAAAGAGGAAGGAAGCATTAACACTGCCAGCAGATAAGACCTGTCCATGACGACGCCCATAATCGGGCGTGCCTCTAGCAGCCTGTCTCAATCTCCTTGTGTTTCCTCTATCGCGTAGCCACAATTCGCGTAGCCACAATTTCATGCATTACCTTATAGAAACGCTCGTTAAATTAGTCCGCGTAAAGCCGGCAGCCATTGACACTGTTTGCGATCTTATAGTTGTGCAACGTTTCGGCCCTCCTTTCAAATATTGCATCAATCCGTCCCCCTACACAGTGCACAGAACATTTTTGTGTCTCGTCAGGGGGCCGATGTACGGAACCCCGCAGTCCTGCCCGAAGACGACGCGGGGGCGTGAACTGCGCCGGGATATAATGAAGAACGGGACGCGGGAATGGCGAAATGGAGGAAGAAGGCAAGCGGTGCCGCTTGTGTGCGGCCACGGGTCGAAGCCGGCGTGGGTGAGTGAGTGCGAGGATGGAGTGGGCGCGACCCCGGCCAAAGACACCGCCCGCGAATGCGACAGAAAAGCGAGCGTGCAACCGGCGGCGGGCGGCCAGCGTGGCCCATTCCCGCTGACATTATCACCGGCGCGCGGTGATGCAATTAGCCGCCGACGCGTTCTCTCGGCGGAGCTCTGAACACGGGCGCGACAGCGGGACTCATCACTGCGGAACGAAGAGAAATAAACCCGAGGGAAGGATTAATGCAGCAGCGATGGGTCCCGTTTTATCGTGCTGTATTTCTTTTCCTCCTCGCTCTCTCCGACGTTGTTTCGCTTCGCCGGTGGGTGAACGAGAGACGTGCTTCTTCTGTCCGGTGTTCTATAGTGATGCATGGTGCTTGATTGTTGACCCGAAAGAGGCGCAGGTTCGATCCCGGCCGCGGCGGTCGCTTGTTCAACTGAGGCGAAAATGGTGTTGGTGTATACTGTGCGTTGTCAGTTCACGTTAAAGAACACCTGGCGGTCAAAATTTCCGCAGCCCCTCCACTTCGGCGTGCGTCGTAATGAGATCGAGGCTTCCGGACGTAAAACTTCACAAATTATTATCCCAGTTAGAGACGTGTTTCTGGAAATCCGGCGCCGAATATTTCGTGGACTCAATTCGGTGCAGCGGAACTCTGTCACCAAACCCGTGCTGTGAAGTACGGGACGCAATCGCCGGAAAAGATCCCCAAGGACTAACTTATTAATCCCCCGGAAATAATCCCACGAAAGCTTGGACAGTAACGTTTTAAGGGGCGAAGCTCCTTAAGGTTCGGGTCTGTCCGTCCGTTGTAGTAGTGCGTTACCTACTAGGAACGCGCTACTAGGAGGGCGCGTGTGGGAGGCGCGCCCTCGCCGCGTGCCTCCCGGGCCGCGAGCTCTCTCACTCTTCCATCTGCTGTCTTGTGAGAGAGAGCGAGAGAGCGAAAGGCGCGCGTTGACTATGGAAACGCTCTTTCTTCGATGAACGCGCTACCAGCTCGCAAAGAAGGAGGACGCGTCCTCACCCGCGAGAGACAAGCTTGACGCAGGCAGCGTCTTCTAGCGAGTTTCTTGATTGAAAAATACAGACTGCTCGCGCTGGAGAACCGTTCACCGTATATATATATATATATATATATATATATATATATATATATATATATATATATATATATATATATATATATATATATAGGCACTGCATCTTGACTTGCAATGAAGTGCCGGTGGGAGATTTCACTTGTGCGTATAGATGAACCATAAGGATTCGTAGCGTGCGCGTTAACTAAATTAATCCGGAGCTCGGCACGATCTACCATGAACCTCCGAAGCTTCGCCCACTCATCACCATTCACTCCGTGAATATGCTGTGAATTTTTTTTTGGTCCTCTTCAGCACGCTAGCAAAACGCCAGGAGTGGTTCAAAGTTCAAGCGTCAGAGCCAAGAGTGATCAAACAAAACAAAATATATTCTCATCAAACAGGCAGTTACACAAAACGTGCACAAACACGGCTTTTACAAACTCAAACACAGATGGGTCACAACGTTACACACAAGCCAACCAACACGAACCAGCTCATGCACGGCGCGCGCCGGGAGGCACGCGCCGAGGGCGAGCGCATGCCTCCCGGCGCGCGGGTTACGCCTGACGACTGACGCCTGACGCGGGAAAAGGTTAGACTAAGAGGAGCTTCGCCCCTAAAAGTCCTATTCACCAAGTCACTCGGGCGTCCTCTCAGTTCGAAGCTTGCAGGTGGCTTGTCAGCTGGCTAGTGGAACAGCGTCCGAGTCACGCACGACTTCTTGCTTCTTCTCTTTACTTGCAACTCTTCTACTCTCCCCCCCCCCCCGGCCCGTGTCCGACTGCTGATATAGCCCTGGGAAGGCGCGCTAGAAAGTTCTGCGCGGCCCACGTGACTCAAAGCACACACAAAGTTGGGAACCTTGTCGCCCCTTCTGGGTCCTCCTTCGTTGGGGCGGCGCCTCTTTCTCTCACGGCGCGAGGAGCGTCGGTATGTACTCTCCGCCTCCTCTCTTTCCTTACGTCTGTCTCGCGCGCGTGCTCGCCGCGATCAGAAAGGTTCTACAACATTCTCCCCTTTTGGAGACGCGGCGTGACGTTAGGCGCACTCTCCGTGCGCCGCATTTCTTTTGTTGTTTGGGCCTTTCGACGCCTGGTTTCACTTCGAAATAGGCACTATTTTGTGACAAACTCGAAGGATTGGATATTATTTTAGGGTCCAGGGAATTATATATTCCTTCACGACCAGAAATTGACGGGATTGCTTGAAAAGACAGCACAGTGCAATGTGGAAAGTAACACTCAAGTAGGCACCTGTCGCAACGCCCTAACTTCGAGTGTTAAATTCTTAGCATATTGGAGTCCCGCCAATAGAAATCCAGTAGTACTACTTACACGTGGACGCGTTTTGACCTAGAATATGCATACATAAGGTACACTTTTTTGATAATTGGTCCCATCACGGTGGTCTAGTGGCTATGGCACTCGGCTGCTGATCCGAGGGTAGCGGGATCGAATCCCGGCCGCGGCGGCTGCATTTATATGGAGGTGACATGTTGAGGCCCGTGAGCTGTGAGATGCCAGTGCAAGTTAAAGAACCCCAGGTGGTCGAAATTTCCGGGGCCCTCCACTACGGCGCCTCTCACAATCATATCGTGGTTTTGGGACGTGTAACACCAGAAATCTATCGATCAATTTATAGTCCGCAGAAATCCCAGAGCTAGGTTTCTGTATACCTAGCGCTAATATGATTCCTACCGTATAACGAGTATCATACGTGCGTTGAGCTCACATCCTCGATCGGTGCGATGCGTATTCACCCTTGTAACGATTTCCTTCTTCTGCCTGTAGGTCTTCCATGTCGCGGTGGCCCCAAGGAGGATTAAAAAAAAAATGCTGGAGTGGCAACGCCTGCTGCACCTTACCGCAATGGGTGAAGCCGGCATTTGCCTCTGGTTCAGCCCTAAAAGCTTACCAAAGTGTCCAGAAACCAGTAGCAGTTCAAGCGTTCTTGATCTGCTAATGTATTGCATAGAGCACTTGTAATATAAAAGCGTGTTGTTTTGGATTAATAAAATACCATTGACTGAGCATCAATGCCACGATGTGGCACACAAATTTTTGCGACGTTCAGGTTTCACCCAAAAACGAGTACCACAAACAGGCACATCAAGCATTGTCTGTCTAGCAAAGATGACCACTTCAAAGGTGCTAAGGAGCGTGAGGAAAGCGCTTTTTCTTTTGTGCTATCTGGATGCTGTTAATTGATGCGTCTGGTAAGATGGCGGCCGCCGGCTTCACATTTAGGAAAAAATCTCCACTCCAGCATTTTTTTTTAATCCTCCTTGGGTGGCCCTAGCAGGTTCACTGACACTTATCGCACGACTTGCAAACGTTCCCAGTGCTGAGCTGTTTGTTCCATTCGTCTTTAGCGCCGGCAGCCTTTATCATGTGCCGTCCACATATACGTAACCCCGATAACGCCCCCATCTGCAGTTGCAGTCGAGCAACGAAAGGTCAACGGCACAACTCCTTCTGAACAAGCTTTGTGTGACCTGCAGGCTCGTTGCTGAGTTGCCTCACATCGCAACTGCGCGGGATTCCTCGTTCGTTGATGACGTTCGGCACTCGTGCGGCGTGTGCGATTAGCACTCGAGAAAGCCGAGATTGGCCCCTGCTCTCTTGTTTCTTATTTTTGCTGTTTGTCTTTGCTTTCCCGTGGACTCCGGGATCGACAACACCGGCAGAATTCTGCTGGAGCACTGCGCTAAACAGATGCTGTAGCATCCGTTCAAGTTGACACGTAATTTGTGCCAACGACGTTCAGGTCACACGCCGATGCTGAGTTGCTTTTTCACGGATTAACGACATAATTTTCCCTCTAGCAAGCAAAGCGCTTTGAGAAAACGGGAGAGGGAGAAGTAGTGGGGGGGCTGCAAGCTGCACAGGTTGGTACGTGCAAGGTCGGCGGCAGCTCACGGTCAGGCGCGATAAAAAGGAAAAAAAAAGAACATTAAAGGAAACGGAACCTCAGCCACGGTAGAGTTCGCGGAGCGATGTTGTAAAGCAAAGAGACGGCTTGACGATGTTATAATGAACGCATAAAAAGAAAGACAAGCGCATTTGGCATAGCAAAATTCGAATACCTATAGCGTGTAGGAAAAGGTGGGTGGGAATCGAACAGGATACACTATTCGGAGAAGTTTGACCACTCGCACAATAGATTCTGCCCTACAATTTCTTTGTAAATGCGAAAGCAACAATTTATTTATTTATTTATTTATTTATTTATTTATTTATTTATTTATTTATTTATTTATTTATTTGGTCGGTCTGTAGGTCGGTCGGCCAGGGGACAAAGGCGACCGCAAAATGCTCCAAGATACGTGGTCGCTACTCGCAAAACAACGGCGGCAAAACAAGTGCTGTGTGTGACAACTTTGCTTGATATGCCAGAAGAAAGCTCTCTTTCAAGCTTTTGTATATACACGGCTCGCGAGTGCAGAAAAGTCCGCTTCCGCAGTGGACAAGCCGGAGGTATGGAATCGCTTACATTTTCATATGCCACGCTTGACGCTTGTATCCGAGTAGGTTGCTTCCAAATTTCTATTTTTTTTTACCCGTATAACAACTCATTTTCTTGAAGGGTAAACACAGATCAGCGATGTGTCGTGAGCTGACAACGACCTGGCGCGAAGCTTGAGGAATGGAGGAGGCACCATTTCCGTCGAGATGCCCGCCGTGGAGGCTTCTCGGCAATGGTGTTGTTGGCTTGCCAAACTCGAGGTTCCGGAATTGAATCCCGGCCACGGCGGCCTTTATTCGACAGCTCCGAATTGCAAGATATATGCAAGCGCGCGTTAAAGGACCCCACACTGTAAGCAAAAGCTACCCGATATTTGGGTTTTTGCGGCTCATGAGCCTTAAAAACTCCCTTGTTTTAAAAATTACTACGTCTCGTTGAGTTAAAATGAGCATATGACATAGTTTTACTACCACGTGTTAGAAAGGTAGTAAAAGGACGTTATTGCCCTATTTTACTACGTAGGGGGTTTTGTGTCACGTGATAAAAAAACCCCAGTCTAGAGTTTAAAGCCACGTGATCAAAACTACATACCACGTGACGTGGTAAAAAACTCCAAACTGCCGTGGCGCAGGGGTGGAGGCCGTGAGAGCCCTCGAATGACTATTTAGGCCTAGCCACATGGTGCGCGTTTGCAAGCAACTGTTCGTCAAAAGCGTCGGTCGCGGAAGAGGGGACGCGACGTCTCGGGGCGTGAGTGTGAACGGCGTGAGTGTGATCAGCGCGCACGCGTATCGGCGCGTGCCGATACGCGTACGGCGGCGTCCGTCAAGTAGAACGTGATACCGTGACATCTCCGGCAGCTATGCCTAGTGACCGTCGTTTCGAAGGCACCGCCGAGTTCTGGGAAAGCACGGGAACTACGGTCGCAAACGTTCCTGACTGACCGCATCGTCAACCAGTACGACAACGACACGGCGAACAACCCCGAGTGTTACCAGTGCGGCGTGGTTTTGTGCTGAGTTCGAGCGATGCTCGCTGTTCTAGCGCCGGTCTTTGTGGACGGCGGCCAAGTGAAAACGCACTTTCGAGTATCTCTGCTCCCGTGCTTGTGCCTGTGCTTGTTGCGCTCTCAACGAGTGAAAACGTGCTTCCAATGTTATAAGTTCGAAGGGTGAGTCCTCGTTTACTGCTCAATAAATTGAGTGATGTCTGCATTTTGCGTAAGCCTAATGTTTAACCAGCCACAGTAAACCTCGAATGAGCTTTAAAAATAACTCTAAGAAAAGCCGAGAAAACATTGTTTAGGCAGTAAAAAATTACTCCGCGTATACTCGCTGAAAACCTCCAGGGGAATAAATAATTACTGCCGTTTATACGTTCAAAAACTCGGTTAGCGTGAGAGTAAATTTTTACCTTGACTGTCACGTAGTAAAAAAAACCCAGAAAAGGTTAAGCGCTAGAGGACAAGCTGTTTACTCCCGTTCCTGGTTATTTTTGTTTAGTGTGCAGGTGGTTAAGGTTACTCCGGAACCCTTCGCTAGGTGGCGTACTTATCATATCGTATCATATCTTATCAATCATATCGTGTGTTTGGCACGTAGAATCCCGACGGATATTATTATTCCGTCCAGAGATCTCGGGACGCTGTCAACCCGTAGTGTCTCGGGTTTTGCGGCTAGGTTGGAGCTACACATGCAGGAGGTGGACACCCACTCTCACTCACATTCAGCCTTGCGCTTCCACCCATGCAAGACGAATTCCAGCCTCTGTCAGGCCGTCTGTGCACCCATTGTATGCTTATAGCGGGCGCTTGAGCCACGAAGTTGCCGGGCGTGCGCGAAAAAAAGAGGCGCGGACCACACAGGTACCAAAATCGGAATAAAATGTTCGCTTGGCTAAGAGGACCGCTCAAGCGACTGACGTGAAGGCCTATACATCCTATATAGGTACAAGGTCAGTGCTCTCTCTAACATAGTTGCTCCATTACCGTGAAAAATAAAAAAACAGCTCGGGCACGACGTTCTTCACGCCCCGTCACATCATCACAGACACGCGTAACACAAACTTCAGCGAAGTTGAAAAGCGTCGCTGATTAGAGGTCAACACCTTGAATCGCTTGCATAATAGAATAAAAAAAAAACAATACGCAGCACGCAACTGTGGAGGACTTAGAAAAGCGGCGCCTATTTTGCATGAAAAATGCAAGCGCTTCCTTGCGGGCAACATAGGTCGTTTTCGACCTGAGCGCAGGCTTGCGCAGCTTGGTTGCGAAGGAAAAAGCGTTGCACGTGGTGACCATATGGTGACCTTGCTCGCACGTGACAGCTACCTTGTAAGGCAGACGCCGCAGTCTCCGCAAGTCGTGATGACCCACATATGCGTGCCGGAGCGGCAGTTACCATAAACAAAGGATTAGCGCAACTATATAGGTCGAGAGCGTCCTCGTATACCCGTGAATCACGACCCGTGTACGCGCTTGTCAATCATAATGTGGGTTTGGGAAGGCGCATGGCTTTCCTTTACGCGGCGTGGGCTGTTATCGGCTCACTATAATAGCCGCCTTTGGTAATCATCGTAATAGCCGCCGTCGGCGCTGCGAAACCACATTCGCTCATAACGCGAAAAACTGCCAAGGCGACCTCAATGTTCACTTAGGTGTCTTGAGTGGTGTTCGCCGCTAGCGTTTCGTTCACTTTTGGTTGACTGGGGTATAGCTTATGTTAATCTTAGAAGTGAACTTGCTCATATCCACATATCCAATGCGGCTATGAGGCACACGGGGTGTGTTTGCTTTTCGTTCTTTCTTCCGTGTGGTTCATGTCCGAATATCAGATGCGGTTCCTACGTACCCCCGTCTAATTTTCATAATAAATCCTGATGATTGAATTACTCTTTTCTGTACTAAAGCGCTCATCTGGTAACACAAGTATCCAGTAACAACCTTAAATTTGATGTTCTATGATTTTTCGAGACTTCTTTGTGTTTCTAAATCAACCTTCATCTGTAAATAAATGGTGGGAAGTGGCTAACACTGCTGATCAAAGAATATAATGTCGCTAGGCTCTAGCGCTACAACAACAAAAACTTCATGGCAGCGCGGAATGAAACCTTGCTGTACGGCCGCGACTCTACTCTGTCTTTACTCGGCACTTGCCATCCAGCACTGACTTAAGCACTTTGCACTCTCACACACGGCTCGGATGGTCGTACTGGTGCTTCAGGACCTTGTATGTTTGTCAGTCGTCAGCCGTAGTTTCATCGACGAAGACGAAACAGCGAGGCGAGGAAAGGAGGTCGACTCAGCATGTTCCAGGCCTCAGCGAAACGATGGGTCTCGAAAGTCTTACGGCAGTTCTAGAATGAATGAACAGACTGTGCCAACATTTTCTGTTTGTCTATCGTTCTTTCATTAATATGATGAACAGGAGAGGTGAACAGGAGAGTACGGCACCGCCTACTCCGTCACCATTAAAAAACGATATAAAATCACAAAAGAAAGGGAAAATATTTCACAGCATACAGAGCACAGCAAAACTCAATGCACTCCAACGGCGCATGAATCGCGGAGTTCCGCGAGGGGATTCACTTGAGGATACCAATTATTTGGATGGGCGATAACAGGCAGGAAAACACAAAACACAGTAGCACGTCGCATAACACGCACGCTATAGAAACACAAGAGGGCGTTGACAAAATAACACTTATATCTCCAATTAAGCTTTCACGATAAAGCGTTACAGTCGGAAGAGTGTTTATGCGGTGCGGTAGCACCAAAATTGCCACCATGCGTACGCCCTTCCGCTAAAGCTTGCTTCTCCGCAGACGCTGTACCCTTGAGGAGAAGCCAGCCTCGCTGACGTGCCATCAAGCAGTCAGCTGTTGGCAATCTGCGCGTGGTGCTTCAGCTTCGCGCCTTCTTTATTCACTCTGCGCGTTGAGCGTACGCAGCGGAGGTTCTAAACAAAAGGCAAACGCCACCAACGTGAGGAACGGGAGGAGGCGGAGAGATTTTACGTGAATTCATGCTCGCCGACAAACGAACTGCATGCGGAAAAGCATTGTTGTATCGTGTCGCTGCTTCGTCTGGCTCCGATGTGGATCCCAGCACGCTCCTGTGACAACGTGCTTGGAGTCTTCCACTCCGCCGGTAGCCAGCCTTCGTAAACGTCGCTAAGAAAGAAAGTTAAAGAAAGAAAAAGAAAACGTGCGCTAGGGGCGAGCCCAGAACACTGCGCGGTCGGCAGGGCGGCGCCTAACTTTATTACCGCCGCGCGCAGCTCTTCAATCGGCGATCGAGGCTGTCGGCTGCGTGACAGCTTTGCAGGGAAAAAGAGACGGCAGCCCCCCCCTCCCCCCGACACGCCTGTGGACGCTGTCTCTCAGCTTCGCCACTGCTGCCACTCTTAATATCAACGCTTTGTCTCTGCCTCTCTCTTCCTCACTCCCTCTTCTCTCTCTCGCCTACCTCTCCATTATCCGTCGCCGCACCGTTGAGACAGAGATTGAATCGGCGGCGCGCCCGTCGTCTTTTCGACGGTCTGGAAATAACTGGGCCCAATCTCGCCGCGGCACGCGTTGAGCCTCATTTCTGTACTTGTCCAGGTCGTTGCGTCGCTCTGGGCGAGCCGGAGTTCTTTGGAGCGTAGCGATGAAAGCTAGGCTTTCTTCGTTAACAGGAAGAGCAAAGTGAAGAAGAGTTCTTTCATTTAATCGGTCTTGAATTCAATCGTTGATGGTGCGTTCGTTTTACTGTGCGTTCGTTATACGAGTCTCTCTCTCTCTGTCAGCCGATTGATTGCTGCCGGCGCCTGACATGCGGCTCTTCCTTATTTTTCATTTTCTGTTTATTACGCCGGCCCTTCCTTATCCGACACACTGATTCTTCGCGCAATTTCTTCAGATGCAGCTGAGCAGCAAACAAAAGTTTCTGACTAGATGCGCTTAAAAAATGTATTCCGTGCATTCGTTCATCATTTCTATTCATCAATATCCATCGTATAAGCGACGAAGCGCCAGGGAGCCGCGAGATCAATAAGATGTGAAAGCTGTTAGATTAACTGGAACACAAACATCAAGTTTGCTGCCCTGCACTGCTGAAGGTGTAAGCAAAAACAGAAAGGTAAGAAAAATATAGAGAGAGGGAGCCCAGCACAAGGCAGAAAGTAATAACCAAAGAGAGCAAACAAGCACAGGCAACTTGGCATCAGTTATGTAACACAAAAGCAACGTTAGGTTCATTCGATTGGAAATTGATCTAGTTGCTATGCATTCAGCTTTTGGTTGGTGCAGCGCTCACGCAGACGACGATTAAGGAGGCACGGGACAGGCGCTGTTCCCGTTTGTTTGAACAGCCGTGTCGTGCTCTCTCTTACTATTTTTTTTCACCTACGTGAGCGCTGCACAAGCCAAACGATCAATTGTTAAGTGCACCAGCAAAATGCGGTCAGTCTACTGATCACCGAGATGACGTAAATTGCCCGTGGAAGTTTGCTGATTGATTGATTGATTTGTGGGGTTTAACGTCCCAAAACCAGTTCTGATTATGAGAGACGCCGTAGTGGAGGGCTCCGGAAATTTCGACCACCTGGGGTTCTTTAGCGTGCACTGACATCGCACAGCACACGGGCCTCAACATTTCGCCTCCATCGAAATGCAGCTGCCGCGGCCGGGATTTGATCCCGCGACCCTCGGATCAGCAGCCGAGTACCTTAGCCACTAGACCACCGTGGCGGGGCGTGGAAGTTTGCGTCTGTTCTTCACACCGAACAGCGGAATTCTGCCGCTTTCCTTCACACATCCGGCGGCCCGAAGGTAGCGTATTACTTGTTCACGGCCGTGTCCCATCTGTCAGTCCTACGTCCATTTGCAGCGACATTTGCAGCGAAGCACGCATATATGAGGCCAATTTTTTGGATGCGAAACAAAGCGCAGTGGGACCACACATGCGCGCTATCTGCGTCGTTTCTGTTGCTTTACTGAAGACAAACATCGGACGAAACCGCTCACGGCGAAGAACCTCGAAAGTAGCGCGCGCGTGGTGGAGTAGTTAGAGTCAATTTTTGACACCTCTAGGTGGTCTCGCCGCCAATACTTCACCAGTAGCGGATGAAGGCTGTCCTAAGCATAGTCAAATTGGTGTCATGATGTCTACTTTTGGAATGGACAGATTTTCGGCTAATAATACAGGTCGTACTACCTTTCAGAGCTATCAAGATGGGAAATTAGACATGGCAGCAATCGACAATGGCCCCCACCTCAGGTGCTCATAGGTCACGATGTCCGACAGTTGCCAGAGATCACTTCCTGTGCAGTTGGGGCGAAATGAGTGCTAATAAGAGGAGAAAAAAATCGCGACGAATATTATTCTGTTTCGAAGCAATTCATACAGTAAATGCGTCGGTGCTAGTGCGTACATTCGTCGACTCGACCGGTTTTCCAACGGGTCGTGAAAGCCTACATCAACGTAATCGTTTCGACGTGGCGTATTGAGACTGTTGTTTGCTTTATAGTAATGCCAGACTTCGTAACTTCGAAAGAGCCGGCTCAAAGCTAACGCTGTCACAACAGTAGTCTTCAGAGCACTTAACTGTGACACTGCCTTTAGGGTATCCCGATATCTGGGGCAATCCTAAAGATGCACCCACACAAACTTCGCTATCTTCGATTTAACACCGCCACCGTAGTCCATGGAGCTCGATAACGTAGTGTAAAAACTGAAACTAAATGCCACGCTGCAATGCGTGCGTTTAATGAGGTGCAATCACTGCACGTGTTTGTGACGCGGGCTCAAATGGCCGCCGTATGTCGCCGAGCCACTTACGAACAGCCATACGGCAGCATGTGCGTGGGTGTCACGCTTTACCCCTGCCAGGCGTTATCTCGCAAGTTTCTGGGTCTCCCCGGCCGTCAGGATGGCTTCACCTAGCTGAGGCAGCTCCGACGGATAAGAGCCGCCACTGCCGCGGGCGAGAAATGAGCACCCCTGGGATGGCACAGGGCAGGCGCTGGCTGCTCGGCATAGCGGACCAAGCGATAGCGGCAACAGCAGCCGACGAGCCATTCGGGCGCGCCGCGGCCGAGCAAAAAAAAAAAAAACGCGCCGCCCGGCGTGATCCAAAGGCTCGGTGTGCGTGCGTGCGTGCGTGAGTTACGCCAGCAACGGCGGCAGAGGCGCGCGTGCGAAAGTGCAGCGCAGCGCATTCCCCGACGGCGGCTGCTGCTGCGGGCAGGAAACGAGCGCGCCCTCCCCTATCTCCTCTGGCAGCCGCCGCGGCTGGCTCTCTGCTGCGTGGGCACCCGCCGTGTGTGTGCGTGCTTTGCAGCCGCCGGCTTCCCGCTGCGAGAGAAACAGCAGCAACAGCAGAAGCGAAGCGTGCGATGGCAGGACGAGCTGCTGCTCCTGCCTGCGCCGCATCAAGCCTCTCTCCGCCTCGCACCGCCTTCTCCCGCTGGCGCTCTTAACGGAACCCGGCTTCCGTGCGCGGCCGAAAGGCGATCAGGCCGCCACCCCCATCTTTTCCGCAGCTCCACTCGGCGCCGTTGACGCGTTGTGCTACTGCAAAGCACACCCTCCCCCCCCCCTCCCCTCCCACTCAACCTTTCTCTAGCGGACCCGGCGTTCTCGCTGTCCGCCTACAAGAGCTCTGACCCGGGCCCGAGCGCGCGGCCTTTGTTCCTCCAGCGCGGCTCGTCTCCTCTGTCTCCTCCGCCCCACTGTTTGCCCGAACAGCGGCAGCCCCCCCACACGCCCCCCTGCATCCGCTCGCCGTATTCTTCCGGGAGCTGGAAGGCTGACAAAGGATGGCCGCGGAGCCGCGTTCCCCGCTGCCTTCTACGTTAGTCCCTGACCCTCCCCTCCCCTTCCTCACCACCCAACGCCGCTGCATCCTCTTCTCTACAGGAGCGCGAGGACGGTGGCCCCTACTTCTTTGCTAGTGCAGCCGGCAAAGCCCGCGGGCAAACACGGCCTGTCGCCGCCAGAGGCGCGTGTCCCGGATGGCTGCCCGCGGCCGCTGAGAACAGGCGCTTCGCTAAGACCGCATGCAGTACGACCTCCCTACTCTTTAACCCCCCCCCGTTCTCTATTCCCAGTTGGCTGGGGCACGCGACTCGCACGCCCTCGCCTGGTTTCAGCCTACGGCCTGACTGGGAGCAGCGGTGGTTCAAGATCGGATGGGACTCGACGAGTAGCACGTGGACGTTTCGCCCGCCATCATTTCGTCCTGCCCCGACTGCCCGCCTGTATAAACTATGACTACACCATGGCGGGCCAGTTGATGAAGTGGGACGCTCTATTCTGAGTTACGTCACCGCCAAACTACTTCCGATGCTGCCGGAAGTAGGGGCCGTTTTGTTTGCGTCGTACGGCTGGCGTACCGGTGGAGCACCCGGATACCGAAGAACCGCTAGCAGTCCCCCGCCTGTTCTATAAGGAAAATAACCCCTCGGTACATGTTCTACTGCCCTGTTGTCTATCAAATCTAAGTCAAATACTGGAGCAGGGAAAATGGCCGAACGATTTGCTATTACTCCACCACTTTAGAAAAGAGGGGGGAGATGCGCCTCTGCTGTCCAACTTAGTCGTCGTGCCTGTAGGCAGCTTTCTTAAAGTGTCCAATAGAAAATGCTAAGTGCACATGTGTACCACTTCCCTGACGAAATGAATGCTGCATTTGCTGCTTGCGAGAACTAAACTAAATGTATGGCAGACATTTCCACACACCGCGTGGTTGATTTAAAGCCACTGCACTCACCCCCTCCCCCTTTCGGTTTGCACGAATTTGTAACAAATTCAAGAATGTAACACCCCCAACTGTTTTCTTTTTTCTACACACCCCGTTCTAACACCCCCTCATTTCAATTCCTAGGGAAAGCCATCATGTGGGGTTGCTCGTAGTTGGGTGAAACCCGACTTTACCCGCACCTTGCACACCGAACACGTTTAAGCAGAATCGCACTTAACTGGACCTCTGCTAGAATTCCAACACCACGGATACCGGCCTATTACTTTACACTTCGCGAAGTATGCGGTGCACAGGCGCTGTATAACTCGCGCCGAGACAACAAAGTTGGATCCCGTTGGGTTTAAGTGAACAACAGAGACGCGCAGTTCGTTCCACAGGCTGTGTGCAGTGCCGAGGAGGCGCTAACCAAAGGCTGTACGTCAGCTGTAATCTGACATCTCTGAAGATAGCACGAAAAGCACTGGATTTCACAAAGAACCCTTTATCTCCCCTACAATCACTGCTGAAAACGATTTAGAACAGGGAATGTCGCAGGAGCCAACGTTTAGACAAGTGGACTTGTCTTCGTCAGCACAGCGACTGCCTCCTCCAGCGTTCGTTTATGTACGCCATTGCACGCTCTCCCCCGTCCACGAAGGACAGGAGAAGAGCGGCACGTGTGAGCAACAACCAACAAATAGAAAGGGGAAAAAAAAAGGGGCGGGGGGGGGGGGTTAGGGTGTAGGGAAAGTTGGGTGACAGGTGTCACCCAACTTCCCCTACACCTGTCACCCAACTTCCCATTTTTTGCTTGATTAGCACCATGGAAAGCGTGTCCCGGTTTCAGTTTCTACATACCTAACCTGTGGTAGATTGATCTGTCTATATTCCAATCGCAATATCGAAGGAACAGTGTGCCTTTCACTTGCTTTTAACGGGCGCAGAGCGCGTTGTCCTGAAATTTTCATTTCGTTGGTCATTGATTAACGTGAGCTGCGATGTTAATATTCAATTATCTGTGGCGCATACACGCACAACCCGGGCCGAGCGTTACGGGTATGAGCCGCACGCGATTGCATTTTCGTTAATCGTTACGTACGTGACGAGCATATCATTTTGGCGACGTCTAGATCAATCGTACATGTTCCCCTTACAATGATACCTCACATCCCTATCTTGATATGCGCAAAGTGAAATACACGATCAGGAGAGAGCCGAGATGTAGATAGATAGATAGATAGATAGATAGATAGATAGATAGATAGATAGATAGATAGATAGATAGATAGATAGATAGATAGATAGATAGATAGATAGATAGATAGATAGATAGATAGATACGGTCAAAGTTGCTCAATTTCGCCAAGTGTTTCGCCTTTAAAAGATGCATGCCACGACATTCAAAACACGATCCTTTTAAAATGCTCTAATATGCTGTGTCATTGACACCATGTCTCATTTTTTCATTTAGGATTTTGCTTTCGTCCAGTATGAAGGCCAGCACTGGGGCCGAGATCGAACCCGCGCTTTTTTTTTCTTTTTTTTCCATATCACCGGACGAGCACCTGTTGGCTGCGCGACGGGGTTGTTGTCGGTGAGTACAGGCGTTTAATTAGTGCGCTGCGTTGACTACACCTGCAACCAAAGTTTACAAGGGGGCTTCAGGTTAAAAATGAATTTCGAGCCATTTCGAGCGCACTGCATATGAACGGTAGATCGAACACAAGCGCCGTCGTTGAGAATAAGATATTGAGTCTGACAGTACGGCTATGCGCGATAAATTCGGATACAAATATTCATCAAGAACGGCACCTACAAAAAACGCTCGCAAGCACACGACGCGCGCATGCTTGCCCAAAGATACCCGGGCACAATTTTTGCTTATAATTTATATACGTCATACGAGCCCAATGGCTCGAAATTCATTTTTAACCTGAAGCCCCCTTGTAAACTTTGGTTGCAGGTGTAGTCAACGCAGCGCACTAATTAAACGCCTGTACTCACCGATAACAACAGCGTCGCGCAGCCAACAAATAACGGCAGGGTGACGTCACACGCTTATGACGGATGGTCTCGTTTATTAAAACGCTCCACAGGACACATCGCGCGCTATTGTGTGTTTGACTCATATTGTCACCAACCCCGTTTATGACCTTCCTTTTCTTTCTTTCATCTTCCGCACTGACGCTTCATTGCAAAGGTATACCAAGAGCAGAGTCTGCTATTTTCTGCATTGTGCATTTTCTGCACTGAACTGTAGATACACTGTGCTCCGTTGTTCATGCTCAGCAACACTTCTGTTATTTTTCTTTATTTCGTTAATTCCCGTGACTCTTTCACAATGCAACCGAAGGTCGCAAGTTGATCTGTAGCAATTAATAAATGTTTAATTACCTCCTGATTTGTAGTGTAATTTATACATTTCCTGTAGCTACGCTGCAGAGCGCTAACATGAAGCTCGTGCTAGTGCACATATGTATAACTTCGAATGATTAAATTTAAGGCAATCGGAATGCTGAGCACAAAATACCAGCAAAGGCAGTGAGCAATGTCAAAGAGCCTTTAAAAACGAAAAGCTCTGTGCATGCTCCCATCCCTGAAAATCACAGGACCTCAATAAAGTCTATTCTCTCTCTCTGTGCATGCTACCCTTTTCCTGCCTAAGTGTGCGTATGTTCGGGCAGATACTGGTTTTCCGTGAACAACATGCACGACTGCTCAGACGTTGGCTCTCACTCTGTCCTTTTTTTTCTTTATTGTCCACTTGTCGAAACGTTGGTTGCTGCGAAGTTTCCTGTTCTACATCGTTTTTCATTATGCGTTCATCGATTCAAGCCCCCATCTTCCCCTGAGCATTTCTTCTTTTTTATGGACGTAATACATAATAAAGAAGAATAAACAAAACGAACAGGAGATGCCATCGTTTGGTTAAGCCATGCGAGTCTTCCAATCAGTGATCACCACGCTTGTGTAGTGGATCAGGTCATCTACACGCTCAATAACTCGCGTCTCTGCAGCCCCCCATGCATGCCCCTGTATGTATTCTCAATTCGGAGAAGCGGCCATCGCGACGTCAACAGATGCCCTACAGATACCGTCCAGCCGGAGCTTCTTCCGCGAACCTTTGGCTCTGGACACGCGCTCCCTCACTGCGAAAAGTGAACGGAAAGCGCCGCTGCTGTATACGCTTTCCGTCGTGTTTGGCTTCTTGCGACGACGTCGTGCACTGTAGCGATCGCGCACTATGCGAAAATACGAGCCACGAATTGTTAGCAATGTTTGTTTCGGGAGTTGCGGTAATATAGCTGACTTTTTAAAAGAGGACCAATAAACGGCTGTGGATATGTGCCCTATGTGGTGACCTAATATTTCGTTAGCCCTTAGGCCTTCTTGTGCCTCGGATACCCCTGCCAGCACTTACGCTTCAACCGACGACTGCGTCCACCGGGTGCATTGCTGGAAGGGGTGCGGCCGTCAGCAGTTGACGTAGTGCACCGGCAGAAACAACCTCGCCGGTCGCCGGGAACAGTGGACGCCGGATATCGGGAGGGCCCATCGACATCACTGCGAGCTCGGGCTGCTGCAGCACGCAAGCCTCCTAGTGGGAAAGGGAGAGGAGGAACTGGTCCCAAAGGAGGCTAGTTAAGCGGATGCATCTCGGTGCACCGAGATATGTTCACGGAGACACGGCCGTGTAACGAGCTCTTCACTCTTTATACAGTATATTACATCTGCACGACCGTGTCACGAGCTCTTCACTGTGACACGGTCGTGCAGATGTATAATATACTCTGTAAAGTCTTTTTTCCTGCTTCCTCGGCCTGTCGTCCGTACTGGCTCCTCGCCTACGCGCCTCTTCGAAGCGATGGAGATAACAACGTCCCTGTATCCCATACGCCCTTCGCAACAGTGGTGGCAGCTCGGTGGTATACTAACGTACCCTGTATCATCCACCCGCTACACCTGCTTCACAACAGCCTGCAGTCGAAACTAACTTCCTTGTATCGTTTATACTGGCAGCAGGCATCTCCACGCAAAATCTGAGCATCAATAAAAGCACAGAGAGACGAAATTTACAGGATCATTAATAGCATTCAATAGGCTCGTAATTTACTATTCTCTTTCCTTGTAGTGATCATGTCATGCGAGGTACTACGCTAAGCCTAATCGTCGAAGCGGCGCAAAACAAGAGTGAGAAACTTTACGCGCCTTTTACTTACGATTTCTAAAGTATCTTGTACGCAGTTAAGGGGTAGGACGTTTTCCCCATGTAACTGTAGAACCATTCCCTTCGCGAGTCATTGCGAATCCTATAGATGTACGGTTCATGTACGCAGTCTCCCCCTCCCTCACTATTATATCTTTACTGCAATACACCGCGAAGAACGTTGTCATCCGGGCTAAAGCCATCAGCCCTCTTCCCCTCCCCCCCCCCCCCTCTGTTGGATGCGCTAGTGCATGTGACTGACGTTATCAGTCATTTATGGTTGTCATAAATTTATACCCTATATCTCTCAAATGTTCGGGTGCAGCAGGGGAACGAGGCGATAAGGACCTTTCTTGTTCCTCTGTTGCTTAAATTTGTTTTTTCACACTGTACAGCTCTAATTCCGCACTCCTCCCATAGACCTAAGCAGAACTGCAGTATGTATTAAAAAGAAGACAAAGAAGTGAAAAGCGAAGGCGCCACTATGCCTAATTCCAGGAGAGAAGTAGTAGTGTTTCACCGGATTCCTCATTCGCGAAGCATCCTTTCCCTTCCTGTAGAAGACTACAGCATGAAAACAACGAAGGTTATGCGGTGCGCAGCGAACGAGTTGCACTCGCTTTCCACGGGCAGAAAATTTCGCGCATTTCTGAGCAACCACGATGCAAAGGAAACCGAGCGCTAACCTCAGAGTGCTGCGAATCCCAGCAAAAGCTTCGCCAAAAGCTGCTACTCCACTCTAAAACCGGGCGAACATGGGCAACGTCATACAAAAGTGGCGTAGTCTCGTATCCCACGCTTTCGCCGGGTGCTAACCTTTCTGTTTGTTTGTTTCTTTCTTTTTGCCTCTACGCGCTCCCTTTCGTGCGCCGAAACAGTACACCGCATCATCCTCCCTTCATGAGTATATTAATATTCGCGGCAGACACCGCTCCCACGTGTCACCGCAGCGCGAGCAGGCGCAGGTCGCACTCGTGTGCAAGACGGCACTGAGAAGCACGTGTGCCTGCGAGCCGCTCGCCTCCACCGGCGGCGATACTGCGGACGGGTCGCGGTAGCCAGTGGAGAAGCGATGGTGCCGGCCGGCAATGATGAGGGAAGGGGGCCGGCCAGCAGTCGTTGGTCCGCGAGCGTTTCGGCAAAAGGGGGGGACGGGGGCTCTAATTGTTTCTCGCCGAGTGCCGCGGGCGGCAAAGGACGGACGAGCGCGCGAGCGGCGTGCGTGCTTCGCTGCTAATGAACGACCTGGCCAGGCCGCCTTTGGCACTGGCCGCTCTCCGTGCGGCAGATACACCCCCCTCCCTCCTCGCTCTCTTCCTTTCGCTCGCAATCTCGCTCGGCTGCCGCCGGCACGGACTGCAATTTGGCCGCGCGGTGAGCGAGCACCGGCCAGCGCTATCACGGGGCCCCGGCGGCCCGAATGGCCTGGAGGGCGAGCGGGGTTTGTCTGGCCGGGGGAGCTCCGATCGGGCGGCTCCGGGGGTGGGATACGGCGCCGGCCAAAGTATGCGGCGCAGCCGCACGCTCATAAAGCAGTGAAGCTGTCACCTGTGTTACAGTTCGCGCCGTCCCGCGGTCTCGCGCACGCATTTCTCGCGGCCCTCCCTCCCTCCCTTGTCGACGTGAGCTCCGCGCGCGCGCACGTTCACGACTCGCCGCCCCTCGCTGGCGAAATTTATCGCGCGCGGTTCGTGGAGAATGGGTGCAGTCGCGGCCGCGCAGTTGGCTAATATGAGTTCGGATTGTATACTGTTTGCACGGTGTAAACGTCCCGTCCTTTTCTAAAGTTCTGAACACTAGAGAGAGAGGGTGTGGAAGCGTTGGTCAGACGAGAGAAGACTACGGGGAGCCTTAGCGGTTCCGGCGTTAGATGTATTCTATAGTGCGTTGGGACGTTTCGGCGAAGGTAATAATTGACGACTTCGAACGTGGCAGTTAAGGAACGCCGTAAGATAGCGCTGGCTGAAGCTCCGGACACAGGGTCCAAGTATAATCTTCTGAGACATGCGGCGTCTCTCATAATCAGAGCTGGTTTTGGGACGTTAAACCCCACAAATCAATCAATCATTCTTCTGAGACATGCTGCGCCGAGGTGTTGTGTACATACGTCAGTTGCACATCTGGATCAACGTGCACAAAATATATACTAGCCATTAATCGCATCAAAAAAGAAAGAAAGAAAGAAAGAAAGGAAGAAAGAAATAGAAAGTCTCTATACTGACGAAAATTGTTTAGTGCAGGCAAAAAACGGAGCACACGAGAGAGGCACAAAGGCACAAGCGCTACTTACAACTGTTTATTCCACAGCGTCGTCATGAAACATATATGTACTTGTGGATAATGCGCAGATTGGTTCAAAAATTACAGAAGGTGAAGATGGTCACGAATTCTCTACCTTATATGCGCGTCGAGGAATCTAAATTCATTCGCGTGCCGAGTAACGGAAGGCTCGCTAACGCATGCCGCCCCCCTCTTCTTAATGAAGAAACCTTCTAGTAATATGCGGGCTTGCTCATTGCTGCTTCTGCCGAGAAACCTTGCCCCCAAAAACAATGCCTCACACCCTACACGAGTTCACGTGATCTGCTAAGTGCGTTCGCTCCTTCCTTTTGTATGTTCAAGGCATGCTCTCTAAAACGGTCATTTGCACACCTGCCAGGTTGACCGATATTACTTATTCCACATGACAGTGGTATGTCATAAACGACGCCACAGGTGCATTTCACGTAAGCCGTAAAGTGCTTCTTTTTTGGGCAACCTCGCCTTGTTGTTTGAGCAGCCGATATGCGAGGGCAAAGTCGAGCGAGCTTGTTGGGGGCAAAAAAGACCACTCCAGTGTCGTGCTTATTCGCAACCTTCTTGAGGTTGCGAATAAGCACAACATTGGAGTGGTCACGGCGTCTGGTATTGTTTTAACGAAAGTGTGCTAAGTACCACACGTTCATGTATAGCAGATATCCCACCTTACTGCATCGCAGGCCAATCAAACGCATAATTGTATCGAAACCTACAGAACATCGCCCGGAGGAAAAAAATTAAAACACACCTTTTTCTCTTCTTTTTTCTGACGTATACTGCCAATCCCAGCAGACATTTCGGCAGACTGGCAAACACAACAAATACCGAAGGAAACAGAACACATAAAAAAGAAAAAATACACCGCCGCATACTTTATAAATACCGCGGCCAGCAGATGCCTCAGATGAGAAAATAAAGACGCCCAACCGTCACTAGTACGACAAGAACGACAACCTGCCACCTACGCTCTCCGAGACGTTGCTGGCATTTCTGCCACTCCGGCAGATGTGCAGAGACGAGTGATGAACGGTGCACGGTCGCCGTTTCTTTATTCTTGACGCTTTAAAGCACTGTACTGGGTATCGAGATCCACACACCAAACAAAAAAAAAGCAAAAGAAACTGATTGCCGTCTGTGACCCGTATTCATAAACCTACCTTATCATTGTCACTGCTTTCCTTATCTTCTCTGTGCCCTTGTCATGCTTCACGAATATGTTAGTCCAGTAAATTAGAAACAAAATTTACGATAGGCTTTCGCACGGGTTATTATTTGCCAATTGCCAAGTTCTCTTGACGCGCCTTAATGTAACAGGGGTGATAAGGATAACAAGCGGTAAGGATAGGTAAAGTTTATAAATACGGGCCGTAGACCCATGTATGCGAGAGAGTGCTGACTGCGAGCAATAGTAAAGGGACACTAAAGTAAGAAGCGATTTTTAACACAAAAGTATTTTATTCCGAAGCCCACGACGACCCCACCACGTCATTTCCGTAACGGAAGTGAAGCAGTAAAACGTATATGTGAGAACAACGAACAACGGCAGAAAATTTCCGCTGATGTACCGAGAATCGAACTCGCGGAAACCCGCTCCACGACGAATGGCGGCAGGTGCACTACCACTCCGTAAAAACGCATCTTAATAGTCTTTCTTATCTCGCTTCTGTCACTCTTTCTCTATGCGCTCGTACGGCTCCGCGCGCGTGCATCGAGGAGCACTTTGCCTGCAACGGTGCCGCCATTCAAGAGAGGCGAAGTAAAGCACTGCAACTTCACTTCGTCTCTCATGGATGGCGGTTCCGTTCCAGGCCCTTGCAAAGGGCGCCTTCACGCGCACGCGCGGAGCCGGACGTGCGCATCGAGGAAGATAGAGAGAAGTGCGATAAGAGACGGTGTAAGCCGCGTTCGTACAGTTTCGATCATGTGCGCCGATAGCGCAGTGGTACAGCAGCGGCCACCTTTCGCCGTGGAGGGCGTTTCCCCGCCGACTGTTCTTCCAGCGTGATGGTAACACGAAAACTGCTGCGTTAAGCGCACAAGTACGGCAATGGTGTTGACGGGCCATTGTGGCGCAAGCAAACATGATTGATGCCTTTGTCGAGAGTCATTTATTATAAACTTCTATTGCGTAAACTACTTCAGTTACTAGAAGGGGTTGGTCTTGATCACGGTCATACATGTTATGAAGGCGATGCCTGAACGCGGATTCATCTCACGTCAGACGGTGCCGTACCAGCGAAACACCAATAGCAATGCGCTAGTTCATCTCGACGTGCAATAAACGCTTCAACCGACGACATGCGTCCACAAAGTGCATTCCGGGAAGGGGTGCGGGCGTCAGCAGCTGATGTATTGCACCGGTAAAAAACAGTTTCGCCGGTCGATGGGAACAATGGACACCGGATATCGGGAGGCCCCATCGGCGTCACTGCGAGCTCGGTCTGGTGCAGCAACAAAGCCTCCTCGTGCAAAAAAGAGAGGAGGAATCGACCCCAACGAGGCTAGTTTAGCGGGTGCATCTCGGTGCACCGAGAGCTGTTCGCGCAAACCCAGCCGTGTCGCGAGCTCTTCACCGAGACACCGTCGTTAAGAATGTAAATATCCTGTATAAACTCATTTCTCTCCATCTTCCTCGGCCTGTGTCCGTTTTGACTATTCGCCCTCGCGCCTCTTCGAAGCAGTGGGGATACCAATGTCCCTGTACCGCATCCGTCCTTCACAACAACATTCAACAGCTTCTGTGAGGACACATTTCGCTTTCTCGGATTCGTAAATTGTATTTGCACATTGCCAATGGCACTACTCTCGGTCGAGGAAAACGCTTGGCAGCCTAGAAAGTGCGCAACAAGAAAATACAAGTGGCAACGCCATTGGGAGGTGACGTCATGCAGGTTTGGTGGCGTGTACTAAGGCCCACATAAATTATTTAGGGTGAAATAGATGTGCGTTGCATTCTAATGAAGCCGGGGACTTACCGTAGTGCATTTCAGACACTTTCGTGTAGCCCATGTGGGCGGTAATACGAAAACAAGCGAGGAGTGGAGTTTGCGAAGTCATCTGCTCAAAGTTTCGGCGAGGAATTCAAATATGAAATTTCGACCTTAATTTTCTGTTGTAATATTTTTCATAAAACGGCCAAATTGGCAAACAAATTAGAGTTCCTGAAGAACAATTTATCACACTAAACCATTTTAGTGTTCCACTTCGGTGTGTTTAAGGCGCACATAATTGTTTTGCGTTTCATGTCTTGTTCAGCATGCACCGCATTTATGAAATACGTATGGGCACAAGCCGAAAACTAGCCGACATTTGCCTTAATAAGGCAATGCTAGACATATGTAGAATCATTTAACAATATTCAACCAACGTTAACTCTAGCTAGCGAAAAATCACCTTTTCAGCATGTGCTTAGTCATTATTTAGCCAGCATTAGCCAATATAAACAACTGCTGACAGCGTACAAGTAAATAAAGGTCGATCAGGACACCGCTCACCAATCACCGCTCTTCGTTGTACGCAAAGGCGTGGGCATACCCTCACGCACAAAACGTAACAAAGTAAATCCACACGCCGTGGCGCCGTAAAGGTCGCTTTGCCACTGCGACATACATGCTGTGGAGAAGCAACCTTTCCAGGGCCCAGCCCATGCCCGTAACGCGGTTACTCACTCTAAGGGAGTGGGTGTTCGGTGAGATAGTAATTTCATCGGAAAAAAAAGAAAGAAAAAGCTCAGGGCACATAAAACTCTTGCTATGAACACCTCACTCTAGAGCGGGCGTCTCTACAGTGTTGCCACTTCCTTCGCACGAAGCGCAATTTGCCGCATAAGCGCAGAAGTGGCGTCGTCGAGAACATCGGTGTATCAGCGCACTCCATAAAATATAGATGGCATAAAGAGCTAAGGACCAGCGGCGCATTCGTGTCTTCTGCCCGTGTATTTGGTCGTGTTTTCTATAACCTTAGCCAGCTCGTTCTCCACCGCGCCTTTCCGCTTTCATACACAAGCGTAGACGTAACAACCTTCCAGTGTGCGTCTGCAAAGCAAAGACGATGTGCGTATTGATGGCAAAATAAACCCGCATTAAGATCGTGGCTTGGTTCTATACCACGAAAACACTACCAGAAACGTGCACAGAAATAAGCATCGCCTTTTTGTTCACTGTTTCTTTCTTTTTTTGCCTTATAGTAAACTAAAGAGTTAATTAATGAAGACTCTAAACACAAGTCAACTCCAAGATATGAGATTTAGTAAATGCCTAATGAATGAAAATTATCTTATTTGCGCACGAATAAGGTGACGTATGATGTAAGCGTGTCTATCTGTGTACAAATAATTTCCAGCGCATCCCGGGGCATTCTGCTCCAGCGGCAGCCACATATCGTCGGACTGCCCAGTGACGTGGCAGGCACGTTAAATTAAACACCGCGAAGCTTCCCGGTGTTTAATTTGAATGCGGTGGGCTCGGTCGTGACCGTTAGTACAGGTGCGAGCTTAAAAAACGGCAGGAGGCGAAGAGACTACATGCTGTCAGAGACGTTGAAGGTATAGGAAAAGCTTGGATCTCACTGCTTGTGCCCTCATATGACTGACTTACTTTCAAGCGTAACAATCAGCGTAACAGAGACCTTATATCTCCTGTAAAAGATTGGAAGCATCCAACATACAGTGGTCCGCGAGCACGACAGGATAATTTTGCGGGAGCGTATGTTTGGGCGTAGGAGAGAATAGGGAGCCACCAGCACAATTCAAAAATCAAAAATGCGCAAGTGCGCAAAAATCAAAAATGCGCAAGTGATACCTCGCTATTGCTTGAAGCACTGAGGTCAGCCATGATTTATTTCTCCACTTTTACTTCTTCTGCATCTTTATACGACGATTCACAGGCCTAGAACTTGAGAAGAAGGGAAGCAGGGTGAGTCTCATCTTCGACATTAATGCTTTTCTTATAATACAGTGAAACCTCAGGTTTACGAAAGGTATATACCCTTCTCTGTCTGCATCATCATGCCTATATTATTGGCGTCCATTTCAATCGCATGCATCTCCGAAAATTGTAATGTAAATGCACCAGCGGAGGGTTCGGCAGAAAGTAAATAAGTCGAGATAAGACACAACCGAGTGCCCTCTTCGGCAAGTGCTCAGTACCAAAATCTTCGAATGCCTATTGAACCGACGTGTGCGCAAGGAAACTTATATGGGATAATTATTTTTACAGGAGCAAAGGAAGAGAAAACGGATCAAGGTGCTCTAATTGTTAGGCACACCCCAATGAAGGCAACCGACTAAAACCAAGGAAAGCGTAAGGGACGTAACTTCTAGTTTTACTAATTCAAAGCGCAGTAATAAAGCCATAAGGGAAAATGAATCACGGATGTGCCAAAAGACACGCTAGGGACCGAACCCACAACTTTCGAAGGGCGTTTATGTTTCGCGATCAAGCCGAATGCCGAGCCGAATGCCTTTGCCAAGCCGAATGCGCTGCAGTTTCCGTATGCAAGAGATGTGGGACAGCTTCCTTTTTAACCTTTCCTGCAGGCATGCAGGCAACAACCGGCGAGGGATAGGCAAAAGCGAAGCTATAATCCTTGCCGGGGAAAGCAAACAAAAGAAAAAGAAGCTGAGTGGCGCGACAGGAGAGAAACCGTCATGAAAGTTCGAAAACGGAGCTCCGCGAAAGTCAGCAGCGACGAGCAACTGCGCGCTCGCCTCGCGGGAAGGCGGCGAGAAAATGAGAACTAGCGGGAAGAAAGAAGGGAAAGCAAACGCAGCGTGAGAGCGCTGCAAGGGGAGACGAGAGGAGAGAAGGGCTGCCGCTCCCACGCTCGACGCGGCGCTACCGCTGCCTGTTATAAACCAGCCGGGGCTGGAGCTCTTGTCTTCGGGGAGCCGCCTAGGCGCGCTCTCGTTCCTCGCTTATTTCCTTTATGCTTGCTTTCTCCCTTTGTTTTATTTTCCTTTTCTTCCCTCCTGCCTCGCTGCTTTCCTGGAGCTGTTCCACTGTTTGGCTCGTTTCGCGTTCTTGTTTTTCTCTTTTATTTCTCTCTCGGTCTCCGAACGACTAGCTCCTTTTGTTTCTCGCGGCGCTGCCCCAGTGTCGGTACGTCCTGTCTCCATTCTTTTTTTCCCCTCCTGCGAGCTCTTATAATGCTAGTTCGGTGCAGCAGCATGAAAGTTGCTAAGCGCTTTTGCCGGTCGGTCGGCTATCTGTCCCTTGCCCAGACCTATTCGCACTCATTACACAGGTTCCTGCATCTTCAAAGAAGTTATGACGGACCATTATCGTCAGTAGCATAACACTTTTGCTGTCCCGGTTAACCATGAACTCAATGGTTTAGACACATGACAACACTCCCACCGCCCCCTGCTCGCGCCACCTTTCTTTCTCCAGAACTCATTTTCATTTCATTTAATTTGTTCGGGCATTTCGCAAAATGCTCACGATGGGGGCAGAAAGGAAAGTGTATCAAGAAGTTTCCATAAAAATTATATTTTGCACCCCCCCCCCCCTTCCGTGACACTCAAGAACGCGTAGTTTGTACAATTCTGGACATCCAAGTGACATTTAGCGAGCCGCCCAGCGAAAATGGCCGCTCCCGACAAGGTCCGCTGCGCGCTAGTTGGCCAGGCGCTTCCGCGGCGCTGCGCGCTTTTAGCGAGAGCCGCGGCGCATAGGTGGAATCCTCCTTTTGCCCGCCCGTTCTTCTCTTTTATCTGCTCCGCTGCGCCTGTCCCGCAGCTTGTCACCGCGGGGCTCTGCGCGTTACGTTTCCCCCCTCCCCTCCCCCCCACTTCGTCCTCTCAAACACCCGCCCTTTTCACCCCTCACAACGCGCGTCTTCCCTTCCCCCTCCCCACTCCTTGTTCTCGTTCGAGCGCTGCTGCCAAACGGCGTTGGCGGGCGGCTGGTCGATTGCGTCGCCGGAGACGACGACGCGCGACGTGCGAGGCTGGCGGCTTCGCTCGCCCTCGCGAGCGACGCGGTCATTTCTTCTTGTTTGGGCGACGCGCGCACTTCCCGAAGACGACAGCGCCGGCACCGGAGTGGCGCGGAGAGGCGAGCGAAGAGTGAGCTCGTGGAACAGGAAGGGGGAGAGGCACGAGCTTCCCGAGTTTGCCGAGATGGGGAAAAAAATAGGGGATGCGTGGGAAGCGACAGGGAGGAGCGCGCGTCGCGGACTCGAGGGTGACTGCTAAGAACGGGAAAAAGTGGGACGGCAGCCTTGAGCAAAGGCAGCGGGGCGAAGAGATGCTGAAGGAGGCGAGGGAGAAGGAGCGTGGCGAGCTTTGGTAAAGTGTGTAGTGTGACAAGGCGCGTGGGCCGCAGGAGGAGAAAAAAGGGGGAGAAAAGGTTGCGAGGAGTTGCGTCTTTAGACGCGGCTCACGGCTTCTCTCGCCGAGTGTGGAGCGCGCGTGCTCTGAGCGCAAAACAAGAGTCGGGGAAACCGCGGCCCTGCAAAGAACCGTGCGGGTGTGAATGGTGGTATAAGGATATGAGGGAGTAATTCGGGGCGAGAATAAGGCCGGCCCGCGGGAAGAAACCTTGGCCGCATTTCGGTGTCTCTCTCTTACTGCTCCCTAACTTTTCCTTTTTTTCTTTTCTTTTTGCGCTTCTTGCACGTTTGATGCGCCGGGGGAGTTCGTTGTTTACGATTTCTCAGCCACGCCCACATTGCGCGCTTATAGGTCGGCGGTAAGTGCTCGCTTATGGAATATGCATCGCCAGAGAAATGAGCAACGCGCTGTTTTCGACGTTTACGCAAGCAGTTTCTATCTCTCTTGTATTTCTTTCTTCCTGTTCGATCTGTAACTTTCCCAGCCAAGTGACAACATTCCTCTATATGCACGAGAGGATGTATCGAAGCCCTGAAAGTGAGGCGCAGAAATCTGACCGTTCGTCTTTTGAGAAGGAACCAGCTGCATCTTCGTGTTATTACTTTATACAAACAATTACATACTCGCTTATCAATTGGAGATATTTAGAGAAATCAACTGAGAAGGTTTAGTCACTATGAGAAGATTCGCATGCATTAATTACAGCGAATCCGTTTCTAGTTTCTTTGGTTTAGATTAATCCCTTCGCTCTAAACGGGTGCCTCACCGAATGACTGTGTATCTCTGTATCTGTGTCTGATATGCAAAGCTCGAGATGAGCTTTCAGTGACGGCCGTTCCATCTTTATAACACGCACCACATGCGGACTCCTTAAGTAGATAATTAGAAAATATGTAACGCGGTGTGTCAATAAAAATTTCTCGCTATCCCAGCAACGCGATTTCCGGAAACGCCTAAAGACACGCTAAACGAAAAATGTTAATTGTATCTAGGTTAGGTTTACCTGTGTTGGAGTTGATCAATGCTTTCAGGGCGCCAATCAACGAGTTTCGTTGCGCCCAGAAATGCCGCCGAAAGTACCTGGTGTTGCTGCTCAATTTAAATCGCGAGCGCCGTAAAGAGGACGTCATGAGCTCCACTGCCGACACTAAGGCTGAGCGAGCTGCTCCACAGACGTAATATGTAGCGCCAGCTCCGCCAACGGCGCGTTTAATTTATTGACGAACCTTATCTAATTTTTCTTGTATAACCTGGATCCATAATAACTCACAATAGATGAGCTGCCTTCAATTCAATTCAAGAAAGGTGCCAGCACAACGAGACAGAGAGCGCCTCTCCAATGTCTCAATTTCGCCGTTTTCTCACTTACAACAGCTCTGTTGTCGCCAGGAATGGGGAACTGGTTTTCACACAAGCGTAATCCTTAAACCTTGCTCTACTTAACTTTTGCCTTTCGAGTCCCTTTAACAATCACTACGCAAATCTTGGAGACAATTCTGCAATTCGCGAATGCCATTAACCCGCAGGGCAAGTTGATGCTATCACAGCGGAAAGGGAAAAATTTTGTTGTAGCGCTCTGACGCTGCGTTTGCCTTCACTTCTTTCTGAGGGTTTACCAGAAGTTCCCGATGAACGATCACACGTAAAACTTCTTTAAAAACACCATACAAGTGGCATAAGTCCAGTTGATTTGTGGGGTTTAACGTCCCAAAACCAGCTCTGATTATGAGAGACGCCGTAGTGGAGGTCTCCGGAAATTTCGACCACATATAGGGTTCTTTAACGTGCACTGACATCGCACAGCACGCGGGCCTCAACATTTCACCTCCATCTAAACGCAGCGGCCGCGGCCGGGATTCGATCCCGCGACCTTCGGACCAGCAGCCGAGTGACATAACCACTACACCACCGTGGTGGGGCAGCATAAGTCCAGTGTCAGTAATATCGAATGAGGTGCACTTGTTTAACTGGCAGCAGCAGATGGAAAGAGCCGACTGGGCGCTCGGGCTCTTGCCTGTCACCACTGAAGTGCCCCTGAGATACCCGATGACAGCCACGATAATTTTTTGCTTTACATCAACGATATCGCTAAATATGTCGATCCGCATACTGAAGTTCGCCTCTTCATAGTGACTTGCTGCTATCTTGTCGTGTTAAAAGCGTCCAATGCCCGCTAAATGAATCGTTAAGCACAATTCGTGACTGCTGTTAGGCACGCGACATGGAATATAACTACGATAAGTAAGTCTGCATGGTAGTCACGGCTAAGGAAATCGCCATTTCATGTCGACTTCCGACAGAGATGGAAGCAAGCAGATTCGACGAACAGTAAAGTGAAACGGTCTTGGTGAACATCATCATCATCATCATCAGCCTGTCTACGCCCACTGGAGGGCAAAGGCCTCTCCCATGGATCTCCAATTATCCCTGTCCTGTGCTAGCTGGGCCCAATTTATCCCCGCAAACTTCCTGATCTCATCTGCCCACCTAACTTTCTGCCGCCCCTGCTACGCTTGCCTTCTCTAGGAATCCACTCCGTTACCCTTAATGACCAAAGGTTGTCTTGTCTTCGCATTACATGGCCCGCCCAGGCCCATTTCTTCTTAATTTCTATTAGTATGTCCCTAACACGCGTTTGTTCCCTAACCCACACTGCTCTCTTCTTGTCCCTTAAGGTTACACCTACCATTTTCCGTTCCATAGCTCGCTGCGTCGTCCTCAATTTAAGCTCAACCCTCTTAGTTAGCCTCCAAGTTTCTGCCCCGTAGGTGACTACCGGTAAGATGCAGCTGTCATACACTTTCCTCTTCAGACACAATGGTAAGCTACCATTCATTATCTGACCATGCTTGCCGAATGCACTCGACCCCATTCTTATCCTCCTAATTATCTCATCCTCATGATTCGGATCAGGGGTCACTGGCCTAAGTAGACATATTCACTTACTACTTCCAATGCCTCGCCACCTATCTGAAATCGCTGTACTCGCCCAAGGCTATTGAACATTACTTTAGTTTTCTGCATATTAATTTTCAGGCCCGCTGTTATACTTTGCCTGTTAAGGTCAGTAATCATGCTTTGTAATTCATCTCCCGAGTTACTTAGCAAGGCAATGTCATCAGCAAATCGGAGGTTACTGAGGTACTCTACATTAACCCTTACGCCCACCTGTTCCCAATCCAGCGTTCTAAATACTTCTTGTAAACATGCTGTGAATAACATTGGAGAGATTGTGTCACCTTGTCTTACGCCCTTCCTTATAGGTATCTTGCTGCTTTCCTTATGGAGGACTATGGTGGCGGTGGAGCCGTTGTAGATGTCTTCCAGTAGTCATACGTAGTGCTCGTCTACGCCCTGATTCCGCAATGCCTGCATGACTGCTGAGGTATCGACCGAGTCGAATGCCTTCTCGTAATCTATGAAGGCTATATATAGGGGTTCTCTATCACCTGATTGATAGTGTGAATATGGTCTATTGTTGAGTAGCCTTTACGAAACCCTGCTTGTTCCTTAGGTTGACTGAAATCTAAGGTGGCACAAATTCTGTTAGTGATTACCTTGGTAAATACTTATAACATTAACCATAATTTCAGCTGCATAACGAACATTGGCTGCATAACGAATTTCTGAGGTGCTTACGTCCCAGAGCCACCATACCCAGGATCTGTGTACTCGTGCGGGTGATGCCCTCTCTTCGTAGCGGCCGGGGCGCCCCGACGTAACTGAATGGGCAATGGGCGAAAACAAAACAAAAAATGGCGTCTCGAGAACAAAACTTGTTATTAAAAACGACTCGCAGATGTACATATACCTATACAGTGGAGGCTCACTGGGATGAACTAGCAAAATTTCAGTAGCATATAGCACAAAGCAAGGGCTTTCTAAGGCCCGTGAAGCTCTTACGGCTGGTGTCTTATTCAAATCTTCTGGGAAACTGTGCGCCTCGAAGTGGCACGCGTATGTTCCACAAAGTGTTGCAACGTGTCTTTGCTATATAGATCTGCGAGTCGTTTTTGATTACTTTTGTTCGCGATATGATTACTTCTCGCGTATTGCCCATTAGGTTGCTTAGAAACACCGCGGTAGCCGCCGAGAGATGGCGTCACGGGCACATCTCCCCACGTCTTATTGTGGATAGGATTACTAGAGATGCCCCAGCGAAGGACTCCAGAAATTTCGGCCGCCCGGAGTTCCTTAAACGTGCACTGACCTCGCACAGTATACACAGGCATCTGGCATTGTCGCCTCCACCGAAATGCATCCAAAGCGGCCGGGATTCGATCCCGCCACCTTCGTATCAGCATCCAAGTGCCATACCCACTCCCATTAGGCCATCGTGGAGGGGCTGCGCATAGTTAACATAAATTTTAGGGCTTTTTTTTTCTTTTTTTTGCGTGTGTTAAACCCAAAGTGTTTGTTGAATACTGCAAATAATAAGGAAAAGCCTGATGGCATTCCAAGAAAAACTTCAATCAACCTATTTTTGAGCAAAGAGTGACGGCTGTACGATAAACGAAAGGCCGCGTTACCACGCGACCACTGCACTTTGAAGCACCGTTGGTTTTGAATTCCTCTCTGCCTGCTTCAACATTCGGGGCAGACACGTGGGGAAAAAAAAATAACGTTGGCCGAGCACCGAGTCCTCCAGTGACGACTCTCCCACCCAATTAATCGCTCGCTTCTGTTGCCCAACGCTCCAAACGATCCGCTCATCCACGCCGCGCTGGCGCGCCCACGCTCGGCAACAGCGCGGCGTCCGGCTCGTGCGACGGCGTGCGAAAAAGAATCGCCCCGCGGCATTTATCATCGCGGAGAGGAAGTTGTGCGCGAGCCCGACGCGGCCGCCGCCGCCGCCAAGGCTGCGCGATCCCAGCGGCGCGGCGGCCTGCGTGCGGACGAGCACGTGTGCCTGCGTTGACGACAGAAGCGGCGGGACCCGGCACGTCAGCGCGACCTCCGGGGCCGCCGAGGCCAACCGACGAGGCGCGCACGCACAAAGCAGCGCCTCTGCTTCCTGCAGCCACAACTTTTATTTCTTTTAGACGCATTGTTCGAAGCTGGCCGTCATCTGCAGGCGCATCACGTTGACCGCCGCCGCCTCCGCCGTCTCGCATCGCGCGCTGCGGGAGGCTCGAAGTTGCGTGCAGTATGAGGAATGCGCTTCTGTTCCGTCCAGCGAGAGACGGCGCCAACGTTTTTCACTGCGCTGTGTGCGTCAACGTCGCCCGTTGGAAACGTCCACCAGCATTTCGACAGCGACAGGGAAGCAGGATGCGGTGCTCTTAACTGGGCATCTCGCGACTGTTATTAAGTGGGTCTGGGGAGCGTTTAAAAAAACCTCGTGCACGCGCGCTTTCGCGGTGAAAGAGCCTCGTCCTCGCTGCTTTCAAGTAGTCTCTACTCGTAACTTGGCGAAAGTGGCGTCCTGCGAGCGTTGAGCCGACTGTCCCGTCAACCTGGCATTTATTGTGCAGTGTGTGTGTGTGTGAGCGAGAGAGAGAGAGAGAGAGACAGACTCGCGTCTCCAGTTAGCTTGGATTCATTTGGTCCGATTCCGCACGCTTTTGTTGCATGGCTTTAGTGAGCGGGTGATCAAGAGGCGGCAGTTGGCGAGCGCCTTTATCCAAGAATGAGTAAGAATCGAAGAGTGGTGGGGGGGACTACAATATATAGAAAAACAACATGGAAAGAATTGTTGCATATGGGTTCTCTGAGCACAATCCAAGCAGCTCCGCCCTCATCCATTTGAGAAATGCTATTCAAACGATTGATGACAGCTGAAACAAGGACGCAAGTCCAACACGCGTTTATTTTGGTTCTACCATAGCCTTTAGCGCAGATCAAAAGCAGAATTTTGATTTTCGTGGTAGCGGTGCTGCCAGCAGTAAAATTTCGTTAAGAAAATACTAGAGGAAGCGACCCGGGGGATAATTAGCGATTCCGCGCGCACCATCTCAAAGTGTTCACAGTGCCATTTCCACCAACAAGTTCTACGCCTTTAGCAAAGGAATAGTTCATGTCAATGGAGCAAAGACATTTCTAAATGAGATGTCCAGAACGTTTACACCTCCCGTGGCAGCCTAGCGAATACTTTGTTTGCTGCCTAAGCTAGAGGTCGTGGGTTCGATTTCCGGCCCCGGCGGCCACATTTAGATGTGGGCGAAGCTCAACAAAACCGTCCTGTTTGTTGTAAGTGCACTATAAAGAAACCAATGTGTGAAAATTAATCCGCAGTCTTACGGCGTAACCTCGTAAAATCATATCGTGGTTTTTTGTATGCGGAATGTCCGGCAACTAGCGTTATTAAGTTCAAACGCACATTCCGAGTCACACATAGAGAAACCGCGAGGAACTTTTTTTTATTTTTATTTGTTTAATTTTCTTACGCCTATGCCATTAAATAATTTGCTACCAATCAGTATCGCAACGGTTCCGTGCAGTCGTGTTTTCCCTTTCAGTTTGCTCTCCCAAACTCGCTGCTTATAAACAGCAGCTTCCGCCGTGCTGCACCCAACTAGTCATCTCGGTGCGGCGCGCGCCGACGACGGAAAAGCCGGCAGCGTCGGCGCATTAGCGCAGCTCAAGCAAGCCGTAAGCGGCCTCCGCAGCAGTACGCAGCATCGACGGCCGCCGCCCGCTATCAGCTACCGTGGAGCGGTCCGTTCCGCGTCGCCTCTCGGCTTCTCTGTATGCCGTCCGACGCACTTTCGAGGCGGCGGTGGCGAGCCTCGGCGGTGTTTTGCGCCGCAAAGAAAGAAAACTCGCCGACCAAAGCGGAGGGCCAAGATAAATGGTTGGAGACGGAGGGAGTGGGAAGGGGGAGAGCACGGGCCGTGGCGGAGATATGAGCGTGCGAAGCTTCTTTGCAGGCAGGCTTGCCTGCTTCCCTGGAAGGCACGCGTGATGCCAGACTGGACGAAGTTGCACCAGCATTTATGGAAGCCAGGTGCGCGTGCACCTTCGAAGATCGGAGCGGCACCGCCGTTTGCGGTATCGAGAGCTTCGACGAAAGTGGAGCACGGGTGTTTATTTCTTGCGGAAGTCTGGACGATGCGTAGCACGCACCGTTACTATATGAAAACGACTTGGACGGTCGGGCTAGACTAGCGACCTGTTTAGGGTTTCTCAGAAGGTCCTAAAAAAAGGTATTGTGTGGTGGAGCACGTGGTCGCACGTGTGCTTAAGCTTAGTATTCAGTAACTGTTGTCGCGCAACGTGCTCTGTAGAAGTGCCTCAGAGAGAAAGGAGCCCTGCTCAGAAGGCGTAGGACAGGACCAATGCTCACAGTCTCCGGCAGGCACAATCAATTACTACGTAAATATGATGGGCGTAATGAGTAGGTGCATACGTTGGGGATGTTAAACAATAACTTTGCGCACGTTAAATTTTTGCGATTTCTAACCATATATGTACACACGGAAAAGTACCAGCACTTTACAGGTAGTCCGTACTTTCAACGGGCAGCCGGACTTTCGCATCATCATTCAACCCAAACTCACGTATTTTCCTGTTTGGTTCCACCGAAACCACGTCGCGTTTTCGCGCTATGTGCAACGAAGCTCCACGTTCGCTGTGGAGAACTCTGTCCGAAAGGAAACGAAAGGAAAGCACATTGCATAGCAAGGACTTTTTCGCACCATCATATTGTAGCGAAACGTCGGGGCCGTTCATGTTAGACGCATCGGAAGGTCAGGAAGACGAAGAGGCGTGGGAGCCACTCCGCGCAGGCAAGGGATGAGGAGTCGACACGGTGAATTGGGAGAGCACTCATTGGGGGGGGGGGGTTTATTTAGCTAAGACATCTTGAAGTTGTAAAACACACAGGGCAAAAATTATACAACAGAGAAAATGGTATCATACCCCGTCGGCCTGCCGGACTGGCCCCCGGTGGTGACGAGCGTCATGGTCCCCGAGTCCGCTCTCTCTAAATAAGGCCAGTGTCGCCGCTTAAATAGCACGTTTCAGCCTCCACGGCAACACGAACCTTTCGAACCACCACTGTCTCCCACCAATAGGAAACCGGCTTACCCAGACCATTCAGGCAGGTCGACGGTAACTATGTTCTAGGAGCTTTTGTCATCGCGTGCATCCGGCCTCGCCACAAAACCAATACAAACAACAAATTCCAGAAACTGGCCGCGACGTGCACACACGCTCTTCATTTTTGGTGCCCCGTCTCCCGGAAGGCTCCCTGCGGTGTGCGGGCTCGTTTACTAGAGCACCCTTGTACAAAAGCAGTCGGAAAAGAAGAAAATAACAAGAAAACATTCTACACGACGCGGTCCTCGCGACAATATATAGAGAGCCACTGCAAATGGATGCAGTGCCGACATTGGCGGACCAACGCACCGTATTACCGCATACCAAACCCGCAGCGCGCTCTTCCTTTCTTTTCATTAATGCTCCGACCTATGTGCTTCATCGTGCGCGCAACTATTCTCTCGCAAACGTGAATCGAGCGTTCTGAACAGTGCTTCTTCAATAGCGTCGCGAGAAAGGAAAAAGAAAGCAAAAGAGGCATCAAGCAAACAGGATACGCATTTAGGGGCACCCATTGTGTTTTTAACTGCTTCCGCGCGAAAACCGTTCCCTCGGGGAAGCTGTGCCAGACTGCCAGCACCCGGGGTCCCACTGATCGCCGAGAAGGAACAAAAAAAAAAAAAATCGAGAAAGAGTTCATTGCGAAGAACAAGAACAAGCCGACGGCAGCGCACAACGAAGAAAAAAAAAGAAACCGTCGTAAACGACGACGTCTCCTCGGAACCGTCGGCAGGGCGCTCGCGCGCGGCAGACTGCAGGGAGATTCGCCCTGTTTTGACGAGGATTTCGACAAACGACGTCGAGTACGAAACTTTAAAAAAATATTTTAAAGAAATAGAACGATGACTCGCGAAAGAAAGGCTCGGGGAGAGACGTGGGGCACGTGGTACGTATACAGGAAGGGGGGGGGGGGGGGCGGTCGCACTCGGAGAGTTTAGCGCCCCGATCGAGTGGAGCCGCAGTAATAAACGTGGGCGCGCGCGGCAGTTGGAAAGCCCACGCAACACGACGCTACGCGCGCCAGCGTCTTCAGCAGCGTACATACAGTGGGCGTCACAAAATGATGGCGCGTACAAAATAAAAGACGTCCGAGCGAAAACGAGCAAAGCGAAGGAAAATTCGAACGAGGTACTATAACGAGAGCGAATGAAGAAAGAGTGTAGCGCGGCGTTTCCCGATTTGATATAGAAATGAGGAGGGAAAAAGTGGGAGAGATCCCGTTGCGGGGAGGCGGCGGTCGAGCGGGACCGGGCCGCCGAAAAGTGTCCAATTCGTGGCCGCAGCGGAACCGCGGAAATCGTACACCCTCCGGACAGCGCTGCCCCGAAAAGAAGCGAGCGCCCGTCGCTTGAAGTCGTTTTTCTCTTTTGTTGGTCCCGTTCGGTTCGAATTTTCTTGTTCTTGCGTTTTCTTTCTCCATCTATAACTAGGACTTAGCTGTTGGCTCAGTTTAGAATGAATGCCTGCGCGGATATTCAGACGCTGAACTTGCCCATCTCGTGTCTCACCGCGTTTGTCATTGTTGTTTTCCGGCGCCCACGGCATTTCTTACGCTGACTTTCGACCGTTTGGATGAAATAGCAGATCTTTCTAGCCGAGTAACGTTACACCAAACAAACACGCGCGCTCGTGCGAGCACGCGTGCGAGTGGTATGTCAACACTGTGCATATGTGCACCAGATAAACGGAAATACGAATATCAACCAAGTTGTTTCAATGGCAGGATGTGAACTCAACTTACGATCGCTCGTCTGCTGACGCTTGAAGCCTTATGACATAAAACGACTGCGTCATTCGTTGCGCTTGTTAGTTCTACAAGCACTACGTATGACTTCTTAGAGGCACTAAAGAGCGAAGTGATTTTTCGCGTATTAGTAAATTACCCTTTCACAACACCAACAGCACCATTCTTGCCACGAGAGAACTCTTAGTTAGCGAGAAGAAAATATACAAGTGGCGATGCCTCCTTCATTCCAGGCGCCTTGGATATCTGTGAGTTCACAGAGTTGCTGCAAGAACGTGGGGCTCCAAAATTATTTCCCGCTTAAAAATGACCCAAGTTGTGTTTTAGCGGGGCCAGAGCAAGTTTCATCAAATTTCATTGAGTCAATATGTCCAAAATGCGAAGGAAATAATTTGAAATCCGTTATGTCACGCTTACGTTCAGGTGCCTAGGCTTGGGCCTGAAATTCAAAATGAAACTGTAGCCCATACTTTTCTCTTCTAACACTGAAGCGAAGGCGGCGAAATCAACGGCTATAGAGTGCTCAAATGATAACCTGTCGGCGTAAACCGATTCAGCGTTTCTTCTTAGTGTCCCTTTAAAGAACGTAGTAGTTATGTTTTTCTAGTTCGTTTTCTCCTTGATGTGGATTGAAGTCCCGTCAAGGAGATGATCGACGTCGATGAAGCAGGAGGCAGGTTGGAGGTAATGAACTTGAAGGTATATTGTAGCAAAATATTTACAGTCATATGTACATCTTGCCGAAGCACACTGATGATAACATAGACATCAACAGCGTCTTACTCTTCTACTTAACTTTTCTTAAGTTAGAGCCTAGAACACTGTTACTACATACAACGAACTTAGTCTCACTGTTCGACCACCGAGTGGTTACGGCCCAGACAGAAGTTGCATCGTACGGAGTCTTACTGATCGATCAGTTAAGTGATTACAGCCTAGACTGAAGGGAAACGAATCCCGTCCAGTCTTTAGTACCTTACGGTAACAAAGAAAGAGGGGAGGTGGCCACTGCTGGTCCGCCTCAACCTTCTGTTATCCAATCTGTTTATCCTCAGATTAAGCCACTCCCTAGTGGGCTGTCCCTAATCTTGACAGCAGCGTCTTTGCAGTTTAAACAGGCATTTTGGCATTCTTTCCCATCATGGCTCTCCCTCTCCTTATCCCACACTCTCAGATATTCTCACAATCGAAATATCGGTATCGTAGCAGCCCTGCGGCATTCGGGCCATCTCCCACGCTCATCCAGTCGAGCCCTGTCGTTCCAGGAAACACAGCGTGTCTTCGCCTTTTCCGCAGTTCGGACCTTGCACTGCTGGGACTCAACCCTTTGTTCCAGTCGGCGCGCCGAGAGCGCATGCCGGTCGTTAAAGAATTGGTTGGGCCAAGCGCATTGTCGCTTCGAGCGACGGCGCACTTCTCATGCATTCTTTTCCTACGCGTCCGAGCTGCTCTTCCCCGAAACGGCCACTGAGGGGACAGGTACGGTCGCGCAGCCGCGACCCCCCCGAGCGACGTTCAGCGAAAGGGAAGGGTCTCGTACCAGGAACCCCTGGGGGCCAGCGTGGGAGACCAGCCGCTCAATGGGAGCAGTTTGCTTTCCATTGATAATTGCTGTCAAAGACCATGCAGAGAGAGAGCCGAGAAAGAAGCTTTGTATAGCGCACGGTGCTACGCCGTCTCTTCCTGCACGATCGCCTTATGAGCGGCAACATAACACGTCCCCCCTTAAGAGTACGCTGGGCTGTTCTACGCTCAGTGGTACGATAAATCACTGCCGCGATTAGGTCACTGGACTTTCTAAGCATACAACAGTACACACAAACATCAAACACCATTGCGAGACAACACGACAGGAGAATACAAGAAACGAAAACAAATACATGCTAAACGATCAAGCACACCATTGCTGCTTCAAGCAGTAAGATCACTAGTGTCTGTTTCTTGGATTGTCAATCACACAGTCCACAATATACAGCAGCGAGTGGGCAGGAACATTCACGTCCCCCCCTCAGTTGGCATGGCACTGTTATTCTGATGGCTTCCACGAACTATTCTGGAGCCTCGATAATGCATCCGCATTCCCGTTACATATACCCTTCCGATGTTGTACCGAGACATGATATCGCTGTAACGCCAGCGCCCATCTTGTCAATTTCGCCCCGTGAGGAGTAGAAGTTGTAAGGTACGACAGCGGATTGTGGTCGGAAACGACGTTTACCATGGCACCGAAAAGCCAGTAGTCAAACTTCTTTAGGGCCCATATTATCGCGAACGCTTCCCTCTCAATTGTCGACCAACGCATCTGGGTCGGTGAGAAGCGGTGGCTTGCAAAGGCGATAGGCCTCTCTTCTCCCTCAGCTGACATTTGCGCCAAACATGCTCCCGCCGCCATAGATGAGGCGTCTGTGAAAAGCCAGTAGGGCTGAGATGGCTCTGGGGTGTTTAGCGCCACGACCTCGCACAAAGATTGTTTGAGCATCTCAAATGCTGCCTGAGCTTCCTCCGGCCAGGGTATCTTATTAGGTACCGCTTCCTTTGTTAACAGCGTGAGCGGGCTCGTTACCTCTGCATATTCTCGGACGTACTCGCGATAGTAACCGCACAGTCCTAACAGGCTGCGTAGTTCCCTTTTGGTGCGCGGTGGTACCAGGTTCTTAATCGCTGCTATTTTTTCAGGGTCTGGTGCGTGTGTCCCCGAACCGACAATATGCCCCAGGTAATGTATATGGGAACGCGCAATCTGACACTTCTCCGGACTGGCTTTCAGTCCCGCCTTCTCTAAGACATTAAGAATAATGTCGAGATGCTTTAAGTGCTCCTCCCAAGTGCTAGAAAAAATAGCAATATCATCAAGGTATGCCGTGGCATACATTTGATGTTGCGACAAGAGTTTATTCACCATTCTTTGAAAGGTTGCCGCGGAATTTTTTAGCCCGAAAGGCATCACTTTCCATGCGTACTGACCCTCGTGCGTTACAAACGCGGTGAATTTCTGACTCTTCTCTTCCATCGGTACCTGCCAGTACCCGCGTCTAAGGTCCACTACCGTAATGAACTGCGCTCTGCCTACTCGGAAAATCAATTCCTGAGGATTCATCATGGGGAACGCATCCGCTTTGGTGACGGCATTTAACGCCCTGTAGTCCACACACATGCGGATAGTCCCATCCTTTTTTCCGACGCATACTACCGGGTGTGCAAACTCACTCTCCGTGGGGTAGATCAACTTCCAAGTCAAAAGTTCGTCAACTTGCCGGCTGACTTCCTTCTTTAATAGTTCCGGCACCCGATAAGGAAACACCTTTTTTGGCTGGTGGCCCGGTTCTATTTCTATCCTATGTTCGTCTACCTTCGCTATACCCGGGGTGCCGTCAAAGAGTGTGCAATGTCTTTGGAACACCGCCTGTATTTCCGCCTGCGCGTCAGCATCAAGGTGAGCAACCTTCTCGCTCGTTAGCACTAGCTCTTCCCGCTTTATAGTGGTTGGTTGTGGAGCATATTCCACCTCCCCAAAATCATGGTCCTCATCGAAGACTACCCCAATATGACTGACCCTTGTATAGTAAGGTCGAATGTTGTTGGCGTGGACACTTTTCACCTTTCCCTCAGATGTTTCAACGCGGTAAGAGTGTTCGCGCTCACGTCCAACCACTGTGAATGGGCCTAGCCATTTAGGTGACATCTTACAATTCCGATCACTGTCGAAAACCACAACCTGGTCGCCAACGTTAAAAGCTTTGAGCCTGGTGCTGCGATTATAGGCACTGGCGTAACTCTCCTGATGAGTTGCACTAGTTAGCTCAGCAATATTAGCGGCCGTCTCGAGCTGCTCCTTAAGTTGCTGTAAATACTTAGCGGGGCTTTCTCTCTGGCCTAATGATGCCTCCCTTTCTTCATCAATTTGCGCATCTTCGCCGGAAACGTCTTTCTTCTCCAAAGTAAGATTGCATGCCACGACCTTTGGTTTCTCTACTGCTTGTTCTGCCTCGGGAGCAGGCTCGGCCGGTGCTCGACAGGGTGCCAGAGGGCTGCTGGCCTTCGACAAAAGTTTCCAATCTTCCTCGGTCAACAAACAATCTGTGCCCTCGACGAGCTCATCAGTTAACGCGCAAAGTAGGTCGACGCTCTGAGGCTCCGTAACCTCTCGCGGGCTATTTAATTTGACCGGCAACGTAGCTAGCCTTGCCTCGATAGTTTTACCAAAAGCAGACACCAATCTCACCTTGCCATACGGCTCTACTAAACTTCTCGGAAGCAGACTCTCCCGAAAGACAGTTATTTCACTCCCTGTATCCAAAATTGCATCTGCGGATATACCTGCACATGATACGGGAATTAACTGCAGTTTATTTGTGCCTTCACCCTCGTGTTTTAGAGACTTCACCTTTGCGCTAAGTACTCCATCAGGTATTTCAGTTTCCGTCTCGTGGGATAACGTTACCTTTTGGACCTTCCGCTTTGGCTCGGTAGCCTTCTTCGGGTTGCTCTCCTTATCACTAGACTTCGGGCACTCTTTAGCGAAATGGCCTGAGCCGTGACATAAGTGGCACTTCATAGCCCCTTTCTCTACTCGTGTCGCCGGCTTCTGCCCCATTTCTACAGTTGGTTGCTTTGAAGCACGCCCTTTTCCTTTCGCTTGTTCGAAAGTTTGCAGCACTTTAGCGATCTCAGTTGGCCTAAGCCATCCCTCGCCTTCTCTTAGTCTCACATACTCAAGACCCTCCGTGCTGAGGCCCGATTTTATACGGTCAGCAACCATGAGTTCTGCCATCACTTCTACCGTGTCGGCCTCTCTCACTTGGATGTAGTAGGAGAAATAAGTTTTCACGCGGGACGCGAACTGCGCCCACGTCTCTTCCTTCCGCTTTACCGCTCTTTCGAACCTCTGCAGATACTCTGCCGGAGAAAGCTTCAGTTCCGTCAGTACTGCTGCTTTAACTGCCTCGTAATCTGCACTCTCTTCAGAGTTGAGGTTACGCAGTAAGTAACGAACTCGTTCAGTTAGTGCTGGTATAACCAAATGCACGCGACTCTCATACGGTACTTGGTAAGTAGCAAATAGTTTTTCTACTTCCTCAAACCATAATGGCACATCCGCGTCACTCGGCAGGCGGAACCCTTTCAGCACTTTTGCACATTGCTGGACAGAATCGAAACACCGTCGCCCCCGATCGCCCGTCTCCGACCCAGAGTTGGACAACGCGCCATTGAGACGTTCCGCGTTCATTCTAGTTTGCAATAGCTTTTCGTACTCAATCTGGAGATTGAGCCTTTGAATTTCAAGTTCGAGCGTTCTCGTTTCACTTGAATTCGGCAAAACCTGAGATGCCTGCTGCATCGATTCTTGCCTCTGAGTAGGCACTCTCGCCTCATTTGACTGATCAGAATTTAGAATACCATGATTTGATGGCTCTCGACTCCGATCCATTGCTACCGCACTCGCACCTTCATCTCCATTAGACTCCATTGTTTCAGCACCCCCGCGTGTTCTCACCATGTGCTCTACACATAAACTGCCATGCCAACTAGAGAAAACGCAAGAAATCCTGCTCACCCTTTGCTGTATGCACTGTCGTTCCTGGATCTCTTCCACGGTGCCGGAGTTGGCTGCTGTGGGATCGTCTCGACGTTGCCGCTGGTGGCTGACGGATGCCTTGCCCCTCGGTCTCCTCGGCACTGGTCCAGTGTATGTTGCTGTAGAGCTTCGCCGATCCCTGTCCGACTGCGCCAGTTATGTTTTTCTTGTTCGTTTTCTCCTTGATGTGGATTGAAGTCCCGTCAAGGAGATGATCGACGTCGATGAAGCAGGAGGCAGGTTGGAGGTAATGAACTTGAAGGTATATTGTAGCAAAATATTTACAGTCATATGTACATCTTGCCGAAGCACACTGATGATAACATAGACATCAACAGCGTCTTACTCTTCTACTTAACTTTTCTTAAGTTAGAGCCTAGAACACTGTTACTACATACAACGAACTTAGTCTCACTGTTCGACCACCGAGTGGTTACGGCCCAGACAGAAGTTGCATCGTACGGAGTCTTACTGATCGATCAGTTAAGTGATTACAGCCTAGACTGAAGGGAAACGAATCCCGTCCAGTCTTTAGTACCTTACGGTAACAAAGAAAGAGGGGAGGTGGCCACTGCTGGTCCGCCTCAACCTTCTGTTATCCAATCTGTTTATCCTCAGATTAAGCCACTCCCTAGTGGGCTGTCCCTAATCTTGACAGCAGCGTCTTTGCAGTTTAAACAGGCATTTTGGCATTCTTTCCCATCATGGCTCTCCCTCTCCTTATCCCACACTCTCAGATATTCTCACAATCGAAATATCGGTATCGTAGCAGCCCTGCGGCATTCGGGCCATCTCCCACGCTCATCCAGTCGAGCCCTGTCGTTCCAGGAAACACAGCGTGTCTTCGCCTTTTCCGCAGTTCGGACCTTGCACTGCTGGGACTCAACCCTTTGTTCCAGTCGGCGCGCCGAGAGCGCATGCCGGTCGTTAAAGAATTGGTTGGGCCAAGCGCATTGTCGCTTCGAGCGACGGCGCACTTCTCATGCATTCTTTTCCTACGCGTCCGAGCTGCTCTTCCCCGAAACGGCCACTGAGGGGACAGGTACGGTCGCGCAGCCGCGACCCCCCCGAGCGACGTTCAGCGAAAGGGAAGGGTCTCGTACCAGGAACCCCTGGGGGCCAGCGTGGGAGACCAGCCGCTCAATGGGAGCAGTTTGCTTTCCATTGATAATTGCTGTCAAAGACCATGCAGAGAGAGAGCCGAGAAAGAAGCTTTGTATAGCGCACGGTGCTACGCCGTCTCTTCCTGCACGATCGCCTTATGAGCGGCAACATAACAGTAGTGGTCTAGGCTCTCGCCTTGGCGACGACCGTCATCTCTTCCTGTAGCGTGGTCACGCCTCCCGCCAATACACGTGACGCGCAAGAGAGGGCGCCGTCGCCTCGCCTAGCGCGCCATTTCTCCTGCCACGGCACTGATCCGGCGCACAACGAGTTGACCGTGCTACGCATTTTCGCAGGTTTCACAGTAGTGGAACTGTTTTTCTTTTTTGTTACATAGGCACTGTTTTTATTTGTATTGTCGGTCCTTGGCTCTTATAAGCACATCGAAATAGCAAGAGAAGTTAAGAAAGAAATGAACAATAAACATAGATAAAAGCCAAGATAAAAGGTGCATCCGTCACCCACTCGTAACAGTTTATTCAAATTATTTTATTACAGTGCAAAAGGCCCGGGCCTGTTAAGCCACTTATGAACCGTATTATGCTTATTCCAGTATGTTTATATATGCCGTGCCATGCGCTCCCACGAAAGGGCTTACGTTGGTCGCGGGATCGAACCCTGGGTGCGAAGGCCGCATTTCGATAGGGGCGAAATGCAAAATACACCCGTGTGCTTATAGTTAGGTGCATACAACTCCGTGTGGTCAAAATTACTCCGAACATTCCCTGTAAAAAAATATGGTGAAGCCCGATTTCTCTCTGAATTCTTATACAACAAGCCAACCTACTGTTCAAGTATAGTTATCGGTCCACGTGCTCCGGCTACCTCGCTTCAATGGAAGAAAGTTAATCCAGTTGGCTGCATGAAGTGTATGTCACTGCTTAATTAGCAAGCTGTCCGTGTGCAGTGCTATATGTATACGGGTTTCGGGTGTGCGCTTAAATTCGTAGACATAACCCAAGAAAAGCTGATTATCAATTGGATTCCACAAGAATCCCGACGTCTCCCCGTTTATGACGTTGAAAAACAGCCCCTGACTTGTACTCCCCGAATTGGGAAAATATATAAAACACGAAAACGAACTGCCCTGTAAACTATGGCAATCGTTGTCAGGTAGTTCTCGCTGCAGTTTTCTTTCTATATCTTCTTCTTTAGTGTCTTTTTTGCTTTACTGTTTCTTGACACTTCTAAACAAGTCGAGTACAGACGCCATGATGTTTTGTTGGCCGTGAAAATGAAACGTGATAATAGTGCCATGGAATTTTATTATTTGGTCTTATTTCCGGCCTCTGCGCTTAAAGGCTATGTTGCTGCGCCACAGTGGGGAAAAAACTGTGTCGTCGCACGTAGACGCTGAAGAGGGCCATGTTCTGAAGTCTCCCAAAGCTTCCAGCTCGAGAGCTACAAGTGAACCCTTCAGCAGGAGCGGGTGCACAACCAGTGATGCCAGAGAAGGAGCACGGCATTCCGATCCATTGAACATACGTAAGCCGTGACCCTGACTGTACAAAATAAATAAATAAGTAAACGAAACAAGATACAGTGGTCTCGAAATCGGGTGATAAAATAAAACCATAGGAAATGACACAGAACTGTACAAGTGCTGTAAAATAGAGTATCAAGCGTATTTGTTGTGTCGAGTAATGTGTGAGCATTTGTACTTGCTTCTTTCCGGCGTTCTCTTTTTTTTTTTTTTGGGGGGGGGGGGGGGGGTACATTCTGATACCCCTGTTTTCCAATGGTACTGACCCCTATAGGAGGAAGGGTGGTTCCGTTTGCTCGGAAACTCGCTAACAATTCTAAATAATCGAATGAATGAAGGGTTCAAACCGAAACCGAAACGGGTATAGATGCTTCGTGCGGTATATACGATGACGTCACAGCCTCCCGGCCATGACAAATATGGACCCGGTTCCAGAAAAATGACAGCGGGGAGGTCATGTGACGATGTGTTGAGTTATGCCAGCTTTCCCGAGATTCACAGCGACTGTTTGAGCGCTGAAAAATCACCGTTTTGCTTTGAGACGGCCGGTCGGCTCGGGTAGCCAGCGTTGTAGGTAACGACGCCAAAAACACAATGTGGCCCACGTGGGAATCCACTAAAGAATTTTTAAAGTTAATTTTCAGGAAAACTAGATGACTTGCAATCACCTCTATTGCCATATATTATTAGAAAAACGAAGAGAACATATGTTTAACTTTTCATCGAGATGAGCACGCACTGACGGTAGCGAAAGGAAGGAGCAATAGAAATTAACGAAGTAGCAGACGTCGTTCTGGAGAGTACGAGCCAAACCCGTTATCGCTATATAGGAAGTAAGTGTGAGTGTCACGAAACTTCCATCGTTTGACCAAAGAAATGGCGTGCATGGGGAAACCGAAGAGAACAAAAGAACATGTGTTCATATACGACTTCAACGAAATGGCGAACAAAACGGGCTTATTAGTCTTCATCAGCAATGGGACCTGAATAGAAGGTTGCCAGAAACGAAGAAAGTAACGTTTTTTTTTTTTATTCAGAAAAAGAAAATAAATGTAAAAGAAGAAAAGAAATGTAAATCGAAACCAACTTGCTTAGCAATTCTACGGCAAGTGTGGAAAAAGAGTGCTGAGTATGGGGTAGGAGAACGGCGAGACTATATGAACGCACAGAGGACGAGGGCAGGGAAAGGTGAGGCAGCGAAATGCGACGACGTCCATCCGAAGGACAGGTAAACAGCGAAGGCATCGCTGAAAAGAGGCCCCGCGAACGTGTCGAGAGAGTGTGCGTGACGCTGCATCCCCGAAGCACGCGAAGGGAGCACCAAAAGCCCTCGGCGTTCGCGGGCTTTAATACCCGAGGCGAGCCGAACTCGAGCATCGCGAGCCCGTTGCTATGGCGACAGGGGATAACTCGCCACCGACGTCGGCTCTCGTATCCCCCCTCTTGGTGGTGGTGGGGGGGGGGGGGGCAGTGGGAGAAAGGGGAAACAGGGAGGAGGTGGAACAACATCCCTCGCCGTCTCCGGGCTGCGCGCTCGACGGCCGCGAGGCAGCCGCGCGGATCGGGTTTCGTGACGGGCAATCAGTCCGCTGCCGCTCCTTCTCCGGCCGCTCTCACTTTTCACCCTTCGCGTCCCACTCCTCGCGCGTGGTCGTCCGAGGCCGGCACGCTGCGGCGCAGTGTAGTGCAGCGCTGCATTCTCCTCCCTCCCCCGTCCCTGCTCTTTGTCAGTTGAGCCGCGCGATGTGCTTCTTCGCGTGCCACGGCAGCCCGTGTGCGCGAGACAGCTTCGTAGGCCGGATTAGAGAAGGCGTCGGCGACGCGAAAAGAACGCTTCACACAAAAAAGCTCGCGCGGCCCAGGCTAAGAAAACGAAGGTACAGTTGAGCGCGCGAAGGGTCTTCGTTAGTTTTGAAGTGCCTTAGATCCATGTCATGAAACTAACAAAGAGGCCAAGGAAGTCATAGGGGAAGTTATTTGTAGTTTTTAGCTGTAATGTAGAAAGGCACTTCGAAATCTCCACCACAGAAATGAACATGTGTCCCAGCGTATACGGCTGGCGATGCCGAAGGATATCGATAAATTAAGCGATATCAGCTAAACGATATCGCTGAAATGTATGTGCGAAAAGAGATAAAAATGCCCGCAAGGGGAAAGGCGGTTAGGGATGACCTACCGAGGTGAACTTCCCGAATGTCTCTCTAATGCCACGAAGACGGACGTGGGGCAAACTGTGCTTGCTGCAATGACACCAACTTATAACTCATATACGCGTGTTTTTATAAAGGATGCCTGATTGGCATGTTATTGTCTAAGGGTGTGTCATCATCAAATTTTAACAGCGAAACTGTTCTTCGTCGACCCCTGCGGCGTTGTCGAGCAGCTTGGCGTAGCTTACCCTCCCTGCCTTTCTGTTTCCTCCCTCCTCCTCTTCCTCCTCCTCCTCGTTTTAGCAAGAGCGGAAAAGCCGATCCGCTTTTGCCTTAGGTCCACTATTATACTCTGTTTCATAGTTTCATGCAGCGTTGCCAAGCGGCTACGAGACCGTCGAGCTCCTGAGGCGAGACGAAATGTCATCATTCGGACACACAGCTGCGAAATCTCTTCCCCCTCCTCGTCCTTCCAAGGCTGCAGCTGCCACTGCAGCGCCCGTCATTGCCAGATGACAAGCCGCGGAAGGACCCGTTTAATATGTGATCGCCATCCGGGCTGGCCGAAGAGGCCTGTAGCTTCCACAGTGCTGCACAGAACTTATGAAACAGACTGTACATGGTCATAGTTATACCAAGCCCAATGTGCCATAAAGTGTAGAAAAGTTTAGCTGTAAGCTGCGGGTTCGATGCCCCTAGTCACGGCTGTATTTACATAGGGCGAAAGGCGAAGAAAGAAAGACAGAAAGAAAGAACTTACATGGGTGCATCGTGAAGCACTACCTAGTCCTTCACCGCGCACGATAATCAAGGAATGTGGAGCATCGAGACACCACCATTTCATTAAAGGGTATAGCGTTTTGGCGATGTGCGACTAACGTAATGGCCGATACGACATGAAATCAAATAACATCCTTGCCAGTTACGCTCACGACCCTGTGTCACAAAATAGTGCCTATTTCGAAGCAAAAACCCGGCGTCGAAAGACCAAACCAACAACAAGAAAAGCGGCGCCCGGAGGAGGCGCCCAAAGTCACGCCGCGTCTACAAAAGGCGAGAATATTGTAAAAGCTTTCTTATCGCGGCGAGCGCGCGCGCGGGACAGACGTAAGGAGAGAGAGGAGGCGGAGAGTACACACCGACGCCCCTCGCACAGTGAGAGAAAGAGGCGCCGCCCCAAGGGAGAAGGGCCTAGAATGGGCGAGAAGGTTCCCAACTTTGTGTGTGCCTCCAGTCACGTGGGCCCGCCGAACCTTCTAGCAGTGCTTCCCAGGGCCATATAAGCACTCGGACACGGGCCGGGATGGGAGAGTAGAAGAGTTGCAAGTAAAAAATCACAGCATATTCACGGGGTGAATGATGATGAGTGGGGCGAAGCTCCGGAAGGAATCATCGGTAAACCATGAAACTCTTCCGTGGAATTCGCCCCACAATTAAATGTGAAACACTTGAGTAAATGTCATCAAACTATTATAACATCTCGCATCTTTCATCAACTACAAGTACCGCCATCTAGTTTTATAACATCTCGCGCATGCTACGAATCCTCACGGTTCAACTATGCACAATGCACAAGTGAAATCTCCCACCGGCACTTCATTGCAAGTCAAGATGCAGTGACTATATATATATATATATATATATATATATATATATATATATATATATATATATATATATATATATATATGGGTTGCCGGTGAACGCTTCTCCAACGCGAGCAGTCGGTATTTCTCAATCAAGAAACTCGCTAGGAGACGCTGCCTGCGCCAACGTTGTCTCTCGCGGGCGAGCGCGTGCCGGGAGCCACACGCTCGCCCTCGGCGCGTGCGTGCCTCCCGGCAGGCGCGCGCCGGTGGCTACCTACTACTAGGGACGCACGACCCACGCCTTAAGGAGCTTCGCCCCTAAATGAAGAAGCAAGAAGTCGTGCGTGACTCAGTCGCTGTTCCACGAGCCAGCTGACAAGCCACCTGCAAGCTTCGAACTAAGAAGACGCCGAGTGTCTTGGTGAATAGGACTCTTTTGTGTTCTGTTCTTTGTTGCAGTGCATGAGCTTGTTCGTGTTGGTTGGCTTTGTGTAACATTGTAACCCATCTGTGTTTGAGTTTGTAAAAGCCGTGTTTGTGTACGTTTTGTGACTGCCTGTTTGATGAGAATATATTTGTTTTGTTTGATCACCCTTGGCTCTCACTCGGTCTTTGAACCACTGCTGGCGTTTTGCTAGTGTGCTGAAGGGGACCAAAAATCTTATTGTCCAAGCTTTCGTGGGATATTTTAGGGGCGAAGCTCCTTAAGGCGTGGGTCGTTCGTCACCTGAATGTATGTATGTAGTAACCACCGCTTGCCCTCAGCCCACTACTGCATAAAGGCAGGTATGCGGCACAGAAAGCGGGTATGTGTTTCCAGGCTGCTACCTGGACAAACGCAAGAAGCTGGTGTAAGACGCTGTGGCCTCTCCGCCTTATACTCTTTCAGCAGTCATGTGATGGCGTCGGCAGACGCGGTGCGCGTTCCAGCCTGCGTAAGACGCTGTGGCCTCTCCCCCTTACTAGAGTGTACTGCACGTTTCTAACGCGTTTGTGCTAGCGTCCCCTTAAACGCGAGATCCCAGCGTTCGAACACAGTGTTTCTCACGTCTTTACATGATGATCGACTGGGCGAATTACACGGAAGATTCACGGTATACCGATGATTCCCTCCGGAGCTTCGCCCACTCATCATCATTCACCCCGTGGATATGCTGTGATTTTTTTCGGGAACCTAAGCCTTGGTTCTTGGAATTATTTCCGGCGATCGCGTCCCGTACATCATAGCACGGGTTTGGTGATACTCTACCACGCTGATTTACGGGTTATAGCACTCGGCTACTGATCCCAAGATCGCGGGATTTAATCCCTACCGCGGTGGCTGCTTTTCGATGGAGGCGACATATTGAAACACGTGTACTGTGCGATGTCAGTCTGGTGGTTAAAATTTCCGGAGACCTCCACGGCGTCCCTCGTAATCACGCTTCCCGATGAAAGAACAGCTTCGCTGTCCGGATCGTTCTCACGGCGTGAAACTGGCTTGAATTTGCTTGCCCTTTTTTTGTCACATTGCAGCGCATCAAGTTTGTGGCACTTGCATTTCTGTAAAAAATAACGCGACACTGTATTAAAGGAAGCAGGAAGAGCATTCCTTTGCCACTTCATGTGCGGACGCCTGCATTGTAATATGCAGTCGCTCACAGACCCGTCGGCATCAGTAAGTCCATGTCGTAACTGTGTTCACTCCATCCGTAGGTATACGCTAAGAGGCGCCCTCGCATACCACTTTTGGAGCATTGACAGAGGCGTGTAGAGTCAGGAAACAGCCTGTCGGTATCGCGACGCGACGCGGAATGAGCGCCGGAACTGAAACGCGCGCTTCGAAGAACGCGCCCATTTCCAACCGTCCCCTCGGGCGGCAGATCATTCGGTTATTTAAGAGGGGGTTCTCTTATTTACGTCTCCATCGAGATTCACTCGTTCGTAGGTTTTGTAATCTTCTTGGTGTACGTCGTCTGCGAGATCTGTCTGCGAATTCACCGTTACGTAACGCCGGTGAAACTGCAGCTTTGATGTGCTTCTCGGGTGTAAAGAACGGGGGAAAGAAATAAAAAATGCAGACTGAGATGATGAGAAACTTGCTTCGCACCTGGAGTAGAGATTTCATCGGTTACGTAAAGCGTTATCACTCTGCTCTTTACTGCTGACTATACAAAGGCACGCCTTTCAACGGAACGTGATCCTGAGCGTTTATTTCTCTGTGTTTGTGTATACTTCAACAATAGGCCTGCATCACAAGTTATTTCGCAGTACAGTCCGATCTTGAAGGACACACTCGAATTTGCGCCTTTCCTATTTCTGGCGAACTGCAATAGGCTGCAGAAATAATGTCCTTTGGTGGTACACAGGTACGCCTACCGCAGCATGCAGTGGCGCAAACCTACGCGTCAGGGGCCTGGTAAGGAAACAAAATGCAGACGCGCCCTGCGCGCAAGTATTCCATTTAACACTCGACCCTGTGAACACCGTTCTCATGCGCGCGTGCGTGCGTGCAGTGTGTGTGTGTGGTGTGCACGTGTGTGTATGTGTCTGTGTGGCGTGTGTGCAGTGTGTGTGTGTGTGGTGCGTGTATGTGTGTGTTGTGTGTATGTGTGTGTGTGGTGTGTGTATATGTATGTGTGCGTGTATGGTGTATGTGTGTGTAGTGTGTGTATGTGTGTATAGTGTGTGTTTGTGGTGTGTAGTATGTGTGTAGTGTGTGTGTGTGGTGTGTGTGTATGTGTGTGTGTAGTGTGTATGTATGTGTATGTATGTGTAGTGTGAGGTGTGTGTGTGTATGTGTGTAGTGTGTGAGGAGCACCAAATGTTATACTGCTAGTTAGGACTCTCGAAGAGCAACGAACAGCACCAGGAATGTCAAAGGAACCAGCGGGCGCCTCGAATGGACATCGCGCATATAAGCGCCCAGGGCGTTCGCATTCTGATACAAGACGGCTTCTACTGGCCCTCAAAAAATGTCTTCTCAGCAAAGCATCTGTGTCTAGATGTGAAGCCGACTTGAAGATGTGAAGGCGTAACCTTGGGCTGGCAACCTCTCGTGATGAGTACTCGTAAACAACCAAGCGCCAGGTACTGTCACAAAATAGTGCCCACTTCGTCGAGGAACAAGGCGTTGAGTCAGAGACGCCGCGCCGAACACAGCGAAGAACGGCGCGCACAGGAAGAACCTTAGCGCGCTTAACGCACGTCACGAGACGGTTTGTGTGTGTGTGTGTGTGTGTGTGTGTGTGTGTGTGTGTGTGTGTGTGTGTGTGTGTGTGTGTGTGTGTCAGTGACTTTTTAAGTGGAATGTAGAAAAGTGCTGCCCCGTAGCTGTTTCTTCGAGAGGACACCTCGGCAGGTAAGTCCCTCGGATAAATGCGCGACAATGTAACTCTACCTAAAACGAAATCATAACAGATAACACCGTGTATCACCGCTTACGCAGGAAACCCAGCTCTTAGGTGACAATGCTATTGAAGGCTTACTAATGCACAAATCAAGTGCGTCGATAAGTTCAGCTTCCACGATCAGACGCGTGGTCTCATCCTTATGTCGACCAACAATGGAAGTTTTATGGAACAAAGGCCGGCAACCACATGCATGAATGTGAACAGCGAGAAACCCTTCAGGCGGCAGTTTATTCGACTTGTAATTGTGCTCTTCCAGTCGCTAAGCAGGTAAGCAGAGGGTGCCGGCTTGCCGAAGACGGCATGCCAAGGCATACACGGCGCGATTCTAGTGTATTCTGAGACTACGGAATACGGCACTGAGTTGCATCACAGCGAGTGAGCGCGCGAGACAGACGGAGAGAGAAGGAGGAAGCGGAGAATACGTGCCAATGTTAACTGCTACAGGCAAGGGAGAAGGAGACGCCCGGACGCCCACTATCATCGAGAACCTTGCCTTAGCTTTGTGCTTACTGTGATCACGTGACGCGCACTGAAACGTCGTCAAAGTCCACGGAAGGCTATTTAAGGAATCGACCACGAAATGCCGTCAGAAGTCTCAGTCATCATCTGACACGGTGTAAGACGAAATAAGTTGAACGACGCTTGTCCGCGGGCCAGCCGGACGGGATCAGTCTGCTATAGCTCCATGTTGAAAAGACTCCTTTAGGGTGACTCTGGTGAATAGGACTCTTTGTTTCTTATGCTCTACTGCAGTGTATGAGCTTGTATATTTGGTGTTAGTTTGTTCCGTGTTATGTTGTAGCCCATCTATGTTTGTATTTTAAAAAGTCGTGTTTGTGTAGGTTCCTGTGACAGCGTGTTGAATGAATTATATTTGTTTTGCTTTGATCACCTTTGGCTCTGACGCGGTATTTTACCACTGCTGACGTTTTGCTAGTGCACCAAAGGGACCTAACACTTAATTGTCCAAGCTTTCGTGCAGTCATTTTCAGGAAACTGACACGTCGGTTCTTGGGATCTTTTCCAGCGATTGCCTCCCGTGACTCACATCCCGGGACCGGCGGCCGGCCACTGTCACTGGTTCCACGAGCATCACTGACACCTGCATGAGGCAAAAGTACAATAAAAGCAACGTGTGTAACTTGGAATTTGCGTTTCGAAGTTCCTTTAACAATGTGAGACGGCTGTGATCGTCCTCGATTTCTTTTTTTTTTCCCTTTTTTTCCCTACCTTATTGCGCCGTTTCTACAGCTACTTTCGTTCAGATGAGTGTAATTATTCGCTCTCGGAGTGAGATCGGCTGCCTCATTCGAGAAGAGCGCGTGTGTTTGTGTGTGACCTTGAAGCTCGTTTCCGGTGCTTTTGAACATACACCCACCACTCCTTTCCTACGCCCCGCCATCGCCCGTTTGCAGCGTCAATAATGTCGGGGTTCGGGTGGCGAAACTCCGCGTTCAAATTAACATCAAATGAAATGGAAATGAGCTCTAGCGACACATAATTACAAAGAATGCGTACAAATAGACTACTCGGACCTACTGCCTACATGGCTGCTAGCTGGGCCAACATAGAGGGTACATACGTGATCGCTAGGAACGCACATGATCGATAATGGAATGATAGGCATAAATGTTTTAATCTAATCCGGAATATAACAATTATCCACCGGCCGCAACCGGTAGCGACCGCCTGCCCGGAAGCTCTGCGGGTCTTGTAGAGCGAATGCCCCACTTTGTAAGGACAGTTATCTCGTTCTAAGTGACGCGCCACTACGAGGCGTCTTTATTGGAAAAGATTTTGGAGAGGCTGCTAAAGAAGGCCACTTCAAGGCCAGCACAGCAGCTCTTGATAGAAGCCACACTCCGCGAAGCGAGGTCGTGGGCACTTCCATTATTATTTTTCTATCCTCAGGCAGTGCGGCCGATTAACCTGCTCGTCTCGACGCATCAAGATAGACCCCGGCATCGCCGCGCCGATAAATCGGTGCTGCCAGGCAAAGGAGACCTCACGCTCGTTGCACACGCGTGCGTCAAAGCAGTCGCGAACGCCGGCTGCGCGGCCGGATCAACACGCTGCGTGCGGACCGGCGCTATATTTAGTCGCCCGCAGGGCACCCCACCACCACGGGCAGCGGCAGCGCTCTTCCCAATCAAGGCCAGATCCGCAAATGACCCGGCACCCACCCTGCTCCCCGTGCCGCTCCTACGCGCGTGAAGCATTCCCAGCGTGCGATGCTGCCCTGCTTTCTCGACCCCCTCCGCACCACATCGACGGAGCGAATGGTCCCGGCTGGCTCTCGCGACCGGCGCCGCCTGGCCAGCAAAGCCAAAGCAAACCGTGCGCGCCAAGCGCGCCCAGAACGGCAGCCTCACCGCTCCGCAGCGGTTCCCACCCCTCTGTGACCCCTACCCCTCCTCTCCATTCGGTCGTTGCTGCTTCCACATGACGCGCGGTGGTTCCTCTCCCATCCTCCACTTGACGTCCATTAGCGCACACGCTAGAGGGTGGTGGGGAGGGAAGCGTCGCGTCAGGGACGGGCAGCCCGGCACAACCTCGCATGTAGGTGCCTCGGGGCGCGGCGCTCGCACGAAATGTCGCGCCCGGCCGTTCGTGTGCGTAGTACGTGAGTGCGTACGTACCACGTTGGGCCGCGGCGCTGCCCCGAAGAGCGCCCGCACGATCTCCCCGGCGATGTTTTCGCGCTGAGCGCCTACTCGCAGCCGGTTCTATTCGTTCCCTCCTCCAGAGCGGCCTCGAGCTTAGGGCCCCTCGCCTTTTTCCCCTTGCCGATCCTCGGCCAGACTGCGCGGGGTTTGCGCCTTTGATGTCCCCGCTGCCGACAGCGGCCGTTCCACCCTGCCGTTGCACCCGCCTCCGCTCCCTTTCATGCGCGCCCCGCGACGCGGCTCGGATGATGTTTGCGCGGTCCGCCCGCGTGTACCCCGGCGCTCTTCTTTTTCGTCGTCTTTGCCAACTCTGCCTCTCTTTCATTCTTTTTTTTTTTTTTTCTCTTGCTTTTGCGCTGGCGCTCAAGCGCTGTCTCGGCGATTGCACGTGCCGTCCTCATCACAAACAGAAGATGAGTCCGCAGTGGTCGGGATGCGAACAGACTACGCCGTGCCCGGTCCCCGCCGCTCCATTCGCACTGATCACCGCTGTAATCTAGGCGGCTGCCTCCTCCTCCCTCAGCACTGTTGCGGCATATACACGGACGGCGAGTCACTGTCAGCGAGCGCTTCCTCGCCATCAGAGACCGCGTCAGCCGTTAATGGTATTCTTTCCTCCCTCACTCGCGTGCGCTCGGAAACTTAGTCTGTTTGATGAGCGCAGAGGGCGGGCAAGCGATGTTATCCCAAAAGCAGCTCAGAGACAAGCCATCCCTAAATCTTCACATGTCGAGGTGTTTTCTTTCTTTTTATGTTTGCTCGGTGACACGAACCGCAGTTTGAGATGACCATTCTTACGCATAAATTCGTGACCTGTCGGCGCAAGTTGCGCAACGAACAACCGCCGCGCCCGTCTCTGTAAAGACCGCCGTGCGCGCAAGATACGAAAAGTGTCGAAGCGCACGTGTCCTTTCCTTCTCTGTGCGCGTGGAGTGTCGGTGCATGTGTCACGCGCACCCTCGCGACGTGTTCACACACGTGCTGACGGGTAAGACGACATGTGACAGGGCTGACGGACCATCCTTGCGCCGGATGTGGCTACCTGTCTCCAGGGCTATTGGCGTATATGCCGCCGCTACATCTGCTACCATTATGTTGCCGCCTCGCCTTGAAAGCTCGGCAGACGTTCTCACGTTGGCATCAGCTCGCATCCTCATGTCGCGTGCTCCAGCTTCAGGCCCATAGCCACGAGGCTCAAGAGAGGGCGCCCTCGTTTCGTCGAGCGCGCGATTTCCCCTCCCACGGCACTTCAGCGCACAAGAATCGCCGAGTCGCCCGTGCTACGCCCTTTCCCAGATTTCACAACAGTGGAGCTGTTTAACACTTACCGAACCACAATCATCGTCGTCACGCTCACACACAGGCGGCGCTCGCTACCTCGTACTACGCTCCCCTCGCGCTCCCTGATGCCGGCGTGCGCGGTGGCGATTCGGAGTCGCTGCAGCCAGCCCAGCTGTGCGAGATTTTAAATGCGAAGCATTTCTTAACGAACTTCGGCTACTTTGAGCGTATCTATCTATCTATCTATCTATCTATCTATCTATCTATCTATCTATCTATCTATCTATCTACCGCCTACGACTTTGTGCTCTCCTGGCCGTTTCGTTAATGGGACATATACGAAAATTGGTATGCCACAACATGACTGCATGAAGAACATAAATGGCAGGTCAAAACATGAAAATCATGACATGCACGTCATGAGCAGCATGAATTACATTCGACGGTCTTGCACTCCTGGCCGTTTCGTTAATCGGATGTATACGAAAATTGGTATGCCACAACATGGCTGCATGACGAGCATAAATAACAGGTCATAACATGAAAATCATGATATGCATGTTATTAGCGGCATGATTTACATGCGACAGTGTTGGTGCTCTCCTAGCCGTTTCGTTAATGGGACGTATACGAAAATTGATATGCCACCATATGACTGCATGACGAATATAAATGACAGGTCATTGTCACCAAACCCGTGCTCTGAGGTACGGGACGCGATCGCCGGAAATAATTTCAAGAACCAAGGCTTAGGTTCCCCGAAAAATATCCCACGAAAGGTTGGACAATAAGATTTTGGTCCCCTTCAGCACACTAGCAAAACGCCAGCAGTGGTTCAAAGACCGAGTCAGAACCAAGGATGATCAAACAAAAGAAATATATTCTCATCAAACAGGCAGTTACACAACACGTATACAAACACGGCTCTTACAACTCAGCAAAGATGGGTTACAACGTTACACAAAGCCAACCAACACGAACAAGCTCATGCACTGCAACAAAAAACAAAACACAAAAGAGTCCTATTCGCCAAGACACTCGGGCGTCTTTTCAGTTCGAAGCTTGCGGGTTACTTGTCAGCTGGCTCGTGGAACGGCGACTGAGTCACGCACGACTTCATGCTTCTTTTTACTTGCAACTCTTCTACTTCCCCTTTTGCGGCCCGTGTCCGAGTGCTTATATAGCCCTGGGAAGCAGTGCTAGAAGGTTCGGCGGGCCCACGTGACTCGAAGCTCACACAAAGTTGGGAACCTTCTCGCCCATTCTAGGCCCTTCAACTTGGGGGGGGGGGGGGGGCTCCTTCTCTCTTTCACTGCGCGAGGAGCGTCGGTGTGTACTCTCCGCCTCCCCTCTCTCTTTATGTCCGTGCCGCGCGCGCGCTCGCCGCGATAAGAAAGCTTCCACAATATTCTCGCCTTTTGTAGACGCGGCGTGACTGGGCGCCTCCTCCGGGCGCCGCTTTTCTTGTTGTTTTGGCCTTTCGACGCCGGGTTTTACTTCGAAATAGGCACTATTTTGTGACAGTCATAACATGAAAATCGTGACACTCATGTCATGAGCAGCATGAATTACATGCGACGGTCTTGCTCTCCTGGCCGTTTCGTTAATCGGATGTATAGGAAAATTGGTATGCCACAGCATGACTGCATGACGAACATAAATGACTGGCCATAACATGAAAATAATGACACGCATGTCATTAGCGGCATTATTTGCATGTGACGGTCTTCGTGCTCTCCTGGCCGTTTCGTTAATGGGACTGATACGAAAATTGCTATGCCACAATATGGCTGCATGACGCACATAAATGACAGGTCATAACATGAAAATCGTGACACACATGTCATGAGCGGCATGAATTACATGCGACGGTCTTGCTCTCCTGGCCGCTTCGTTAATCGGATGTATGCGAAAATCGGTATGCCACAACATGGCTGCATGACGAACGTAAATGACAGGTCATAACATGACAATCGTGACGCGCATGTCATGAGCGGCATGATTTACATGCCACGGTCTTGGTGCTCTCCTGACCGTTTCGAAGATGTATACGAAGATTGGAATGACACAGCATGACGATCATAAATGACAGGTCATAACATGAAAATAATGACATGCATGTCATGAGCGGCATGGTCTACATGCCGCAGTCTTGGTGCTCTTGCGGCCGTTTCGTTGACTTCGTATGTACCAGAATTGGCTTAGCGAGAGAACTATGCAGATCCATTTTACGTTCCTGACGCATGCTTCGAATTTCCTTGATTCCCACTGCACACGGGATCTGCCTTTTTTTTTTCATTGCACGACGTGGCGTTCTTTCAGCATTGACCTGTTGCCGAAAGTACAACCATGGATGGCTAGATGCTGTTTGCCCATCTCGTTGAACAGATGTCACTAACCACTAAAGACACATCGTCACGACTGCTTTTTGCTTGGTTCCCCCAAACCACGCCAAATATACACCACGACCTCATGTGTTGTAGTGATGGGCGTCGGCAACATTTTGTCTTGAAGGGGCCAAACCCCGTGCATCGTGGCAGGGGGTGGGTTTTACTTAAGTAAATGCGATAGTTGCGGTAGCATGACTTTGTGAGACCAGACACCTGCGGACACGTAGATGGTGTGGGAACGTAGATGGTGCATAGGGTTAAGATTCGAAATCTAAATCATGAGGCGGATCCACAGGGCTGGGCCGGGGCCACACCCAGCATTTTTCTCCATTCCAGTGTGCCTTCTATGACGTGGCGGTAGGAACGAATGCATTAGTGCCTTACATCACTTCATGGAGGGCGCCAGAGGTTCTACTTTTTTTGAGAGTTTTCCCGTGACGTCCACAAAAACGCTGACTACGAGCTACAAAACAAGAATAAACGATGCTACAATGTTTTCACTCACGCCCATTTCAACCACTGTGCCGTCTGGCAGTTTTCTCTTATTTATCCATATCTTCTTGTGATGCAACGTCGATCAAGATTTGGATCTGTGAAAAAAGTATGGAAATATTTTAAAATTTAGAAGCCTCCTCTATGGGAGAAGAGGGGCAATTGAAGAAATTTGCGTGCCCGTGCTTTCTTCTTTCTTTCCCTAAGCCCGTGTTTATTTATTTATTTATTTATTTATTTATTTATTTATTTATTTATCGTCGCACTTTGTCTTTTCTTTGTCCCTTTCTTTCTTGCCATCTTTCTTTAGCTCTTTCTTTCCACGCTTCGTTGATTTGTTTCTTTCTCTGTTCCTATATTATTTGCTTCTTTGTTTCTTTCATAGAAAATACAGGGGATTCATATGGCTCACATACAATCTCATCTTGGTCGTCTGCCGAGAGTGCACTGAAAGCTTACAAACAGGTGTTACGGGTGCGCCTGGCGCTTGACTGCGCGAAGCGCAAGTGCGTGTGCACTGCCTTCACGATGATGATAATTGTATTCGCGTACGCTCCACAGCGCCGACACTTGTTAATAAAAGGCTTCTCTTGAATATTTCCGAGAAAACTGAACAGCGTTCCACTGACAGCGCTCGCCATTAGCCCCAAATAAACAAGTGCCCCGACTTACTTGGTTGCTGGGGTTTAACGTCCCAAAACAATGATATATTATGAGAGAGAGAGAATATTTCATTGATGGCTCCGGAGATGTTGGCCTGGTTAATGGTCTGGCTTGCTACTCCAGGTGTTTAGCGGTGATTATGATATTTACAATGATCACGTGTAACACAACACATACATACAGTCACACTTACTCACACACTCATATATACCATATGAGTGTGCGAGTAAGTGCGACCGCACTCTCACACTCTCATAATACAGGGTGGTTTTTTTTTTTGTTGCAACAAATTTTTAAATTAGACAAACATAAATCCCGGGAATGTCTTGTGTACCATTCGAGTGTATGGGTTGGCGGCCTCTATATACAGAACAATTTCCGCACTTGTGCGCATAATTAGCGACATTACGCTAATTAACTTTTTAGTGATCAGTAATTGGTGGCTACAGCAAATGAGTACTTTGGAGCCCGTCCTCTACACTACCTATCCCAACGATCAAATTTTGAATAGCGAAGCTCATGTCGGAGCTACGCGAACAATTATTTCCTCGTGGCAGGCTCCTTGAAACCGAAACTGACCGGAAAAAGAGCGTCTGTGACGTCGATGTCGCCGCTTCCCCGTATTTCGTCACTCGCCCGCGGCGCCCAACGCCGCAGATAACAAGGAGATAACGCAAGCTGCTTGCGCGGCCGGAGCGGCCGGAGTGGCTGTGACCACGGGCGAGTGGCGAGTGACGAAAGCCGTGGGGGCGGCGACATCGACGTCACAGACGCTCTTTTTCCGGCCTGTTTCGGTTTTAAGGAGCCTGCCACGGGGAAAGTCAAGCTAGCGGGACGTGTCTAGTGGGCAGGCAGGATCTCATTCGATCAAACAGTGTGCGGAATAGTAACACTTAGCTGTAGGGAAGGTAGACCAGACCAAGAGCGTTGAGAAAACAAAACTACTTTATAATAAATGCTTAAAGCCGTTCAGTGCAGAGCCAACGAGCATGCCCGACTGGGCTGGGGCGATCGCCAGCTCACAAAGGGGCGGCACCGCCTGAAATCGCGTTTCGCTCGCTGGTTCAACGTCCACTTGAAGATAGCTGGGAAGAGACCGTCCGCTGTGTTCCCACAGATGCTCTCGGCTTGCGTGGATGGGGGATTACAGGATTCTCCAAAATTTCGTAGAGCAAGAGACCATTCCTGCATAGGTCGGCGCACTCACTCATGAGTGCACTCACTCGCACACACTCGCACTCATTTCATAGACGTGAGTGCGAGTGCGAGTGAGCGCCAATGAGTGTGAGTGGAAGTGAGTGCGAGTGCGAGTGAGTGCAAGTGAGTGTGAGTGGAGGTGAGTGCGAGTGCGAGTGAGTGCTTGTGAGTATGAGTGCAAGTGAGTGCGAGTGCGAGTGAGTGCCAGTGAGTGTGAGTGGAGGTGAGTGCGAGTGCGAGTGAGTGCTTGTGAGCGTGAGTGGAAGTGAGTGCGAGTGCGAGTGAGTGCCAATGAGTGTGAGTGGAAGTGAGTGCGAGTGCGAGTGAGTGCAAGTGAGTGTGAGTGGAGGTGAGTGCGAGTGCGAATGAGTGCTTGTGAGTGTGAGTGCAAGTGAGTGCGAGTGCGAGTGAGTGCCAGTGAGTGTGAGTGGAAGTGAGTGCGAGTGCGAGTGCGAGTGAGTGCAAGTGAGTGTGAGTGGAAGTGAGTGCGAGTGCGAGTGAGCGCCAGTGAGTGTGAGTGGAGGTGAATGCGAGTGCGAGGGAGTGCCAGTGTGTGTGAGTGGAAATGAGTGCGAGTGCGAGTGAGTGGAAGTGAGTGTGAGTGCGAGTGAGTGCCAGTGAGTGTGAGTGCCAATGAGTGTGAGGTGTATGTATGTATGTATGTATGTATGTATGTATGTATGTATGTATGTATGTATGTATGTATGTATGTATGTATGTATGTATGTATGTATCCGTGGCCGTCTCGTTAATGGATTGTATACGAAAATCGCTATGCCATATGACTGCATGACGAATAAAATGACGTAATTATATCAAAATCATGACATGCATGATTTACATGAAACGGTCTTGGTGCTCTCCTGGGCCGTTTCGTTAATGGGATGTATACGAAAATCAGTATGGCACAACATGACTGCATGACGAACATAAATGACAGGTCATAACATGAAAATCATGACACGTATGGCATGAGCGGCTTGATTTACATGCCACGGTCTTGGTACTCTCCTGCCCAGCTAGCATACAAAGGATTTATGACGACTTCGAAACGGATATCCGAGACGTTAACGTTGCAGACGGCACGCGTAAGAAGCCTTAGTCCTGGATGCGTCGTATATCGTCTGATGTCCGGCTCGTTGCACATGCGTCTTCAAAAAGCTGGTCTTTTCGACGGCTTCGAGGAGACTCCAATAATCCCATTTTCCGGGATTTCTGAATCGGTTCAAAGACTTGCACGTGCGTCATCAAAAAGCTGTTCCTGAAATGTTAGCCGTAATCTGAAAAAGAAGCAGGAATCGTGCTCGGGAACTGGGCGCGCCCACCAATATTTTGGTCTGGTTGCCACCCTCAGAATATATAAATGATAATCTGACCTCAGAGCTAACGCCTTAGGGGTTCAAATGACGCCAAGGCATTTTTTGCACCCCTAAGGCATTAACTCTGTGGTTCTGAAGGCGTCAACGGGATAATAATTTTGGGGGGCACCCACGATCCACGGACGTCGTCCCTGCCTTATGGTAGTAGCTGCGACCCGCTATGTTACCAGCTCCACCATAAGGTTTAAGGTGCTGCAGAGTGGGGGTTAGTGCCAGCCCACCTGAATACTTTCGTCCTAGGAAGAAGTGCTGATGTCGCACTTGCGTGGAACGTTTTTTTCTGGTGGGTCAAAGCACTAGCATTGAGTGCAACAGAGCAATAGTGCAGTAAGGTAGGCACACAGTTGTCTGCGAAGGCTTCATCAGTCTTAGCATATAGGTCACAATTAGTTGTCATGCATACAAAAATCAATATAGCTTGTACTTTGTATAGTATGAAGCAAATCTACCAAAAACAGTAGTGACATATCTTTCTACAGTTAAGGATAGAAAGTTTCTTGGCAAGCGGCCTAACAAGGAGGCCCCACTGCCAATGATCATGACGTCAACAACATTTTATTCAACATTTCATTGAGAAACTAACTTATGGTAGTTTAAAAAAAAGAAATATGAGAAAAAAATAAAACCACCAATATTCAAAAGGAACTGCAGAAGAAATAATTTAAATATATCTGGAACTTATTAACGACTAGAGGCTTACAGAAAGCGCACTAGTAACAATAATCAAAAGTCAAACGACAATGCATTTCTCAGCATGAGAGCAGCGCATCCTGTTATATGAGCACAGACAGCATAATGGATGACTGTGTGATAGCCGCTTTCAGTCATGTTATGCAGTATCTTCGCCACATAAAATCAATGAGTATGAACAAAGGAACTCAAATATGACCAGGTATCAAAGTGAAAATTTGCCTAGGACATCAGCTGAGTAAAGAGGCAAGCTTGAAAAGACTACCAAAAGCATCAATCAAGTGACAATGAATACTGACCAAAGTGACCTTCAAAGAAAATATCGCATGAAATATTAACATAATCGTTATAATGAACAACATCACAATGCAGTGCATAATCTGCCACAGCGAGCAACGTTACATCGAAGCAACCTCAGTTTCATAATGAAGCTACATACTCGCGTACTTGAAGTCCAATACACTGGAGACAGGTAGAGAGGGTGGCCTTATCTAGTACGCCCCGGCCTTCTACTCTACTTCGGGGACAACGCAACAGGGGAAGAAGAGTGATGAAGCATGAGGATGGGGATAAGAATGAGTGATCCGTATATACATAATAAGACATGACTGCTTGCGCAAAGGGGACATGGACGCCAGTAATCATATTTCATTACGCTTGATACGAACTAGCCCAACTTATGGCGGCTGATCACTTCTTCAAAACAATGTGCTGTGACGCGGAAAATGTCGACCCGGCTCTCTTGACATAAACACTGGCAATAGTCAACCCCAGCACGGGTAACTGGGACCTCGCCTCTACTTGAAACGTGACAGGGGCCGTCATTAGTCGGACGAATATGCTGTGCAGGGAAATGCACTCGAAGATTATGATAAAGGTCTAATAGTCGCATAATGAAAAGAAGCCACTTTAGTTGCATCTAAGTTTAATAGTCGCTTTTCATAATCCGCAACTTTGCGCAGTGGTACCGAACGTCTAGCATCCAGCTCATTTCTATTGAAAAAATGACCTTGAAGCATTTGGTAATTCGGTATGGTCCCCTATTTCGGGTGAAATACAGCTTTCATCTATAGCTTGTACTCCCATATCAGCCAGCCTAGTGGCCGCTCTCTGCTGCTGTGGCACGAATGGGGGACAGTCGCGAAATACTATGTGTTCTATTCTCTGATACATTAGACAGCGCTCACAGTTCGAGATGTACGCGCGACTGAAGAGGTGCGCGTAGTGCCGAGTTAGGTCGGCGACCAGGTGAAACCTGCGCAGTGTACTGGCACCGCTGCCGTTTATTCTACCCAGGAGGAAAAACTCGTGTCACTCTATTTGCCGCAGATGCCTGCATAGGTCGGCGCACTCACTCATGAGTGCACTCACTCGCACTCACTCGCACTCATTTCATAGACGTGAGTGCGAGTGCGAGTGAGTGCCAATGAGTGTGAGTGGAAGTGAGTGCGAGTGCGAGTGAGTGCAAGTGAGTGTGAGTGGAGGTGAGCGCGAGTGCGAGTGAGTGCCAGTGAGTGTGAGTGGAAGTGAGTGCGAGTGCGAGTGAGTGCCAATGAGTGTGAGTGGAAGTGAGTGCGAGTGCGAGTGAGTGCAAGTGAGTGTGAGTGGAGGTGAGTGCGAGTGCGAGTGCGAGTGAGTGCCAATGAGTGTGAGTGGAAGTGAGTGCGAGTGCGAGTGAGTGCAAGTGAGTGTGAGTGGAGGTGAGTGCGAGTGCGAGTGAGTGCCTTTGAGTGTGAGTGGAAGTGAGTGCGAGTGCGAGTGAGTGCAAGTGAGTGTGAGTGGAGGTGAGTGCGAGTGCGAGTGAGTGCTTGTGAGTGTGAGTGCAAGTGAGTGCGAGTGCGAGTGAGTGCCAGTGAGTGTGAGTGGAGGTGAGTGCGAGTGAGTGCTTGTGAGTGTGAGTGGAAGTGAGTGCGAGTGCGAGTGAGTGCCAATGAGTGTGAGTGGAGGTGAGTGCGAGTGCGAGTGAGTGCCAGTGAGTGTGAGTGGAGGTGAGTGCGAGTGCGAGTGAGTGCGGATGCTGGAAAAATTTGGGTGAGTGAGTGTGAGTGAGTGTTCCCCTACACTGCCGACCTATGCATTCCTGTGCGGCGTCTGCTGCATGTCACGCTGCTGGCCTCCGCTGATGGGTTGGCGAGGTCCGCCGAAAAGTGGAAAACTTGACCCTCCCCCAGTAACGAAACAGTCTACGAAAGGGCCGTAGTTCGGGCGCAACAACACGTAAAAAGGCGAAAAACGAAAGATACACGTGTTATATGTAGATAAGGCAACAATTGCATCTCTGCGAAGAAGATTTGATATGTGGCAACAACTGCGCGAACCCCACGCCGACCGTCAAGCGAGAGAAGTCTCGTAGGTTACTTAGCGCTAGTAAATACTGCACAAGAGATGACATGCAGTGGAAAAACATACACGATTTGCTCGATGCTTCCCTTCTGGATAAGGAACAACTCTCCTAGTACTATCTCGGAATGACACCACAGTGAACACAGCATTATTGAAATATCAGGTTCTCGAAGAACATGTAGCGTGATCTGTGTTTATTTATTTTATTTATTTATTGTCAAATACTGCAGCCCAATTCAAGGCTATTGCAGGAGTGGGGCACACAAATACAAATAGAAAGAAAACATCACAACAAGTACTTTATCATAAACAGATATCAAAATGAAATAAATATAACAGTGACATCATACAAGCGCCTCTAAAAAGTCAAATGACGTCATTTCACGAACCGTACCATGTAGATCACTCCAGTGTTCATTAGCTGCAGGGAAAAAAAAACTGAATTTGAACATGTCAGTGCGGGCAAAAAATGGCTTTAAGACTCTCACCATGCCTAGTTCTAAAAGCACCATCCTACACGATGTAGTTATCATCAGATAAACGCGCTCAACGTAGCTTATGGTGGCGGTAGCAGTGGTGGTGGTCCTAAATGTGTGGCATCTACCCACTTACAAACACTGCCCGATTTGTCCTTTTTGCGTTTCTTCGCTTATTTTCAGAAACTTCGGGAAGTTTCGCCCGGCATCAAAATAAAAGAAACACAAGAGAAACTTGCTTCGTTCCCCATGCGTACGTGCGTTGCACGATCGAACCCGTCACGCCCAGCGACACCCTCCTCCTCCTCATTCACCGTTCCTCCTCCATCGTCATCAGCGGCACCGAACGCTGAGCGCGCGCGTTCCCGCTATCCGCGTGGGTCCGGCGCTCGGGGCCCCCGGCGAGCCCGCGGCAAAGCAGCAGCGGCGAGGGCGATCCGATCGCTTTCCGGGTCGGCGAACCGCGAGCGGCGCACGTTCCGGCGAGCGGGGACGGCTCTGCCGGAAGGCGCACGTTGCGGCAGCGGCGGCAGGGCGGCCGGCAGCTTCCTGCCTGTACCCCGTTGCAGCCGAGGATATAGCGTGCCCGGAGCCCTTCGCACGGCACCGATCGATGCACGTGAGAAGCGGCCCACGCCCGTCTCACGGCCCCACCACCGGGCAACGCCGCGGGGCCTCGCAATCGAGCGCCGGGCCTGGACTCTCGCGCGGGGAGCAGCGCTTGTCGGTTGTATACCGCGTTTGCGCTCGTGTTACCCGCTCGCCTCATATTCTTCCCCGTTCTGCGCGCTTTCGATCGTGTTTATAAAGACGAGGAAGGTATATGTTTCATACTTTCTTGAATACTGTGTTTATTACTCACGTCTTCCTCATATGTATTGTTACAATCATCATCATGTTTGCCTATCCTCTTCATCGTTTGTGCGTGGCCACCGTCATAATCGCACATCTACTGCTTTGTTTAGCTAAGCTTACAGATCTTCGAGTAAGCGTCGTGCCGAGCCTACAGACGTCATAATACTGTTGGTATCAGACCGCTTTCCTTCTATGGGAAGACAGAGAGAGATAGAGAGAAATTGCAAAGAGATATATACGAAATGAGTTTGTAGGTTTCTTTTCGTGGTGATTTATAACGCTACAGCGGGACGGAGGCACAGTGACTGCGTCTGTACATAGAGCGTGAGGAAAAGCCGTGAGAGAAGTGTGAATGCCTGACCCCGCTTAATAAGGCCACTCCAGAGTCCACAAATGTTCTCGGACCATTGCCCTGTGCGCTTCGCAGGCTTGCACACCAACGCGGGCACTCTCGCACTCTCTGGAACCGCCTGCGAACAGTGATCGATTGAAGGTGGGGTGGTATGTGTTATATGTCGGTATTCCAATGGTGTCTCCCTTTTTTATTTTTATTTCTTTATTTCTTACAGCCTTCATTCCGCCCGATAATGTTCTTAACAAGGCTCCAGAGCTCTCTCTCTCTCTCTCTCTCCCTGATGTACGTAGGAAAGAATTTGAAGCGTACAAGAAACAGGATGACGCAAATGCAGTTCCCAATAATAATAATAATAATAATAATAATAATAATAATAATAATAATAATAATAATAATTCATGAAGTTTCATGTACCAAAACCACGATATGACCATGAGGAACGCCGTAGTAGAAGTCTCCAGAAGTTGTCACCTTGGGTGCTTTAACCTGTACTGACAACGCCTAGCACACTGGCCTCTAGCATTTAGTCGCCTTCGAAATACGGCCGTCGTAGTAGAGATAGTTGCTCATACTGTGCAGCCATGTCAGTACACTGGAGATTCGAAGCTCGCGGGATCGAATCCCAGACGCGGCGAGTGCATTTCGATGGAGGCGAAATGTTGAGGACCGTGTGCCGTGCGATATGAATGAACGTTAAAGAACCCCAGGTGGTCGAAATTTCCGGAGACCACGGCGTCTCTCATAATCAGAGCTGGTTTTGGGACGTTAAACCGCATAAATCAATCAATCAGTACACTGGAGATGAAAGAGGAACCCTGGGTTGGTCCTATATAATGCTGTGAAATTTCACTGCTCTTGCGCTGTAGTGGACGAAATCAGTGTATCCGGTGTGCTCTACGCTGCACAAGTGGCAAGGCATTGGGGAGATAGAAAGGTGGAGAGAAAAGAAACAGAAAGGAAGCACATAATGCACGATGTGAGTCAGTCGCCCCTCTATTGTATGCGATATTACTGTTACAGTCGCCCATGCAAATCCGTTGTTTTCAGGAACTTCAGCACTGCCTTCGCCGCCTTCAGCTGCGTTGCCTTGTGTGCGGCTTGTCTGACGGCTCTGTTGCAAAGTGGTGACAGTCAAGCACGGGAAAAATGCCTGATGTGGGTTCTCAAGACCTATACACTACAGCGTGCGTTTGTATTGGTTAATCTCGAGGAATCGGCATTGTTGCGTCCGTATTGGGGCAAAGCAAGGCAAATTCTCAGTGCCGGAGTTTGTGCGCCCTGGAAAGCGCGAAGATCAATTCCAGAAAAGAGTCCTCCATATCCTCTACGACGACACCGTGCTTTCTCCAATGACGCAGAATGTTTTTCATGCCTGTGAAGCGGCTTTGAAATTCCGAATTTTAAGAATCTGGACCGTTGTCTAAAAAAAAAGCAAAATGCAAGCACGAACATTTTTTTCCCACAATGCTCGCGACTGAATGAGGCAGCATTCAGTACGCGAAGGAATGCGGTAAGCTTATTCAGTTATCGCGGCGAGAACTAGAGCTCGCCCGTACGGAACTGGACGTGCCGTGTTTCGGCTCCATGTCAGCGCGAGGGGCTTGGCTTCGGGGGCGCTGGCGCGTACCCGCGATGCGTTGCGCAACTGGACGCGGTGGCTCCTGTCCTTTCCGTTCCTTTTTTCTTTCATTTACGTGTACGCTTTAAGCCAAGTCGCGTTTTCTGCTGGCTGTACACCTGCATATGGCTTTCACTGCCGAAGCAAATATTGCGATTGACTAACGAAAAGAGGGCTGCTTTCCGCAGAAGTTGCTTCGAGAGTTTAGAGCCCGTGCGCCACACTCGAAGCACCCATGTTGTCATGTAACGGTATTTTTGCTCAACAAGCTTTCCTGGCAGCGTGCACGTCAGCTGGCAGTGGTTATCGATACAGCGATATCGGCGACACTCATTGTATCAGTTACCCCTTCCATCCCCTCTATCACAAAAAATAGTGCCTACTTCGACGAAGAGCCCGGCATCGTATTAGAGGCGACGCGCCGAAAACAACCAAAGAAAAGAAAGCGCGCGGACGCAGCGATTCATCTCATCCCAGCTGGTGAGGGCGCGATATGATGATGATCATGATTGTAGTTGTAGCGCTAATTTATGCAATCCCTGTCGGGAGCACGGCTAAGCATCCGCGGCGGAAGGAGAAAGGGACTGAAATAGATAGAAAGGAGAGAAAAGCCGTAGTGGAGGGCTCCGGAAATTTTGGCTACCTCCATGGGGTTCTTCAACGTACATTGACAATGCACAGCACACGCGCATCTGGCATTTTCGCCTCCGTCGAAAATGCGACAGACGGAGAGGCAAGGATGAAGCTGAGAGTACGCACCGACGCTCGTCGCGACATGTGAGGGAGAAAGAGGTGCCTCCGAAACGAAGGAACCAGATGCATCGAGAGTGTTCTCTCAGCTTTGCACGTGCTGAGATCACGTGACGCAACCCGGAGCGTACACTCTAAACCAGAATTGGGAAAAAGTGGACTAACTGCATACATTTAGACCACCGGTCGAACGGTTCATCCGAAAGGATGAACCGTTCGACCGGTGCGTGTCGTGCGCAAACGCCCGCCACGAAAAGTACCAATGGGGGGTCTAAAAGCACCCGTTGGTCTGCGCTCGTTCGTCTGCGTCCGCGCTGCCTGGCCGCGCCATGTAGTTTGAGTGGTTCAGGGAAAATTTAGACGCTTCTCGTCTGCTCCCCCGAGTCCGTCTGCCGATCGTCGTTCGCATGCTTCTGCCCCGCTGCGCCATTCTTTAGGCCCCCCTTCCTGTCAGAGGCTCAAGCACGTGAGTTGTCAAAAGAGCAACAAAATACAAAAGCAAGCAAACATGCATTCCTCAACAACTGGAGGACACCACTCGCTCGGCTGCCGTCTCAGGCCTGCGGAGGCTCGCGTAGTGTTACGGCGAGTTTGCTGGCGTAGTGTGTGCGTGCCAGTGCGAGCTTCCAAGCCTACACGCTGTGGATACATTGCTTGAACGCGCCGAATTACAACGGATATTTACATCGCTAACAAAAGTAAGTTGTTTTGATCGTCAGCGGTTGCTTGCCGAGTGCCCGAAGAGTAAATGGCTGCAATTTGTACGCGAAAAGAAACTTCGCATGCCGTCGGCATCGAGCCCGTCGGCGGCCGTCGTGAGCTATCGCCGGCGCAAGGAAAAGAAAAGTACTTTTTGTTTTCCGGGAAATACTGTCTGTATCGTAGAATAAAGTGTAATTAAAATTGTGTATTTCGCCTCGTGCGACGACCACTGTGAAGCAGCTATCGCGAAGGCGAGCGCTGATACGTGGCTGACCGAACCAACGTGCTGCCGCCGGCGCGCTGCGACTACGCTGCATATCGTGACTGCGAGCCGTCTCGTTCGTTGTGAGTAGGGTAAGTACATCACATCTCAGCCGCGACAGTGACGATGAGACTTGTTCTTCAGTTGTGTGCGGAATAACGACCGTAGAAATAGCACAGGACTGGGTATTTTGTGAGCGCCGGTGATCGTTTGTTCTACAGCCGTGCTCTACGGAAAAGGCCTACGGACGACTTCGGCAAGAAGGTACACCGGCGGGGCAACTGTGCCTCGCGTTTCTTCGCCGCCGCGGGAGAATGCTTGCCGTTACTGTGTTTGTGCGTGCTCAGGGGTGTTTTATGAGCTCGCGCACGGCATTGCGAACGCTCGTTCGCTTCAATCGACGAGGTGCTAGCTACTAATTGGAATTCGTTAATTAAAAACGCGCTCACGATATGGCGGGTTTAGATTAACAGATCTGTGCGGTGATGGGTTATCTAAGAGCCGACGCTAACCGCACGGCTCTTCTGTGAATATATATTTTGTAACTGCGCTGAACAGCAACTTGCCACCGGCACTACATGTGGGGCAATATATGTGAGTATATATACCCGACCGTCGGTGTGCGGTTTGAGTGGTCTATGTGGTGCATTACTTTGATATGCTTGCGTGTAAGCTTGAGTGTCTACGTGTGTGTGATGTTCCTTTGAATGCATTGGAGTCTGTATATGCGATATTAAATGCTGATAAAGTATGCATGTGTGATATAAATGCTGATAGATCGAGTGAAAATGTGATCGCAATCGGAAGCCTCCATTTTTCTTTTTTGCGTTTGGTCTGAACTGGTCCAACAGTTCGTCTGCCTAGAATGGTCCACCGAGGGCAACCGTTAAGCCATCGAGTGGTAACTGCAGGGGACGAAAAACTTGAACCGCTGCTGTTAGTCTTGCAGTTACTCCAAAATTGGTTCAAAATCTGTGGCAGCCCACTTAGTCCCCGAAAGGACGAACAGCATACCCCATTTTCGTCCATTTTGGCTTAGAGTGTATCGAATGCTGGTCGAAGACTATTTAAGGAATCTAGCACGAGCTGTCGTCGGCAGTCTCAGCCGTCAGTGAGGTATGTCACACAGTGAAAGAAGCAAGGAGTTGAACGACGATGCTCCCCGGATCAACCGGACGAGATCGGCCCGCAAGCTCCAAGTTGACAAGACGCTTCGAGTGGCTCTGGTGAATAGGAGACTTTTTTTGTGTTTTATTCTCTATTGTATTGCATGAGCTTGTAAATTTGGTGTTGGTTCCGTGTTAAGCTGTAACCCACCTATGTATCTCGAGGAGTCGTGTCTGTGCACGGTTTTGTAACTGCCTGAGTGAGAACATATTTGTCTTGTTTGGTCACCCTTGGCTCTGGCTCGGTCTTTGAACCCCTGCTGGCCTTTTGCTAGTGCACCAAAGGGGACTTAAAACTTAACTCTCCAAGCTATCGCGAGCTCATTTTCGGAGAACTGATGCGTCGGTTCTTGGAATCCTTCCCGGCGACTGCATCCCGTGTCCGACAGCTCGAGATGGGTGACACCCACCATGTGGTGGTCGAACAGCAAACCGCACGTTGATAACAGGGTAACACTCGAGAATTAGCCTCGGTTGCTTTCTTGCTGCATCCACCCAAGCCTATGGCATTAATTGAGGAAGACGACGTAAAGCTCTGTCTTTTCTTCGTGACATGTTTGTAAACGCTTGCTTTTGCACGCGTGTCTCTATTTTATGCTTCCCTTAAATTCTGTTGTGGTGACAGTTACAAGAACACTGGTAGGGAAAATTCGGCGCTGTCTCTTCTTCGCCGTGATGTCCCCTAGAAGGTCCAAGTGCTGTCGTGGCCCGCGCAAGACGCACGTTTTCGGACTCACAAAAACGTCAGCGGGTTCGCGCAGTCACGTGAATGCGGCAATAACTACACTAACAGTTTGACGGCTCCGAAAGCCACGACTCCGATCAGGTTCCGTCCGCAGATATGGGTGCAAGTACGTCACTTCGTACGTATAGCTGCTCGGAATTGCTTGTCGTTATAGAACCGATCAGTCTGTGCCCACAGAGTATCACTAGAGTATACGGAATTATTGTGTTCGCCATTGCTGCAACCCACTCTAGGACCTCACTTCCAGTAAGCTTGCACTTTAAGTGCCTGTGTTTATGTCCCTCATGTTGTTTCGAAGTATTGCTTGGAAACTGAAGCGATGTCGTTGCAAAAACTATAATGAGGAAAGGCTGCCCATAACAGCTAAACGCGACACGACGAATACGCGCATAGAGAGGAGCAAAAATCGAAACAATGTCGCCCAGAAGTGCGCACGCGCCCGCTCTGCTCGCGGAGTGAGAGGGAGACACCCTCCTCCCCCTTAGAGGGGGATATCAACCCCCCTTTCTTGAAGGTGTACACCCGTAGCAGGAGGATGTGCACCCCTGAGGGAGCGTATCCCTCTAAGGTACCTCGCCTCCTTCTACGAGGTGGTGGCAACTTTTGTCCGCGTCGCCGCCATATTGGGTCGAAGTAGTCGACGCCGACACAGCTGTTTTTGAGGTGAGGTGTACAGAATGACAGAGCCGCACGAGTAAAACTTCAAACGTATCACGCTTCAATAGTTTCAGCAGACACCGACATTAAATTCCATGTATGTGCATCTGCACGCTCTGACAACATGGCGGAGCTGTCGAAAGCGTCACGATGCTGTACAGCTTAGCGCGGATCTACAGCCCAGCCGTGAGATAGGCAGCGCTGTTCAGCCCCACATTCCGAGCGGTGATAGTGGAGCTGTCGAGTCTTGATTGCTCGCCATTTGGGTGTGTGATATGCTGGCCATTATTTTAGCGGCCAGGCCGGACCGGTATTGGCAGAAAGGTGTTGGGCAACGGCACGAAGGTGTCCTGGCTCAAGCGCTCCGATGTCACTTCACACTGTATACCCGAACCTGTCACGCAACACCACTCCTAGTCGCAACATGCGAGCCAGAGTTTTGCATGTGTCGGGGCAGAGCAGATTGCATGCAAGTTGAATGCTTTGAAAGGACCACTTCAAGCAACCGCGACCACATTACTGGCTGCGATGACTGCGCATGGCCACTATGTCAAAGTTATGCATATCGGCAGCTAGGAAGCACACGGAAGCAAGCGCGAAACGGTGCGTACTGATTTCTACATATGGCTCCTTCCCTCATTATCATTAGACATGCGCAATTTCCCTCACTTAATCGTTTGTATTCTGTCCGAATGTTCCCATCTATTGGCGTTTTTTCTCGCAACCCATTAAAGGCAGATCCGCTCAGTCCTGCATGGTCGGCGTGGGTCTGAATCCGCGCCGGCTTCACAGAACGGCGCCCGTATCCGTCGTCGTGGTCGTCGCGTCGTTGGGTCTCCTATGCGGGAGAGTGGCTGCTGCTGATGGCACACACGCGCGGCTGCTTCCCGAGAAAGCAGGCCATGCCGGCGGCAGCACGTCTATTTCGAGACCCATGGGGGCTAGCGGAGAAGACGCTTCGCTGTCCTCTCGTGTTTGGCCCCGCGCGTCTACCTTCCGGCTGTCTGCGCGGTTTCGTCGCCTCCGCGGAAGTTGCCGCAAGCACTGCGAGGGACACGTCGCACTGCTTTCTCTCTGCCTCTGCGCCGCTCTCAACTGCTGCCTTGGCCCAACTTGCATCACCTCCCCTCCCCCTTTCCCTCTCTCGTTTTCGGGGCACGCGGCAGACAGCTAGGGGCTGCCGACGCGTCAGCAACGACCGACCCGAACTCCTCCAGAGCAATTCCGCGCAGTGCCCTGAAAAGGTACGCGTCAGCGGGGGTCGGCTGTTTGACCGCCCGCGACTGAGCACTCGTTTGACGCCGACCGAACGGAAGTGCGGAGATGTCATGGAAATAGCGCTGTCGAAACACAGACGAAAGAAGACAAACGGGAGCCGCGGAAGTGTCGAGGCAGGAATAGTGCCGCACGAAACCTCTGAGGCCTCTTCCTTCTCCTCCTTCCACTGCAACATGCAAATCTTAGGCTCCGCTTAGGGTGGGTCCCTTGACACTTATACACTTTGTGTATACGTGCACGCAGACATGCATGCGCATACAAGAACATACGAAAAGAAAGGTCTCATTCCTTCTCGCATAGAAATAAAATCCTGCCAATGCCCCTGGCTCCACTTTGTGAAATTCGAGAGGAATCCGCGCCGTTTCATTCCGCCGATTCGTGTTTTTTCCATCAGAGCCTGAATGTCAGTGACGTAAGCGTCGGTGAAATTGCGTACGAGGCGGCGGAGATCACCGTCTACGTGCTTGCTCTCTCACTGCAATTTGACTTCAAGGCGTCAGTGCGGCAATGCAATGAATAATAGTAATTGTGGTTCGTTAAGGAAAGGACGCTATTTTCTTCAGCCCTTGCTGGAGAACGGCTCAGCGTCCGTGGATGTTGGGGAAAGGTAAATCAAAGAGTAGGAAGAAGAACGGCTCAGTGGAGGGCTCCTGAAGGCGAAAATGCCAGAGGGCCGTGTGCTGTGTGCTACCCGCACGGATGCCTAGCCGTGCTCCTGACATAGGCTGCAGAAATTAGCGTCCTTTCCTTAACCGAACCACAATCATCATCATCATCATCATCAAGTTTTAATCACCTGGGGTTCTCTAAGGCGCACCGACATCGCACAGTACACGGCCATTTCCGCCTCCATCGAAATTGCGACTGCCGCAGCCGGGATCGAACCCGCGTTTTCTGGATTGTCATTCGAGCACGATAGCCACGAGACGCTGCGGCGGAACGATGTAATGAACATGGGTTCCAAAGGCACTAACAATCTTAACCCCCCCTCCCCCCTTCCTAATAATGAAATGAAGAAATTGTGAGCCGCGGCATCATTTGTGGCTCGCTCACAGTCACGATATGTGTACTTGTGCACTCCGGAGTCCGAACGACCGCTGGTCGCATGCGTCCGCCTGTATTTCCGAATTCGAAGAACTACATTTGAATCGCTGCGAAGCCCATGCACGGTATTTCAACATCATTCAAGTATTCACTGAGAATGTGGTCCGCCTGTTTTCAGAAGTCCAATGCTTGCGGCAACTTCCGGCAAAATAGTATACCTTCCTCGAGTAAGTACAATGACCGCCGCTTCGAGCAATCGAGCTGTAACCGTGCTCTCTCAGATAATTTCTAAAATGTATGCATTTAAAAACGAAGATGAAGATATATAGGCGCTTAAAAAAATACGCTATGGTTACAGTCGAGCAAGTTTCCTTTTTTGTTAACATTGTTTTCATATTAAGCAGAGCCTGACGGGTTTTCCATTAATTTATTTCTCTAAACGCTACCGACTCCCTCATCAGTGTTAGCACGGTCTCTGGTGGCCGTATTCCTCGCCGCCTCAAGGGCATACACAGAAAAGGAGCTCTCCTGCGATGCCACTCGTAGAGTCCTTCTCGTATATCATCGCTCCACACCAAGGTGCCGATAGCTGGTCGCTTATGTAAACAGCGCGAGTTGCGACCGCAATCGATATGCCGCTGCCTCGAAGCCCACGCAATGTGTTCGCGATAGGGCGGCAAAAAAAAGGAGGGGGAGTTGCGCCATCGCTCCTTCCTAGTATCTCATTCTTCCGTGGTCTGCGGCGATAGGAGAAGCACAGCAGACGGTCAGCGAGTGGTAGCCAAATCCAATACCGTTGTTTGTTGTTCCAGCAGCCGGCTCGAACAGCCGTACCAAACTTTCGGCCTCCATTCCTCAAACAGGCAAACGTTTACTCGTGGTAAGGTAGAGAGACACATACGAGGGAAAGGCAGGGGAGTTAACGAACACCACCTAGACTAATGTCAGCAGTCTAGGTGGTGTTGGGTTAACCATGAAGTTGTCTAGTCGCCTACCGGGCTCGGGGGGGGGGGGGGGGTGGAAGAAGAGGTGGCAGATGATGGTAGGCAATGCGCTGATGCCTAGGGCTTGGCAACTAGCAAACAGTTACAGACATTCGCACAAGCATGTCGTCCTCAAAAAACAAAACAGTGCTTTCACTTCCTTGTGGCCCGACGATCCAAGCATGGGACGGTGTTCCAGTGGCACCTGTACTGAAAGCGGTCGATTTTCCAGTCGTTGAAATGTAGGAGTTATCGTTTGACGTTCCAGAGTTATAACGCGGCCTGCAGTCGTCAAGATGGGTCAATGCGACCGCTACATGTGGGTGCTATAGGGAAGGACAGTGGCAAAACAGCATGTCACAAAATAGTGCCTATTTCGACGAGAAACCCTGCGTCGAACTAGAGGGAAGGCCCAAAACAACAAGAAAAGCGGCACGCACGGAGGAGGCGCCCAAGGTCACGCCGCGTCCCCAAAAGGGGAGAACATTGTAGAAAATTTCTTATCGCGGCGAGCGCGCACGCGGGACAGACGTAAGGAGAGAGATGAGGCGGAGAGTACACACCGACGCTCCTCGTGCAGTGAGAGAGAGAAAGAGGCGCCCCCCCCCCAACGAGGAAGGACCTAGAATGGGTGAGAGGGTTCCCAATTTTGTGCGTGCTTGAGTCACGTGGGCCGCGCCGAACTTTCTAGCACAGCTTCATTTTTTCACTTGGTTACAGCGCAACATAGACGAGGACAATAGAAGGAAATGAACAACACGGCGCTGTGTTGCAGCACAGCTTCCCAGGGCTATATAAGCAGTCGGACACGGGCTGCGAGGGAGGGGAGTAGAAGAGTAGAAAGAAAGCAGATGCAAGAAGTCGTGCGTGACTCAGACGCTGTTCCATGAGCCAGCTGACAAGCCCACCTGCAAGCTCGAGTTGAGAAGACGCCCAAGTGACTTGGTGAATAGGAGTCTTTTCTGTTTTGTTCTTTGTTGCAGTGCATGAGCTTGTTCGTTTTGGTTGGCTTTGTGTAACATTGTAACCCATCAGTGCTTGAGTTTGAAAGAGCCGTGTTTGTGTACGTTCTGTGTAACTGCCTGTTTTATGAGAATATTTTTGTTTTGTTTGATAACCCCTGGCTCTGACTCGGTCTTTGAACCACTGCTCGCGTTTTGCTAGTGTGCTGAAGGGGACCAAAAACCTTATTGTCCAAGCTTTCGTGGGATTATTTCCGGGGGATTAATACGTTAGTCCTTGGGATCTTTTCCTGCGATTGCGTCTGTCACAAAATAGTGCCTATTTTGAAGTAAAACCCGGCGCCGAAAGGCCGAAACATTAACAAGAAAAACGGCGCTCGGAAGAGGCGCGCCTACAAAAAGCCAGAATGTTGTAGAAGCTTTCTTATCGCGGCGGGCGCGCGCGCGGGGCAGACATAAGGAGAGAGAGAAGGCGGAGAGTACACACCGACGCTCCCCGCGCCGTGAGAGAGAGGGAGAGGCGCCGCCCCAACCAAGAAGGTTCGAGAGTGGGCGAGAAGGTTCCCAATTGTATGTGTGCTTTGGGTCACGTAGCCCTACGGAACCTTCTAGTACCCTTTCCCAGGACTATATAAGCGGTCGGACACCGGCCGCAAGGGAGGTGGAAGAAGAGACGAAGAGAGAGTTGAAAAGTTGCAAGTAAAAAGAAGAAGCAAGAAGTGGTGCGTGACTCAGACGCCGAGCCAGCTGACAGGCCACCTGCAAGCCTCGAGTGAGAAGACGCCGAGTGTCTTGGTGAATAGGACTCTGTTTTGTTCTTTGTTGCAGTGCATGAACTTGGTCATGTTGGTTGGCTTTGTATAACTTTGCGACCCATCTGTTTTTGAGTTTGTGAAAGCCGTGTTGTGTACGTTTGTGTGACTGCCTATTTGATGAAAATATATTTGTTTTGTTTGACCACCCTTGGCTCTGACTCGGTCTTTGAACCACTGCTGGCGTTTTGCTAGTGTGCTAAAGGGGACCAAAAATTTTACTGTCCAAGCTTTCGTGGGATCTTTTTCGGGGAACCAAGACGTTGGTTCTTGGAATTATTTCCGGCGATCGCGTCCCGTACCTCAGAGCACGGGTTTGGTGACAGCGTCCCGTACCTCACAGCACGGGTTTGGCGACACAGCACTATCGCCGACACCGATTCGGAAGGCGAAAGAAGTCGTCAAGGCGACGCAAAGGCGGCAAAGTACTGCCGTCCCGAATGTGATCATCGGTGCCGTGGTCGGAATAAAATTTACGAGGCAGATATATCCACATGCAAACTCTAGAAGAGGGGGCAAGGGAGTACGCACCCTCTTGTTTTTTCCATGCACACTACCCTAATTTATAAAAATTCGCAAGAAATTCAAGATATCTGCCGCTTCACCTCCCCGCGGCCCCTCCTTCACATTTAGAAACGCCCCCTAATTTTAATTCCCGGAGAAGCCCCATGAATCGAGGTCATCACCACTGTAGCGCCAGGCTTCGTAAAGGTTTCTTGCGCAACGTGAGGAATGTGAACATTTCATTTTCAGTTCTGTAGTCGTCGATAAATAATTAATGGCTTAGCGGCATGCCATCGGTGCGCACGCTCCGAGTAATAGGTAATTTGCCGAGGAACATTTTTGCGCAATTTTCACGCTCCCCAAGACGCACAGTCTTCTTTCGGCGATGCCCTCTGAGGAAAGTGGTGGCGCTAAATACTATCTAGCGATAGAAGAAGGCTTCGAACATTTACCGTACCAAAAGTCGTCGTCCTTCGGATTACGTACCGCACGAAGCCGTCGCATGATGTTCGCTTCACGCCTCATTACCAGGCAATATGTTGCTGCCTGAATGGGCTGAGAATTCGATTAGATCAATGTCGATTGAAGTTGTAAGCGCGATGCCCGCCTTGGATGATCGACGCGCTCTTCAAAAGTGATATAGAGAATTTTAGTTCGTCCGTATGGGCTTCTTTGCGTTTACGCACGCCGGTATACCGGAACATTTGACGACCGCACTAGAACTAGTAGCGACATCTTGCGGCCTTTTTCTAACTACAATTCATTTGAATGGTTTTTTTTTTTCAGTCGCTTCGGTGATTTTATCGAAAGAAAATATTGAGGTACTGTGAGTTAATGGTTATCTCCCTGTCAGTGCTTTAAAGGGCCACTAAACAGGCTCCTACATTTTTTCAAAGCCGCCCAAACAAGCTAACTCAATCATAGAGAAGGTTGCGGCGATCACATTCTGCGAATATGACAGCGCTGCGCGCCACACACACGCCGTATTTCAAAAAACAATTCGCGCGCTTCTTTCCGGCGACTGACCAGTCGCGCTCGCATCCTAGGTGTCGTCATGTCGTACCGTGAACAACTTTGCGTAGTCGTATCTCGTTGATTGGTCGAAACGTCTATTGTCAGATCCCCTGGCCATCCCACCGGCGTGAGCGAAGGAGCAACCCCACGTTTCTAGAACGGGAGCAACCGGTTCCGCAGCGCAAGCGTCAATGACGTCAAATGATCACGTCAGGTCACGTGTCAAAAGTGGGCGGAGTCTCGACGGCGCGCCGCCCCTACCCTCTCCTCAGCAGAGAAGGGTGGGGAGGCCGACCGAGAAAACGAAACTGGCGCAAGCGGTCACTTAAACCCGTGTAACTTCTCTATTATTGCACCTATTCGCAAAATTCTTGCGGGAGCATGTTCACACCGCACAGGAGCGCAGTTATATCTTTAAAACAAATTTTGGACCTCGGGGTTGTTTAGGGGCCCTTTAAACAAGCAGTTAACTAAAACTTCCAATGTCCTTGTTATACTGTAGCTTCGTGTGTGTCTGGCTCCGCTTAGCATCACGAGATGTTGCCACCAGCGTTGCTGGTCACCTGTACCTGTTCGGTAACCGATAATCAGTAAACATAAAGGAGTTCCCAGACAAACTAAAATCTACTATAATTCTTCAACCCTGAAAGACTTCCTTCGGGAGACGAAAGGTCATGTGTAAATTAGTAAAAAGAAACATAAAATCTACACCCTATAACTATTACACCCAAGTATTGCAGGTTGACAAATTAAGAGCAAATGAACAGGGCATAACCCAACGTTGTAATTTGAAAGAAGAAAGCATTTAAAATGAAATGGAATAAGGGCTACTGTCCGGCCAAACGACAACAGTGAGAACCAGAATCATCGTGATTTATTGCCAACTTAAAGCTTAACTTCCAGCCTGTTGAAGTATCCGCTTTTTCTCACAAGAGATTTAATAATCTTGTCTGTCTTCCCAACAGTGTTAACTTGTTTTCTTCTATGGCAGCAATAGTTGCTTTCCTCCGGTCATTTTCCTGTTGGACAATGGTACGGTAGTGCCTTTCATTCTGTTCTGTCTTGTGGTTTCGTCAGACACCGTAAAACATTCTGTTTCGTTCTTTCAAGTGTGGAACACATCCCTCTCTGTAGTGCTCGCCATTAGCAACAACAAGCCACGCTAAAAATCATGCAGCCTATTCGTTGGTGTCTTCCTCTGCGCGAGATCTCCAGACTCTTTGAAGAGTATAGGATATTTCTCGTGTTCATCATCATTTGTACGTTCCCTGGGTACCGCACGTGTAGCGGCGTACAGACTTCCCGAGTGGTACACAAGTCCACGGGCCGAATTCACGGATCCTCCACATCGTAAACGGTCTTCGTCATTGGCCACGTGGCATCGTTTATAATATGCCAACATCATGATTGGCCGACGATTTCTCTTGCGTACTTGTCTAGCGTAAGACGTATGCAATGTATATGGGACTATTTTAAAGCGAGATAGCTACATACGCTCAGGAGCTGCCAGTAACGACTGGCCCTCGTTAGAGGGCTGACATGCTTCATCCAATCCGCGAACGTTCAAGGGAAAGTCCAGTGAGTGGACTTTTGCGGAATACGTCCCCAGGCTGACTTCGTTCACAGTATTTATCCAGAAAAGCCAATTATCAGCAGCCACCATTTGTCGCTCGAACTTGCGATCGTATATAAAACGTTGCACTACGGAAACGTTGTTTTCGGAATGGGCTTCCGTTGATGCACAAACGACTTCGAAATTCACCATATTCTGGACAGTACACGCCGCCACATGAAATGAGACTGCAAAACGAAGTTTCCGCTTTAACTCTCCTGCAGCGCCAAACTATTCGACCAAATGCAGCACGTGACAGCCAGTACTAAACCAGCCCAGTAGGCACCTGGCAGAAATTACGCCACCGAAGCGCGGGCGGATTAGTCTCTCCGGCCACGGGGCGGTGAGTGGAGGGGTGGAAAGAGAATTGGCCGCGCTCGGCACTTTCGTGTGTGCGGTCACGGACGAGTCGGCGGCGCGCCGGCAAACGTCCCGCTACGACCGTGCCCGCATCGGCTCTCGCCCCCACCAGCACAGCGGAGCGAGCCGCCGCGGCGCATGCAATCGCCGACGAACGAGCGCGGTCCCGCGCGCGCACAAAGCCGCGCAGACTCGACACAGCCATCCATCCCGGAGCGAGCACGCCGGCTCTGTGCGAGGAGGAGAGATAGGGCGAGCTGAGAGGGCGAGAACGGGCGGAGGCAGCAGCAGGCGTGCTCCCGCAGCGGCAGCCGGTCGGCAGCAGCAGGCTATCAATTTGCGGAAGCCGCGCGGGCGAGACAATAGTTCGCCCCCCGCCCCCCCCCCCCTTCCAGCGCCCTCAGCGAACTCGCCGCCGCCGCACAAAGAACGGCCACCCGTGGGGATTGCGCGCCGCGGCCCGCCTTCTCTTCGCTCGCCTCGCGCCAATCTTCCTTTTTCTTTTTGTATTTTTTCTTCCTGCCAGCATCGCTAGAAAGGGACCCGCCGCGTCGGCATCGGACGCAGAGGTCCTGGACTGGGTTGTTATGTAGTGCCGTTCGTTTTTCCCGAATGTAGCTTTCCTCCCCCCTCTTCCTGCAGAGCCTACAAAAAGCCCCGCGATTTTCGCGCACGGCGCGCGACCGCTGGACCCGTCGCGTCCGTCGTCAGCGAAGCGAAAGCTTCGCTTGGTTGCGTGGCAGCGCCCGCGAGGACGAACGACTGTTGTCCGCGCCCGCCTCGCCTGGTTGTTGCGTTGCGTGGCCCGAACCACGATCGCGTGACGAGACGGAGACGAGGTCCCGCGTGCCGACCGAGCGGGTCGCTTTGCCAGAGTGCGCGTCTGCGCGCGCCACGTTGCATGCGTGCGTCGTTGTTGCTGTTGCGGGCTCGCTCTCCGACCTCCCGCTGCGACTGCGGGTCTCGCGATCCGTGCCGGCGCTCGCTGCCTCCGGCCTCGACTAGACGCTCTGCGGGCGGCGCAGCTGTTGCTGTACGTCGCCGGGAGGCCGTGTCTACGGCGAAGTAACAAGCCAGCGAACAGAGGGCTGTTTCAAAACAGAAAACTAATAGCACGCGCGACCTGCCACCGCGGGCACTTGTAGTGGGCGGCAGTTGCCCTCAAACTGATAGGTGACTGCACTCGCGTTCTCAACTAACCTTACCAACCCTTATCCCTTTCGCTCCCTTTCTAGAGCATTGTTTTCGGTAACGTGGGGACCCCCCCCTCCTCCGCCCCCACCCCGAGCCTCTTAACGAGAGGCACAACCTGAAACGAGCGCATTCAGAAGGTTGACGACACCGCACTTAGTGTGCCTTCGGAGGCTGCTCTTTCGTGTTGGTAAGGGAAGGGAGCCGTACATGCGACGGCAGACGCGTGACACTTTTGCTGCCAGTCAAGGGTATAGTACACGTCGCTGTACCGCCGTGAAAGTCATCCACTTTGGCGCTGAAAAACACTCCCTAGAGTAAATGTACAGAAATGCCCAATAAGGAATTGGAAAGGCCGCCGCCGTAGCTCAGTTGGTAGACCGTCGGACGCGTTATACGAAGCTTCACACCGACGGCTGGTGTGTTATTTCGGCCACTTAAATCCCTTTCCATATATGTCATAACTACTACACTACAGCTAAAAATTACAAATAGCTTCCGCTACGCCTTCCTTGGGCTCTTTGTCTGTTACCTTCACGAGGTTGTTTCTAATAAGAACGAGCCCCTTGTCTTTTCCGCTTTCGTTATCCACATATGGGGAGTGGCAGAGAATACATAAAGGGCCGAAAATAAGATTAACCCATTATTCCTGAAATGTTCTAAAGGGCAAATGTCTGTTCTTCTAAGTAACATCTCCATGCGGCATAATAAGGGGCTAGCACACGTTTAGTATGTGTCACCGATCCCGAACTGTGAGTCACTGGACGCAATCGCCGGAAGAGCTTTCAGGGGCAGACGTATCAGTCCCCCGAAAATAATCCCATGAAAGCTTGGGCAATTTAAGTTTTAGGTCCCTTTGGTGCACTAGCGAAAACGCCAGAACTGGTTAGAAGACCAAGTCAGAGCCAAGGGTGATAAAAAAACATTCTTATTAAAACATGGCTCTTTAAAATACAAACATAGATGGGCTACAACATAACACGGAACCAACTAACATTAAATGTACAAGCTCATGCATTAAGCAGACATTAAGACGCAAAAAGAGTCCTATTCACCAGAGCCACTCAAAGTGTCTTGTCAACATGAAGCTTGCGGGCCGATCTCGTATAGTTCGTCCGCGGAGCAGCGTAGTTCAACTTCTTTTACTGTGCCACAGGACGACTGAGACTGCTGATGACGGCCCTTGGTCGAACCTTTACATTGACTTCGGTGGGGCTACGAGAAGCTTTGGCTCGCGTCACGTGATTTCAACACCCGCAAAGCTGAGAGAAACCTCTCGATTAAATCGGATGATTGTGGTTCTGTTATGGAAAGGACGCTACCTTCTGCAGCCCATGTCGGGAGCACGGCCAAGCGTCCGTGGGGGTTGGGGAATGGGACAGAAAGAGATATATATAAGGAGAGAAAGGCCATAGTGGAGGTCTCCAGAAATTTTCAGCACCTGGGGTTCTTTAACGTTGTCACAAAATAGTGCCTATATCGAAGTAAAACCCGGCGTCGAAAGGCCAAAACAATAACAAGAAAAGCGGGGCGCGGAGGGGGCGCCTAAGGTCATGCCGCGTCTCCAAAAGGGGAGAATCATTGTGGAACCTTTCTGATCGCGGCGAGCGCGCGCGCGGGGCAGACGTAAGGAGAGAGAGGAGGCGGAGAGTACACACCGACGCTCCTCGCGCAGTGAGAGAGAGAAAGAGGCGCCGCCCCAAGGGAGAAGGGCCTAGAATGGGCGAGAAGGTTCCCAACTTTGTGTGTGCTTCGAGTCACGTCGGCCCGTAGAACATCCTAGCGTGCCTTCGCAGGGCTATATAAGCAGTCGGACATGGGCCGCAAGGGGGAGTAGAATCCGCCTTTTGCATGGACCGAGTGCGCATGCGCCGAATCCGGCGCAAACGACCCGTACGGCATCGTAGCAGACGACGCAAGCAGCGCGCAGGGCGGAACGGTGTACCCGTTACCGAAAGTAATGATACTCGGCGCCAACTGGGCCGGTACGTCATGCAGACACACATTTTTGGTAACATGAAGTTCTCTCACATCATCGTACTGTGCAGGCAGGCAAATGCCGCGTATATGACACGGCCTTAGCCGCGAAGAACGCGCGCCGAACACATCAGCTTGTCTTTCAGTGAAACCATTGCTCCGTACTCCCGTAGCCAAACAGTTTTTTTTTTTTGTAATAAAGACACGGATAGGAAAAAAGCAGACATCTGGCAATGCGCATGGTCACTCGGATCATCACAATAACGAAAGATCTTACCCTGCAAGATATAGTTAGGTGTTATTCCAGCACGTTGCCTCTCGTATCGGATGATGGACGACGAATACTTCACATAAGTCCGTGAGTTGACGCGGGTTTCAACTAATTAAACATTGGATTGCACACACACACACACACAACATCCCCGAGTATTCCTCGTTCGTTGCTGCCATGAATTCCTTCAGTTGCGCTCTTAGCGTTTTCAGTGATCCGTGGCCTGGTCGTGCATCCGTTCGTGACTCCAGTCAGGTATGCTGGTGCTCCGTGGCTTGAACAAACGCTACTGGCAGCAAACGTTACGCGGATTGAGATCTAGCTATCTCACTGTAGGCTTAATCGGAGAGAAACTTCGGAGAGTTGAGAAAGGCAAGATACGTCCGTTCACTTTCAGCACACCAGGACGACTGCTTTATTTTCGAAGGGAGAAACGGAGAGGGGACGTATAGAAAAACAACGAATAACAAAACACAAAATCCAGCAAACGCGATCCTCGTGTTTCTTGTGCAGACAGCGTGAGCTTGGGCGCAACAGTGCAAACTTGCTTTTGACGGGATTGACCCGTCTGTGGTACCGCATGCGCGCCCTACAGGTGTCGATCCCGGGGGCATTCGTGCTGCGTTCCCACACTCGGTGTGGGCTATGTCGTTGAACTAAGAGCATGCCGCGTTTTTCTTTTCTTTTTTTTTTCCCCAGAAAGCTTGCCCTTGGCATAGTGGCATACAATGCCGCTCTTCAACCGAACGTCGATGACAAGCGAGCGATGTTTGCGTGCGCTTTTTGTGTCGTCCTCGTCGGGACCCACGGCACTCGTAGCGGGAGCAGTGACGGCCACTGCCACCGACACCGTGGCAGTGGCCGTTGTGGGAGGCAGGCCCACGGGCTGTGTTGGATGCAGGGGCAGGTGCCATACGCTTTCACGAGAAGTCACCCCCACCGCCTTTTCTTTTACGCACGCGGTCTCAAACAAACCGGATTCCACCCCTCAACTGACCATGTGCACATGGGAAGCGAGCGGCGCCTGCTCGCTTCCGTGCCTTTCCCGTTCGGGCGGCATTTTTCGACGTTTTTAGACACCCAAGGCTTTCTCACGGTTCGCTGTAAGTGTTCACCATGTCGGAGAGGCCTCCCAGAAATTCTTACAGCGTTTCAAATCGAAAATAACCGCAACGCTCACTGTGTGTGTCGCTGCCCGACCATGTGGTGCCATAGAGAAACGCTGGGGTAGCGCACGACAGGTTCGACGCGACGCCGTACAGATTGTTTCGTGCCGTGTCCGCGAGAGGCCGCCACACAGACATGCAAAAGGCGGATTGCAAGCAAAAAGAAGAAGCAAGAAGTCGTGCATGACACAGACGCCGATCCACGAGCCAGCTCACAAGCCACCTGCAAGCTTCGAGCTGAGAAGACGCCCGAGTGTCTTGGTGAATAGGAGTCATTTGTGTTTTGTTCTTTGTTGCAGTGCATGAGCTTGTTTGTGTTGGTTGGCTTCGTGTAACTTTGTAACCCATCTGAGTTTGAGTTTGTAAAAGCCGTGTTTGTGTACGTTTTGTGTGACTGCCTATTTGATGAGAATATATTTGTTTTGTTTGATCACCCTTGGCTCTGACTGGGTCTTTAAACTACTGCTGGCGTTTTGCTAGTGTGCTGAAGGGGACCAAAATCTTATTGTCCAAGCTTTCGTGGGATATTTTTCGGGGAACCTAAGCCTTGGTTCTTGGAATTATTTCCGGCGATCGCGTCCCGTACATCATAGCACGGGTTTGGTGTCAAACGTGCACCGACAATGCAGAGCACACGGGCCTCTGCAATTTTCTCCTCCATCGAAAATGCGACCGCCGCGGCCGGGATCGAACCCGTGTTTTTGGGTAGCTTCCTTTCGTCGCAAGAGCCTCCTCCTTCCTACGTCGTGGTTAGCGTCGGCGTGTGCTCCCCGTCTGTTTCGCACTGTTGTGTCGCGTCTGTCTCGTCTGCCCCCACCTGCTGTGATGCGATGACTAAGCTCCGCATTCGAGAGTACCTAAGAATATCCTATAGTGTCGCGCTGTGTGTGCCTCGGCCAGCCGTTTCGTGATTTTAGGCGCGTTGCGCTGCTTGCTGCGCGAGCTGTTTTTCATAGCTGGTTCTAATTCGGCACGACGTCTCTAACTCGATGCCGGGCTCTTTCTTCGTCGATGTGGGTCCTGCAGGGTGCTACCGAAAAAGCAGATGACCGCACCTATCTTGAACGCATATAAGAAATATTTATCTACAGAATAGTTACAAGGGGTTTGAACCAGAACGATACAGTCGCAGCTGAGCGCACCTCCTTTCGCTTGGCGAGTCACAGACTCACTGGCCTCCTTCGCCAATCGTCTGCGCCGCTGGTCCGGCGTCCGCGCCCGGGCTCTTCTCTGAAGGCGCTCGATGATACCCTCTCCCGTAGGCCGTCTCCAGAGCAGCTCGAGCCCTGGTTTGCTGCTAGCAATCGTCGCCCGGTGGCATCGATGTTTGGGAGACGGTCCCCTTGCTGCTTCTAAGCGGCGCATTGAGTTCGCCTGGAGAGGTAACGGACCGCATGTGTGTGTGACGCAACAGGGCGAAGTGTTGAGGCCCGTGCATACTGCGCGATGTCAGTGCGCATTAAATAACACCAGGTGGCCCAAAATTTCTGGATCCATCCACTACGGCGTCTCTCATAATCATATCGCGGTTTTGGGAAATAAAGCCACAGAAGATCAATAGCACTGCACTGGCTGCCCAGTGAAGGCGTATAGAAAGCTCAACATAACTCCCTCGCCTGAATGAGTGCTAAGATCACGTGACTCGGGCCGAATCATCTAGAAAACCCAGCCGAAGTCATTTTAGGGGGCCTCGACAAACAGCAGACAGCAGTCGTCAGTGAGTCTTCAGCACGAAGCAGTGAATCAAGGCAGAACAAGTGAAAGGACGTTGCTCTACCAAACTCGTGAACGACCGGCAAGTCGCGTGTTGACGGGACTCTTGGACTCCTATGTTTTATTCTCCTATTGTAATCCATGGGCTTGTATATTTGGAGGCGAATAATTGGTTCCTTGTCGAGTTGTAGGCCTATATCTACGTTGATTTAGTATTGTGACTACAGCCGTATGGTTTGCGCATGTTTGTGTAACTGACAATTTTATTGAGGGTATATTTGTTTTACGTAAACCTCTGGCTCGGACTCGGTCTTTAAACCAGACTTTTGCTAGCGCACCAAAGAGACCTAAAACAAATTGCACAAGTTTTCGTGGGGTCGTAGTCGGGAAACCAATACGTCGGTTCTTGGAAATTTCCCGGCGGTTGCCTCCCGAGCCGCTGTAGGTCGGGATTGGCGATCACAGCGAAGCTGTTCCTTTATCGTTAATGGCGGCGTAACTGGCAGGGTTGTCTTGCGGCAAGGCTGTCAAGCGGTGGTCTTAAACGCTTTAAGGCAAAATATAACTGAGTCAGGTATATAAAGGAATGCGTCTTTTGTCATTTCGAGCACGGAAGCCTATAGAAATTGTAACACGTCAATCCACCACTCAGTCTCGAATATAGTTTGAGGTAACTGCACGAACAACGCCCTCCTATGAGAGAGCCGCGTACTCCACGAGGCAGCGCCTCTTGTCTGTGTCACTTCTTCCAGGGAACACGGGAACGGTGTAGCAACGCCGCAGCTAGCGGGTACAAGAGCAAAAACAAGCGAAGGTGCGAAGAATAAGAAAGCAAGAAAAAAAAGAAGGGGAGGGGGACGCTTTTTTACAGAGAGCTGCGAGAGGGCACACCAGCCTCACTGTTTGCTCCAACGTCGCACGTCTGCCGCGCCGTAAACTATAGTCTGTTTCAGGAGTTCTGTGCAGCACTATGGAAGCTACAGGCCCCTTCTGCCAATCAGGAGGGCAAGCACGTGTTATACGTATCCCTCCGCGCCACGGCGGCTGCCAATGGTGAACGCTGTAGTGCCAGGAGAAGCCTTGCAAAGGAGAGGAGGAAGACGGAGTCAGGCCCGTAGTGATAGGAGCGGCTCGCAGGAGCGTTTCCGAGTGACATTTCGTCTCGCCTCGGGAGAATTCGGCTCTCGATGGCATCGTGGTCTTGGCTCTGCTGCACGGAACTCCTGAATGAGACTATATGTACGCGCACGTGTGCCGAGCGCAGCGTCAGAACAACGACCGCAGCCGACCGGCCGAGCGCAGTTTCGCAAGCGGCAGTGCACGAAGGGAGCGACTGCAAGCTGCCGCGCGAGCCGCAATGCTTACTTTTTATTTTCTCTCGTGTTGCGGTAACCCCTCGGTTAAGCGGTTAAGCGTGCGAACCGAGACGAAGGGGCAAATCGCCCAAGCACATTTTTTCATTTATTTATACTTTCCCAGCGAATTGTTCCTGCGATCCCTGCGCGTGACGTTTTGGTGGGCGGTTGTCATACCAGTTTAATATAAAGGGCAGCTTTAAGGAGACGATAATGCGCGAAACAAAATCAGGATTTATAAAGTACGCTTCAACGACAAAAATTTATTCTTACATTATAGGCTACATAAGAGTCAAAATTGTAAGACGTCTCCTGGAAGTTTCCGAAGGAGCTCACCGCAACGTTCCGGCGTTCCCCGCTGGATGCTTGTTTGTGTGTTTGTTCGTTGACGAGCATAGTGTGCTTTAGAACACGCAGCACTGAACATCTTTCCATATTTAATTTTACAGCATAAGGTGTTATGGGCTCGTTACAGTAACCGAAACTGGTGGCGACGTGTCCGCCACTGCCCGTACACTGCAAAGCGCCGATGTGAAAAAAAAAAAAATTGACGGCAGATCCACGAGGTGAATGATGATGAGATTGGGCGAAGCTCCTGGAAGTAATCATCGGTTAAACCGTGAAATTTCTTCCGTTAATTCGCCCGATAAAAATGACGTGAAACGATTGATTAAATGTTTTATCAAACTTTTATTCCTGGTTTCCGTTGTCCTTTCATTATGACCGCTTTGTGGTCGGTGAAATGTAAGCTAAGTGGTTCTTGCACTGGTTGCAGATGAAAACCATTGCTTTACCTGGCGTCTTTCGTTAAGCAGCTGGCGTCTTTTCGTTTTGCTTTAGAAACATCTGGCGTCTTTCGTTAAGCAGCTGGCGTCTTTTCGTTTTGCTTTAGAAACATCTGGCGTCTTTTCGTTTTGCTTTTAGAAAACATCTGGCGTCTTTCGTTGGTTTATTTCATCAATCAACGGCGTTTTGAAAAAAAATTTTATTGTTTAATCACGCACAGGAGAAATCTCACCAGGCACTACCTTGGAGGTAAACAATGGCTGCTACTGGGAATGAGAGACAGCAGAAGTCGGCTTTTAACACTTCTACTTCTACTAACGTTTCCTACTGGAACATGCCAATGGCTGCTAATGGGGAATGAGAGACAGAAGAATTCGGCTTTTAGTTAACGCGCACGCTGCGAAGTTTTTTTATTGTTCAACAACGCACAGGAGAAATCTCCCACCGGCACCACCTTGGAGGTCAAAGCGTAAGACTGGTTACGCACTACGACTACGACTGCGACGAGGGACGAACGGGTGCCGCTTTAAGGAGCTTCGCCCCTAAAAAATGTCATTGATCCCTTTGTCATAGGGATCGGTACAGCACGAAAGTGAAACCTGACTTCGCGAAGTTGTAAATGCATAAACGGCAATCCCGCGAATCGAGAAGCAGGAGATGGGTGCGGCACTGTTAACATGTGAGCATGTTACATCAGTGGCGCCTCAACAGGACACAGGGATCCTCGACATTTTTACGCGAGGGAAGGTTCTCGAACGACGCACATTGCTCCGGAGACATTGAATTGCACGCGCCCGAGCCCTGCTCAAATCTGTCAAAAACAACGAGCAAACGGTGACACCTTGCAAGCGAAACCGATGGGTTGTCAGTGGATCCTTTTACAGTGTAAGCCGTTATGAGATCACAACAAGGGTCGTTTTTGCGCCGCAGTTGTCCGCCGCCGCCGCCGCCGGTGTCCGTAACCACTATCGCTGCAAATTTTAGAAAAAAAAAATAACCAGAACCGAAGAGTATTCCAACTTGACCTCTGCGTGGATTCGAACCCACACTCTCTGCGTGGTAGTCGAGCGTTCTACCACCGAGCTGCGCCTGTGGTTGAAAATCATCGCTAAAAGACCTAAACAGGTATAACGTCTGCCGAGGAATCGCATTAATAACAAATGTAATGTTACGTGACAGAACAATAAAACACCACTATACGTCGCGGAAAGTGGATTGCATAACGAGTTCGAGGAATCATTTCAAAGAACACAGGGCTGCATGGTTTGTAGCTCTGCACCCATTACAGAGGCCTCATAAACATCATCAGTATGAAAGAATCATCTTCAACCTTACCGTCATCATTATTACGAACCGCTGCCCTTTATCGTGTCGTATCGTGCCATGCGACATGCGGCAGGCGACGTGCGCAGCCCCGACAGCAACTTGACTTGGCTCTTCGATATACCTGATGGCTCCTTCTCGTAAGGTGCGGACCGCTGCTGAAGAAGCGAATCGCAGAGCTACGCGCGCGGCTGCAGCAACGCAACGTCGGGCACAACAGAAAGCTGCGCAGACAGAAGCCCAAACCGCAGCTCGCCGTCGACGCCGGGCCGAGAGTTCGGTTCGTTCTCGGGAAAACGATGCCAAGAGACTCTCTAAGATGTTCAGTTATACAGATTTGCACGTTACAATGCCGCAGTAATTATGGCGTAGTGGGTACTTCCCTACTTGGCGAAATGATGAGAGTTATGGCGCAGGGGATACCTACCACCTCTAGTTGCAGTAGTTTCCCCAAGCGTTTAACATGGCCTCTAAGAACATCGGTCCTCCAGCTTACGCGGCCACTGTCCTGCGGTTCCGCGCAGGCCTGGCTCTTTTTGTGAAGACACAGCCCACTGCAGTGCAATGCCAATCATTTGCTTGTCGACATCCGTCATTGCGTTCCTGGAGCAGTTCGCGTGGAAACTCAACGCACCTGCCACGTAAGACAAATCTTGTAGCTGCCGCGTTCGTACATTGCCCGAGCAACGCACCGTCATGGCGCCGCCGTTTCACGTATTATTTATTCTCCGACTGAGTCACATACGACTAACACTGCTGCTGACGGCCCATGGTCGACTCTTTAAATTGCCTTCGGCAGTCATTCTCGAAGTTTCGGTGCTCGCTACGTGATCTAAGCACGCTCAAAACCGAGGGAACATCCTGGATTTAACCGTAGGCTTCGTCGCTTGGGCGATGCCTGTTTCTCCCTCACATGCCACGAGCGTCGGCGTGCACTATCCGCCTCCCTTCTTTCTCTCCGTCGGTCTCACGCGCTCACCAGCTGTGTTTCGATGACTCACTGCAGCATTCTACGGCTTCCTCGTACCTTCTAGACTTCGCCCTGCTGCTGCGTGACTTTGGAAGCGCCTCTTCCGCGCGCGCCGCTTTTCTTTGTTGTTTTTCTGCGCTCCCTCTATCTTGAAGCCGGGTGCTTCGACGAAGCAGGCACTATTTGGTTACGCGGACGACAATTAGATGCAACTTGTAGAGCAGTGTAGTGAAGATATAAGGCCCATATGTTCCCTATATAAGCAATGTTGCCATGGCGTATAAGCCACTCCCTCGCAGATAACCGAAGCATGGTTTAAATGGCATGCAGAATTTGACGATCAACACAATCGAAAGCCTTTTCTAGGTAAATCAATAGGATGGCAACCCGATCACTTGCATAATCAACTTCTGAGTATGCTATGCGCTTTATGAGTATTTACGACAATAGATCGCGCTTTTATCACGCGCGTTTCATGAGGCCCTACGATGTCCTGTATCACTGTCTGTAATCTACAAGCTAACACCATCACGTCAACTTTGTCTACGTTTGTAAGTGCTATGGAGCCTATGGGTCGTTACGCTGAAACAAACCTGAGTTCACCTACGTCATCGGTCTTTAGTATATGGGAATGGTATGGGACGACGTGTACGATGTAGGCAATGTAATTTGTACACTTCATTCACGATGACAGTCAAGACGAGGCTAATTTCGTGCTTAAAATCGTTACGAAAACTTGTAGGGAGTCCGTCAGGTCCAGGTAATTTCCGGGGGTTTTACTTATCTATTGCTTCCTCAACTTCGCCTAGCTGTTATGGACCATTCCAAAGTCTCTCTGCTTTCGTCATCCAGGCTAGGTATAACAGACAGAAACTCGTTCTTGAAGTGTTGGAAATCAACCTCATGCAAAGGAAATAATTCCGATAATGTTCTGTAAATGCGCTATTGATGCCTTCTATATCAGTTGATAAAGCCTATCACCGATCCCGGGCTGTGAAACACAGGACGCATTCGCCGGAAATAATTTCAAGAAACAACGTGTCAGTTCCCCGAAAAATATGCAAAGAAAGCTTGGGCAGTTAGGTTTAGGTCACTTTCGGCACACCAACAAAACGCCAGCAGTGGTTCAAAGACCGAGTCAGAGCAAAGGGTGATCGAACAAAAAATATTCATATCAACTAGGCAGTTACACAAAACGTGCACAAACTCGGCTCTTCACAGTGGAAACACAGTGGGTTACAACATTACACGAAACCAACAATATATGTACAAGATCATGCACTGCAACAAAGATTAAAACACAAAAGAGTCCTATTGACCAAAACCACTCCAGGTGGCTTCTCAGCTTGAAGCTTGCATCCTGGGCTTGTCGGCTGGCTCGCGGAGCAGCGTCGTTTCACGGCTTCTTCTCCTCGCTGAGTCACATACGACTACGACTGTTACGACTGCTGCTCACGGCCCGTGATCGGCGCTTTATGTTGTTTGGAAAGCTGTTCTCGAAAGTTCGGCGTGGACCGCGCGACCCAAGCACGCGCGGTGTTAGGAACCTTCTTGCCCATTCTCGGTCCTTCGCCACTTGGACAGCGTCTCTTTCTCCCTCTCAAGGAACGAGGAGCGTCGGTATGCGCTCACCGCCTCCTCTCTCTCCCTCCGTTTGTTTCGCGCGCTTGCTCGTCGCGATAAGATGGTTCCCTGACGCGTTCTGCAAAATTCTCCCTTTATCGAGATTTGCCGGGTGACCTTGGGAGCCTCTTCCGTGCGTGCCGCTTGTTGTTTTTTGGGATTTCCCTTCTACTTGACGCCGGGTTTTTCGACGAAATGAGCACTATTTTGTGAGACTAAACAGAAGAGGAAGACAGTGGCGAAGAAGAAGGAGAGGGGCGGTCAGAAGGAGGAACTCGGCTACTAAGAAGACGGTGACAATGAAGAAGACGAAGGTGACGACAATGATCAAGAAAAGGTAGCGGACTGACGAAGAAAAGGAAAAAATAGCAAGCAAAAAAATTACAGCATATCCACGGAGTGAATGATGATGAGTGGGTGAAGCTCGGGAGGTTCATCGTAGATCGCGCCGAGTTCCGGATTAATTTAGTTAACGCGCACGCTACGAATCCTTATGGTTCAACTATGCACAAGTGAAATCTCCCACCGGCACTTCATTGAAAGTCAAGATCCAGTCCATATATATATATATATATATATATATATATATATATATATATATATATATATATATATATATATATGGGTGGCCGGTGAACGGTTCTCCAACGCGAGCAGTCCGTATTTCTCAATCAAGAAACTCGCTAGGAGACGCTGCCTGCGCCAAGGTTGTCTCTCGCGGGCACGTGCTCGCGGGTGAGGGCGCGTTCTCCTTCATTGCGAGCTGCTAGAGCGTTCATCTAAGAAAGAGCGTTTCCATAGTCAATGCGCGGCTTTTGCTCTCTCTGTCTCTCTCTCTCTCACACACAAGACAGCAGATGGAAGAGTGAGAGAGAGAGGCACGCGCCGGGAGAGAGAGAGAGGCACGCGCCGGGAGGCACACGCCGAGGGCGAGCGCGTGCCTTCTGGCACGCCGGTTACGCCTGTCCCTAAAAAGTGGAGCATGGAAAATGAAATAGAGGGGCGAAAAGGATGAATAGAGTACCTGAAAGAGATGAAAAATCTAGCTCTGCAGCTGGGCTACGTCCTCTGCACAGTCCTCGGAGTTTTACTCACGGAGCTCATTTTCCCCAAAACGGATTCTCAGTGCAGCTCGTATATTGCAGTAAAGTGCAAATGTCTAAAATGTATTTCGGAGCGACCGCAGTCAGATAAACGCAATAGAAACATGCATCTGGAACCTTTGTGTGCTCCTCTCATCGGCGCCGAACAAATGTCGCGACAAAAACTGTACGCTACAATATCATCAATTGTTGCTGCTAATTAGCTAATGTTGTACAACCTGAATGGCATCTGAGCAATCCCATTGGGCCGTCAGCGTATATGTACGTACATAGAGATTTAGTGTTGGGGGCGTATGCACGTACTTGCGCCCCTTCGTACTACAATAGAACGCAAGTCTGGGGGACCTTTAGCTTTTGGAGGTGCGGCAACAACAAAACTCAATGTTAGTGTTGGGGCCGCCGAGTGCTAAGGGTGCCGCGTGCTTGCGTTATTAGCACGAAAGTACTGTTGTATGCCGGTGTCCACCAAGAAATCAGTAACGTACTCCGGTAACGGTAGTGAATGTGTGAGAAAAAAACGCATGTTTACAATGAAGGAGTACCACTGCTTCGGACTCGATTCCACGTTCACCCGGGTTGCGACTATAGTGTCGCGAAGACCGCGTCGCGAAGAATGTTTTCTTGTTCTTTTTTCTTTTTCGACTGCTTTTGTAGAAGGGTGCTCCAGCAAACGAGCCGGCGCGCCGCAGGGAGTCTTCTTGACGACGTAGTACAGAGAACGAAGACCACGTGTGTGCGTCGCGGCCAGTTTCTGGAATGTGTTGTTTGTATTAGTTTTGTAGCAAAGCCGGATGCACGCGATCACGAGAGCTCGTAGAGCATCGTTACCGTCGACCTGCCTGACTGGCCCGCGTAAGCCGTTTTCCTATTGGTGAGAGGCAGTGGTGTTCCGAGCCGTCCGCGTTGCCGTGGGCGCTGAAAAGTGCTATTTAAGCGGCGACACTGGCCTTTTTTTGAGAGCGGACTCGGGGACCATGACGCTCGGCACCACCGGGGAGCAGTCCGGCAGGCAGACGGGGTATGATACCATTTTCTATGTTGTATAATTTTTGCCCTGTGTGTTTTCCAACTTCAAGATGTCTTAGCTAAATAAACCCCCCAATGAGTGCTCTCCCAATTCCCTGTGTCGACTCTTCATCGCTTGCCTGCGCGGAGTGGCTCCCACGCCTCTTCGTCTTCCTGACCTTCCGATGCGCCTAACATTCACGGCCCCGACGTTTCGCTACAATAGGAACTGGAGGCTCTACTGACAGACCACCATGATATTCAAGATGTTTTTGTTGTATTCTTGGCCGCTAGGAGAGTACAAAAGAACACAAGCACGGGCGTACGCAATGCTGCTAAGGCATTAACTTTTCTAAAAAAAACAAATAAAAGAGATTTTTGAGTGATGAGGAAAATGAAGCTCAAGTGTGCTTATAATGTCCCCATCCGAATGCTCAGTGTATTTCCTACTCAATTCGTCAGTAAAATTGAAGAACTAACCGTAATAGCCTGAGCTCAATAATTAGACGTTACAGCGAAAGGGCACTGTCACAAAATAGTGCCTGTTTCGACGAGAAGCCCGGCGTCGGACTAAAGGGAAGGTACAAAACAACAACAAGAAAAGCGGCACGCACGGTAGGGGCGCCCAAGCCATGCCTCGTCTCCAAAAGGCGAGAACTTTGTGGAATCTTTCTTATCGCGGCGATCGCGCGCGCGAGACAGACACAAGGAGAGAGAGGAGACGGAGAGTACACACCGACGCTCCTCGCGCAGTGAGAGAGAGAAAGAGGCGCCGCCCCAACGGAGAAGGACCTAGAGTGGGCGAGAAGGTTCCCAACTTTGTGTGTGCTTTGAGTCACGTGGGTCCCGCCGAACCTTCTAGCGCATGTATTGTCTTACTACCGGGCTAGACCTGTTTCGGTTTTGATACCGCGATCTGCAGCTGCTGCCAGGATTAGCTCGTCCATAAAGCTGGTAACGTATGATAATGCGTTACCCCATCTGAAGGCGTACACGGTATTATGTTTTGTACGAAAAACTGCTTTAAACTCTAAAGAAGGAAGCCAGACACGACATTTAGTGAAAAATGAAAGAGAGCTATATTCCAGTATAAGTACACGTCTTCTTTGGTCGACGGTTCGACCGATTCTGCCCGTCACCAGCGTCGCTCCTCTTCCGAGAATTGCCGTTGACCGTGGGTGGGCGCAGCAGAGTCCCTCTCGCCCTGTCTTCCTCGAAAACACCGGGGGGAGAACCCCCGTTTGAGCCCTCGCAGGCCTCGGACTCCCAAGGTCACCTCGTCACTACATCAGCGGAGAAGGGAGGCTGCGCTGCGTGGTTTTTCTTTGCTCAGATCGCTGCACTTTTTTCTACAACCTCCCCCCCCAAATGAGTGTCACTCATTTCATTACGCTTTCCAACGGGTAGAGAAGCTGTACTGGACGCCGAATGGTTGCGCCGGAAGATAATTTGATGGCACACGAACGCACGAGTCCGTCTCGTCCTTTAAATGTTTCGGTGATACGGGCAATCTTCCACATGTGCCTAGGGATGCTCTCGTCGTGCACTATCACCACGTCGTCCACCGCCAAAGGAGCTGCTGGTTGAATTGACGTCGAGTGGTGCGCTGATCTCAGCTGCAACAAATATTCGCGTTGCCATCTTTTCCAGAAAGAGTCCATCAGCGACCGCCGGTATTTCCATCGACGGTTGATATCAGCAGCGGTGGCAGAAGGTACCTGGCAAGGTTTTAGCTCCGGCAACGCAATCAGCCTCTTACCAGTCAATAGGTGGGATGGGCTAAGGACGTCTGGTTCTCCCGGGTCGTCTGCGATGTAGGTCAGGGGTCGGGAGTTGATCGCGGCCTCTACGTCAGCCAGCACGGTCACCATTTCTTCAAACGAAAGGCTTTGACGCCCCAAAATTTTACGTAAGGACACCTTTACTGATCTGACCATGCGTTCCCACCAGCCTCCCCACCAGGCAGCCCTCTCGACAATGAACTTCCACATCACCTGTTGCCCGCTGCAGTAGTCCTGAACCTGCCGACTATGCAAAATATTCCCCATGCCCTGCAAGTCCTTGGAGGCCCGTTTGAACGTAGATGCATTGTCGCTGTAGATAATCGATGGTATTCCTCTCCGAGCGGCAAATCTCCGCAGCGCGAGCAAGAAGCATTCCGTTGTGAGGTTAGAAACTAACTCCAGATGTACTGCTCTCGTTGTGGCACAGGTGAAGAGCGCGATGTAACTCTTAGCGCTGTTACTCTTGGCCTTCGTATACAGTGGGCCAGCAAAATCAATGCCCACAACCTGAAAGGGGTGATTACTTTCCAATCTGTCGCGTGGGAGTGGTGCTGTGGGCACAGTGACCGGCTTGAGCTTGTTACGGACGCAGACTTGACACCGGGCGATGACTCCTTTTGCCACCTGCCGGGCACCTGGGATCCAGAAGGACTCGCGCAGTTCAGTCAGCGTCGCCTGCACTCCCCCATGTAACGTCCGCAAGTGACTTGCAACGACTATCAGCCTTGTGACGGCGTTGTCCCTTGGAAGCAGGATGGGATGTTTAATCTCCTCAGGCAGGAATGAAAACTGCAGCCGACCTCTCACGTGAAGCAGCCCGTCGGAGGCAATGTATGGCCGCAAGTGGGCGATCTTTGAATTATTAGGTATATTCTTCCCTTTTGAGAGTGCCCCCATTTCTTGGTCAAAACCCTCTATCTGGGCGTTCATTATCCATAGAGTTCCGGCATCGTGAAGCTCATTTGCAGTGAGGTATGCCGGGCGAGCTTCTTGTTTTCGTTGACAACGTCTAACGAACCTGAGGACCCACGCCGTTACCCTGACGAGGCGGGTGTAACTGCTGAAGTCGTCTGGCCTTAGTATATGATCCCTAGGGTCGGTGATAAGCAGCTGGGTCGCTTCCATCTTTCGTTCTTCCTGCGCCAGTTCTTTACTGCAGTTGGCGTACGTTTCAGCCACTGGCCAACACTTGGATTCCCCAGCCAGCCAACTGGGCCCGTGCCACCAAAGAGTACTAGCAAGCAGTGCCTCCGCCTTCATTCCCCGCGTGATATAATCCGCAGGATTATCTCTCCCAGGGCAGTGCTGCCAGCTTTCTGGTTTGGTGGCCGATTGGATCTCCACTACACGGTTTTGCACGAACGGCTTCCAGTTCTTGGCAGTGCTGCGAATCCAGTGCAGTGTGATTGTCGAGTCTGACCAGAAATAATTAGCCATTGGCAGTTTTATCGCGCTCTGCAGGTAAGTAGCCATGCGAGCCCCAATCAATCCAGCCATCAATTCCAGTCTGGGCAGGGACAAAGCCTTTAAAGGGGCTACGCGTGACTTTGCGAAAATGAGATTGACGCTCACCGCTCCGTCGTCGCCCGCGATCCGCAGGTAAGCACAAGCGCCATAAGCGTTGGGGCTGGCGTCACAAAATACGTGCAGCTGGCAGGTGCCTGTCTGGTCTGGCCCGACGAACCGGGGAAATCGCAGATGGCTCAAATTCGCCAGTTCAGAGCACCAACTCCTCCACTCCGTTGCCACGTCACATGGCAAGGGGTCGTCCCAGCCAACACCTGTTTCCCAGAGCTTCTGAAAGAGTACCTTCGCACGGATTACAAACGGTCCAATAAGGCCCAGAGGATCGAAAATTCGAGCAGCGGCCTGTAATAGCGCACGTTTTGAAGTGCCTTCCGTGCTCACGGCATTGATTACGCTTGTGAGCGACACGCTCATCTCATCAGTCAGAGGTGTCCATTCGAGTCCCAGAACCTTTCTAGAATAATCTGGCAAACCTTGCTCGTCGTTCCGAAGTGCCGCCCGAACTTCGTCAGAGTTAGACGCCCATTTTCTTAAACGCATTCCCGCCTCTGCCATTATGGTGTTTGCTTCATTAGCAATTCTCACAGCTTCATGCGCTGTCACCGCTCCCGTCACAAGGTCGTCCACGTAAAATGAATCCCTCAGTAGCTGCGCTGTTTCCTGTAGACTTTCGCCTTGATGAGCAAGATGATAGAGAATGGTGACCGTCAATAGATAGGGACTTGCTGTCGTGCCGAACGGGACTCTGGTCATTCTCCATTCCTGTATGTCCGGCAAAACTTCGGTGTCGACCGGTGGAACGCTATACCACAGGAACCTCAGCGCATCTCTGTCTTGAGGTCGGACGCTAATCTGAAGGAATGCCTTCTCTATATCTGCGATGAGGGCAACCCTGTGGATACGAAACTGCAGCAGTATGCGAGCCAAGTCGTTGATAAGTTTAGGCCCTTTATCTAAATGGTCGTTCAAGGACAATTTCCCTGGCGCATGCGAAGAACAGTCAAACACAACACGCAGCCTCGTAGTGGAGGACTCGTCTCTCATGACGGGTTGGTGAGGCATGTAGTACACAGGGCCGCATTGTGAATTGTCACACACCTCCTCTGCGTGTCCAGCCTCCATTTCCTTAAACTTCTGAGTCGTTGCAGAGCTGTTTCCTTGTTGTCTTCCAACTCTTCGGATCTGTCTTTCCAGGGCAGGGCAACTTCGTAACGGGCACCCTTCTTCTCTATGTTTTCATCGGCGAACAGCTCCCATCTCTTCCCTTTTTCCGCCTCATCGATGACGCCAATTGCTTCTAGTTCCCAAAACTTTTCTAGCGGGATCGTCGTCTCCTCTATAGCTCTTAAAGCTATCCGAAGCACGCATACATTAGCCGTAGACGTCAGGTCACTGGTGATACCAAAGGGACCCTGAAAGGTCCAACCAAACCACGTGTTGATAGCCACCAGGCTGTCATTGTCTTTGCAGCGTCTGACCTCTCCGGTGAGGCACTTCCACATATGGTCAGATCCTATCAACAGGGAAATGCCAGGCACCGCCGGCATACCACTGTACAACGGCTTGTCGGCCACGGCGCATCCACTCTTTTCAATCTCCCGTACAAAGGCATGCTCCACCGGCACATGCACTATGTCCTTGCATATGAAAGGGACTTCGACAGCATCCATGGTCACTTCCGTTTCATCCGAAGTGCTTCGGAGGCGCAGCTCAACAATACGGCACTTTTGGACCCTTGTGCGTTCCTGGCCGAATGTGTTGACGTGAAAATTACAGTGCCCCACAACCTTTAGGTTCAGAGTTTTGGCCACATCTTCTCGGATAAATGTTCTCTGGCTACCGCCGTCTAAAACCCCCCTGATATAGCCATACTGCTTTTCTCCCACAGCCCAAGTTAGGAAGCTCTGCAAAGCCACTTCCTCGCTTGCTCCTTTACCCGTGGCTGCATGCATGCTGGAGGTGTCAATTCCTTCAGGTTCCGTGTTATATCCTTTTGCCCAGTTCGGGTCACACATAGAAGTAGCGTGTCGACGATTACAATTCTCGCAGCTTATCTTTCTCCAGCACTCTTTCGCCTGATGCCCCCGCCTCGTGCAGCGAAAACATCTCCTCGCTTTTGCTAGCTTGTCTGTCTTTTCTTCTCTCTTGAGGGGGACTCCGCAGTCCTCAGTCCGGTGCCCCGCCTCCCCACAAAAGAAGCACTGCTCACCCTCCTGTTGACTGTAGAGCACCGCGGCACTTGCGGTTTTGGAGGCCTGGCGGGTGATAAATACGCCGTTTCGACTTTTTGTTTCCTTCGGAGGGGCGTCCTGCTTGCACCGTTCTCTGCTCTCCGTTTCTACGAGCATGAACTCGAGGAGCTCTGACAGCCTTCCTTCCGCGCCAGCAGCCATTACGGTCGAAGAAGAGGTGGAGGAGGATCCATTGGCAGCTGCGTTCCCTCTGCTTGTTCTGCTTTCCTGCCGATGGAAATCTACCACCATGTCTCTAGGCAGCGCCGTGAGGATGATATCACACAGCATGGCGGAGTACGTGGAAGGGCTTATTCCCAGGCCGCGTAGGCCTCGGATGTGCGTTTGTACGTGGTCAAACATGCGACGCAGACCGGAAACATCGCCTGAAGATGACACCTGTGGCAATGAGCGCAACCGCGATAAATGTTCCTGCTCCAATTTTCCTGTGTCGCCGAATCTTCTTTGCAAAATTTCCACAGCATCATTGTAGCATGCCTCTGTTGCTTGCAACCCTTGTACAGCTGACATGGCTACACCAGATAGGAGCGACTTTAGATAATGGAATTTTTCCGTTTTCGAAAGTCCGTCGTTTTCATGCACTGCTTCCCTGAAGCACTCCCAGAACGACTGCCATGTTGATAGCTCACCACAGAATGTCTCCAGTCGTAGCTTCGGCAGTTTCAACCCAGGTCGTTGTGGTCTGCTTGCGGGTTGACTCTGCGCTGGTTCAGGAGCGGTCGTTGTGGCACCTGTGGTGATGGCAGCAGCAGTCGCGCAGCGGCTATCCTTGCCTGGAGTAGCCCGATGATACGGTGTGCCCGATCATCGTACTGCGTCACCTCGGTGTATTCATCTTCGAAAGCGTCAGCAGCGATGTGCACTTCCATTTCCTCGTTCAACTTCCGCAGCTCTCCGTTGCTGATTTCAAGACGGTGGAGAATCGCTGCCAGTTCTTCCGCATCAGCCGTCTCCAGCGCTGCTGTCGCCTCATTGATGATCACGGTGTTCTGGCGGCGTCGCACCGTCCTCTTTGCCTTTATCTTTTCCATGTCGTCCCTATTGATACTGGCTTCACTTCTATCGGCTATATCCCGGGTTTCGGCACCATGTTATGTTTTGTACGAAAAACTGCTTTAAACTCTAAAGAAGGAAGCCAGACACGACATTTAGTGAAAAATGAAAGAGAGCTATATTCCAGTATAAGTACACGTCTTCTTGGTCGACGGTTCGACCGATTCTGCCCGTCACCAGCGTCGCTCCTCTTCCGAGAATTGCCGTTGACCGTGGGTGGGCGCAGCAGAGTCCCTCTCGCCCTGTCTTCCTCGAAAACACCGGGGGGCACTTCCACATATGGTCAGATCCTATCAACAGGGAAATGCCAGGCACCGCCGGCATACCACTGTACAACGGCTTGTCGGCCACGGCGCATCCACTCTTTTCAATCTCCCGTACAAAGGCATGCTCCACCGGCACATGCACTATGTCCTTGCATATGAAAGGGACTTCGACAGCATCCATGGTCACTTCCGTTTCATCCGAAGTGCTTCGGAGGCGCAGCTCAACAATACGGCACTTTTGGACCCTTGTGCGTTCCTGGCCGAATGTGTTGACGTGAAAATTACAGTGCCCCACAACCTTTAGGTTCAGAGTTTTGGCCACATCTTCTCGGATAAATGTTCTCTGGCTACCGCCGTCTAAAACCCCCTGATATAGCCATACTGCTTTTCTCCCACAGCCCAAGTTAGGAAGCTCTGCAAAGCCACTTCCTCGCTTGCTCCTTTACCCGTGGCTGCATGCATGCTGGAGGTGTCAATTCCTTCAGGTTCCGTGTTATATCCTTTTGCCCAGTTCGGGTCACACATAGAAGTAGCGTGTCGACGATTACAATTCTCGCAGCTTATCTTTCTCCAGCACTCTTTCGCCTGATGCCCCCGCCTCGTGCAGCGAAAACATCTCCTCGCTTTTGCTAGCTTGTCTGTCTTTTCTTCTCTCTTGAGGGGGACTCCGCAGTCCTCAGTCCGGTGCCCCGCCTCCCCACAAAAGAAGCACTGCTCACCCTCCTGTTGACTGTAGAGCACCGCGGCACTTGCGGTTTTGGAGGCCTGGCGGGTGATAAATACGCCGTTTCGACTTTTTGTTTCCTTCGGAGGGGCGTCCTGCTTGCACCGTTCTCTGCTCTCCGTTTCTACGAGCATGAACTCGAGGAGCTCTGACAGCCTTCCTTCCGCGCCAGCAGCCATTACGGTCGAAGAAGAGGTGGAGGAGGATCCATTGGCAGCTGCGTTCCCTCTGCTTGTTCTGCTTTCCTGCCGATGGAAATCTACCACCATGTCTCTAGGCAGCGCCGTGAGGATGATATCACACAGCATGGCGGAGTACGTGGAAGGGCTTATTCCCAGGCCGCGTAGGCCTCGGATGTGCGTTTGTACGTGGTCAAACATGCGACGCAGACCGGAAACATCGCCTGAAGATGACACCTGTGGCAATGAGCGCAACCGCGATAAATGTTCCTGCTCCAATTTTCCTGTGTCGCCGAATCTTCTTTGCAAAATTTCCACAGCATCATTGTAGCATGCCTCTGTTGCTTGCAACCCTTGTACAGCTGACATGGCTACACCAGATAGGAGCGACTTTAGATAATGGAATTTTCCGTTTTCGAAAGTCCGTCGTTTTCATGCACTGCTTCCCTGAAGCACTCCCAGAACGACTGCCATGTTGATAGCTCACCACAGAATGTCTCCAGTCGTAGCTTCGGCAGTTTCAACCCAGGTCGTTGTGGTCTGCTTGCGGGTTGACTCTGCGCTGGTTCAGGAGCGGTCGTTGTGGCACCTTGTGGTGATGGCAGCAGCAGTCGCGCAGCGGCTATCCTTGCCTGGAGTAGCCCGATGATACGGTGTGCCCGATCATCGTACTGCGTCACCTCGGTGTATTCATCTTCGAAAGCGTCAGCAGCGATGTGCACTTCCATTTCCTCGTTCAACTTCCGCAGCTCTCCGTTGCTGATTTCAAGACGGTGGAGAATCGCTGCCAGTTCTTCCGCATCAGCCGTCTCCAGCGCTGCTGTCGCCTCATTGATGATCACGGTGTTCTGGCGGCGTCGCACCGTCCTCTTTGCCTTTATCTTTCCATGTCGTCCCTATTGATACTGGCTTCACTTCTATCGGCTATATCCCGGGTTTCGGCACCATGTTATGTTTTGTACGAAAAACTGCTTTAAACTCTAAAGAAGGAAGCCAGACACGACATTTAGTGAAAAATGAAAGAGAGCTATATTCCAGTATAAGTACACGTCTTCTTTGGTCGACGGTTCGACCGATTCTGCCCGTCACCAGCGTCGCTCCTCTTCCGAGAATTGCCGTTGACCGTGGGTGGGCGCAGCAGAGTCCCTCTCGCCCTGTCTTCCTCGAAAACACCGGGGGGAGAACCCCCGTTTGAGCCCTCGCAGGCCTCGGACTCCCAAGGTCACCTCGTCACTACATCAGCGGAGAAGGATATGAGACTACGGCTGCGTCTGGATGGCGTACATACGTATTTTACCTACGAAGCCAAGCGCGCGCCTAGAGGACTGCTAATCATAAATTCATAACCTGTTGCCGCTGTTCAGTGCACATTCTCTAAAATTTTCACCTGAGGCAGCATGCAGACATTTTATAAAGCGGAGCTCTTTAAGCTTTTCGTTAGGCTGCGTGGCGTGAAACTCGACCCAGCTTGCCTTTGCCACGTTAATCTCTGTGGCCTTGTGAGTGGCATAAACAGCGATTAACTATTTGCAGGCCCGTAGCCCGTGGGGGGGGGGGGGGGGCTAGGGGCCCGCCCCCCCTTCCCTGAAGTTTTGGTGAAGTAGGTGTTTTTACCAAAAATAAATAGCAAAGATAGGTGTTTTTCTTAAAAAGTAAAGTAATATTTATGAAGTCTCTTTTCCGCCCCAACGGAGAAGGACCTAGAGTGGGCGAGAAGGTTCCCAACTTTGTGTGTGCTTTGAGTCACGTGGGTCCCGCCGAACCTTCTAGCGCACCTTCCCAGGGCTATATAAGCAGTCGGCACGGGCAACAATATAGGTGGCGTTGGCACGGGCCGCGAGGAGGAGAAAGTTGAAGAGGTGAGTGACTCAGACGCCGTTCCACGAGCCAGCTGACAAGCCACCTGCTAGCTTCGAACAGAGAAGACGCACGAGTGACTTGGTGAATAGGACTCTTGTGTTTTGTTCTTTATTGTAGTGCATGAGCTTGTCCGTGTTTGTTGGCTTTGTGTGACGTTGTAACCCACATGTGTTTGAGTTTGTAAAAGCCGTGTTCGTATACGTTTTGTGTAACTGCCTATTTGATGAGAATATATTTGTTTTGCTTGATCACCCTTGGCTCTGACTCGGTCTTTGAACCACTGCTGGCGTTTTGCTAGTGTGCTGAAGGGGACCAGAAACCTTATTGTCCAAGCTTTCGTGGGATTATATCCGGGGGATGAAAAGTTAGTCCTTGGGATCTTTTCCGGCGATTGCGTCCCGTACTTCACAGCACGGGTTTGGTGACAGGCACAATTTGAGTGCTTGAGCAAACGGGAATTCTTGATGTTACGTTGCCGCACTCTTAACGAAAGGAAAAAGGACCAAGGCTTGTTAGACAAACTAAACGAACCCTTGGTTAACTAACAGACAATTTAAACGCCCGAAACCTATATGGGATCCCTCATCAGTGAAACGCACTTTCGAATTTCGCTGTCTGCGTTCCCTGTCCACTGTTGCGTCCAGTTCTAACCGCCATAGGCTCCGTGCAGTCGAGTTTTCGATGTGCGACATCAGTGCCAGAATACACAGCCTGGCGGACAGAAGCAAAATTGGGCAGACTGTGGCTGGACAATACGCACACGCGACGCGCGCGTCTCCAACTCTGTAGCAGCAGGCCTACACCGCGCGTCCCACTTTCTCTGGTTTTGTTTGCTTTGAGACGCGCGCTACAAACATGCAGCAAACTGTTCCAGAGGGCGACGCGAGCGTGCGTGTGGTTTTCTTCGTAGCACGTCCGAAAAGAAACGAAACGCGCGCGTCGCTGTTGCCTAGGCTTCCACCATGTGAGCGCTATGGGCGAACGCGCGCGCGTCTCATAAGTGCACCTCAAGCGGCCAATCTCAGTGACACTGAGCCGTCCGACGAGAGCTACGTAGCGCCCTCTGGCCAGTGGACGGAGCCCTATCCCCCAAAACTACGCATGATCCGCGACAACAAAGATTCCGCTTCGTGTACAAGTCACTCCGCAACTATGGGCTCCGTCTACTGACCAGAGGGCGCTACGTAGCTCTCGTCGGACGGCTCAGTATGGCTGACATTGGCCGCTTGGGGTCTGTCCTTACATATGACACATATTCCTGATAATGGCAAGGAAATTAACACCCAGAACGTTCACAGTGTTTGCACCGTTAATAACTACCCCGCGTATGTGTGGGCCTCACATAACGTGACTGTCGTCTGTATTTCTTTTTCAGCTTATTCCAAGTTCCAATCAAACTTATCGCGACTAGTACCAAAGTCCTACTTAACGGCTCTGAAGACACTCGCATAAAGTGATGATAACCGGTTTGGCAGGCCTGATTTCCACTTCTCGAAATTCATCGCCTTTGCTCAAGGCGCGTTAAATCTGCTCCAAAGAAAGAGTACGGTACTCCTGCTCCGATAATTTATTGGCTTCGCACTTAGCGTTGCTATAACAGGCCCCTCCTCCTTCCCCCGCTTCCTACACACAAGCACACATACACAAACAAATACCGGACCACGCATTTCCAACAGAAGCACCACTCAGCTGCGCCTCACGGCACAAATAAAAGCAAACAAAAGATATTCGCGCCGACGCAACGCCCGAGCGGCGTCTACTCATCTCGGCGAGCCGGCGCGCACCGACATTCCGCGCGCATCCTATCCCACCGGAGTGGATGGAGCGAGCCAGCCGCGTCGTATTACGCCCGGGCGTTGCGCTACAGCCTTCGGTGGGGGCCCGAGCCGCCCCCGCAATACGACCGGCGGATCTCTGGCTCGCGAAAAGCGAGCCCGGCACCGCCGCCGGCGCTCGTATCCCGTTTCTTCCCATCACGATTCGCGCTCCGCTTTCGTCTTCCCTGACGCCGCAATGAACCTCAGCTGCGTCCCCGAGGGAGGCGAAGCACTCGAGACGCTGCAGCTCGGCGTGTTGTCGTCCCCCCAGCCCCCCGCGCGTCGCGCGTATACGATCGTGAAGAGCCTCTTTTCAAGAGTGCGCGGCTGTTTGTCGCTGCGCGGACGTCGTTGCGCCCTCGTTCTCCCTCGGCGGCTGCGAGCGGCGAAGCGAGCGCGTCGCGAAAAGCGGGCGCTTCCACATGTGCCCCCCACCCCCTCCTTTCTCCGTGTCTACGCGCTTACTCCGACTAAAACGGTGCAGCGTGCCGTACGCGGAATGAAATTAAAACAACGTTTCAGCGCTCAACTTTCGGCGCACGGACATCCGCGTTGTCAAAATCGGCGTTCGACTTCATAGATCGCTTATTCTGTCAGTCAATGAATGAATGAGGTCGGCACGGAGAGCGTCCGTTGTGGCTGGCGGAAAGCGGAAGGCCTGCGGACACGCCCGTTCGATCGCTGACGCCGACATTGTCGAGCTTCGGTGACGCTGCACGCTTTTGATAACGCCCACGTTCGGTTGCGCCGCTTTCACACCGCTCTCTGCCACTCCCTCTTCCTCTCCTCGCCGCCATCCTCGATCTGCTCCTATCCGTTCGCGCGCATGCAGCAGCACCGAGCGTAGCGTTCTGCGCTATCAAGTCGGGGCAATTTCTCGGGGCCGGCGGGCTTTTTACGCGGCCGCTTGCGAACGAACGGGAGATTCTTCGTGAAAGCCGGCTTCCAAAAGTTGGTGGCGTAGAGTCGGGCTTCTGCTACGTGCTGCGGCATCAGACGGCCTCTGAGTGCGCGTTTGGGTGTGGGTGTGTTTGTGCCAACGGATACGGCGCAAGACGATTTTTGTATAGCGCCCCTTCCGAATTTTCATTGTGTTTTAACTTTCCGTTCTGGCAGCTGCGCCGTTTCTTGCGTAACCTCACTTTCTAACAACGTGTGCGACCCGTAAATGAAAATGCTTTCGGCTAGGCATGTGTTTGAAACTGTCCAGGTCGACAGGAGAAGTAGGAGAACGTCGACGAGGGGAAGACCTGCGCAAAAATATGGTTCGTGAAGCGTTGAGTCCCACTAAGCGCGCTATTCTAATAACGATTTCTTAATCACGATTCTGCGCGAACTGTGACTATGTGTTCGGAAAAGGCGGTGGCCCATGTGTAAAATACGAGGCGTTCCTGATTAGAGATATTAGGTTTGACGACAGCCTACTATGCTCTCTGCTATCTCGATTGCAACAGTGAACTGCTGCGTTCTTTTCTGGGATCTGTCTTTAGCAGTACATATCGATTAGTCCGTTAATCATTTCTGCTAACTTGCGTGTACGAGCAAGGACTTAGAAATTTGCATTTGTTCGTGTCCCTAAGCTTGCCCGTACAAGGTTATTTTGTTTCGTGTGTCATTTATACTCAGAATGCATCGAGCCATGTTGTTCCACATTGACACCCCGGAGTTGTAGATAAGCTATCAGAAGTCACAGTTCGCGCACAATCGTGATTAAGAAATCATTCTTCGAATAGTGCGCTTAAGTGAGACTCAACGCTGCTCATTCAACGCAGCGTTATTTCGAAATTAATGGTAAGGCAGCCGGCCCGTTTTCCAGCGGCTGATCACGTGACAACACCGACGCTCTGACTAAACCGCTTTCAAAATCGGCCTTAATAAGACGGCCCGCCATGCCGCGTACAACCGCGTGAGTTTCTTTGTACGTCCACATATATATGTATATGTCCGTGAAAGGGAGATTAATAACGATTACCGCGAGTTTATATAGTGGCACGAAGAGTTATCTATGGTTGTTAATTAACGAGCACGCATGCTCAGTGTTACGATGCAGTCGTGTTCTGCGCCCGGGAATAGTAGTTTGCGATACTGTGACAACGTTTCTCGGAGACGAACCACCCAAAATTAAGTTACCTGAACACGATCTCGCTTTGCCGGTCCTATAGGCCGCAACTGTTTCATTAAATATAAAGCTCGGTGCCATTAGGATTTCCTCACGCAAGCCATAGGGGGAGGATTGCGGTGCTCGGCTCTTGAGTCCCCGATAGACTTTACCGTCTGACGCACGAAGCCCCATATTGCAGATACGAGACGAGCTGAAAACAAACTGCAGAAAATTGGGAGTGCCGTTCCGATAGAGCCGGAGCGGGCAATCTGACGACAAGACTTTACAAGGACAAGTAGCCACAGCGCTGTACGCAATGGACAACCGATCGCCCTGCGTCGTTCAAACGCATTGTTATAGCTAGCTGAATTTTAGCATGGTCATGTAACTACGGGTCTAAGGAATGCATTTGCTTTCTTTTGATAACCGCTGCCTATGGCTCGGTCTCTGGTTCATAAGTGCCGTCCGGCTCCACCCCATTTCACGACACCATATTAGCCATTATTAACTCATCTGTTTGCTCGTATAAACTCTTGTAAACACCCATATTTAAATTGCCACACATTATGTAATACCCTTGCAATGGGGTCTTTATTTAAGGAAACAAAGTTCAGTGAATAAGTTAAATATACCGCCCACGTTCTTAATTTTTCAGTCGTTGACGATGTGCTGCTTTCTCGCGCGCTGTTCTGGTGTTCTTTCACTGATAGTTGGTTATATGGTTATATGTCTTCTTGCTGGGATTTATTTGCCCAGAGCGAGCATGTTGCTTCGAATTCGGATGCACATCCGTTCTGCTCGCTTTAACGCAATTGTACACTATCAGTGCGCTTTGGCGAGGATCGCTTTTTGTTTCGGCTTGCGTGGGAACCGCAATGACAGTTCTAAAATCATACATACCTCTTACGACCTGTGGTTTATGTTCTTAAACACATGGAATATTCCTTCCAGTACAGAAGAATACATCCAGCTCAGAGCGTCATAAGCTGAAACATGTTAACTTTATACTATGCCAGGTAAACTCTGCATGAAACAATGCCACAACGCGCAAACTAGCTGTCGATCTTGAAAGGCGAACAAATTAAACACGCGTAAACATAGCTTAAAGCCTCGAAGTTTAATACAACCAAACTGACGGCGCGTGAGCTAGAGACGACTTACTGGAGTGGCTGTATACCAGTATTTTGTCATTTTACTTCGTCTCCAGATACCCCATTTATATCTTAGCCAACAGATTGCAGTGAGCAGGGGCTTACGATATTCTGTGTCGATATTCGCAAATCCGCGAACATGTAAATGATGAAATATAGCGCGGCACGCATGGACAAATATGCTTTCTGCATGACATCACATGGCAATGCAAAAAAAAAAAAATGCATTTCTAAGATCCATGTAAGTACACCACTGCTTTCCTGCTTCAAGTGCGGCCGCTTTGTCCGTGAACAGACAGAACGACTACACGATCAGCGTGCAGAATACGCGCAACTGCCAAACGCGCGGCCACTGCAGCCTTCGACTGGACATGCTTCAGACTTCGAACGGCAGGCAGCCAGCGACGCGGCGCGAATGATCACGTCACGCGTCGCTCGAACCATGACTTGACCCGTGTCTAGATCCGTCACTGCTAGGTTGTGGGACACCCCCCCCCCCCCCCCCCCCCCCTCGCTTCCCCTGCCCCCGATACCTCCGTGCAACACCGTGGTCCCCTGCCAACGTGGGCGGAAAGATCTTCGCGACGACAGCTGCGTGGCATGTGCGGGGTATTTCGCTTCAGTCGATGAGGCCGGTTCGGCACCTTAGCTAAACACAGTGCTGGAAAGTGGTCTCCGAAGCCTCGGGTTGAAATTCTCGCTTCTTCGCATCCGCACTGGTGTTCCGCTCTCTAACAACGGGCGCCTCGAGGAGGCGGGATGCAGGGTGCGCGATTGTTGCGCATTGCGGTGGTTGCTCACCTCCATTTCTAGGCCGGATATCCGGGGCAGTGCCGTGGGCGCAGGCTTCGGGAGAGGAGTGGAAAAACAAAAAGAAACTTTATTGCTGGTGTTTTCAGGACCTGTAACTACGACATACACGACGCACGATCGGCAGAAGACTGCCCACGGCAACGCTGGCACGTGCGAGGATCAGGGTGGCGCCGAGGGAGGAGGCGTGCCGACACGTGCCCCAAGCTGCTCACTTTAGAAGACTATACAGTATTGCTTGAGCTCAATGACTACAGCTTTGGGGAAGTATGATTGCCTGGTGGTTCCTTTGCAGCGGTTTTCACGGACGCTCAAGGAGAATTTGCGCCGTCCGCAAGCTTCGGAAGCGTGCGTCAAGTGCCGAGGGGCGAGGGAAATGCCGAGACACCTGTGGAAGCGTGACGTCTGGTCGCCTTCCCCGTGGCGTGTATATTCCCACGTCATTGACTCCTTATTCATAGTCCCGGAATCGGCAGGGCATGTAACATGCGACAAAATTAAATCAGCAGTTGAGCACAATCAGCAGAAAGAAAAACGTTGTCTTACTACCGAGAATAACTTGGATGGAATCGAAATAAATCGTTGACACAATGTGGCTCAGGAACGAAAGCTTGCTATGGGAGCGTAATTGATGGGAAAGCGAAACTTGGCGTGCCCCTGCCTGACCTAGCCTGACCGTCCACTTTCTTTCTTTTTGTCCCGTTGCTGCTTTCTTTTTTTTCTTTTTTTTTTTTTTGTTGCCCTTCAAGGCCCCTAAGTACGGTGATAATCCAAGACATTCATCTGGTTCAGATGTGCTCACGTCGCGCAAACGTTGGTGTGTTGGCTTGTGGTTAAGACACTTGACTTTTGCGTATGGGAGCCCGGGTTCGAATCCCAGCATCAGTAAAGTATTTTTTTTTTCTACTCCGATGCAATGGTCCGCCACTTCATAGAAGGTGCCACGTGTCAGTGATTTACTCTGGGGGTTTTACGTCCCAATACCATCTACGGTTATGAGAGACACTGTGGTGTAGGGCTGCGGAAAATTTGACTATGTGGGGTTCCTTAACGTGCACTGGCATCGTACAGTACACGGGCCTCAACATTTCGCCTCCACCCAAATGCAGCCGACGCGGCCGGGATTCGATCCCGCGACCTTCGGATCAGCAGCCGAGTGCCATAGCCACTAAACCACCATGAGTGAGAATGTGTTAGGTGTTCCACTTTTCTGGGAGCAAATACATAGCGTGCGCAAATACCGGGGCATGAAAAGCGACAAGTACGTGCACACTTCCTTTATGGCGATGATGATAGTTGTAGCGTGACTACGCCAACACAGGCTACGCAATATAAGCGGCTCTTAAAAAGGTACTTCGAAGAGGCAGTTACATTGAGTGCAATCAACGAACAGCACTGCGGTAAAACGCACCGCAATTTAGTAACTCTACAAACTTTACTTCTACACCTTTATATACATGACACACTAAGGTGGAATATATAGGAGATATTTTACGAGTGCGAATCACTCTTCCAATCTATATTGCAGAGCTCCTCATTTTCCTTATCCCCTTCATCTTAGACTTATCTGCTCGACTGTAAGCCTATCTCTGGCTGGATGGTTGTTCAGTTGGCATCGGTAAAGAATAGACACACTATACATGGTGCGCTCCTTCGCTGAGGCTATGACAGCGTTCAAGGTGGCCGGTCGCATTATACTAAACGTCCTCGGGTTGACATCACGTGTGACTCTATTCTAATCGCGGAAAAGTAAGCACTCGAAATGTCAGGATTGATTTCATCACTCATCAATCTGTGGGAGCAACTAAAGTGTGACCACGGCAGTAGGATTATGTATATCAGTCCAACACTGCACACACAGTTGCTGTTGTTTCCTCATCGGATCGAACAATAAATCATAAATAAGTAAGGGATGCCGAAAAGAAAACGACATTAAATGATCATCAGATGCATCTAACATTCGATGGAAAGAGCAGTAGCAGAAATATAACGTTGTTATACAACCCCACTTGCGCTGCCTTCTCAATTTCTGCGTCGCATCGGCCCCCATGAGACTGACCTAGCAACCGCGCGAGCGCTCACGCTGTATACTGCCGGGCCATATACTCTCTGAACGCGTATGCATGCACAAGCAGTGCAGTACGTCAACGTCCGCGCCCCTATTTCGACGCGTACGAGCGATCCATCAATCGAGCGGGCCATCGATAGCGGACCTGGTTCCGGCTACTCCCGTGCAAGCGGGGGTCCCCGGTGGCATGCAGTTTTCATCACGGAGGGACTCAGCAACTGGGCGTCGATATGACGTCGCCAACGGACACCGTGGCGGACGATACCGATGTCACCATGGAGCAATACTGAGTGAGACTATCTGGCGAGTTAGCGTCGCTGCTAAATATGCAGTGCAGAGTTCAAGTGATTTGCCTACTTGTAGACAACAGGCATGCACTTGTTAGCATTCTGTGATTCTACCGATAGCTAGTGTTCGCTAATGTTGGCCACAGAGCATGAAGAATTACTATTTTGGGCCTTAATGTTGATTTACCCCATGTTATAACAGCAGCGCTGTCTTCATTTATTCTCAATTGAACGATTGAATCCTCTACCAATACTTAACGATTCGGCATCTGCATTTTATGAGACAAGTCAAGGTTGGTGCATTCCAACGCTACATATACCTTTCGTCTCACATTGGAACCACTGTTCGGACGCTTCCTCTGCACCGCTGTCGAGATCGATTCTCGATATTTGGGCATGACCGTCTAATTTGTAGTAACGCACATGCGCCTCACCGTGTCACTGGCATCATCTGTCGCGGCTTCAAGGAGCATTCACAGGATTTTAATGCGGCACAAGAGGGACTTTTTTTATTATTTCGTTGGCGTGTATTGTTAACGCTCTCCGCACACGGGAATCAAAAAAACTCGTACAAAGTACATTGCATCGGCACCTCCACCAAGTATGACGTCTCGGTTGCAACGACGTTTATTCGGACCTTGTACTCGGCATCGAACCAGCCAAGGCCCACACAGGATAATGATGTTCCCGAGGCACTGAAGAAGAAGATCAATCACAGCAGGATGATGATGATGAGAATGTACAGGTGAGGAAGAAGTACATAACAAACGCCCACAATATTAATTGATATCAAAGTTCTCGTAGCGCAGCACAGGGCTAGGTCAGCTAGTATACCCCCCAGGTAAGCGATAATAGCACCACTAGCGCCAATTTGTCCCCTGGTGTTTGGTAGGCCAAACTGCGAAACCAAAAAAAAAACAATAAAAAAGTTCCTATTGCTGCTATGGCAACGCTTTTGTTGATGAGAGAGGAGGAAGCGCTGAGCTGCTTCTCGTCTGCTATGCGCTCGACGAACGCGCGACCACTTGCAATTTTTTTTTTTTTCAGGTTGCGTTGCTCATGCATATCTTGTTTTCGACAACTTTCGTTTGCTTTTTCCTCGGACTTTCAGCACATTCACAAAACATTTGTTTGTAAATATTTCTCGTTTCAATGCGCACGAGCCAGCAAGCCTTGAAGCGTGACAGTTTTGTTTGAGCAAGAAATCGGTGTAGTCAGAAAATGTGGTTTATTCACTCATTTTATTAGCAACCCCCCGTATTGCAAACTATAAAACTCAACAGATGCCACAATAGCACATAGCAGTGTATCTCGTACGATAAATACAAATGTTCGCATTCTGTATCGGTTACACAAGCACAAGAGAAGTCTTTACACAGTTTATCGTATGCAGAATATCGCTGCAGGGGTCACCACGTTTATTGGCTGTACACAATACAATTTTCCAGAAACGACGGCTCATGGCAACACGTTTGTGAATAATGAACTGATCATGCATTGCAGATGACCTGCACGTTGAGCCCAACACTACCAGCCCCGTTTTTTATGAAGCTTGCTAGTTGAAATAACCTTCTGTTTAGCAAGCCAACTTCCTATATAACTCAGCTTGTGCTAATGTACCGTTACATGTTGAGCAAATTATGTTTACGTTATAATAATTGGCTATGTTTCTCGATACGTCGCGTAAACCGTCGTTCAAAGCTGTAGCATTGCTAAAGGGCATCATTACAGAATTTTACAGCAGTACATTGCAGTTATTTCTCGCAATTTGTAATGCCCATATATTCTATCACAGTTTAGGCATGAGTATCACAATCCTACAACATCAAACAAATGACACCCTGTAGACAGATCTTTCTATTGAGAAAAAAAAAGCAGTATAGGTAAGAGTCGATGGTTAATCATGATTGGAAACTGGGCTAGGACAGACTCATGCGCAAAGGTATTACGGAACGCGCACCTTCGGGACATGGAAAAATGTTCACAAAAGTAATTCAGTTCTACAGCATTTAATGAATCAGCCTGGGCAGATAGCTGAGAACAAGCCTACTCTGACCGGTTTTCAAGACATTCCTCTAATATGCCTGAATCATATAAAGCATACATTTTATGGAGCTCATAAGCTCCGCTTCGTGCATAATGTTGGAAGCATAGGACAAATCTGAGCTGTACTATTAGTTCTGTAATTGGTTGGAGGTAATTTGTTATTTGACTTTCGAAGACTCCTTAACAAACCGGTGAAGGCGCCTCAACTTTGCTGGTACACTTGCTTGTGGCACAGCTTGCTTTCTTGACTTATAAAATATTTCTGACTTTTATAGAAGGAGCTTGTTCCTCCTCATTTGATCTTAAAATAAAATTATGCGTGGCAAGAATGCCGAGTACTATTAGTACTTGTGCAACTTCACCACATCAAGTACAAGATCTCAAAATTATCTTAAAATTCGTGTTTGCAGCAGTGAATTATAGCGCAGCAGTGTGAGCTATGAATTTCTGCACAAAGACAATACCTTGCACGCTGTTTGCGCAGAAATCGAAATGCGCGTAAGTGTTTCGTTTTGGCAGGGTTCGCGTAGGCACTTTCGGCGAAGTGGTCCGAACAGAGGCAGTAGCCGTCGTACAGTTGCTCCTGTGTGAGTCCCTCGAGGTCTGCCCTTTTGGCGTAATTTCGCCCCACGCCACACGTAGATAATGAAACAAATACCTCTATGGAAATCAATAAACAACACGTAAAAGCGACGCTAATATAGAGAGTGCGAAAAAAGGAGAAAATATGTCACGACCTTCACGTTACACGGAATGCAAGCAGTCACTGGTACGTAAATGATTTTGGGGGCTTCTTTCTCAAGCACTCAAATGCGGTAGAGTCGCTACAAGGTACTGGTCGTCGGAATACTCTAAAGCCGAACCAGTTCGTCGAAGAAGCGCGTTCGGCGAACATACTTTGCACGATTTCTTCTCGAAGAAAAAGAAATTAAGAGCCACCGCTAACAATACCGATACCGAAGCGAAATTTCCGTCTGAGCGTCAGCTGGCATCAATCGGCTCACGAGAAACTGTCCACAAGAAGCTTTACGTGCTTGCTACATTACTGAAAAATGCGCAGTGCCAAACAAAACCCCACTGTAAAGCACCAACAGCAATCTTTCGGTTTGCCCTGTAGCTGATTTGATAAGGATAGCCCTCGCTTCTTCGTACCGAACAAAAAGTGTACTTACCTTTCGTCCGCTGGGAAATGGAAAAATTTCGCTGCGCTGTTTCTTCCCGAGTTGCCGCACCAAAAAGCACCGCAGCACGCCTTGTGTCCTTTTCCTAGTTTCGCCGATATTTGAGCGCGTTCGTACTCACAAACACCGAAATGTTCACCTTCCAGGCACTTTAAAAGCTTTAAAGAAATTCCACACGTGCACAGTGAAAACGGCAGAAGCAGACGGACAGAGTGGCAGCAGAAGAGATAAGAGCGAAGGCGCCGCCCGCCGGCGCAACGAATGCACCGTCTGGATAAATATGTAAGGCGTTAAAAAAAGAAAGTACCCGAGGACACATTTTATTTCTACGCATTATTGCATAACTTTACTTTATTCATGCGTAGGTTGCAAAGATAAGGCAACACATGCAAGCGTCGCTGAATTTTCGCTTCCTACCAAAACAATGGCGGACGCTTTATTTCTAATACTGAAACTAGTCGAAGTGTCCGGCCCCTGGCGCAGCATCTGAAAGCCAGCCCCATTGGTATGGACAAGCAACCATAGCATTACGTGTGAACACAGTCGCCTAAAAATGGCTGAAATCTATGTCGGAGTCGCCGGACAAGAACGAAATCGTCGTTGTTTGCATGCACCACATGCAATCAAACTACGCAAGCGGATAGAGTCGCTGTGACTACGTCACGAGTTGTCCTCACGCGAGCCCTCCGTCTGGCTGTTGGCACGCCACCATCAAACCGCCCCCTCGAAATCGAAACCGAAAGCGGGTTTACACTAGGGTAGCCGCATTAAATATACGTTCACTGCGGCTTAAACGAACCTAAATATGGCGTTCGTGTCGTTTTCTTCTCACAGTGTCTGTGCGAGTTCGCGCATGTTTCACAGCGTTCCGAGGCATCAGGATTCTCATTTTGGGTTCTCGACAGCAGTGTCCCTTTGAGGCAAAAATACGAAAATGTTGTTGTTGTTGTTTTGTGGGGTTTAGCGTCCCAAAACCAGTTCTGATTATGAGAGACGCCGTAGTGGAGGGCTCCGGAAATTTCGACCACCTGGGGTTCTTTAACGTGCACTGACATCGCACAGCACACGGGCCTCAACATTTCGCCTCCATCGAAATGCAGCCGCCGCGGCCGGGATTCGATCCCGCGACCCTCGGATCAGCAGCCGAGTACCTTAGCCACTAGACCACCGTGGCGGGGCAATACGAAAATGTCTTGCAGGCATACTGTAAACCACAGACACCAACATGGAACGTTTGAGGAATGCAGAAGTAATCGGCCTGTTTTTCTTTTAATTATATTATTGTTCGTCCTTGCTTTCCTCGATTCTCCTACAGTTTATTCTGACCCTTTCAGCTCTCTGCAAGGGGCGTCTCGAGGCGTCAGAAACACTCATTAACGTCAACCAATCCACGCAAGAACATTGCCGCCTGAACCCGAGTGAGTGAGTGAGTGAGTGAGTGAGTGAGTGAGTGAGTGAGTGAGTGAGTGAGTGAGTGAGTGAGTGAGTGAGTGAGTGAGAGCACGTGTGTTTCTTGAAGCAGAGTTGGCTTAATGACAATCCGGCTCCAGCCATTCCCATCGATGGCTTCAAAGTGTGGGGCACCTACCAAATAGCAGGCGCATTATTTGAAAAGTGTTTCGCCACGCAACATAGAAAACTTCGTTTTTCGCCTCTGTAGCCTGACCGACCTCCGTTACACAGAATTTCGCATTACTATCTCTACCCCGTTCCTCCCGCCAGTGCTGCGTCATTGTAGCAGCATCGCGTTTGGGGCTTCACCACCCACCCCCCTGCCTTTTGAGTTTCTGTAGTTCCGACAAACATATTTCCAGACAAATCCACATGCACACATGTACAGTTTCTCGTTATATATAGTGGAAAGGGAATGAATACAAGCTTATTAGCTTTAATTCTCTTTTCTCTAAATACCCCGCTTTAACGCAACATGTACGGGTGCAGGAATTCAGATTGCTTTCCCCTCCATGGAAACTATATTCTGGCTACGCACAGCCATTCTTCTTACGCCCACGCGCGGTTACAGATGGCGCCACCGCCTAGTAGCACAGAAATGGACCTAATTAATTGAGAGTCGAGAGGTAGGATAAAAAAAGATAAGCACTCGCTGGACATCACAATGGATTTTCCTTTCTTCAGCCAGCATATGCCTGCGTTCTACCTTATTCATACGTTGAAGTACTCTCAAGGCCAACTGAAAATTCAGGTGGGGAAGAGACACTTTATATCAGCAGCTTCTAAAAGGAATCTTCTTATCCGAGATGGGAAAGTTGCTTACAGAAAGTAATAAAATGATATATTGCTAATCGCTTTTCGAGAATTTCCTTCATTGTAGTTAAATTACGTTGCAAATTACAGCTGCCCAAAGACAATGCCATAACATTACTATTAGTTCTGAGAAGTAATGAAATTACCTTGAAATTTCACAAAGCTTCATTTCATGGACTAACTCCCATGCACTTTGTTTGCAGCACGTAGATGTAACTTTCTTTGTTTTTCTCAGCAATGTTGCCAGATGAACCACTTTTTCTGGAGTTGCGAATAGCCTTGGGAAGCTGTGCCAGAAAGTTCGGCGCGGCCCACGTGACTTAAAGCACACACAAAATTGGGAACCTTCTCGCCCATTCTAGGCCCTTCTTCGTTGGGGTGGCGCCTCTTTTTCTCTCTCGCTGCGCGAGGAGCGTCGGTGTGTACTCTCCGCCTCCTCTCTCTCCTTACGTCTGTCCCGCGCGCGCGCTCACCGCGATAAGAAAGGTTCCACAAAATTCTCCCCTTTTTGAGACGCGACGTGACCTTGGGCGCCTCCTCCGTGCGCGCCGCTTTTCTTGTTGTTTTGGACCTTCCCTCTAGTTCGACGCCGGGTTTCTCGTCGAAATAGGCACTATTTTGTGACAGGCGGGATGAATTAGTCGCACGCGTAAGTTACGATAATGACGCCGTTACATGCGCTCAGGCTGATATGTTTACGGCGAGTTACGGTGTTAATCTAAGTGTCGCATTTTACTGGTGTTCTGCACTGGCCGTGCCCTCGTAAGTGGGTCGGATGAAACAAATGCAAGAATCGTGCGCATAACTGACATATACGGCCGCAAGCCCTTTCGTCCCATGTGTAAGCTTCCCACTTGGGGATCATCCCGCACGCCTTGCTCAGAAGTGCTGGCCGCATCGACAGCAGTCATTCAAGTCATTGTCTTAATGTTGTAATCATATTTATTTATTTATTCATTTCGGATACTGTCAATCCTCGACCGAGGATTGTTGCGGGAGTGGGAAAAACTGCGACATTACAAAAGCATAAGTAGCATATTCCTTATGTTGAAATCTATGAAAAAGAAATTACTCACACACGATGTCTCTTGCTTTCATGGTAGACATTGCTAGCATGCATGTATATACACACATATACACACATATTTAATAGCCGCGCCACGGTGGCCTAGGTGCTATGGTACTCGGCTGCTGATCCGAGGGTTGCGGAATCGAATCCCGGCTGCGGCGGCTGCATTTCGATGGAGGCGAAATGTTGAGGCCCGTGTACTGTGCGATGTCAGTGCATGTTGAAGAACTTCAGGTGGTCGAAATTTCCGGAGCCCTCCACTACGGCGTCTATAATAATCAGAGCTGGTTTTTGGACGTTAAGCCCCACAAAACAACAACACATATTTAATATTTAACGCTTACGCCTCAAAACGTCATTTCACTTAAGATATTGAACGGCTGTAATTTTGCAAATGGAATGTCCAAGTGTAGTCACACTTTGCTGGCGTCCTACGGCGCTTTCATTACTGGGTTCTACTGTCCAGCGCCCATGACGACTTGTCCACAAGGTCTCGTGCGTGTACGTGTACTGCACGCGCGTGCGCCCGCCCCTACCGTCCAAAGACGTCGCGCTCACGTGTCCAGCGCAGCTACAGCAGCCTCAGTAGCGCAGCCGCCGCCATAACCACCGCCACGCCCTAAATAGGTCTCCACGCGCCGTCGTCCTAGAGAGAGAGCTGCAATAAGAAAGAAAAAAAAAAGCGGGGTGCAGGGGAGAGTATACAGAGCGTTATCGCTCGTCGGCCCTGGCTTGGTGCGCGTCGAAGCTGTCCCCGCGTGCGGCTCCGAACCCACCCGGAGTGCGTGTGTTTGCGTAGACGCTCGGCATCGGCTGTGACGGCGTCACGCTGGCCACTAACCTTTGCCTTGGGGCGGAGAGCGCCGATGGGGCCGTACCCTCCCCTCGCTCGCCTGCTGCGCGTCGCCGTGTCGTTGTCGCTGACGCCGCGATGGCGAAACATCCGGCCTCGCGGCTCGGCGGTCCGGGTCATCGGCTCAGGGCCACGGTCCGCGGCAAACACGCGTTTGGAGCGGAGGCGGGGACCCGGCTCGCTCGCCTTTCGTTCTGTCGTTGTTTTGCTTTCGTCTTTTTTAACATCGCAAGGAACCACGCGCGCGAAGGCTTCGTCACCGGCAGCTGTCCTTTACTGCTCGAGAGCGACAGAAAAGCTGAAATGACGCGCGACGTGTTATGGGAACCCACTAAGTCCTTTTTGCGCTGTTTTTCGCTTTTACGAACATGCGATCGAATGCCGTAGGTGGAACGTGGAAACAAAAGGAAGTCGATTAAAGCAGGTGAATAGACGCTGTATATTTTGGTCACCTGTATTGCCCTCAGTTGTATATGACTGTGAATGGCGGTTAAGAATTGGTGAAATTTGACGCATATGTAGGGACTTCAGCCTTTCGAGAGACAGCTCTTTCAGAGGTGCCCTCGTGCCGCAGTAGGAGTGTTCAGAACGGACTAAAAATCAGTATATAGCAATGAAAATCGAAATATTAAGAACCCTTCAGCTATCGGGAAAATGGGGACAAGCAAGCTTGGTGCATGATCTACTTTTATTCCTTTCTTTCATTTCGCGCTCTTGAAATGCACCCGCGGATCAAACCCCGCAGCTTCGAGCAAAACTCTTTACACTTTGTCGCACACTGACGTTCGTGTAATCACCATCATGGAGCAGCCTTCTCAGGGCAAGAGTGCGTCGAGCGCGGCTGTGCAGCAGTGGGTCGAGGCCAAGAGCTTAGCCGTTTCTCCCAGCTGCCTTTTTTTTTCTTTTTTTGTTGATTTCTCGCTTTCTTTCTCTTTCTTTCTCTTGCTGTCTTCATGTCGGTGTTTCTTTCGCTTTCGTACATTCGCTTTATTTTCTGTGGTTCCTTGGGCCTTTGTTTACTGCTTTCTTCTCTCTTTCTTTCCACGGGCTTCATTTCTTTTTCTGTGTTAGAAAATGATCAAAGGAACATATGTGGGACAGAGATACTGACATCTTTTTCTTTGCCGAGCGAGCACTGAGCACGCCCGTGTTACGGGAGCGCGCCGCGGGCACTGCGTCTACTTCTTCACGTAGGAAACTGCAGAAAAAGTGATCATTTTCACGATGATGATGTGTTTTTTTTAGATGCGAAGCAGCTTATGAACGAGGCATGTCCCTCCCTCCGGCGTCGGCGTAGCCTGCCCCCGTTAGTACGCACGCGCCCTCCGGCGCGTGCTCTAGTTTGAGTGGAGACCGTTGGTGGCGCTGTAGTTCAACAGCTATATAAATAAAAGCGCTCGCTCTCCCCCGTCATGCTCTCTTCTACAGCTGCTGTCATGGAGTGCGCTTCGACGAACGAACATCGCATCGCGGTGACGCGGGCTTGCAAAGCGCCGCAAGCGGTCGCTACCTGAGGTTGGTGGCATCGATGCGCGCTTTAAGCGTGACTTTCTCGACCACACTTTCGGGCACAGCTGTAAGATATGCGACCGCTTGTGGTTCGACAACAATCTGACCAAGATCTCGACCATGAAGAACGAGCAGTCCCGGGCCAACGCCATCGCCGTTCTGCAGCAGGAGTTCACCGCCGACGACGATCACAGTGAGTACGCCGTTTGCTCTATACGTGCAAAGGTTCGTTGGTGGCAGGCAAACTCCCCGCGATGAGCGTGACGAACGGCTACCGCCACTCCGCGAAACACAAGCACCTGCCCGAGCTCAACCCGGTGGAGGAACATCAGGGGAACTTCGAATGGAAGGACAGTTGTAGCGAAACGTCGGGGCCGTTAATGTTAGACGCATCGGAAGGTCAGGAAGACGAAGAGGCGTGGGAGCCACTCCGCGCAGGCAAGCGATGAGGAGTTGACACAGTGAATTGGGAGAGCACTCATTAGGGGGTTTATTCAGCTAAGACATCTTGAAGTTGGAAAACACACAGGGCAAAAATTATACAACATAGAAAATGGTATCATACCCCGTCGGCCTGCCGAACTGGTCCCCGGTGGTTTCGAGCGTCATGGTCCCCTAGTCCGCTCTCAAAAAAGGCCAGTGTCGCCGCTTAAATAGCACTTTTCAGCACCCACGGCAACATGAACGTCTCGGAACACCGCTGCCTCCCACCAATAGGAAAACGGCTTACAGGGACCAGTCAGGCAGGCCGAAGTTAACGATGCTCAACGCGAGCCCTCGTGATCGCGTGCATCCGGCTTTGCTGCAAAACTAATACAAACAACACATTCCAGAAACTGGCCGCGACGCACACACGTGGTCTTCGTTCTCTGTACTACGTCGTCAAGAAGACTCCCTGCGGTGCGCCGGCTCGTTTGCTTGAGCACCCTTTTAAGAAAGCAGTCGAAAAAGAACAAGAAAACATTCTACGCGACGCGGTCTTCGCGACACAGTCATGAAGAAAATAAAAGATTTACACAACTTTAAGTTGACTCATGGCTGCTTCGCATACTACTCAGGGTTCCCTTTATGGGGAGATGGGGGGATTCTTTTAGTACGCGGATAGCTTCCACGGCAGAACAAGAAGCCAGTATAAACTCTTCTTGAATGAATGTATTTTGGAAGAGAAAACTGCGGATTCGAATTTTGTTGCAGCTTTTTTTGCCTTCCTGCAGTACACGCTTAGCACCATCGTTATGATCATGTTGTGCCAAGTAACAAATCGAAAGGACTCAAAGCCCGAGACGCCAGCTAGTGGCAAGTCGTCCCGGTATATATGCGGACTATTTTGCGTAATTCGCGACTACTGGTTCGTTACCCGAAGCGCGCACACTCCACATAGCTTCCACTGCATTGCACGCTATCGCGCAAGGGAGCGCCGCAGCGCGTCGATCGAAACCGGGCGGCGCAGAACGCGACAACGCAACGTCCCGCTCAGAAATAGCTCTCTCGCGCGCACGTCGCCCAGTATAGTCACCGCGTGCTTGCGTCAATGAGCCCGCATTGCTTTCGCCTTGCTCGGCTGTAGCCGTTGCGTTGTCCACGCTCTCCCGAAACTCTCCGTCGGGCTTGCTGCTCTTCCCGCGCTCATCAGTCGTTCGCATTTGGTTATTCCAGGACTCAAAGCGCCAGGTCATGCTTTTGGTACCAAATCTTGCTCGTATTCCTATACCATCCCGGCAGCGCGGGTAAAGGCGAGACGCCAAATGAAAATGCATTGACCCTTTAGTGTTATGAGGGAAAAGCTTGCGCATCGTCCCTTTGCCTGTTCTTACTATATTCATTCACAAGTAGAACTACGGTATAAGTAGTCTCTCCCCGCCACGGTGGTCTAGTGGCTGTGGTACTCGGCTGCTTTTCTGACGGTCGCGGGATCGAATCCCGGCCGCGGCGGCTGCATTTCGATGGGGGCGAAACGTTGAGGCCCGTGTACTGTGCGATGTCTGCGCACGTGAAAAGAACCCCAGGTGGTCGAAATTTCTGGAACCCTCCACTACGGCGTCTCTCATAATTGTCGTAGTTCTAGGAGACCAGAAATCAATGAAATCCATAGCTAGTCATCACGAAGCATATGTTGCTCCCCGTTCACTTCAACGCCACGTGACATCGGCTCGCATAGCTCTAGAATTGATTCTTTGCTGTAGAGCTTAAATTTGAACCGACATCTGTCCGTCCCCATTGAGCCACGTCAGAAAGTTTTCATATTTTTCATATATATTCCTGCGCGATAGAATAGACGAGGGAATTGTATTTCTTGTGACGTCTCTTCTTTATTCTATCCCATTATATATATCCCTAAACATAACCGTGTAGTAGATACCGTGTCGCATACATTCACGTGCGACATTTGTGCTTTGCGCAGTATCTACTGTGGCATGCAGAGCGGCGGCGGCTCTATACTTCCTGCTCTTCCCATTCTTAAGCAAATACAAGTCTATTTCACCCGCACTCTATAGTGAACGGTGCATGCACGTATTAAGCTGAACGGTTCTTGGACATCGTAACCGATTCGTGCACTGAATAGTGCATCAGTTCCAAGCAGGCTTTCCAGAACTTTAAAGCGATCGGCGCGTGTTCGCACGATCCCGGAAGCCGCACTTTTGTTGGCAACTCGATGTCGCGTTTCGCCAACTTCCGCGCCTGGCTTCAAGGAGCGTTTGCGCAGATTACTAAGGAGACCTCGATGGCGACAGCAAAAATGCACCGCGACGACTACGAGGTCGAAAACCCGTTAGAAGATGCCCTTCGCCACCCTCTGCGTACCATATCGATTACGGGTTATTGGTTCTGGGGGTTTTATATTTCTTGCATCTCGAAGGGTAAATCTTCGAGCGCTATTTTGGATGTGATAATATGAGGGAAGTAGCTTTTGTTTGTTTGTTTGTTTGTTTGTTTGTTTTGTGGAACCATACTGAAAATGTGGTATTCATTTCGGTAATATTTAAAGTATTTAATTTAGAAATGAGAGCCGTGTATCATGCACAGTGCCGCACATGGCTTGTGAATTTAACTACGGCCTGCGCTACAGCCATAACGAATTATAACTTCTCTTACACCGACGCGAGCTGGAGTGTGCGCCGCAAACTACATGCTGCATTTAAAAATATGCGCTGGTTTACTGTACTGAGTTACGGAGAGAAATCGGCTTGACCCCGATTTTTTTTCTATAACATGTTCGGGTGTGTAAGAATCGGGTAAGATTGCGGTTTACCCGGGAACGAGCAAACATAAATATATAATCTGCTGCGTTCTCCCTGCACATTTTGCGAATGGGGCGGGGAGATACGTACGTTACAGCGCATGATGCAAAATAAATCTTCCACAAAAATTAAACACGTTATGACTATTTCTGATCGTATGCATTTCTGAGAACGTGTGCTGTGCGATATCAGTGCACGTTAAAGAACTCCAGGTGGTCGAAATTTCCGCGGAGCCCTGCACTATACGGCGTCTCTGATAATCAGAGCTGGCTTTGGGACGTTAAACCCCACAAATCAATCAATTATCGCTTCTGAGAACAACTCTGTGCGCTCATATGTCATTTCTGCGGCTTCGCGGCACGCATTTCAAATGCCACAGGGGTCAGTTGGAGCGGTGGGCGGTCTGTCGAAAGCGACGGGCGGTAGGGACGACCCTGATATAGAGTAAACATTCTCGCAGTATCGTCACCCAGAGCTGGGGCGGCCAGCTTGCGGGCCACGCCACGGATTACGCCTCGTATCTGTAGGCGTTCGCAGTACACGCGGCGTGTGAGGCACGTGTACTGTCTGGTAGATGCACTGTGTACGGCTGCATCGAAAGTAAGAAAGAAGCGAAAAAAAAGGTGTCTACGCGGGTCACGCTCTTCCGTATATGCGGCAGTTCCCAATACACCACAGCGCTGATAAGAGTTTATCTATGTGGCGCAACCTTCGTCGGATGCGGCTACATCGCAGGGACTTCCGGATGAAACTGAAACCGGCACGTGATAAAAGAGCACGAACTCGACTGGCCTGGGCGACGACGTCACGGTCTCGCTGCATGATACGAAACATCTTAACGTGTATACGTGTGAAGCTTTTCCTCGTGAGCCATGCGTATTCCTCGTAAAAGTCCTCGGATTCGTTACCGTATAAGCTCACGAATAACACTCAAATGCATTTGTGTGAAGTCCCCGCTTCCACTGTTTTTCCTTATTTTCCTTTCTCCTCCCGCTTTCAAAAATCTGTGGCAGCTTGAAGAAAAATGGACATGCCACTGCGAATGTTGGCCTATGGTCCGCAATTGGAATATAAGGTAACAATTTCTGAACCGATCAATAATAATTGTTAGCTATTCCATGAACGCTACTCAAGATAGGCGCGTTACTAAGATATTAGTTAAGGTACTTTAGCGTGTCCGGTTTTCGGCTGCACGCAAAGGTGTAGCGGAATACCCGATAGCGTGTATATCAGTGTTTGTTGCTATCAAGTTGCGCCATATATATATATATATATATATATATATATATATATATATATATATATATATATATATATATATATATATGTGATAAATAAACCAAGCAAACACGGGATCATGTCCTCCGAGATTATGGCAGGCACTTGCTCAGCCTATACTGCATCTGTGTCTAAAATGTGTCTCATAGAAACTGTGTCGAACTTTCATGGGTACTTTGCTGTCCAAGCTTCAGCACGCAAACCGAAATTTCATGTGAACGGCATAGCTTTGGGTGGTCGGCCATGCCTGCGCATGCGCTGTTTACGCCCGGTATACTGCTGTACGCAAACTTCTTTGCATACTGCGGTTTAGCGGACACGCTAAATTTCCCTGTTAATGACATTATACATGCTTCACGTACGCATTTGCTTATGCGTGAACAGCGTTTGTTGTACCACTACACCATTTCATGCGAAATGGTTCGTTGACCGTGTCACCAAACCCGTGCTAGGAGGTACGGGACGCAATCGCCGGAAAAGATCCCAAGGGCTAACTTATTAATCCCCCGGAAATAATGCCACGAACGCTTGGACAATAATGTTTTTGGTCCCCTTCAGCACACTAGCAAAATGCCAGCAGTGGTTCAAAGACCGAGTCAGAGCCAAGGGTGATCAAACAAAACAAATATATTCTCGTCAAATGGGCAGTTACACAAAACGTACACAAATACGGCTTTCACAAACTCAAACACAGATGCGGTACAAGTTACACAAAGCCAACCAACACGAACAAGCTCATGCACTGCAACAAAGAACAAAACACAAAAGAGTCCTATTCACCAAGTCACTCGGCGTCTTCTCAGTTGGAAGCTTGCAGGCAGTGTTGTACACGTTCCTCCAAAACAGGAACGAAAGCTCGTTCCTCGTTCCTTCCCAATTTCGTAACGAGTTCCCGTTACAAGTTCCTTTAATCAGAAAGGAACGCGTTCCAGTTACATTTCGGAAATTGGAACGTGTCGTTACATTTACGTTACATTTGACTTTTAAGATCCAAAATAGTCTCGGAAAATTGTGAGCTGAAATTAAGTGACTTAAACACTTTAAGTTCACTTCGAGCTACGTACATTGCGCGAACTTGAACCTTACCGGCAGGAGATTATCTGGAGATAAAAAATATGGAAATAAATGCTTCTAGACATACTTTCAGGGAGCACCGAACGTAGTCACGACATGTTCACAGCGACTTTGACGAGTGCAACACATAATGGGTCTTCCAATGAGCAGTCAGAATAGTGCTCCTCAGGTGTGAAAATAGAAAGCCACTCACATTCACCAATGCATGTGAGTAGCAAGCCCGCATTTAACACTAAAAGCTATAAATGCTGTAGACCTGTCGATTTACATTGGCATATAATAGCTTGGGCTTCACCCGCGCCTATAAATACTGGAGCTAGATTTCCCGATATGTCGTCATCATTTCCTGCCCTAAACTTCTTCCCTCAACATTTGTAGCCTTTTTAGTGGTTTAGTAGTCTAATTGACAGTTATGAATATATTATTTTGCTTAGTTCTCACAATTTTGAAGCATTTGTGATACTGTTCTTTCGCTGTTATTTATGGTGGTGCGCAGAGTGTGTCGGTGTGAAGAATTCAGACTGCATGATCAGCTGATGAGCTTACCGACGACTTATACAACGTGGGAATATTTTTTTTTATGGCGTCCTAAGGAGTACGCTTTGTCTATTCAATTTGTACAGCAGCCCCACTCTCATGCAATTGCGAAATGACTGATATGTGGGGAATAAATAAATAAATAAATAAATAAATAAATAAATAAATAAATAAATAAATAAATCGCGTGCATCATTTCGTCGGACACCAACCAATAAATGATGTCTGCAAGCAAAAATTACGTATGTCACGCATGAAAGGTTCGCAGCAGCATGAACAGCACAACCCAAGTAGCAAAAACTTGCGCACGGGCTACTGAGCGTGGCTCTAGTTCCTATGAGATCAAGACATAGTAGAAATACCTAATGTGAACAAGAAAGTGACAAATTGACCGATTTACACTTAGAAAACAAAGCTGTCTTTTCGTTATGCGAATAGGAAAGAACATTAAATAAACCATACCTGCACGTGCTTCTTTAAGTTTCTCGCCGATCTTTTCGACACTCCACTTGTATTGTTTGATGGAGCACAAGTCATACATTGGGCTAAAAAAACACAGGAGTGCGATGTTGTATTCACTCGGTTGACACATCGTGGGTAGCCATGGCCAGGGAGCAATCTATAATTCCACATCGGCACTCATTGCAACAGAATCTTGATGGCGCAGGAAGCAAGGTGGTGTTCCGTGATTTTCGAATGCCAAGTGAAAGATCTCTACAGTGTGTCCAGCCTTCAGAACAACCCTTCCTTGCTGTTCAGACTGGCTCAAATAAAGCGAAAGAGTGCTACCCCTCCCCACATCGTTGGTGTCGTCGCGCGCGCTTTCCTGCGCTCCTGCTGGCGCCTGAGAGTTCTTTCGCCATAACTACGGCCCTTTCGTCGTCCCCTTTCGTCACAGCAGGAGGGCCAAGTTTTCCCGTTTTCGGCGGACGTGGTCGCCCCATCAGCAGAGGCCGGCAGCGTGTCGAATAGAGTACGCCGCGTTGGAACGGTCGCTTGATACACGACTTTCGGAGAATCCTACAATCCCCCACTCAAGCAAGCCGGGAGCGTCCGTGGAAACACAGCAACCGATGTCTTCTCAGCGATCTTCAGTTGGACGTTTGAAAAGAGACCGCGCTGCCCTTTTGTTAACAGGCCCCAGACGACTCGGTCGTGCTGGCTGGCCCTGTAGTTTTGTTCTCCAAACTCTCGTGGTTTACGTTCCCGGCTGCTTGTATCACTAGCTCGCAGACAGGTACGTTGATCGAGACCCTGCCTGCCTGCTAGCCACGTCACGTTATCTTGACTTCACAACCGGGTGCAACTATAGCCTCCGCAGTGTAACATTTGCCGCTGTTCGTCTTCTTTGCCGAGCGGTCTCCTGCGTAAAAAATGCCATTGACGCCGAGGCCCACACGTGTGAGCCGTAACCGCATTCTCAGAACTTATGCACTGAGCAAAGCGCTCGTTGACAGTGTCTTAGTTCGAAGGGAGCCTTGGCGGCGAGAACTGAAGGGACGAAAAGAATTTCGCGGCTGGCTGCGGTTCGGCCTGCGTTGCCGTAGACAGCCAGAAACTTTTCGTCCAACCACAGGGTGCGGCTACCGTAAGGGAGTAACGAAATACACATGCGGTGTGCCCACACTGGCGAAAGAGAAGCTTCGCCCTCGTCGAAGCCTCGACTCGAGGAAGAAGAGAAGAGGAATGGCGTTTTGCGTGTGGTTTTCTTCTGAGTGAAGGAGACTGCTAACAGGGAAGCGGTGACTCGAGGCCCGGCCTCGAGTTGCATGTGGGTTGCAGCCCGGCCTGTCCGCCTTGCATGTGGAACGGCTGTGGAACGTTTACAGAAGGAACGTCGTTCCCTCTGCCGTTACTTTTAAATGTAACGCGTTACCGTTACAGTTCCACCAACCTTTAAAGTAACGGTGGCGTTCCTTCGTTCCTCCAAAAAGGAACTAGTTCCAGGAACGCCGTTCCTTGGAACGACGTTCCGTACAACACTGCTTGCAGGTGGCTTGTCAGCTGGCTCGTGGAACAGCGACTGAGTCACGCACGACTTCCTTCTTTTTACTCTTCTACTCCCCCTCGCGGCCCGTGTCCGACTGCTTTTATAGCCCTGGCAGGGCACGCTAGAAAGTTCCGCGGGGCACATGTGACTCAAAGCACACACACAGTTGGGAACCTTCTCGCCCATTCTAGGTCCTCCGTTGGGGTGGCGCCTCTTTCTCTCTCTCACTGCGCGAGGAGCGTCGGTGTGTACTCTCCGCCTCCCCTCTCTCCTTAGGTCTGTCCCGCGCGCGCGCGCTCGCCGCGATAAGAAAGATTCCACAAAGTTCTTGCCTTCCGGAGACGCGGCGTGACCTTGGGCGCCACCTGCGCGCGCTGCTTTCTTGTTGTTGTTTTGTACCTTCCCTCTAGTTCGACGCCGGGTCCCTCGGCGAAATAGGCACTATTTTGTGACAGACTGCCTCAAACGAAGATAAACTACATGCAAATATAGCGTGGCCAATGTTCAAGCAAACACCACCTCACAAGCACGAAAGGAGAGAGGGGCTCTTCATTAGAAAAAAGACAGATTTTTGCCGGCACGAAAGGAAAACTGTATGTGATCGGCAGCAATATGGTAGCGGCACCTGATGATGCCGAGCCTATAACGAGACACACAAAGCTGATATTCAGTGTGGCTTGCACATTTTGCTTAACTGGTAGTGCAAACCATTGTCCATGAGATAATAATTAAATCACAATACTATCATTATTTCTTTCGCAAGAACACTCCGGCGACTAAAAGAGTCGAATGCATTGTAATTAAGCAAGCGCCGCCAGATATCCCTAGCAGTTCTGCTTCTGCTCTAAACGCCTTCGGTAGACCGGTATGCGTAAACGTAAAGAAGTCTTCGGACAAGCTAAAATCATCTATACTATATTGCACTTCCTAACAAATTATACCAGCTCAAAACCCACGGCAAAGTTCAAGGTCTCCCCACAGCGTTGGGCATAATGGCGTCCCTATGCACATTGCATGTATATTTAAAGCGCAACTCACCACGAAATGCCAAATAATCTGACGTGACTCAGATGAAGGAGTGTTAAAAATGTGTTTGCCTCTTGCAACAGATTACTTCTCGGCTATAGGCAAGGTATATCTTTGTATCAAAAATGTACCGTTTGTCCATCCTTTTCTAAGGATTCTTCTTTCTGAGGCACGATTCGCGTTGGCGGTCGATATCCAGGGGAGCTATTAATCCTTTTTCCAATTAGGCCCGAGGTCCTAATCCCGTTCTATCAACAAAGGGTTCGCGTCCTTTTATGCTAGCCTGATATTGCGCTATCTATCCTCGAAGTGACCTGAGCGTGAGCGCTTTTAAATGTCGCGAAGCCAAAAATTTTACACTTCGCCTAATTGGCGAATTTCACTACACCGAGCCAGAGTGACTTATTCGGATATGTTTCGAAAAGTGCCCTGTATGTCAGAAGTTTGGCCCTATATAAATAACTCTCACTTAGCAACGTCAAGAGATAGGTTATTCCTTTCTAATAGCGCACGCGTAGGCATGTGCGATTGTTTGAAAAAAATACGAATGATATCGAATCGGATAGAGTCCCATCTGATTCGAAATTCGAGTGGAACAGCCGCAACTCGTAAAGCTTACAAGTATTTCGAAGTGTTTACCGTATGTCATGCATGTTGCAAGCATGGAAAATTTGAAATATGACAGATTCTATTGTGCAGGCTGCTTCACTCCGGGTGCGTGACTCTGTCAGCAATATGCAGCGATAATTCGTGCTTTCTGCACTGTTCTTCGGAAACGAAGGGTATGCTTATTCCCTAAAGATGTAGTATTTTGGATTTTGATGCTGAAGTTACGAATACGCAGATGTCATGGATAGGTGGACATTTGGCGCAATCTTTAACTCAGAATGTAGCTTCATGGCGCACATTGAGTCAACCCGTGGTTACATTGTTCACGTCCACCCCTGTGAAACGAGCTCTCGGATTCTAAGACCCATGTCTTATGGCTGGCACACTTTCGTCACCAATGGTTGAGCTTGTTTATATCGGAAGAAGAGAGGTCGCGTAGGCTGTTGTTATGATAACAGGTTTCCTTTCCTGCGTCTCTGTATCAAGTATCAACTCTTCATCCCAGCCGATCAAAGAAACCACGAAAAATGAGGCGTGGAAGTGTGAATAAAATACTTCACCGCGTGGTCTGGTACATTTGTAGTCTGTGCCGTAGTAGTCGGTGTCGTCGTCGTCACGCAAAAACTCCCAGAAAACTGTAATCTCTGATATTTCTGAAAAAAGAATGCCATACCGGTGCTCAGATTTCAACTCGGGACCCGATCCCTCGCAGAAAATTGACCGTCTTAATTACCAGAGTACAGAGGCATTCTTGAGCGCAGTGAACATGTCTGAAGCATATAAATAATTCCCTGTGTTTCCTACCACCGTACTTAGGACTTTCTAAGAGCAACAAAGAAAGAGCACCGGGAAAGAAAAGAAGGAATGAAAAACAAATTCAAGCCAGTTTTACGCTGTGAAAATGGTGGGAACGGCGAAGCGCTGCTTTTATTGTTAATCTTGACGTAACAAGCAAGGGTGTTCGCCATCCTTATCACTAACGTGTAGCAGTGGGCTGAGGGTGAGAGTGTGGGTATTCTGGTTTGAAAGCAACAGCGCGTTCGCTTTTCCCTTCTCTCGAAGTCGAGACAGAAAACGGATGATGAGGCTTTCCTCCTTTCTTGATGTCATTCATTCATTTCTGGGGTTTTACGTCCCAAAACCACCAATGATTATGAGAGACGCCGTAGTGGAGGTCTCCCGAAATTTCGACCACCTGGGGTTCTTTAACGTGCACTGACATCGCACAGCACACGGGCCTCAACATTTCGCCTCCATCGAAATGCAGCCGCCGCGGCCGGGATTCGATCCCGCCTCCCTCGGATCAGCGGCCGAGTACAACAGCCTCTAGACCACCGTGGCGGGGCCTTTCTTACTGTCTTTCCATATTTTCCTTCCCATAATCACTATAATGGAGCAGTGTGCTCATGCCAAGAGTGTGGGATTCCCCTTCTTGCGTGACAACGGACACCGCCGGGGACGTACATGGCGAGCCCTTAAACCGCTCCGCTGTTTAACAGAAAGAAAGAAATTTCAAGCGTTTGATGTGTTGGCATAAACCACACGTAGGAAGAAACAAGGAAATCACGCGTAGCTCATACCCGCTTTCGATATGCGTGCGGATACGAGCCACACGTGATCGAATTCACCCAAAGCGTATTGAAGTCAACGAAAATTCGCGGTACTCGTGTAGCTTGCACTCCATTCATTTTCAAAGGTGAAGGGCCCGTAATTCATTAGTCGAATTGGTGAAGGTCTTCGCATGCAAAGGACTGCAGACACCAAAGTAGTGCGTGACATCAGTTGGGATTCAAAAAAGCGAATTTACTTTCAGTCAGTACAATTGAGGGTTCACTAATTCAGGGTGTTAGTGAACCCTCAATTGTATTCGCTGAAATTTAATTCGCTTTTTTGAATGGCAACTGATCTCTTGCGTTTTTTCAGATTATTTCTTTTCTTGTCTAAGAAGTTTTTTTAGGTTGTGGATGAGATTTTATTAGACTTTGCATTTATTTTATTTTATTTATTTTAACATACTGCAGCCTGATTACAGGGCTATCGCAGGAGTGGGTACAGTGAAAAGAAGATGTTGATACAAAACGCCATGCAGTATAGCTCTGCCAAGTATTAAAATCGCAAAAGCAGGATTATATAAGCAATAGGAGCAATGTAGCGTGTCAAACAAAATAGCGGATTAGGGTACAGAGTCCTTTAGTGCATGCGAAAATTCATCTCTCTGTAAGATCGAATATGGCCTGATATAATATTCCACATTTCAGTGGTTCGGGTGAATAAGGTGTATTTAAAAAAAATTGTTTAAAGAAGAAACACAGATAAGTTAATTATGCGGATGTTTCCGGTGGATGTTATTTTGGGAGGTCTTATATAGCTAAGGTGTGAGGAATACTGCGGCGAATTATAGAGAGAGTGAAAATGTTTCAGAAACTCAGTGTCGCGTCGTTTAGAAAGTGAGGTTAAACCAAGCCCATTTACTGGGTACCATAACAGGAAGTTTGCTGATAGGGGCCCCAAACGCTTTCTAGACCCTTCCCAAAAGAACAGCGTCGAGAGCACTGCGCATACATGAGACGTCAAGTGCATTTGGGTTTTGATTTGGGAACGATATTTGTGGAATTAAGCCGGAGCCCCAGAACTCACCCTAAAGACTTAGGGTAAACAAACATGGCTAGCTAAGCCCATCGAAGCGACGGCTCAAGCCTAGGGACAAGCTGACCCAATTTGTGATTAATTGTTGAATTGTGATAAACAGCCTACCTCAATATATGTCTCCGCAGGCTATCGCTTTTCCTGTCTCAGGAATAAAACAGTGAGTGGTCAAAAAATAGCCTGCACTTTTAAGATTGGTTGTCGCAATGAGGGCTCGTAGGCTTAACGTCACCGGTGGTTCAAATGTGTATTGCCTTGGCGCATGGCAGTAAATGCCTTTGACTCAGAAATTATCGGGATTACAAGCAAATTCATTGGTACTACACGCTGTCACCGATCCCGAGCTGCGAAACACGACACAAAATCGACGGAAAACATCCGAAGAACTGACGTGTCCGTCACCCGGAAATGATCCCAAGAAAGCTTGGACAATTTGGTTTTCGTCCCCTTCGGCGCACTAGCAAAACGCCAGTGGTTCAAAGACCGAGTCAGAGCCAAGGTGAACAAGCAAAAGAAATATATTCTCAAACAGGCAGGTACACAAAACGTGCACAAACACGGCTCTTCACGATATAAACACATAATGGGTTACGACATTACACGAAACCATCAACAAACGAACAAGCTCGTGCACTGCGACAAAGGATAAAACACAAAGGAGTCCTATTCAGCGACGTCACTCAAGATGTGGTCTCGACTTGAAGCTTGCAGGCACGGCTCGTCGGCTTGCCCATGGAGCAGCGCCAATTCACGTCTTCTTGCTTCTTCTCGCTGAGTCACTCACGACTATGATTGTTACGACTGCTGTTCATGGCCCGTGGTCGACTCCTTCTATTGCCTTGGAAAGCCGTTCTTGAAGTTTCGGTGCGGCCTGCGTGATACACGCACTTGCAAAGTTGGGAGCTTGCTTGCCCTTTCTCGTTTCTTCGCCGCTTGGCCGACGCCGCTTCCTCCCTCTCAAGGCGCGAGGAGCGTCCGTATGCACTCTCTTCCTCCGTCTGTCTCGCGCGCTTGCTCGCCGCGATAAGATGATTCACTGACGCGTTCTACAAAATTCTCCCTTTTTGGAGATTCAGCCTTGCGGCGTGACCTTCGGCGCTTCCTCCGTGCTCGCCTCTTTTCTTGTTTTTTTTAAATGCCAAGCATTTCTTAGCCAACTTCGGCGATCTTGAGCGTATCTATCTATCTATCTATCTATCTATCTATCTATCTATCTATCTATCTATCTATCTATCTATCTATCTATCTAGCGGCCTACGATTTTGTGCTCACCTGGCCGTTTCGCTACTGGGATGTTTACGAAAATTGGTATGCCACAACATGACTGCATGAAGAACATAAATGGCAGATCATAACATGAAAATCATGACATGCATCTCATGAGCAACAAGATTTACATGCCACGGTCTTGGTGCTCTCCTGGCCGTTTCGCTGATGGGTTGTATGCGAAAATTGGTATGGCGCAACATGACTGCCTGACGAGCATAAATGGTAGGTCATAACGTGAAAATCATGATGTGCATGTCAGGAGCGGCATGACTTACACGCCAGGGTCTTAGTGCTCTCCAGGCCGTTTCGTTAATTGGATGTATACGAAAATTGGTATACCACAACATGACTGCATGACGAACATAAATTACAGGTCACAACATGAAAATCATGACATGCATCTCATGAGCGACATGATTTACATGCCACGCATTTTGTTAATGGGATGTATACGAAAATTGTCATGCCACAACATTACTGCAGGACGAACAAAAATGATGTCACAAAATAGTGCCTATTTCAACGAGAAACCCGGCGTCGAGAGGGAAGGCCCAAAACAACAAGAAAAGCGGCACGCACGGAGGCCCCGGGGCGCCCAAGGTCACGCCACGTCTCCAAAGGGGGAGAATGTTGTAGAACCTTTCTTATCGCGGCGAGCGTGCGCGCGGGACAGACGTGAGGAGACAGGAGGCGGATAGTACACACCGACGCTCCTCGCGCAGTGAGAAAGACGCGCGGCCCCAACAGAGAAGGACTTAGAATGGGCGAGACAGTTCCCAACTCAGTGTGTGCTTTGAGTCATGCGGGTCCGCGGAATATTCTAACGCGCCTTCCCAGGGCTATATAAGCAGTCGGACACGGGCCGCGGGGAGAGAGTAGAAGAGTTGCAAGTAAAAAGAAGAAGCAAGAAGTCGTGCGTGACTCAGTCGCCGTTCCACGAGCCAGCTGACAAGCCACCTGCAAGCTTCGAACTGAGAAGACGCCGAGTGACTTGGTGAATAGGACTCTTTTGTGTTTTTCTCTTTGTTGCAGTGCATGGGCTTGTTCCTTTTGGTTGGCTTTGAGTAACATTGTATCCCATCTGTGTTTGAGTTTGTAAAGGCCGTGTTTGTGTACGTTTTGTGTAACTGCCTATTTGATGAGAATAAAAAATTCACAGCATATCCACGGAGTGAATGATGATGAGTGGGCGAAGCCTGGGATGTTCATCGTAGATCGTGCCGAGTTCCGGATTAATTTAGTTAACGCGCACGCTACCAATCCTTATGGTTGAACTATGCACAAGTGAAATCTCCCACTGGCACTTCATTGCAAGTGAAGATGCAGTGCCTATACACACACACACACACACACACACACACACACATATATATATATATATATATATATATATATATATATATATATATATATATATGTATATATATATATATATATATATACGGGTGGCCGGTGAACGGTTCTCCAGTGCGAGCAGGCCCTCCTGGCCGTTTCATTAATGGGATGTATAAGAAAACCGGTATGCCACATGACTCCATGACGAACATAAATGAAGGTCATAACATGAAAATCATGAGATGCATGTCATGAGGGGCATCATTTAGATGCCACAGTCTTGGTGCTCTTTCGGCCGTTTCATTAACTTTGTATGTACCAAAATCGGTATAGCGAGACAACAATGTGGATTCATTTTACGTTCCCGATGCGTGGTTCGCATTTCCTTAATTCCCACTGCACGTGGGATCTGCCATTTTTTTTTTCGAACCTTGCAAGTATCACCAGAGCGATCTAAAGCCCCTTGATGAGCGATCAGGTCAGTGCTGCGGCCGCTTCCGACACTCGAAGACGCCCTCTCCTCACTTCCTCCAAATTAAGGGAATGGAGGAGGCGAAGCAGTCGCTCGGCGACCCGTCATTGCCGTCATCGGGCGCTGGTGGCCGGGAACGAAGTCGGCTCGGAAAACGGCGCCGCGCAGAAGAAAGGGAGCGGCGGCATACGACATTAAGAAGGGAAAGAGGGGAGAGCAGTGAAGAAGGGGGGATGGGGCGAGACGGATAATTGACGATCCGACGGCGCGATAAAAGCGGCGACCGCACGCGCGCGCGATCTGGAATTCGCGTCGGCTTCCAGCCACCGCCGCGGTGGTAAGAGCGGTGAGGCCGCGCCGCCACTGTGTGACGACTGCGCCCGAGACGCGGAGGGGGCTCGGGGAGGGGAGTATGTAGGCGCCCGTGCTCTGCTGCCTCGGTAGCCGTGTTGATCGCACTTTGCCGTCGTTGCCCGCTTGCGTGCGCTGCTCCCGTCCTCCTCGCCTCTCTGGTACTGTAACATCTCGCGTATTGCCACCGGCGACAAAGGGCCGATACGTTCGTGGGCTTAAATTCAATCAGTCAATCGAAGAACTTCATTTCCACCAACAACGAAGGGCATTTACGGTGAAATTGAGGGGCATCTCCTCGATCCTTCGTGTGACCTCGCGTACCGCGGAAGTTTGGCGTATGACGAGAGAAGGAACAAGCGCTAACCTTCAAAGGCGTTTATTTCCGTTATGTCCCTTCTCTTGGCCTGTGTCAATATGTTATTTCGCTACGTGACCATTTATGCATTACCAAGAAGTCCAACTTCACCCTCTTCTCAATTGTCCATGGTGCCTTAGCTTAGCATACGAGACATGGCACACGGCGATCCATTCTCGTCTATATCAGCTCTATGACAGTAAATTGCTTATCTAGTGCATCACGTCCGTTGTCCATTTCCTTCAGTTCAGAGATACTGAATGTCGTTCTACCTTCATCCTTTCTTTTTAGTCTTCCCCGTTAAGGTTCTCAATTTTTTTCAAATAGCAAAGGCAAATCTTTCCGCTTCCGGCTGCTTCTCTTTCACAACGTCTCGTGCATTCCCTCATCTGAACTTGCTCTGTTCTACGAGCAGCATGCCTAGAAAGAAAGAAAGAAAGAAAGAAAGAAAGAAAGAAAGAAAGAAAGAAAGAAGAAAGAAAGAAAGAAAGAAAGAAAGAAAGAAAGAAAGAAAGCGATAATTGGCACTACTTCTTCCATTCATCTACGCTCACCCGACACGTTGGGTAATGCGCACCTGGCCTTACAGTTCATGCACGAGACCTGCTCTCGGTAGTCACACTCCTGCGACGGCACAATGCAAGTGCGCTCCTGAGCTTAAGGGCATACGTAAGACATCTATGTGTCCGAAATCACGCTGCAGCACTTCCCAAGCGCATTCCTTGCACCCCGTTGCGCACCTTCGACACGCCAAACCCTGCATTCATTAGACAAGGGACTTCACTGGCACTTATTTTATATAGACAAGGGACTTCACTGGCACTTATATTTCCGCTCTGCAATGACTTCTCTGTGCCGTGTACTGAAAAGTGTGAGAGCGACCGCCGATGTGAGAAATCATGTCAGTATGGCGCATCGGGCGAAGTTGCCACATGCTCGCGCAAGCGACTGCAGCAGCATTGACTAGTAATAACTTCCCTTCTTTCCTCCCACGCCATGTGCGACTGTGAACACATGCAAAAGACCCCTGTGTCCTCTGCGCTGACTACCCCTCACGTTTTATTGCTTCCACGGTGACCCAGTGGCTACGGTACTCGGCTGCTGATCCGAGGGTCGCGGGATCGAATCCCGGCCGCGGAGGCTGCACTTCGATGGAGGCGCATGCAGTGTTGCGGCCCATGTACTGTGCGGCGTCAGTGCACGTAAAATAACCCCAGGTGGTCAAAATTTCCGGAGCCCTCCACTACGGCGTCTCTCATAATCACAGCTGGTCTTGGGACGTAAAAGACCAGAAATCAATCAGTCAATCCCCCTCACATACCACACCAGCTCAACCGCCCTTAACATTTCTTCTTTTGTCTGTTAAATATCCTTAGACAGCTTTTCCTCTTCCTGCTACATCACGTGCGCGTTCTCGCGGTATCTGGTTCTTTCTTTTTCGGCCCACCTAAAAGCCCTCGTTTTCTCTCGCAGTCAACGGGGCGGCAGCACTCCACCTCTGGTGTGATGCCGCACGTGTTGTGCGTGGCGTTGCGCGCTGAGCTGCGAGGCGGCATCAGCGGAATGGGCTATTTCTGGAACGCCCATGCCATGCAACGGGGCCTGTTGTGAAAGCGCATACGGAACGCCGCGTCTAGTCGGGCTGCATTTTGCATTTTAAGTGAGGCGACACGTTTGAGACGATACACCTCTCTCTCTCTCTCTGTCATTATTTTTGTTTAGCTCCATCGTTTCTTCGTTGCGCGATATACAGCGGGATGGAGCGACTTATCTACTTCAACGGGGCCTCTGTAATTCTGCGTGTGAAGCATGGATACAGTGCGTACACTCATCCGCAGTCGGCTCAGTTGAGCGGGAATGCATAGCGGTCATTTTTGGTAAAGGTGGTTGGTCATGATGGCTGCGCCGTTCCAACCATAGATATGCTTGAACGTATCTTTTCCCGGAAAGACTTCACGAAAGCTTAAACAACTCCTTTTGGATCCATTCGGGGCGCCATTAGTCTCCAGCAATATTTCAGAGACCGAATCAGAGGCGACGGGTATCAAAGCAAAAGAAATATATTAACAAACTCTGGCAGTTACAAAAACGTGCACAAGTACGACCAATAACAATATAAATCAATACAGAAGGGTTACAACACCGCACGGAGGCCAGTTATCTACCAGAACCAAACATACAAGCACATGCAGTGCAATAGAAAGCACTTCAAGATTCCTATGCACCCGGCGTAACAAGAGGTATATCTCACTACCGCCCGGCACAGGACTTGCGCTGTTAGTCGATCCTATGTCGATCTTGTCCTGCTTCGAATTCGCTCTGGTAGCCCACTTCTCTTGCCGGTCGCGCAGCAGCTGTATTCCCTTCTTCAGAGTCAGCAGTGCACCGGCGGATCCTGAGGGGGCAGCCACGGGGATGAGGCCTCCCACAAGACACTTGCTAAGAGCCATACAAGAACCATGTCGTAAGAAGAGAAATTGGGCATTTGTTTGGTTGTCTCGCAGCGCAGTCCGCCGCCCCCTCCCTACCAGCATACAGGCGCTTTTATACCTTTTTTTCTCTCTCTCCTTGTTTTCTTTTGTGTGTGTGTTAGTGCGTCACAGTGCTTGAAAGGCCACCACTTGCAGACTACCCTGGATCCGTTCTTGCAGCTGTCTTGATGGTAGCTGCTGCCAGATACTGGACGAACATCCCTTACCCATCTGATTTTCTGAGAAATTAGGTGCAGGTCACCTGATCTCAGTTCGCGTAAAGGCGCCAGAGCTCTCTCCTATTTTCTAGATCCTCCATAAGCGGCCAACTCGCGGAGATGGACGTTCCTTTGTCACAAGATACTGCCCGCTTCGACGAAGAGCCCGGCATCAAGGCCTGTCTCCACTAGCGGCAAGAACGCGCGAGACACGCCGCGCGCGGCGAGCGTTGTCGCGAGCGGCAGATTCGTGAAAATCGGTAGCAACGCGCGGCAGATGCTCGAATGGGTCGGGACCCATTTTTTGCGGCAGCCGCGAAACAAGCGCCAATCAGAAGCGAGCCGCTGAGGCGTGGTTTAACGTGGCGCGGAAGCGTGGCGCCATCTGTCTGTGACATATGATTGGAAGCGACATAGTCGTCGTAAAATCTCAAAGGCCACGTCAATACACCGTATGTACATTTTTCGTTAAGGCTACCCGTACAGAGACGCCGAGCAAGAAGCATCTTCGGTCTTCCCAGTAGCAGCTTTGTCAAAGTGTGGCCTGCCGTAGCGCTAGAGACACATACATGGTCGACGAAAAACGAAATCGTCTGATTGGATCTCAAGTTTTCGCGAGACCTTTCGAATGAAACACGACAAGCCGAGGCGTCAGGTCGTTCTTGGCTGCTTCGTAGGCGCTTGTGGCCAAACGCAAGTGGGGACTTGTTGACGCGCGCGTTTTTGACGCTATTGGGGACGACGCACCGAAAACAACGCAGCAAAGAAAAACGGCACGCGCAGCGAAAGCCTCCACGCGCCTCACGTCACGCAGCAATTCGCAGAAACGTACACTGCGCGATTCCAGTATATCTTCGAAAACTCAAGAATGCGGCAGTGAATCATCGCATCGCAGCGGGTGAGCGCACGAGGCAGACCTTGAGAGAAGGAGGAAGCGGAGAGTACGCGCCCACGCTCGCCGCAACATGCGAGGGAAAGGAGGCGCCTCAGACGCGAGGAAGGTACCAGTTTAATCGCGTGCGTCCACTGTGCTTTGCGCGTACTGAGATCACGTGACGCGCGCCGAAATTTCTCAAAGGCCCACGGAAGCCAATTTAAATGATCGATCACTGGCCGTCGTCACAAGTTAGTCGCCACTGAGTGATGTGACACAGTGAACGACGACAAAAGTTGAACGACGCTGCTCCGCGGACATCAAGTTCATGTTGAGAAGTAGCTTCGAGTGGCCTGATGAATAGGACCCCTTTTTGTGTTTTATTCTCTAGTGTACTGCATGGGCTTGTAGTATATGTGGAGTTGGTTACGTGTTTTGTTGTAGCCCATCTGTGTTTGTATTTTGAAGCGCCGTGTTTGTGCATGTTTTCGTAACTGTCTGTTGAATGAGAATATACTTGTTTTGCTTTGATCACCCTTGGCTCTGACTCGGTCTTTGCACCACTGCTGGCGTTTTGCTAGTGCACCAAATGAACCTAAAAGTTAATTGTCCAAGCTTTCGCGGGCTCATTTTCGGGGAACGTACGTCGGTTCTTGGAATCTTTCCCGGCAATTGGATTTCCCGGCGCGCGTCACGTGATTTCAGCACACGCAAAGCTGATGGATAGCTGTCGATTCAACTAGTACCTTCGCGTCGGAGGCGCTTCTTCGTCCTTCTCATGTCGCGGCTAGCTTCGGCGCTTATTCTCCGCCGCCTCCCCCTCTGTCTCGCGCGCTCACCCGCTGTGATACGATAACTAAGCGCCGCGTTCTGGAATTCTTGAGAACATACTGGAATCGTGCCGTGGATACTTCGGTCAACCGTTGCGTGACGTTAGGCGAGCTGAGGTTTTCGCTGCGCGCGCCGTTTTGCTTCGCTGGGTTTCATTCGATGCGGCGTCTCTATACGATGTCGTGCTCCGCGACGAAGTGGGCACTATTTTGCGACAAAGAACACGCGCGATTCTGCTCGATAGCCTTCGCTTCATTACAAAGAAAAGTTGTGCGCGAGTACAGCAATTGTATTCGGCTGGCCTTCGCGCAAAAGGTGAGGGACATCTCTCGAACATACTCGTTCCTTCTATGCGCTGCCGGCTCGCGACAGAGGCGTCCCTCTCCCTCCACTGTCGCGGTTAGCGTCCGCAAGCGCTCTATCGCTTCTCCCTCTCTCTCTCTCTGGCTGCCCACGCTCGCCCTCCCCGGAAGGATTGTGCAATGCTGTGCTGTGGAGGAGGAGGAGGAAACAACTTTATTGACACTAGGTCAAGTGAGGGCGGGGTAGGGAGGGTAACGGGAAAAGGAAAACGGTGGGCCCTCAGGCCGCCCTAGGTGGCCGAAAGTCCTTGAGCCTCGGCGACCTCTATGGCCCAGCGCACAATCCGGAGTTGGTCATCCGGACGTGAGCTGCGCAGAGCAGCCTCCCATCGCTCCTGTAACAATCGGCAAAATACCAAAATTATGCTTCGCGGCTCCCAGCCCTGGCGTTCCGTGTCACTGCCAATGATGATGATAGCGGTTCGGTCAGCAGATCATGTAGGGAGCACGGCTAAGCATCCGTGGGGGTAGGGGAAAGGGAGTGAAACGCTGCTGAGCTATGGCTGTCAATGTGGACGCCGCTTTCCCTCACGTGGTTCAATTCGAGGAGGCGTTTCTCGGCCCTTCTCGGAAAAGTGGGTGCTCTTTTGTGACAGAGTGCTGTTAATATACAAGCATTTGCTAGCAAATCAATTATGTAAATGCCGCTGAAGCGTATGTTACGTTCGAAAACAGTGTACATTCGTGCACTACATGTATATAGATGAAGGATAACGTGTTAAATTTTGCACTGAGATGAATTACACAACGAACTGGGAGTTATAGCGCAATAACATAATACAACAGGAAAATGCTCAAGATTCCTTCTACAGACAAGCACACGGGGTTCAAATGACAAAAAAGAAATAGCGCTACAATACATAGCCAGAAAACGATGCCGACTAGTTGCGGAGGCCCCTGTTAACGAGTGCGCCAAATATTATTGCACTGCACACATCAAGGAATCCTCAGTTCGGCTTCTAGCGCAGCTGGAAAGCTCCCGCTCTTTTTCAACAAAGGACGTCCCATGAGGCATCCACTGTACGTCGCTGTAGTTACGCACATTTTACTTATTTGTTGAATTCGAAACGAACAAATACAGCCTAAGAGACGGTCTTTCCGCGGTCAGCCAATGCTGTTTCCACTCAAGCGACTCCACGATGGCGCCGCATCGTTTACTGACTTTGTTCAAGAGCTGTTGCGGGATCCTTTACGGATGCAAGAAGTTATCTTGCGACGAACCAGCACAACACGCTAATGTTATCGGAACGTCCAAGGTCCTTGCAGTGCGTAAAACACTGTTTCAGCAGCGGTGTACGCTTGAGAGCCAATCGAGACAAAAAAGACGGCATTGACCAGTCGTGCTGTGCGAGCAACGCTATCAGCAATAATAGCTGATGAATTACACCGCATCTAGTACCGCATTTCAGGTGGCCCCCACAGATATACAAGCCGACAATTTGAGAGTCGCGAACAACGCGCCACACTACGAAATTTGCAGTTCGAACGTGGGCGGATGCCCGCTGCGCGAGAGCAGCGGGACAGATGGCCGCGGCAGGAGAGCGAGCCCTGCCGCCTAATCCCCGGCGCCCGAGCCGCGCGCTCCAACTTCGAGCCAGAAACCGACCGCCGGGCCGGCAGCAGCAGCAAAGCCCCGCGAAAAGCGGAGCGAAACTCCCCCTTCTCGTTTGTCTTCTCAGCGCTGGCAGCAGCAGCAGCAGCAACAGCGGCGACGGCCCGAGCAGCGCGGCAACCCCGCTGTTTGCGGCCGCAGCGCGCAGCGCTAACCCGATTACGTCCTCCTCGTCGTCGTCTCCGGCGCGGCCGAGAGCCCCGAGTCCCGCTCGAGCGCGCCTCCCTCTTTTTTCCCCCGCTCGTTTTTCGCCTTCGCCGCCGACGACAACAGCAGTGGCCGCGCCGCTCCGCTCCTCCCCATTCCGCTCCACGCGTCTATCCGAGCTAGGAAGAAGAGGCGAGGGAGCGTCGACGCGTTCGTTGCTTCGTTCTCCTGTCTCGGCTGAACGACGTCCTCGCGAGGGTCCCCCCCTTTTCCTTCTTTCCTCGCTGTCTTTCTCTGTTTTGGCCGCGTTTATTTGCGCTGCTCGCGAGTGCGCTCGAGTTCCGCGCAGCGTTCGGAGAAGCACCGCTGGGCCGCATCAATCGCGAGGAGCGCGGCGCGCGCTTTTGTTCAGCGTTACATATCTGCCACTCGCAGTCCTGTAGCAATGCTGCATGGAGTATACAACTCATCGAGAGCGCTTTCACGATGCAAGGGTGTAACGCTGTGCGTCCAACTAGCGAAAGCAACAGTATGCTGTAGCATACGTCTCGGCCGCCTCGCGTCGGCTTTCCTGCATGGCTGTTACTAAAGTCGGCCGAGGACGTCGACACATGAGGCCTACCGTTTCCGTTATCGTCGAGGTGCCTGCCACTCACCGCTCACACAGTTTCTTCCCGTCCAATACGTGTGAAATGTTGGCGTTCGCAAGCCCATGGATTATTTTAAACAAACACACACAAACCCAAAACGAATTCACAACACGTGTGAGCGTGTATGGGGCTTTAGGTACGCAAAGGCCTGTAGCTTTACTCAGTAACGTGGCAAAACCTGTACATCGGATTCATATGACGTTCATATTTATCAAACGCAATCAGCCTTCGATAAGCAGCATCCCGTCTCACCTACAGCGTCTGCTGGTGTTGCACAGAACTGTGCGCGGAACGCCGAGCGCTGGCGGGGCGGTTTCTTATCGCAGGTCCTGTGGGAAAAGGGAAGGGAGAGGGGGAGGTGAAGGGGGATTGGCACAGGGAATATATCGTATTCCGGTGTCGCGCCAAAGCGGCGCGTTCGCCTCGCTGACGTCATTAGTCTTCTCGCGCTCGCATCGGCGCTAGGAATCGGCTGTGGCGAAGGCTTCTGTCCCCCGGTCAGGGCGGCAGCCCCCATTTCACGCGTGCGCCTCTTAATGAGGACCCATTTTGAGCATCGGCTGACGCAGGCGACTACGCACTTTGAGCGTAGCCGTGTTCCCGAGAAGCCCGTCTTGAAAGTGACCAGTGTTTTTTGCCGTTTCTCAGACTTGTATGCCTCTGACCGCCGCGTAGACTTCGCCTAGGTGAATCTAATTACCTATCGAAAGCGACTAAAAGAAGCAACGCCTACACACGAAAACACGTAATCATTAATTAACATCTGCAGTTTTATGTCCCAAAACCTACGATACGATTATGAGAGACGCCGTAGTGGAGGGCTCCGGAAATTTCGACGTGAAGTTCTTTAACGTATACTGACATTGCACAGTACTTGGTTTGGTTTGGTTGGTAACTTTATCACACGGTACTTGGTGGCCCTCAACATTTCGCCACCATCGAGATAAAGCCGCCGTGGCCGGGATTTCATTTCGCGACCTTCGGGTCGCGAAATGAAATCGAAGCACGAATCGAAACACGAAGGTAACACGTCTCTGGTGTTGTCATGGCTTTGGTGACTCGTCAAGCCGTTTCTTAAAGACGTACATCTATTTTCTGAGACCTCGCTCTTTTGAACACTATCCGCACGTTTCAGTCTGTCACAAAAACGGGGAGTAACTGAGCAATTTTAAATGACGCCGCGTAAATGCTGCCGCGAAGCGAAGAGCTTGGTTCAAGTCGATCTGTGTTCACAAATACTGTACTACATTTCGGTTAATGTGACAAGCCTGGTAGTCCTTTTTGAGTATAATAGTAAGATGGGTACTCTCTACCCGGTAAAGTTTCTTGTAGTGCGCCTTTAGGTATATAGCTGGTACTCACCGACTGTCTATAGCAAAGAAGCGTAGGAAAACGCCTTGTCAGTTCTTCAAGATTTGCCAACTTTAACCATGCTGTAACAAGTACAAGGAGAGGGTGTGGATACTGAGTCATTTGGGCATCTGGAAAATTTTGGAGGGATGTGAGAATGCAACTGTGGAATGATAGGGGGTGTAAGAGAGGAGGGGGGTATAAATTCCTGATTACCGTAATTAACCATACTACGATCATTAGGATTCGAAACGTGCAATTTTACCCGGGTTCCGTACCTTCTTTACCTGGCACTATATGTCGTGCCACAACGCCGCGCACGAACCGCCCGCCGCACCGGAGTCAGAGTGATGTGCGTATTGAACGTCTTATCGCTTCTTGGCATAGGTACAGAGTCTGGCACCCTTGCGGCGATAGTAACGACGTGGAAGGGAGGGAACCTGATACGTGCCTCGATTTCATTGTTTCCTACGCACATCTTTACTTTTTCATTTCGTTCCTCGTTTGTATCTCGCTTCCGTTTCGTGAGTCTCCCAACCTCCATATCTCTTTCTTTATTTTTTCCCCCCCGACAGTCTGTTCATCTCGGCCCTCGCGCAGTAATGGTTCTGAGCTTCGATCGCAGAGCCAAGCGCGACTTCCTCCACGCCGAATGACTCCCGCGCAAACCTCGATTTCGACGATGATAGCTGCTCGCCGGCGTGGCCCGTTATAAACACAGGCGACCTTCGGAAGCTCCGTGGGCGGAAGTGGCTAGCGCCCGCCATTGTGTCGGACGAGCAGCGGGGAGAGGCTGTGGCGTGGGTCGCTGCTGCCGCAGACACGTGCACGGACCCCGTCTGGCCGAATTCCGCCCCCGCGCACGATTCTCCATTGGAAGTGACGCCCCTCTCTGCCCGAGCCGCCGCCAGCGAACGGGGCAGGTCGTCGCCTCTTCTCGGATGGTGGGGGATTTGAGCCGCTTTACAGTAGCAGGCTGTGGGTGCGTGGGTTACTTCATAATCTAACGGTTTGCTTTTCTTCTTTCTGTCGTTCCTTCTGCTTAAAGAAGTTTTGCAGGAAAACCAATCGCTGCGAAATGCCCTCAAGACCGCTCGAGCGACAAGTTGTCATTGTGAAAGAAAGAGAGAGAAAGGGAAAGGAAAGACGGGGAGGTTAACCAGAAGAGGGGATCTCCGGTTGGCTACCCTGTACTGGGGAAGGGGAATGAAAGAGAGAAAGGAAAGAAGAGAGTTAAGGGACATATCACCATCACCGCAAAAGTGCATGGAAGAGTATACCGGTGGTATCACCGCCTATATGTCGACAAATCCGCCGCAAGCACGGCTGCAGTGGGAAACGGAAGTGTCAGTTTAGTCCTGTAGTTCTCTGCACCCGCTGTACATGAACTTATATGCAAATGTAGCGCACACACGAGCGCGCACAGGCCATGTGAACACAATCACGCATCACATGCATGTGCAGCGAAACTGCGTCGTGCTTCTACGTTTGTATCCGCCTTCACCTTCTAGTTTGCGCGTGCCCTCTGAATTCTCTTAAGTGTTATGGGAATCGCTCGCAGCCCAACCGCACCAAAACGCATTAATCGACCAGCCTAGCCGGAGGCATGCTTTGTTAAAGACCGCTTCTTTGGGATACTGAATCGCGTTCATTTGCACGTACGTTTCTGTAGAGGTGCTGAATTCGGACGCACTCGCTTAAACCGCGAGCCCTCAGAGACACGAGCCTAATATGTGCTAGTGCCAAATGTGTCACATTTTTCCCCACAGTTAACGCCGCGAATTAGGCTGTGGGAGTGAGCACTTCTGCTTAGCGACATACGCACGCAATGCTAACATTTTTACCAAGCACTTCACTACACCGCTCAGCGTTAATGTGGACGCATATATATCCCGCCATGGGCGGTTGCTTCAGCGCCCCCTATGACGAAAGAGATCCAGGCTCTGACAACCGAATATATGCGGCACAGAAGCACGCCGAGTGCCGAAGGGGGAAAAAAAAGCGCACCAAGAAAACTCTTTCGGCCAACAACGCGCCATGCGAAGTTCGCAGGATCTCGCCACCCCGCAGAAAGGAGTATAGCTCCGCGAGAGTCACCCGCATAAACACGGCCGCAGTCCGTGCACGCGCGTGCGTACACACGCGGCGCAGCCCGACGCTCGCGAATGAAAATGAGTGAAGGTCTGGCGTGCATATGCGCCAGTGGCAATGCTTTAGTGCGCCGTATATAAAGCAGCCCCGCGCCGCGGCCTGCACGGTTGGCAGCTGCGTCGACCGCACCTCCCGCTGCGGGCGAGCTGCGTGGTAAGGAAATGGAGGAGGGTGGGGGGGAGCCATTTCTCGCGGGGTTCCCGCCGGGAACCGCCGATCACCGCGGTCGGTCTCTCGGCTCGGCAGGTTGCGCGCGCGCTGTATAATGTATGCGCGCCGGGAGCGGGCGCCGTGCCGCCGCTTGTAATCGCGGAGTCACCCCGGCCGCCGCCGGAAGCGTGCGGGGGCCTCTTATAGAAAAACGTCAGCGGCCGAGACGTCGCCCTCGTGCTGCAACGAGCGTCGCAGACAGATTAGCGCTACAGCCGCGGTGTTGGAATAAACTGCGCGACTATTTTTCCGAAATTCGCGGCTCGTTTGATGCCGAACATTTGGAGCGAGTGGCGCTGAAGCTTTTGTGATGCTTGCGGTACCGTATACCCTACATCGCGTGCTTCTTAACCCGCCTTCTTTGCAAGTTCGCTTGCGTTTCGCGCTTTTCCAAAGCCTGAACGCGCTCACAATGCCACTAAGCTTTCTTAATGACGGAAGGAATGCGAGAAGGAGTTGGCCCCTCTGCTATGCCGTCGACGAACTCTTCCACATTGCACGCTTATGTGATCCACCGGGTCGTCTCAGTTTTGCAGAACGTATTTTTGTCACCGATCCCGAGCTGTGTGGCACGGGACGCAGTCGCCGGAAAAGATCCCAGGGACCGACGTAAAAATCCCACGGAAATGATCCCGCAAAAGCTTGGACAATTAGGCTTTGGTCCCCTTCAACGCACTAGGAAAACGCCAGCAGTGGTTGAAAGACCAAGTCAGAGCCAAAAGTGATCAAACGAAAGAAATATAATCTCACCAATCAGGCAGTTACACAAAAACGTGCACATACGTGGCTCTTCACAATAAAAAAACACAGATGGGTTACAACATTATACGAAACCAACAGCAAACGTACAATCTCATGCACTGCAACAAAGGATAAAACACAAAGGAGTCCTATTCACCAAAGTCACTCGAGGTGCCTTCCCAAATGAAGCGTGCAGGCAAGGCGCGTAGGCTGGCTCGCGGAGCAGCGTCGATTCACGTCTTCTTGCTTCTCGCAGTCATATACGACTACTACTGCTATGACTACTGCTGACGGCCCGTACTCGACGCTTTATATTGCCTTTGGACGTCGTTCTCAGTGTTTCAGTACGGGCCGCGTGAAACAAGCACGCGCAAGGCTGAGGAGCCTTCTCGCCCTTTCTCGGTCCTTCGCCGCTTGGACGGCGCCTCTTTCTCCCTCTCAAGGCGCGAAGAGCGTCGGTAGCACTGTCCGCCTCCTCTCTCTCCCTCCGTCTGACTCCGCGTTTGAATCACTGACGCGTTCTACAAAATTCTCCCTTCTTCGAGGTTCGGCCAGCTGCGGCGTGACTTTGGGCGCCTCTTTCGCGCGGACCGCCTTTCTTGTTGTTTATACGGCAATCCCTCTACGCCGACGCCGGGATTTTCGAGGAAATGGGCACTATTTTGTGATATATTTACATCTGTGGGTTATAGTAGCGGATAGGGAAGGGAACTGAAAAAAGAAAGATGCATGAACATATCGCATGCCCCTTGTACATCGTACATATTCGCGCGTCAGTTCGTTGTGTCGCCGGCTATGTACGCTGCAAGATTATCCAAAGATGCCCGCATTTCACGATTGGTTAACTTCTAAACAAACGGGCCTTTTCGTGCGTTTAGGTGAAAGTGTGCTGATATCCGTTTACTTGATTTCAATATAGAGTTAAGATTCACTCCTTTGTTTCGTTTTAGTCATTAACGGCCGAACTCACGAGACCTCTCAAGAGGTGCTTTTCCACAGCAGCGGGCAGCGCTCTAGAGGAACCTCCATCCATAATACGCGACATATTAGAGATTCAGAGGAGGGAGCGACGCACCTTCGGGCCTGCGCACCCTAAATTGAATAGAACGCAAGCACGGGACTGGCGTCGTATACAGACCAATTCATACCCGCACCTCAACCTTCTCTGCAAGATGCACCCGGCCTGTTACAAAAACACCTGTCCGTGGTGTGGCGAAAAGCCTACGCTAGCCCACATCACGTGGGAATGTGCGGCTAGACCAAAAAACATCAACTCACCCCTTCTGAGGGTAGCGGACAAGCGAGGACCGGGAGAGCCAACTGGCCCTCCTAGACCAAGCTCAGCGAGCCGCAAGAGCCAGTGGAGCCCTGGACTGAGGGCCCCACCCTGAACTGCCTTTAATTTTTGTTTTCTTATTAAAGTTTTTTCCTCCTCCTCCTCCACATGGGCTAGCTTGCTTCGTTAATGACATGTCCAGCATGTGCATTGGTTGAAACATTCTCTTACAAACACCTTTAGTGTAATCCAAACTTTCATTTCGTTCGCAGATGCTGCCCGCTCTGTAAGCGCTGGCGGGTATTCGCTCCAACGCTGATTCAGCGCGAGTATCTTTGTGGGAATGCGTGACTCGTGAGCCAGGGTTACTAATTACAGCACTGTCGACTGTCTCGGTAAACTAATCTGGACCCCCATGCATGCACACGAAAAAAATCCCTTATGCTAGAATTCCGTAAAAAAATATTAGCCAATGCTGACATATCGTTAGGAAAGGCTGAAAAGGCGCACTTACGAGTTTTGTGAACTTGGCCCTTCTTTGTACGCCTTCGACGTTCAGTTCAACTATTGGCAACAACGTGGGCAACATTAATGAGACACACGAAGCGTTTCTCTTTCTGCCCACAATGGGTTTTATTTTTTCTTTAAAAAGTCGAAAACAATTCGCAGATGGGCAGACCCTTACGACATACCTGGGCATTCAGAGCGGCATGAGTCGTTCCCACGATTGGGGGCCGGCGCCAAGCCGATCGCGGAGCTAAGGTGCGGCGGGAGGCATCTCTGTACGCTTTCGTATATCAAAAGTGTGCACTGTTAAGGAAGCCGTGGATGTGCCCAGGTTTTCGCTAATGCCACGAAGAAATGGCACGCTTCCCGAAAGAACACTAGTTCTTGTAGCCTTCTTTCAAAGCTTCCCTCATCTGCCACATGCTGTGCGTCGCTTTCACACCGTACTTCGCCGCACACGACTGCAGTTTATATCAAAGCATCAAGAGTCCCATCACGCTTCGCTGAACCTTCCGTCCGCCACCCCAGGCACAGTTTTCCTTTCGCTCATTCCCAAACTTGAGAAGGAGAACCCTCTTTCTCGATATACGAAGCCTCGTGCCTGCTATTTAGAAGCGGCGGCCTGGCGACAGATCTTGTCATCCGCGGGACGGCCTTGAACCACCTCAACAAAACTCACAGGTCACAAACCACCGAAGCGAACGAAACCGCGCGCACCGGCTCGCCTAATTGGGGGCGAGCCGGCGCTCTCCAGCCCCGCCAACGCTGCACGGTATTGGCGCGCGCAAACGAGTCCCAGGAGCGCGGATCCTTGGCGATGGATGCCGCGCTCCCGTCACCCCGCCGTCGGCAGCGGTCCGATCTTCTCGAAGCGGCGGCCCGCGGGGACGAAGAGCAGGTTTGCTTGCCGCGAATCGATAGCGCCCCTCTCACCCCCCCCCCCCCCCCTTTCCTAAGAGTATAGAAGCCCCGCGGGGCTGGTGCCCGCTCGTCGCCGCCGCAGCGATAGCAGGCCGGCTGCCGCGTCGGGCCCTCAGGTCACGCCGCGCTCTGCGGGCCTGCTGCTGCTGCTGCCAGAGCCGCTCCGGCTATCATTCATCACGACGGCGGGAAGCGGAGCGCCCGAGAGTCAGAGAAGGTGGAGTGGAGTGGCCGCGAGCAGAGGAGGGGGACGCTTTGGGCGCGCACCGCACCGCCGCCGCTGCTCAGCGGTTGCCGCCCGCTTCGCCGCCGTGCGAGTGGTACTAGCGGCCACAGCCGCTCCCACGTTCGCGACGTCGCTTGCCAAGTCGGCCGGGAACCGCGCGTTTCCCCGCTGCTGCTGTAGGCGAGCTTCGTCACTGCCCACAGAACCCTCCACCCCTCCCCACCTTCGCTATCAAAATGAACGAAGAGGCACGCAAGAACGAGAACAGAACAGAAATGCTGTCTTGCACTCGTCGTCGTAGTTGTCGTGTGGGTCGCAGGAGGCGAAGGAGCGGTCCGCTGCCACTGTCCAGCGCAGCGGGGAGACTTCGCGGCGGCGGCGACAAGATGACGATCGACGGTGCAGCGATGAGAGAGGGTGGCCACGCACGTGGACGTCTCCGGCATCGCTGAACAAGGAATCCATGGGGCAGGGGACCTCTCGGTTAGCGTGGTCGTCTTCCCCGACATAATGATGTCACGTTTCTGTTTGCCTTACCGTTGACTGTACTCTCACTACATTTCTGTCTTCATTTCGTTAATGGCGCCGTTCGGCATAGTGACGACTGTTTCACCTGGTGGCTGCAAGAGAACATTACGGGATATTCAGTTTCATGCATCGCATAACAGCGGGCCTTGACAGCGAACAGAAGTGAGCGCAAGTGCGGGAGGTAAAGCTTGAGTACCGATGGTTGGCCCGCTTTCTGTAAGGCAGCCTTTTGCAGTACCACTTCCAGGGTAACGAACTACTGACCAGTAAAACAGTAAAAACAAGCGAGCTCGTCACGCATAATCTCATTACGCACGGCACAACTTATGAATGAAACGAGTGGGAATGACGTTCCTTCTATATCATATCCTTGTATATCATATGTCCTCTTACGGCATATTGAACGTTTTCGCAAATAAACTCGTCCATTGATGAAATGGGACGATCAGCTTTATCCGCATGTAGGTGGTGTCACTCTAATAATGGCCAGTCTCCCAGCTCTTCTTTGCGGCCGATGGTCTCATGCAGCTTTTTTGTTCGCATTGCTGACGCGTGACGCTGTCAACGACAAGAACTTATCGCGTATCCAATAGTCCGCAGAATCTCTATTATTGTAACACTCACTGTGGATTGTGTTATACCTTTTGTGACTCAGTCGTGTTTTTCGGAGACTGTGCCACAACTGAGCTTTCGTTCATCACTTAGTTCCCTTCATCCTATTCATCAGTTGAAGGCAGCCAATCGGGGTCATTTTGACTAGCAGCCTTTTCCTCTCCGCTGCACTCTGACCCCTTCTTTCAGCGAGGCCCGGAACCTGAATGTTACCCAGGACAGAATGTCCAACAAGGCGCACGTTCGTTCTTGCAGGCAACGCAGTTCGTTTCACTTGGACGATCGCTACAATAAAGTTTCTTCCATCCCATCAGTTTCACTTCACGACTGCGAGCGTTTCTGTGATGGGGCTGACCAACGCTATGGCTAGAATGCCGTGTCGAATAAAACTAGTCACCTCTCTGATTCACGTAAAGATATAGGATGAATCATAAATATAACCGTAAATATAGATAGATAGATAGATAGATAGATAGATAGATAGATAGATAGATAGATAGATAGATAGATAGATAGATAGATAGATAGATAGATAGATAGATTAAAGGGACTCTGCAACACTTCTTGAACATAGCCAGAATACGGTGCCAAGCAGTCGTGGACGATCCTTTCGACATACCACAGAAATATTATTGCACTGCACGCATCAGAGAATTCACAATTCGGTTCCAAAGTACCGCTCGAGAGCGCCTGCTGCTCTTCGTCCAGCGATCACGCCACTGGTGGGGCACGTCCTACCTGATGGTGGTGGTGAAGTTCTTGTTGCTACGTGCGATTCTGCTGATCCTCTTAAGGTTCACGCGAGATTACAGAGGGGAGGGGCATGTACATATAAATGGAACAGAAAACTTAATACAAAACGATATAACAAAATTTTAACAATCTACCGAATATACAAATATATAACGTCTCAAAGATCTTACAGAAAGCAAGAACGAAAGGAAAAAAAAAGAATGTATCGATTGGGGTTATGCATGTGATACGTGTTCAAGAACTAAGACAAGAAAAATATCAAGCAAAGAAAAAAAAACCCTGGAATAAGGGACACTGCATACAAATCAAAAGCCGGACCAAAAGTCAAAACCTATTTTGCAAAAAAACATTAAAGCGTGAGTGTCGATGATAGCGGTGGCTGACGGCGGCAATTGATTCCATTCAGATGTGGTCCTTGGTAAGAATGCATGTGAGTAGGTTACGGTTCTACAACAAGGAACATGAACTTTTTGTAGGTGATCAATTCTGTGTGATATGAATGAGGGTGGTTTAACAAACTGCTCACGAAGGTTAGTGTTGTGATAATAAAGTTTATGGAACAGGCTGAGTCGGGCTATTTTTCGCCGGATGGAAAGTTCGGGAATGTTAAGCTGGTGCTTCATTAGGGTAACACTGGCCATGCGGTTATAATTGGATGAAATGAAGCGGATTGAACGATTCTGAACTGCTTCGAGTTCGTGTGTTAGTCCAGCGCCACCGGGATCCCAGATGGATGATGCATATTCAAGTGGTGGTCGAATATATGTAGTGTAAAGAAGCTTTTTAAGGGTTGAGGGTGCCATGTGAAAGTTTCTTCGAAAATACCCGAGTGAACGGTTAGCTTTGGCGATGATATACTCTACATGATGGTTCCATGACAGGTTACTGGAAATATGAACACCTAGATATTTGTAAGATGAAACAGCCTCAAGATGAATATTGTTAAGGTGATAGCGTGGACATGCAAGTGAGGTGCGGCACACACGCATTGCTTTACATTTTGAAATGTTTAGTTCCATGTTCCACAGATGACACCAGGTGAATACGTTATCCAAATCAGTCTGAAGCGAGGTGACGTCGTCTTTGTTAGCTATTTTCCGATAAATGACACAGTGATCTGCGAATAGACATACCTTTGATGAAAGATGAGTTGTTATGTCGTTGATGAAGATTAAGAACAGTAAGGGTCCCAACACAGAGCCCTGGGGAACACCTGAGAGCACTGGCTGGGCAGTCGAGTTAACATTGTTAGCAGAAACAAACTGAGTTCGATTAGAGAGAAACGCTCGAATCCAGTTAAGCACGTTGGGATCTAAATTTAGTTGTTTCAGCTTAAGAAGTAGTAACTGATGACTAACCTTATCAAATGCCTTAGAATAATCTAAAAAAATACAATCTGTGGTAAATCCAGAATCAAGTAAGAAGTGTAGGTCATTAGTAAAGACTAAAAGCTGCGTTTCACAAGAAAAATTCTTGCGGAAACCATGTTGGGCCGTTGTGAAAAACTGGTTTGACTCAAGGAAATTAACAAGGTGAGTAAAATGATATGTTCAAGTACTTTGCACGGGACAGATGTTAGTGAGATCGGACGGAAATTTGATGGATTGTGTGTTACTCCCGACTTGTGAACTGGCACTATCTTCCCCACCAGCCAGTCATCCGGAAGACTAGAATGCTGCAGAGACTGTGAAAAAATGCATGACAGGATAATAGACGAGTATTCAACAGTGTTTTTCAAGAATTTAGCATTAATGCCATCAACACCACATGATGATGAATTTTTAAGTTTTTTAATGACCATTCGAATACCTTCCGAGGTAATAAAAATAGCGTCCATGGGCAAGTAATGCAGAAACGGCAAGGTGATCTGTGTGTTGGCAGTTACGGGGCGAGAGAATGCTCTTATAAACGTGTCATTTAGCACAGACGCGCACTCTACGTCCGGAACGGGATGCCCTTCGGCCGTCAGTAAGGCTATTGCGCGGGGCTTGAACGTTTTCGCAAATATTGAACGTTTTCGCAAATAAACTCGTCCATTGATAAAATGGGACGATCAGCTTTATCCGCATGCAGGTGGTGTCACTCTAATAATGGCCAGTCTCTCAGCTCTTCTTTGCGGCCGATGGTCTCACGCAGCTTTTTTGTTCGCTTTGCTGACGCGTGACGCTGCCAACGACGAGAACATATCGCGTATCCAATAGTCCGCAGAATCTCTATTATTGTAACACTCACTGTGGATTGTGTTATACCTTTTGTGACTCAGTCGTGTTTTTCGGAGACTGTGCCACAACTGAGCTTTCGTTCATCACTTAGTTCCCTTCATCCTATTCATCAGTTGAAGGCAGCCAATCGGGGTCATTTTGACTAGCAGCCTTTTCCGCTCCGCTGCTCTCTGACCCCTTTCAGCGAGGCTGTTGCGATCTCACCGCTGCCACCGCTTGTCGTGGTTTATCGCTGCCACCATTTGTCGTGGACTCGTGTCGCCTTCAGGCCAGGAGTCCACGGGGCAGGAGGGAAGAGTACGAGGAGTTGCTTTGGGGAAGGGAATATTTACATTTATTTACAGCATGGTAGCTTATGACCGAATCTCAATCGAATCCTCTGATCCCGGGGTTCTCCCGTGGATTAAATAGGTCGCGTCGTCCTCGACGCTTTCTTGAGAGGGCCCAGTTGATGCTTCTCCTCCAATCCGAGGTTGAAGGTCCGAAGGAGAAGAAGGTTGTGGACCTCCCCCTTTTTCTTCGAATGTGGCCGAGGTGACACGTACGCAGCCGGACCATATGATAGCGCATCTGGACGCCTTCCGGTGGTCATTCGCCACCCCCGGCCGGAGGTAACGAGCAAATCGTTACCGGCACTCGGCTCGTTCCGACTCGTTTTTCAATAGCGACACCTGCGTTGACGAGTTTCTGGTGGCGCCGCTCCGTCTCCGATGTCTCGGACGTGTCGTGATCCCACCGCTGCCACCAGTTGTTGCGACCTCACCGCTGCCACCGCTTGTCGTTGTTTATCGCTGCCACCATTTGTCGTGGACTCGTGTCGCCTTCAGGCCAGGAGTCCACGGGGCAGGAAGGAAGAGTACGAGGAGTTGCTTTGGAGATGAGAATATTTACATTTATTTGCAGCATGGTTTGAAGGTGATGGCCGAATCCCAATCAATCCTCTATCGAATCCTCTCTCCCGTGGATTAAATAACCAGCGTCGTCCGGCGACGCCTTCTTGGGAGGGTCCAGTCGACGCTTCTTCTTCCAATCGGAGGTTGAAGGTCCGAAGGGGAAGAAGGTTGTGGACCTCCCCCTTTTTCTTCGAATGTGGCCGAGGTCACACGTACGCAGCCGGACCATACGATGGCGCATCTGGACGTCTTCCGGTGACACACCTCGACGTCTTCCGGCCAGAGGTAACGAGGAAATCGTTACCGGCACTCGACACGTTCGACTCGTATCTCTAACGACACCTGCGTTAACGAGTCTCTGGTGGCGCCGCTCCATCTCCGTAGTCCCGGACGCAACAGACGTAACAAGGCCCAGAACCTGAATGTTACCTAGGACAGAATGTCCAACGAGGCGCACGTTCGTTCTTGCAGGCAATGCAGTTCGTTTGACTTGGACAATCGCTACAATAAAGTTTCGTCCATCCCATCAGTTTCACTTCACGACTGCGAGCGTTTCTATGATGGGGCTGACCAACGCTATGGCTAGAATGCCGTGTCGAATAAAACTAGTCACCTCTCTGATTCACGTAAAGATATAGGATGAATCATAAATATAACCGTAAATATCGATAAGATAGATAGATAGATAGATAGATAGATAGATAGATAGATAGATAGATAGATAGATAGATAGATAGATAGATAGATAGATAGATAGATAGATAGATAGATAGATTAAAGGGGCTCTGCAACACCTCTTGAACATAGCCAGAAAACGGTGCCAAGCAGTCATGGACGATCCTTTCGGCATGCCACAGAAATATTGTTGCACTGCACGCATCAGAGAATTCAGAATTCTGTTCCAAAGTACCGCTCGAGAGCGGTACTTCGTCCAGCGAATCACGCCACTGGTGGGGCACGTTCTACCTGATGGTGGTGGTGAAGTTCTTGTTGCTACGTGCGGTTCTGCCTGATCCTCTTAAGGTTCACGCGAGATCGCGTAGAAGTGCGGTGCAAGTTAAAGATGTCAGAAAATACAATGAATTCGAATCAACTTTGCATGCACGAAGAATCTTGCGACGCGGAGGCGCCATGCATTCGGAGGGCCCATTACATTTCCGTGAATGACACGCGACACCTCGATTAACATGGAAACTGACGTGCCGAACGGGCGACGAACACTTCAAACGAAGTTTCTGGTTTATAGTTTCCGTAAAGAAAGTTGTTACCAAAAATTAAGCTGTTACCAACCAACCAATAGTTTCCGTTGCTCTCACGTCGTAATTGTATCGAGTGGGTCTTGCGGTTTTCGCCGGGATCTGTAAACTCGGACCGCAGAGCGTACACTCAACAGGCCCGCCGTTGCGAAAAGCAATGCGAATCCTTGGCATCTTCGGCGCCCTCGAGTCAGGCCAAGCACATTTGCCCATTCACCGAGCAAGGCTCCTCCAAGAACTAACCGGCAGAGCGTGTGCTGCTTCAGTATTTATTAGGTTCCTCGGCCGGAAATTAAGATGTCGCAACGCTCCAGGCAACACTTGTCGTTATACTGCCTGTGCAGTGCACGCCACTCTTGTTTTCAGTATATGTCCACATAGTGCTCGCCTGATCTATAGTGTTGTATAGCTGTCGGTATATGCTCATCAGACAGCGGTCGTGTACCCTTGTCGTTTATGTATAGCTCGCGTTCCGCGAAGAGATCGCTGGAAACCGAGGGTGCCTTACAGAAGGTGTGTGGCAAGACAGCGAGGTCAATCGAGAACAACGACCACCACGGACACTGTGAGAAGGTCCGCGCGGTCTTTACTGGCTGGAAAATCCGCCTGCAGGTGTCCCGAAGAGCTGGTTGAACTTACGTGCAGTGCTGATTAAGTGTTAATTGTAAACGTATATCCTATTTTGCGCTATACGAATTTAGATTAGGTATATTATTCGATGCTGATGTTGTGTGACGACTATATACTGCTAAATAATGTTCGTGTTCATGCTTGACGTATAAGAACAAGCTGTTCTTACGCTATATGGAGTTTTAGCGTGTACGGTAAACCGTATACGCAAAGGCTTACCGGATACCGCATAGCGTATAGCGTTGTTTTTTTACAGTCAAGTGGCGCCAGCTATGGGTTGATAAACAGAACAAGCAAGACCGCGTGATCCCGGCGGCCACTCGCTAAGCCTACAGGCTCGACAACTTGAGTGTCGCGCTCAGAAACGGTGCCGAATTATCAGGGATGCTTTACTGTCGAACCTTAATGATGCAAAGCTAAAGAAAATACAACCGTCAATTCGCAAATCGAGGGCTACACGGCACGCGACGACCACTCGAAAGATTCGAAGCGGAAGGCGTACGCTCCGGCTGGTCGGCCATGTTTGCACATGCGCTGTTTGCACCCGGTAAACCGCTCTACGGAAAGTGTCTTGCGTATTACGGCTTACCGGGCAAAGTAAAATTGCCTATTATAGCTTACCGCTGTGTATAATTCATACGTTATTGCGGCGACTAATGCGAATATATCACCGGGGCAGACAATTTGATAAAAAAAGAGAGAGAGAAGAGGGGGGCCGAGCGAGCTGGCAGTAGTACGACGTTCCAATATATACTGCTTGTGCCTACATTGTCATACTTGTACTAAGCACCGGTTAATGCCTTATGTTTTTGCGCGCGTCGATATGTGGCGTTAGTAAAGGACACAGACCTATAGCCAAGCCGATTTTTTACTGTTTGTCTCCACCCCTCTAATATGAACATTATGTGTATATAAAGAAAGTTCAAATTTAAACCAACGCGTGACCTCGAGTGCCGTTGCAATTCACGTTGCCACCAACCCCGAGAAAGATTCTAAGAACCGACGTATCCGTTCCCCGAAAATTAGTCCAGAAAAGCTTGGACAATTAGTTTTTAGGCCTTTTCGGTACACTAGTAAAACGGCAGCAGTGGTCCAGACAACGAGACAGAGCCAGGGGTTCCCGAAACAAAACAAATATATCATCAATATAATAGGCAGTTACACAAAAAATGCACAAACACTGCTCTGCCCAATAGAAATATGGATGGGTTACAACACAACACACTATCTAACACCAAATATACAAGGTCATGCATTGCATGCAGAGAATAAAGCACAAAAAGAGTTCTATTCACCACGGTCACTCGAAGAGCCCTGCATCCGACATGAGGCTTGCTGGTCGATCTCAACGGTAGGTCCTTGGAGTAGCGCCGTTGAAGAACTTCTTCCGTCTTGGTTCACTGTGTCACAACAATTCACTAACAATCGACTACTGTCAAAAATTTCTCGCTGTGCGCGATTTCCTTACATTGGCTTCGGCTGGTCTTCTAGAAGATTTGGCGCCGATCACAGCAAGAGGAAATATCTACGTTATATAAACTCATTGCTCATCCCTCGACGACCGCGATTACCGTCGGTCCGTACTCTCTCGCTTCCTCCTTCTCTCTGTCTCTGACTATGTGCGCTCACCCGCTGCGAACCGATGACTCAACGCTACGGTCTGGAACTTTCGGGAAAACATAATCGCGTCGTGCGGATTTTTGGCCAGCCCTTGTGTGGCGTTAGGCGCGTTGGGGCTTACGCTGCGCGCTCCGTTTTCTTCGCGGGGTAGTATGCGGTTCGGAGTCCTCAACAAGATGGCGCGCTTCTTGACGATGTGGGCGCTATTCTGTGACACGTACACTTAACAGGCCATAAGACCGACAGAGGAAGTGTGCATGTACAAGTAAAGAGAACCTCGCATATGTACCAGCGTCTGTTGAGAGCCTGCCTATTTAGTGAGAATCATATTCCCTTTGTTTTTATCACCCTTGGCTCTGACTCGGTCTCTGAACCACTGCTGCCGCTGTGCCTGGGCACCAAATTTGAGGGACCTAAAAACCAAATGGCCAAGCCTTTGTGGGGTCGTTTTCGGGGAATTGATATGATCGGTTTTTGAAAACTTTCCCGGCGATTGCCGCATGTGCTTCGTAGCTCGGGATTGGTGACGGCCTTGTCAGTGTTCAAATGCATCGTTGGGGTGTTTCCGTGTGTTTTGCGTGTATAAAGTGCCGTCATGGAACGGACAACCAGCCTCGTGAATTTGGTGGACCACTTATACGTTCCGAGCCTAAACATCATTCCTTTCGAGCCACTCATGACAGAGACTAGCTCGCTCAGTGTCTTATTCACGAACGCACGCGCTCGGCCAGACATACGGCCGGATAATTAATCAACCGAGCAGCACAACCTTCATTACTAAACCAGAAGCGCGCGCAGTCAGAAGCTCTCTCGCTAACCAACCTTCCATTCATACAGGCTCGATGAAAAGACACGACCGTACGACATTATAAAGGCCACATAAATGCGGCAGAAAGGGGGAAAGAAAGAAGAGAATGAAGGAAAGAAAGAAAAACCTGAGTACAGTAGAGCATGCAGAACTCGGAGAATGAACACTGGCTCTGCTATTTCGAGAAAAGGATAACGTGAAAGGAAAAAGGATAAAAACGTGAACACCGACATTCAGTATTCCCTCTGCCTTTTGTTGTATTTGTTATTTTCTCTCTCTCTCTCTCTCTCTCTCTTGCTTTTTTATCGCTCTTCGATTCCTTTCTTTTAGCCCTTCCTCTCTGCTTCTTTTTCATTGCTTTTTTTTTCTTTTGCTTCTGCTGGCCACCTAGAAAGTCAGCTACGCTTATTACATGTTTTACTTGCCCACTTAGACAGAGACATAATGGACAATAATTGATGACATTTTAACCGTTGCGGACAGGTGAATTAATTGACTTAGCCGCTTTGCGGATGATGCCATAAAGAAGTGAAATGGAAGACGCGAAAAACAGTAACGCTACGCTTTGTTGAATGTCTTTTTAGATCCCCTAAAGGAAGCGTTTACGATACCACAGGAAATTCACCGCAGCAAAGGTGCTTGCTTCATTGTTTAATATTTCCGTGTTTTTCTTGCTACTGCAAGAACTGGCGTATAGAAAAGAAATAAATTTTAGTCATTCTTCGTTTGGAAGGCTATAGTCGCAATGTTGTTCCATGAGGGATTTCTGCTCCATGCTCCTGACACTGCACTTTGCCGGACACCGCCCCGCCATCTGCAACGGCGGAAGCGAAGTTCTGGGCAAGACATCGGGATCTGGCCCTTTTAGCAAAAATAAGTGAGCCGGCGGCATAGAAACCATAGGCGCGCATATTATCGTGTGCGCTGCCTTCGGGTCTACCATCACCGATGGCAAATGTGGAAGGCAGCGCGAAACTTTCGAGAATAAAACAGAGGGAACGCTTGTGCTGCCGCGTCGACAACTCGAGCCGGGGATGACTGGCTGGTTTGGGCGTCGGTCGTGGCTCGTTTACGCAGATGCATTTATTCCGCATCCATGCGTTGCTGTCGCATTCAATGCTTCGCTCCCCCTGGGGACACTGTGCAGGATGCTTACTATACATGAGATCCAAGAGCGCTGCCCAGCTTATATTTGAAAATGCTTATCGCCTGGGACTCTTTATTGCCAATTTTCGTTTCTTCGTGTTCGCTACAGCTTTTAAAGGGCCCCAAACCACCCCCGACATTTCTTTGAACATTTCAAGTTAACACGCGCATCAACTTTAGAATGGCGCAACGATGAACGATGTCAAATGCGGCAGCGCTATATAGTGCGGGGTTCGGGCCACCTTGCCTCCAAAGATGAAGTCTCGAGCCGCCGGTAACTCAACAACAGACGTTTATTAAAAAGAACTCTGAACACTGTTAAAATAACTCGGGAACACTGTGAACGTCGAACAAGTACACGAGGGCACACGCAGTGTATTCCCTTCACCTTCGCCCCGACGGGGCACATGCCTTCCGCGCACACCGCAGTCCTTTCCCGACTCACACTCACCACGCGTACACCACTCGCGCCCGTACACTATAGCGACTGCCTTGGCAGCGCTTCAGCTGTCGCATTTAAGCAGAAACCGCATGTACGCGATTTTGTGCGCGACCGCGACGAACGACGCTACCGATGTGCCCGTCGCAGTGCTCGTCGCCTGAAAAATCAAACCTCGTGCAAGCGGCGGCTCGCGAGATACATCAAGCGACGGCTTCCCGGTGTTGCCAGCTACTTTGTACCAAGACTGGGGTGATGCACGCAGTAATAATAGAAACTCGACTGTTCAGTCGTGCAAAGCCGTGCAAAGTTAGTGGGTGTATTATACTAGTTTTGCTACCTTTTGGTGTTCGGTAATTCCTCACATATGATTGCAAGCGCGCTTGTGTGAGAACCGGCAGTGTGTCACTCATGTACAACTTGTACCGGCCGGCTGCTTCCGGTTGGCTGTCGCTCGTACGACTTCCGGGCGACAAGCGACCGTTTCTAGATTCCCGAAAACCGAACGATCGACCAAGCTGTCACCAAACCCGTGCTCTGAGGCACGGGACGCGATCGCCGGAAATAATTCCTAGAACCAAGGCATAGGTTCCCCGAAAAAGATCGCACGAAAGCTTGGACAATAAGATTTTTGGTCCCCTTCAGCACACTAGCAAAACGCCAACAGTGGTTCAAAGACCGAGTCAGAGCTTAGGGTGATCAAAAAAAAAAAAAAAACATATTCTCGTCAAATAGGCAGTCACACTAAACGTACACAAACACGGCTTTTACAAACTCAAACACAGATGGGTCGCAAAGTTACACAAGGCCAACCAACACGAACAAGCTCATGCCCTGCAACAAAGAACAAAACACAAAAGAGTCCTATTCACCAAGACACTCGGCGTCTTCTCAGTTCGAAGCTTGCAGGTGGCTTGTCAGCTGGCGACTGAGTCACGCACGACTTCTTGCTTCTTCTTTTAACTTGCAACTCTTCTACTCTCTTCTTCCTCGCGGCCCGTGTCCGACTGCTTTTATAGCCCTGGGAGAGCGCACTGGAAAGTTCCGCCGGGCCACGTGACTCAAAGCACACACAGTTGGGAACCTTCTCGCCCATTCTCGGACCTTCTTCGTTGGGGAGAGGGGGGGCGCCTCTTTCTCTCTCTCACTGCGCGAGGAGCGTCGGTGTGTACTCTCCACCTCCTCTCTCTCCTTACGTCTGTCCCGCGCGCGCGCTCGCCGCGATAAGAAAGCTTCCACAATATTCTCGCGTTTTGTAGACGCGGCGTGACTTCGGGCGCCTCCTCCGGGCGCCGCTTTTCTTGTTGTTGTTTTGGTCTTTCGACGCCGGGTTTTACTTCGAAATAGGCACTATTTTGTGACACAAGCGACCCGTCCCGCGACGGCCAATTTCGTCATATATGGCTTCGCTCGTCGCGTTCGCGCACAAAAACGCTCACATGCGGTTTCGGCTTTACAGCAAGCGAGTTGCGCAGCCGCTGGACGGAAAGGTTAACACGCATCGCCTGTGCGTAGCACGTGTTGTCCTGGGACCAAGTTGGCGATGGGCGTCCCTCTCATAATAGTTATGTAGGCCTTAGCACTAGCAGACACCTTCAATGATCTGTAATGTACGCGTCTTGGTGCTGGAACTCGAAAGCAACGTCGCCACCCGTATATTTTCCTTTTGCGCCGTCTTCTGGCTTACCGGGGGTCTTCGCAAGATTCGTGTTATTGGTATAGCTAATTAACTAATGCGAGAAAAATTGATTTTCGCTTTAGTGTCCCTTCAAGCAACCTTTTTACCACCTGGCACATTTCGCCACACAGCTCCCCCCCCCCCCAAAGGTTGTCTGTTGCAGCATGTTGCACACATAACGGCGCCAACGCTCGCTCTTCGGTAGAGCAACGTTGGGAGCCCGAATTACGAGGAGAATAGGTTATTAACGGTGGAGCTCGGGCGAGTTGGTAGCACTCCTGACACCTCTGTGTGTCCTTTTTCCTGTTAGTATATGCACTGCAAAAGCTTTCATAGAGTACTTACTCTAGGACTCCTGCGTGCCGCGCAGATCCGCCAACGTGTCCGGCAAGTCCGTTCACATTACCACCATAGCCTATTCTAGATCACTCTAAACGCAGTGGCTTGGTTGGATGGATGAGCTCCGTGCTTGTAGTTCTTTTTACACGTAGGCTTGCTCCTTATCAATTCCAATCCATGGGATCAAACGGAATGAACTAGCGCAAGAGAAGGCAAATAGTGCGAGATGGCTTCTTCCCGCAGTGCCACGGCAGTGGCAGTGTGCACGGAATATGCCGATGATTATAGCGCCCCTTTAATTGAGGGTCTCCGTTTCCACGACGACCGCCTAGGATTGCGATAGCATTCCAAACCGACCGTCTTTTTCCTTCTTGATCTAAAATTCGGGTTTAGCCAACTTGAGCATTTGTCAGTAAAACGGCCTCTCTCTCTCTCTCTCTCTCTCTCTCTATTTTCTTCAAGGATGCCGCCAGGATTGGTCCAATCAATTTTCCAGAGAACTGGCGACCGAATCGCAACGAGCGCCTGACGTGCTGCAGAACGTGGCGAGAAATATAACGCGAAGCGGTTCGGGCGTCCGCGCGGCTGTTAAAAGCCGACCGTCTTCGCAGCTGCCACGCCGACTGCGCGCGGGAGAAGAAAGATGGTAGACAGCAGAGAAAAGCTGCAAGAGAAGCGTTGCGGGAGATGCCTGCCCGGCTTCTTCGTTCGCGGCTACAAATGACGAACGCGAGCTCGCCGCCGTCTTGGCTGGAAGCCCCGTCTCGGCTCCGGCTCTTGTTTTTCATTCCATCTCTCTCCACTTATTTCTCGGCACGCGCTCTCTAGGAAAGGGGGGGGGGGGGGCGAGAAAAAGAAAGAGGAGCCGCGCATAGCCTTCGCAACGCCTTGAGCATCGGTGAGCTCGCAAAGCAGGCGCGCGCCCGACAGCGTCATTCGGCGGGAAGCAGTGCCTGTACGGAGAGGCGGCTTGCGCTAATGCACACGCGGATTACGTTTTCCAGCCCACGTTTGCTTGCGGTGAAAATATATATAGCAGATTCTTAGAATAAAACGAAGGGAATGAGGGTGAATAATGCACGATAACTGTCTCTCAGGGAGGACTCCTCAAACGATACACTGATGGGGGACGGGGAGGATATTGCGGTGAAAAGCACAGTTTGATGGCGGCAATGAACCGCGATGAGGAGGGTCCGCGGTTGTGCCGGAGCAGAACTGTTCGCATCTCACTGTGCGTTTCACGGACAGAGGCTTCAAAAAGATGTCGTGGGAAAAGGGGAGCGCATAAACGGCTATAGTCCACCCTGACCACGGTTTAAGAAGTAATATTTCTTACACCATCACCCTGCCCTCCTGTAAACGATGCTTTCAACTTTTCCTCCTTCTTCCAACATCCAGGCTACTTTATGCAGAAAAGATCGAATGGCGTCGCCGAACCGCGCTGGTCCGTGCAGTGACACTATGCATTGCCTCGTTCCCATCACATCCCAGGCGCGTGCTGCGTGTAGGCCGGACACACTCATGTGATGTCGAATTAAGGAGAATGATAACCGCAGCCTAACTTCGTCTTAGGCCCCGAATTCACACGGCTACTAACGAAACTTCGTCTCCGATAAAACGCTTATAGCGGTACGACGCGTTTCTGTAAACAGCGCATGCGCTTGCCTTGCGAAAACGGGGCCGACCACCAGGGGTTTCCTCAGGAATTAACATTAGAGGGTATGTGTAAATTTCGAGAGGGATCTAAAGCGGCGGATTTTTTTCAGCGTACTACTGTCACCTATCCCCAGCTATGAGGTAGGGGACGCAATCGCCAGAAAAATATCCAAGAACCGACGTATCAGTCCCACGAAAGCTTGGACAATTAGGTTTGGGGCCCCTTCAGCACACTAGCGAAACGCCAGCGATGGTTCAAAGACCGAGTCAGAGCCAAGGGTGATCAAACAACACAAACATATTTGTCACCAAACCCGTGCTGGGAGGTACGGGACGCAATCGCCGGAAAAGGTCCCAAGGACTAACTTATTAATCCCCCGGAAATAATCCCACGAAAGCTTGGACAATAATGTTTTTGGTCCCCTTCAGCGCATAGCAAAACGCCAGCAGTGGTTCAAAGACCGAGTCAGAGCCAAGGGTGATCAAACAAACAAATATATTCTCATCAAATAGGCAGTTACACAAAACGTACACAAACACGGCTTTTACAAACTCAAACTCAGATGGGTTACAAAGTTACGCAAGGCCAACCAACACGAACAAGCTCATGCACTGCAACAAAGAACAAAACACAAAAGAGTCCTATTCACCAAGACACTCAGCGTCTTCTCAGTTCGAAGCTTGCAGGTGGCTTGTCAGTTGGCTCGTGGAACGGCGACTGAGTCACGCACGATTTCTTGCTTCTTCTTTTTACTTGCAACTCTTCTACTTCCCTCCCCTGCGGCACGTGTCCGAGTGCTTATATAGCCCTGGGAAGCAGTGCTAGAAGGTTCGGCGCGGCCCACGTGACTCAAAGCACACACAAGGTTGGGAACCTTCTCGCCCATTCTAGGACCATCGTCGTTGGGGCGGCGCCTCTTTCACTGTGCCTCTCACTGTGCGAGGAGCGTCGGTGTGTACTCTCCGCCTCCCCTCTCTCCTTACGTCTGTCCCGTGCGCGCGCTCGGTGCGATAAAAAAATATTCTACAATATTCTGCCCTTTTGGAGACGCGGCGTGACCTTGGGTGCCTCCTCCGCGCGCCGCTTTCTTGTTGTTGTTGTGTGCCTTCCCTCCAGTTCGATTCCGGGTTTCTAGCCGAAATAAGCACTATTTTGTGACACTGCCCCCACTTTAAGATAATTATGAAATAATATTCAAAAACACACAAAATAGTGCACACACAAAATTAACCACACAAAGTTCCACAAGACCCTCTGACAAGCAATAGCACACAAGTCCACATGAGAGTTCAAACACATGAGTCCACACTCTTGACGTCGCGACACTTTCACAATGAATCGCGCACACACAAGTAATACAATAACACTCAATACATGTATTTTCCCAAAGTCTACAAAATATTCACATGTAACACACACACATCGATACATGGAAACGCTCTTTCACCTAACGTAAATAATCACAACACATGAACCTTTGTAGCAAGGGAGGAAGCGAGAAGCCGTGACGGCGGCCAACGTAGGCCGTGCCGTCGTCGCTACCTTTTATTCGCCTTAGATGAACAAGTGCGGAGCGGAGCGGCGGGCTGCAGCGTCTCGTCCAGCCGTGGGCGTGAGCTCGTTCTCATCGTCGTCGTGGCTCGCGACCTCGAGCCACGCGGCACGAGCTCCGCGAGAGGCGCGGCGCGGTTAGCGCGGTGGTGGGAAAACGATGATGATGATGAGCGTTCATTGAGATGACGCTACAGATTACTCCCCCCGCAGAGATGAACCCCAAATGAAAAGTATAACAATGTGCACTATGTACAAAGCTGTTAACGAAAACTCAAAAGGTCCGTGGTCAGTCCAGGTCGCAGGAGGAAAAGGCGCAGGGTCCTTATGACAGTTCAGGCGGACGGCACTGGGAGTTGCGTAGAGGACGAGGGGCACGATAGACAGACAGAGGTGGCGGGAACGATGAAACTCGGCAATTTCGCGGTAGCAGGAGGTAATCATCGCAGACGCGGGTGTTGTACTGATTGCACACGGTTGGCGTGTAGGCAGATGGTCGTCCAAGTGGTGCGGCAACGTTAGTGGAGTGTGGAGTGCTTAGGCACGTGTACCTGCGCTGAAACGACGCAGATGACTGTGTTGTGCGGCGCTTAGAGTGCCTGCAAAAGTACGCATGTCGATGAACGCTGGAATACTCTGGAGGCAACTGCATGAAACGCACTGGACAAACAGGAGCCGGCGATATCACAAGCGACGGTCCTGTGCGCCGGTTTGTGATAGGCTCGCGGTCGGGGTGCGCTGAGTTGATCGTAGGCGCCGAGTGTGTCACCGAAGTGTCCCGGGCAGCCTGGGTCAGGGTCACATGAGATGACGCGCAGATTGCAGGGAGATCCGGTGGCGCACTAGTGGTCCCTGAACCACCTGGTGTAGACGGCGCCAGAGACGTGTGAAAGATGGCGTGAGTTTCAGCTGAGGGCGTGAGGTCATCGTGCGTGGGAGGTTACAGGAGCGGCGCAGGAGGCGCATTGTTGTCAGGTGTCTCCGCTTTCGTAGCGACGTCACGGAAGAGCGGCGGGAGCTCGTGATGCGCCGGCTCTTCGACTACGGACGACATAGAAGCGGATAACGACTGCTGCTGCCATGGAATAACTGTAGTCGAGGGGTCGTTGCCGAGGTTGGATGGCATGGATGTTGATGTCGCCGGAATCGGATGGCTAACAGCAAGCGACGTGATGTACGCGACAGAACTCATAGCGAGTGTCCTGTCTGCCGGCGTAGTATTTGCGGTGTCGCTGCTGTCGCTGAGGTCGCCGACCGTCGAACAAGTCAGGTTACGTTCGAGGGATGCCGGAACCTGGGATAATGCAGGTGGCGACGTCTCCAAGGGGCTGGACCGCTCAGTTGATGGCGCGATTGAGCAGTCAACACGGTCTACCTCGACGTCGAGCATGAACTCGCTGAGGGATGAACTTGAGGTTGGCCGTGATGTACCACTGGTCGTAACAGGTTTCGGAAGCGGGTCAGAAGCGTCGGTAGGTCGCGGGCTGGCGACAACTGTGCACTTCGTCGCAGCTGAAGCGAAGTACTCCGAATATGGGGGGCAATATGGCTCACCGTTGTAGGCCAGCACTGCAGCGCGGAGAGCGTTGTAGGGCCGTGGACTGGCCGATGATGCCGCCGCGAGGTATTGCAGATCAGCCGGTAGGGTGCTGAGGAGGAGGGCGTGCTTCGTAGGCTCGTCCGTGATGCCGTTTATCTCTAGCACTGCATCGAGCCACGCCAGGTGTCCTCGTTGACCCGGCTTGAAGGGTCTCAAGGGCGGGTGGAGACGCGGGAGCATGACAGCGGGCCGCTCGGCGGTAGGCTTGTCCGGGTCACCACTGCAGAGAGGGAGGAAGCGAGAAGCCGTGACGGCGGCCAACGTAGGCCGTGCCGTGGACATCTAGGTTTGGGATCTCGAGACTGCCCTTCGTTTACGCCGCTGTTTGTTCTTTTTTCTTTTCTTACGGGTGAATCTTGGCGTTAGCTGTTGTTGTGAACACACATTATCCACTTATTCGCAACGCTCTGCTGGCTCCGATGCGATTTGCCGTCCTTTCTCATGTCTGTCGATCTTCGGAGTTTCCTTGCACAGCGTTTTATTCCCATTCTCCGAACTTGCGCCAAAAGTTGCGCTGTTAGCGCGCACCTCAGTCTGACTGTATTTCACTCCACGGTATCACGGTTGTGGCAGCCTCTCGCCGTTCGCGAGTCTCCTTTGCTTCAATTAAAGCTCGTGCCGAATTCTTCTCGGAGTCCGGCATTACAGAACGCTCAACAGGCTTCTCTGGGAATTGAGTTCGAGCTGCAGCTGCTGGTGGTTCCCGACGAGGTTCATTCCTCGGCTCTTCATATCGAGGCTTCGGATCGTTAGGGCCTTGTGCACCTTTGATGTTTCCCACGATCAGATCATAAAGTGAGTTCTCCATACACAGAGCCGTAACCATCCCACTGTAGTAGGGGGTTTCCACCTTGATCCTCGCTTCAGGGAGCCTCCGCGCCGTACCGTCGATTAGGCAAACGATACCTTTCGCGCCTGTGAGCTCGTGGTTCCGGACCAAATTCCTTCGCACAATCACTGTGCTGCTGCCAGTATCTCGTAGCACGCTTACACGCCTTCCTGCTACTTTTCCATTAAAGTACTGGCATATTCTTCTCCAGTGTTCCTGGGCGTGTGGTCGTTATGGCACCAACAATCGGAACTTTCTTTCCGTCGTTAAGTTCCAAGAAGCCTTGAACCTTTTCATCGTCTTCCTGTCTCGCCGGGACATATACACACGACACCTGCTGAACCTCTTTCACTTCATTCCGACACGTGTCAGCTTTGTGACCGGTCTGCCCACATTTAAAGCACTTCACACTGGGGCGAGAAAAATTTGTTCGGCAGTCACTAACACGATGTCCCAGCCGATTACACAGGAAACACCTCCTAACAGGTTTCGGAGGGTTTCTTCTTTCCTCAGGTGTCGATTGTTTCACATCTTCCAGTCTCTCTCTTCTGATATTGCCAAGATTGGTGCCTCCTGGCGCTTCCAAAAATTGGTCTGCTAATTCCAGCATGTCACTGAGAGACTGGGCTTTTCTGTCTTTCAGATAAAGAAACAGGCTCGGGTGGCAACTGACGAGAAATTGCTTCTTAATAAGGAGTTCTCTAAGCGCACCGTACTCCTGCTCAATACCTGAGAGTTCAGCCCACCGATCAAAATAGTGGCTCAGTGGCGCAGCATACTCCGCAGCAGTCTCTCCATCGCCGGGCTTTCCCGTCCTGAACTTGTCTCGGAAGCCTTCTACAGTAAATCTGAATCGTTTCAGCAAAGCAGTTTCAACCCTTGAATAATTGGAGGCATCCGCAGGCGTCAACCTGCCGTACACGCTGAGCGCTTCGCTGCTCAAACAAGTACTCAACGCCGTTGCCCATTGCTCCTCCGGCCAATTCTGACTTCTAGCAACGGTTTGGAATCTGTGCAAGTAGGCGTCTAAATCATCCTTCCTCTCATCGAACGCCACAAGCAGCTTGCTTGGATTCAGTCGGAACGAGTACTCTTCTCTTTCCGTGCTGTCGACTCGAACAGGCGCGTCAACGCGCTATTGCGATCGGAGACGTTCAAGCTCCAACTCATGCTGCCTTTGCCTTTCTCTCTCAGCCATCTCCGCTTCTCTTTGTCTTTCCCCCTCAGCCATCTCCGCTTCTCTCTGTTCTCTAATCTGGCGCTCATTCGCCTCTCTTTCTTCTTTTGCTCTTTCAGCTGCTAGCCACTCCTTCTCGATCTCTGCTTGCATTTCTCGTTCCTTCATTTCTCTTTCTCGTTCCTTCCCTTGTCTTTCTTGTTCTTTGACTTCTCTCGCTTATTTTTCTTTTTGGCTAACCCACTTCCCTAACTCAGCTCCGGTTAGGCTCATCTTTTCACCAAGGGCAATCAATTTCTCAAAATCCACAGTGCCCTTCCAAAAAATCTAGCCGCGTGCACAAGCAAATATCTGCCTATACCTCAACTCTCAAAATATCTCTGCACACAGGTTAGTGAGAACGTGGTGTACCACACAATATCGTCTACTCACACAACCCAAGGCTCGTCCTCCGTACTTTGAACACACTTAAGCGCCAAAGAAGTCCTAGTCGCGGACGCCAGAAATATTGTCACCAAACCCGTGCTGGGAGGTACGGGACGCAATCGCCGGAAAAGGTCCCAAGGACTAACTTATTAATCCCTCGGAAATAATCCCACAAAAGCTTGGACAATAATGTTTTTGGTCCCCTTCGGCGTACTAGCAAAACGCCGGCAGTGGTTCAAAGACCGGGTCAGAGCCAAGGCTGATCAAACAAAAGAAATATATTCTCATCAAATAGGCCGTTACACAAAACGTACGCAAACACGGCTCTTCACAATATAAACAGAGATGTGTTACAACTTTACACGAAACCAACAAATACGAACAAGCTCATGCACTGCAACAAAGAATAAAACACAGAAAAAGTCCTATTCACCAATAGGGATAGTCGATTAAATTTTTAGGGGCGAAGCTCCTTAAGCTGTGGGTCGGTTCTCACGCGTCGTATCGTGTAACCTACACCACTCACAATACCTTGCAACGCCATGCAACGCCGGGAGGCTCGCGCTCGCCCTCGCCGCGTGCCTCCCGGCGCGCGAGCTCTCTCACTCCTCCATCTGCTGTCTTGTGAGAGAGAGAGAGAGAGAGCGAAAGGCGCGCGTTGACTATGGAAACTCTCTTTCTTAGATGAACGCTCTACGAGCTCGCTAAGAAGGAGAACGCGCCCTCACCCGCGAGAGACAACGTTGGCGCAGGCAGCGTCTTCTAGCGAGTTTCTTGATAGAGAAATACCGACTGCTCGCGCTAGAGAACCGTTCACCGGCCATATATAGGCACTGGATCTTCACTTGCAATGAAGTGCCGGTGGAAGATATCACTTGTGCGCAGTTGAACCATAAGGGTTCGTAGCGTGCGCGTTAACTAAATTAATCCTGAACTCGGCACGATCTACGATGAACCTCCCGAGCTTCGCCCACTCATCATCATTCACTCCGTGGATATGCTGTGAATTTTTAATCGATTAATCGTTAATCGTTCGTCGATTTAGCCTTTCATCGATTAATTGTTTTCGCTGTGATGTTTTCATTTATTAATCGATTAATTGGCATTTTTTATAAGTGCTTGAAAATGATGCCTTGTTGTTTGAGAGGCGTTGCTTGTGTTTGATATCGACATAAGTTATCCGACGCGCTAGAGATGACATGTGCGCAGTAGAGGCTGCGTGAAAATTCGCACTTTCGCCCACTGAACGTAGGGAGCCCGTCGTCTTTGGATGTTGCCAAGGATCCAAGATTCCGTGAGTGGCCATGATCCAAGGACGACTGGGCAGCAGGTCGTATTTCGTCGAAGTCTGCCTACTAGAGCGAACCGAAATTGGAGGCGCTTTCGACGACCACACTAGTTGGAAAGTCGCACCGGAAACACGCAGTGTGGCCGAGGGTGAGGCAATCTTGAGAAAGTTTTAAAGAAAGGAGACGAGGAGGAAAGCAATGTTAAACAGGCTCGCTCTTGTAGGGATTGCAACATTTCTCTGTTTGTCCGTTTGACATTGTGGAAGCCGTCAATGATACTATAACCACGAACCGACGTGACCTCTTCCTTGAACACTCATGCGAGAATGTACAGCAACATGCTGGTCTCAAACCAGTGTCGTACGCGTTCTTCCAAAACAGGAACGAAAACTCGTTCCTCGTTCCTTCACAATTTTGTAACGAGTTCCCGTTACAAGTTCCTTTAATAGAACAGAAACGCGTTCCAGTTACATTTTACAAATTGGAACCTGTCGTTACATTAACATTAAATTTGATTCTAAAATTGAAAATTAATCCCGAGGAAAAATAAAGTGAACATATTAAATCTCGCATCGACCTATGTATCTTTCACGAATTTCAACGTCACCGGCGGCCTATTATCTGGAAACAAATAAATAGACAAACGCTTCCAGACAAATCTTATCAAGGAGCAACGAAGATACTACGGACAACACCACTGCAACTTTCTACTTCAGTTCCAATGTGCTTCCACTGCGCTTCCAATGTGCAAATAGGTAGTTACACGCATGCGCCAATGCATGTAACAGCGGTGCATCTGACACTAAAAGCTAGTAATAGACCTTTTGATTTCGGATAGTATACAAAGGCACTGCGCGCAAATACTGGAACAAGATTCCCCGATGTCGTCAGCCGTTCCCGAGCCTAAACGATTTTGCTCAAAATTTTGGAAGCCCTCTCAGCATTTTAATAAACAAATTGGAAGTTCTGGATATATTGCTTTTACATAGTTCTCATCACTTTAAGAATTTTATAACTCTTTTTTAATAATTTCTTTAGGTATTTGTGATATATCGTACTTTTTTGTTAATTATGGCTGCTTTGAATGTATGTCGTCGATGCGAGGAATTTTTGTATTGCTATCTTGTACATTTAGCGCCGAATTAAACAACGCAGGACTGTTTTCTTCTCTCCGTGGCATTATTGGAAAAAACATTATTTCCGTGTTCAATTCGTAGGCACACCGACATTAAGGGAAGGGTGAAATGCTGCTGTGGTACAGGAAATAAATAAGAAAATAAATAGCCTCACATGCATAATTTGACGGGACGCCAACCAAAACTGAACCACACCACACAAGCATAATTGACAGGACAATGGTATACAGCAAATGAGCCTATACAGTAAAGCGGACGGGGTGCGGTGCGTTAAAATATTTGGTTATTCGTGTGTATCTAACCTTTCGGTCGCGTACTTATGATAGCAATGAAACTATAGATTTTAGTAGAAATGAACAGGGCATCACCGAACATAATCAACCAGGTCCGGGTAGCGATGTTAACTTCGCTCAGCATTACAATCACGCACGCACACACGTAACCAGTTCAGCACGCGTTCGCTTTAGCACGTGCGTACATCCTTTCGAAATGCCTTTTGTTTCTGATTTTGCCGAGGGCATAGGGCTGTTGACACTAAATTAAGGCGCGCCCCGTTCCGTTCAACTAAAATACCTCGAAGAGATTACGAAAGGGAAGGGGTCAAGGGCTCGTTCTTTATTTGTTAGAAACAACTTAGTGAGCAAACGGAAGAGCAAACAATGAAGAGATTGACGCACAGTGTGTGACAAGTATGGACAACCATGGCCTTAACAGCGTTCTCAGAACCAATGCGGGGAGAGGCGATATAGTAAAGCACGCGTTGGCAGTGCTTTAGTTCTGAGGGAGTCTTGGCGGCAGGATCATATATGGGACGAAAGGAACTTCGCTGTTGCATGCAGTTCCTCCCGCGTTGCCGTACATCATACAGGGCTGCTTGACTGCCGGAAACTACTTGTCCAGCGGCCGAAGTAAGCGGCCACCACCAAGGAGTAACGGGATACCCTAACATCGTGCGGCTGGAGTGAAGGGGAACCGTCAACCTCGTCGAATCATCGAAACCGCAACAGAATGGCGTTTTCGTTCGTGATTTTCTATGAGAGAGCGATGGTGGTGGCAGGAAAACGGGGACTCCAGGGAGGGCTTGTTGTATCCCAGCCTATCCGCCCTGCATGATATGCTGCGTACGTGCGATGGACGTGGAGTGGAACGTGCATGGAAGGAACGCCGTTCCCTTTGCCGTTCCTCCGTAAATGTAACGCGTTCCCGTTACAGGTCCATCAATCCTAAATGGAACGATGGTGTTCCTTCGTTCCTCGCAAAAGAAACTCGTTCCAGGAACGACATGCCGTACAACACTGTCTCAAACAGGCCATCATTGCAGGTATCTGCGGGAAATAGAGTCACACAAGTTTTTCGTCCCAGCTAGAGTAAACGGCAGCTGATACTGCACAGGTTTCACCTGGTCGCCGACTTAACTCGGCGCTACGCGCACCTTTTCAATCGCGCGTACAGCTCGAACTGTGAGCGCTGTCTAATGTATCGGATTAGAATGTCACAAAATAGTGCCAATTTCGAAGTAAAACCGGGCGTCGAAAGCCCAAAACAACAACAAGAAAAGCGGTGCTCAAGGTCACACCGTGTCTACAAAAAGCGAGAATATTGTGCAAGCCTTCTTATCGCGGCGAGCGCGCGCGCGGCGCAGACGTAAGGAGAGAGAGGAGGCGGATAGTACACACCGACGCTCCTCGCGCAGTGAGAGACAGAAAGAGGCGCCCCCCCAGCAAAGAAGGTCCGAGAATGGGCGAGAAGGTTCCCAAATGTGTGTGTGCTTTGAGTCACGTGGCCCCGCGGAACATTCTGGTGCGCCTTCCCAGGGCTATGTAAGCAGTCGGACACGGGCTGCAAGGAGGGTAGAAGAGTTGCATTGCAAGTAAAAAGAAGTATCAAGAAGTCGTGCTTGACTCAGTCGCCAGCTGACAAGCCACCTGCAAGCTTCGAACTGAGAAGACGCCGAGTGTCTTGGTGAATAGGACTCTTTTGTGTTTTGTTCTTTGTTGCAGTGCATGAGCTTGTTCGTGTAGGTTGACCTTGTGTAACTTTGCGCCCCATCTGTGTTTGAGTTTGTAAAAGCCGTGTTTGTGTACGTTTAGTGTGACTGCCTATTTGATGAGAATATATTTGTTTTGTTTGATCACCCTAAGCTCTGACTCGGTCTTTGAACCACTGCTGGCGTTTTGCTAGTGTGCTGAAGGGGACCAAAAATCTTATTGTCCAAGCTTTCGTGCGATCTTTTTCGGGGAACCTAAGCCTTGGTTCTTTGAATTATTTCCGGCGATCGCGTCCCGTACCTCAGAGCACGGGTTTGGTGACATAGAACACATAGTATTTCGCGACTGTCCTCCATTCGTGCCACAGCAGGAGATGGCGGCTGGCTGACATGGGAGTACAAGCAATAGATGAAAGCTGTATTTCACCCGAAACAGGCGACCATACAGAATTCCCACGTCCTACAATCTCATTTTTTTCAATAGAAATGGACTGGATGCTAGACTTTCGGTACACCAACGCGCAAAGTTGCGGATTGTGAAAAGCGACTATTAGACTTAAATGCAGCTGTGGCTTCTTTCCATTATATATATATTATATATAGTATATATATATATATATATATATATATATATATATATATATATATATATATATATATATATATATGGACTGCAAAATAAAAACTAGGACCGGTAAACGGGATGACGTATCGGACAGAATATACACTCGCAGTAGTCTTTAACCTGTGAATAAAGGCGAGGTGAAAAACGAACGCAGCATGGCCTTCCCGAAGACGAGCCGCACTTTGCTGCGAGCGAAACTAAAGAAACTAAAGAGCGTGTTTGTTTCTGTATGTCTGAGCCGGGATGAGCATTCCAGGAAATCACGGATTTGGCGTGCTGCTGCCGCCGGCGCGAATACGCCTGGGGCTGCTTGCCTGTGTCTGTGCATACCGCCTTCTCTACAAAGCGTCACCCAGGCTAGACGGGCCGTGCTCCACCTTTCCGGCTCTCTCTTTCGACAACCGCGCGCTTTAGCTAAGCGCGCATCTGAAGGGACAATGACGGTCGGCAGCACCACGGGATTATTTCTATTTACACGACGGGGGAATGCATTTCGCTCGAGAAGTGAAAGAAAAAAAATAAAATGGAGGACATTTAAGCTTCGGTTTGAAGGGCAGAAGGCTATAGCGTCATTGGGCCTTGTGCGTGTCGCGTTCTCAAAGAATATTCGTCGGAATTGGCGGCTTCTCTGTAAAATGCTGAAATTATGTTTCCTCGTAAGAGAACTTATTGGGTATAATATGTACATAAATACCCAATAAAGTGGGTGGGGGGACGACCTCCTTTGTAGCTCAGCGGTAGAGCATCGGACGCGTCATCCGAAGGCCGTGGGTTTGGTTCCCACACAAGGCAGGTTTGTCTCTTCGTCCACTTTCCTTTTGCGAATACTCCTAGGTTAGGTTAGGTTAGGTTACCCCACAATCACAATACTACAATTAACTTCCCCTATGCTTTCCTTGGCTTCATTCGACATCGGCGTCATTCGACATCGTCGTGGAAAGGAAGCCAGCAGCTCCGCGGCATATAGCTGCTGCGTCGCACCTGCGACCCGCAACGCGCAAGGCGCGCGCGCGCGCCCGTGTGCTGGTGTCTGTCGCGGCGTTCGATGGGCCGCGAGAAAAGAGGAGCTGCTGCAGCCTCCCCCGTTCCCTCGTAAATCAGGCGCACGACACGCGCGCCGGGGGATCGTAAATAAATGAAAGCGCATAAGGACGGCGCTGCCGCCCGCCGGCCCCGTTTCCTATATCCCCCAGACGTTCTCGCTGCTACGGCGCTGTTTTGGCGTACAGCCGCTGCCTGACTCTGCGCGCTGATGCAATTCGTACGCGCGCACACGCCTCGAGAGCTTCGCGCCGTGGGCTCTTCTACGTGCAAGGTTCTGCAGTGTGCTCTACAGGGCCGGGCTTTCCCGGGAGCCCTTCGGCGGCGACATATGCCGTCATCTGCGCGCATTTTCGTCAGCGACCTGGCCACAATTCCTAGTGCTCTCTTCTTGTCATACCTAAAGCGGTGGAAACGCGTTCGTCAAAGTTCGCGAACGTTTATTTTTTCGACTAACTGAGCGCGTTGTAAATGAAGCAGTTATCGAGAATTCTCGTTTCGTGCGCAGAAAAGGGAAAGGAGGGGGGAGTGCAGCTTCTCCTGGGGGCAGACGCTCTCATGCATGGGTGCGTGTGAACAACAGAACCACGTTTAGACCTCTGCGCGGCATATCATCCCCTTCGTAATCACATTTATTTTTTCTTCAACATATGAACAGCTCCATAGTCTCGTCGTCCGAACACAGGTAAGAAAAAATTGGGGGACCCTTAAGCTTCGCCTTTAAGAATTGAACGCGATAGCGATATCCGGCCCCTAGTGCGCACTTCAACCACTCAGTGCATACTTATTAATATGTGTTGTTACACACACACACACACACACACACACACACACGCGCGCGCGCTACGTATGATACGTACATCAGCGTTGTCACCAAACCCGTGCTATGATGTACGGGACGCGATCGCCGGAAATAATTCCAAGAACCAAGGCTTAGGTTCCCCGAAAAATATCCCACGAAAGCTTGGACAAGAAGATTTTGGTCCCCTTCAGCACACTAGCGAAACGCCAGCAGTGGTTCAAAGACCGAGTCAGAGCCAAGGGTGATCAAGCAAAACAAATATATTCTCATCAAATAGGCAGTCACACAAAACGTACACAAACACGGCTTTTACAAACTCAAACACAGATGGGTCGCAAAGTTACACAAGGCCAACCAACACGAACAAGCTCATGCACTGCAACAAAGAATAAAACACAAAGAGTCCTATTCACCAAGACACTCGGCGTCTTCTCAGTTCGAAGCTTGCAGGTGGCTTTTCAGCTGGCACGTGGAACGGAGTCTGAGTCACGCACGACTTCTTGCTTCTTCTTCTTTTTACTTGCAACTCTTCTACTCTCTTCTGCGGCCCGTGTCCGACTGCTTTATAGCCCTGGGAAGGCGCGCTAGAATGTTCCGCGGGGCCACGTGACTCAAAGCACACACACAGTTGGGAACCTTCTCGCCCATTCTCGGACCTTCTTCGTTGGGCCTCTTCGGACCTCTTTCTCTCTCTCACTGCGCGAGGAGCGTCGGTGTGTACTCTCCGCCTCCCCTCTCTCCTTACGTCTGTCCCGCGCGCGCGCTCGCCGCGATAAGATTCTACAATATTCTCGCCTTATGTAGACGCGGCGTGACATTGGGCGCCTCCTCCGGGCGCCGCCTTTTTTGTTGTTGTTTTAGCCTTTCGACGCCGGGTTTTACTTCGAAATAGGCGCTATTTTGTGACAAGCGTACCGTAGCGTGCACATAACCTCCACAAAAGAACGGGCTGTGCTGTCCGCTGACATAACTGCCAATGTTACGTCCATGAGCCACCATTCGGTCGCCATCGTGCTGTCGACGTTCATGGTTATCCCACGTTAAGCATACACCCACTCATGATCTTTGCACAGAAGCCTTAATCCTATATAGGCGTAAGACTCTGCTTAACGTCATAAAATTCGTCATAGGCAATTCCAGAACCCACTTCTTCGCATGGAACCGATTCCCACAACGCGTGCGATCTGCCGGGTTTTCTCGAATCGTTGCGAACAATCCGTCGAATTCTTGAGTTTCCTTTAAAGGCTCAAATGATGAACAGGGAGGGAAATGGCATCGCCATGGCCGACACTCATAGAACCGTTTTGCGGCGCCCAAGCTTTGATTCGTCTCGTGGCGGTCGCGCGACGGCATGCGTGGACTAAAGTCCCTTCTTTAGTCAGCACTTCTGTCTAAAGGCACCGCAGTACGATTCTATGGCTGACTGGTATTAAGTGGCCGGGGAGTTTGACCACAGCGAAGAAAAAAGATTCTCACCGTTGTACGTGGCGATGAATAGGTGCGAAGCATGCAGCTCCACTAGCGTGAAACCTGGGGCGGTACGATGTATGCAGTGATGCACCGCTAATGGGCAATTCGCAATCCGTCCGCAAATGGTGAAGCTTTGCAAACGAAACCGAGTTGCTTGTCAGCAGATCGTCTTGTGAACATATCTGCTGCAGGTAAACACGCATCATTTTCTTGTCGGCGGCTGTCTTTCGGTTTCTTTAGCAGAGCGCGTCGCAAACAGTTGGCCGCACAGTACACATTTGTAGCGGCTGTGGTGGTACTTTTGCCCGAGCAACGCGCCGGCAGGACGCCACCACACCGCTATCTCCGCTGCGATTCACGCGCTGATGCTAGCGAAGCGCCAACTGCCGGCGCACATTTGCACGACAGTCTGCTTCGATCTATCGTTCCTAGATGACCGTACCACCGCTCCGAACCAACAGTGAAGTGGGAGGTGGGCGGTGTTAATTTGGGAGTAATTTTGCTTTCTAAGCACATTTGCTTGAACAGTGAACTAGACATCACTGACGCTAATTGTAAAGCGGTGTAGTGAAGATATAAGGCCGGATCGTTCCGCGTATCCCGTATGTGTCGGTGGTGTGATAGGTAGAGCTTCCAGTTCCCAGCTCCGCATCCCACGTAGTTGTGATTCCGTGGCGCGGAGGTAGTGTTCCGCGCCGTCACGATGACAGAGCGCACCAATGGCTGGAGGGGGGTCCTTCGACGGGCAGAAGCCGATTTTTTCTCTACCTGAGCATAGTGCAGAAATGCTCCCATGCTTGGATTCCGATCCACCGGTGGTGGTGGTGGTGGTGGTAAGAACGTTATTTGGCAAGTCCGGCAAATTCGTGGCCTTGGCCTCGGCCGCCCCTGAGGAGGTACGGAGACCCTGTCTATACTCCCGCCTCACGGGCTTGCTGGATGGCCCATAACTAGTCTTGTAGGTTTCAGCTGTGCAGCGCGGCCGTCCACCGCGCCGCAGCTTCATCTGAGGAGACTGCATTTTCCCTGCCAATAACTCCGCATTCCCAAAGAATGTGTTTAAGGGATGCGTGAGCCGTGCTGTATAGTTTACAGTTGTCGTCAGAATATAATTTTTTTCCGCCCCTTAACCCCGAACTCGACAGGGCCAAAGCGGTAGACTGGCGGCAGTTGCCGTCCATCTCGTGAGGATATATCCCATTCACCGCTGTGGCCAAAATTAACATGCAGCCATCTACGACCGCGTCACTCATGGAGGGAATGTTTTCTTTTGTAATTAAGCAAGACTTAACATAAATCTCCACTGAAAGCTTTGTAATGACCTCGTGGGATATTTGACTGAGAAATTATTTTGCGAATTCCCAAATGTGCGACTCTCCACTACTCATATTTACTATATACATATCCACAGTTTAATATACCGAGCCGTTTATCGTCTGCTGCGAAAATTTGCGCAGTCTCCGACTTCGATACACTGCGACGACGCGCTTTCCGGATGGGTCCTCGGAAGACGCCGTCCAGCGCGATATATATGTTTTGAACGTTCTCAACCTTCTTTTTGCTGTATTGGCATTTTTCGTTCTTTGATATTATCGCTCTGGTGTGTCCCCCTGTCTCGCCGGTTTGCTCTCCAGTCCGATCCTTTCCCCGGCGGAACCGCGCACGTGTTTGCTCGGGCAGACGTGCCCCGGAGAAATAATTAAAGCCGGCTGCTGGCCCGCTGGCGGCGGTCATGTATGTTCTGCGCCGCGGCGGGCAAGCGAGCGTGCATCTTTCTCTCTCTCTCCCTCTCTCTCCCTTTGCCCGCCCGCTCGCGCCATGTGCTTGCAGAACCGTGCAGCACTGACTATACTATAATACGAAAGGACGCGTGCTTGGGAATGGTGAGCGTTCAGGCACTTCGCACAGCTGCTCCCTCGTACGAACACGTAAGCATACGCATTCGTATGAGTGCCAGTTGCGAACACGTTTGTGGATATGTATGTTCCGAACACGTCGAAGTGCCAGCGTCTCCGGCTGCCAACGCCGCCATTTCATACTTGCAACAACTGAACTAGCGGCCACTACAGAAGGGTGTCACGCATGAAAACTGCCGTGCAGCACAAACTGACAATTTATGACTCCCTTGTTAACGTCGCGGCGTATGGAACGGAAGGGTCGGTAACACGTGTAAAAGACCAACGTGATGGCGTCCGCGAGTCACAACTGAAATGGTCTCAAGTTCGTGAGGAGGTGTCACGCTTGCTGAGTGAGCTGTGAGCGACACAGGGCTTTAGACGTGCGGTGTGTAGGATTTACGCATTGATGAACGAGTGAGGCAATTTCCTACGGCCAGATTTACAAAGCTTCGCTGATGTATAAGAGCTACTTCGAATTAGTCAACTGGCTTCGCTAATAATATTCCAATCAGGGTCGTATATAGGGTTTATTTTGGAAGACGTGGACCGGGTGGCTTGTAGGAGGCGGTAGGGGTACGACCCCTTTCCCCCTGATTATGCCTATGATTCCCAACATCACAGAAGAATTATGAGCGTTTCTGATCGTATACCTTATTCACTTTTTTATTCTTTGCGCCCCAACTTAACGTAACTTATGCGAGCATGCGTTGCCTGCAATGCATAATCTTTGAATCCGAGATTCGTACTCGAAAACTTAAGCGCGCTTGTATGCGAGCGCTCGCAGTGAAGTTGGTGATCTTTGGGGCTATAGAAGGCCAGCTATCTTATTCCTTTTTGTGGCGAAAGGCGCGACTTGTTGGGGCTGCGCACACTGTTGCCATATCTGGTTCCTAAGGCGCGGAGGTTAGTCGGAGCAGTGGGCGTTCTTTTGAAAGCTGTGGGCTGGATTTCCACTGCCACCCAACGTACGGAGAAATAAGCTTGTGTATATCCTCCGTCCCTCTTCAGCCAACAAGGTACGCCTGCCTTTGTTTCATGTCAATGCGTAATTTCCTGCCGCCCAGTGTTTACATTCGCTTTCTCTACCGTGGATATGCCATGGCTGACGAAGGAAGGAAATAGCAAAGAGGGAAAGGCAGGAATGCTAACCAGTGCAGGACAACCGGTGGAAACGGATAGGGGAGACTGAAAGGTTCACAGCAAGGACAGAGAGGAAGCACACATTGAACAACGTCAGAGCCAGTCGCTCCTGCTGTATGGTACGCGACACTGCAGGCTTTCGAAACTTCACCAGCAACTTGGCAATTTCGTCCGTGATAATGTCACGCGATAGCCAGGCAGCTCGGGCGCACATGAAGCACGGTTGCCATAAGGGAATGCCCAACCACGAGCGCGCCAGACCATGCTACCGAGCCCGCTGTGTGTCGCAGATTGGCTTGCGCAGCGCACTTTATAACACATGCTGCACGCATCTCTTCGCTCGCGATTCCCGAGCGCGGAAAGCGTCTTCTCTCTCTCTCTCTCTCTCTCTCTCTCTCTCTAGCAGGCGCCAGCGCGATGCGGGCAGCTCACGAGAGCGACGAGGCGCTTGCGTCGAGGCGGGCAGGGAGCCGTGATGGATCTTCCCGCGAGCTCGCGAACGCGAAATGCACGCATGTCGTAAAACGCCCCGGCGATACGAAGGAGGCAAAAAAAGAAGAGAAAAGCGGTTTGCTCGCTTGGTCGCTGGCTCGCGAGGCGGCCGATATTTCGAGCCCCGACGCGCGCGCGAGAGAAGATACCCGTCTCTGTCGCCGTCGTCGAGCGCCTTGCCTTGCCTCGAGTTTCTTATATATCCCGGCGGCGCGCGGACGCACCGGCGCACGTCTCGATATGCAGGCGCCGCCTTCGATTCTGTGCGCTCCGGTTTTATTATGTTTTCGCTGTGAGGCTCTCTCGTCTCTATCTCGAACGGCTGCTTGGCGGACTTCGCGAAAGCGGCACGAGAGGAGAAAAAGAAAAAGGACGAAAGACCGAAAGAGACGAAAGTGGCGATGCCGCCGCTAGTTTCATCGGTCTTTCGACGTTACTCTTGGGTATTTCTTTTCTAGTGCTTTGTACTTGCATCGCGTCTCCACTTTCTCTGGTCCTTTTTTATCTTTTTTTTTTATGCTGGTGTATGTGGGATCGTGATTACGCGCCCGAAAGTGGGTCACTACGAAGTACGTTATGTCACGCAAACGTTCATCGGGATTGAGAGGTTTGAGCCGGTGCGGACAGTGCACGAGGCGAGAAATACACGATCGAGTGGTTCTCGCACGGGGCCCAGTGAGTGAAATGCCGGAACATGCGCGAGTTGACGGTGCTCAGGGGAAGTGAGGAGAGGGCGAACAGGGAACGTCGCATCAACAAGAGGTCTAGAGTTTGTCAGGTGTGCTACGTGAAGTTGTATGCAGCTGCGAAGACAGCGTCTACTGCATACTGTGCTACCAATGCGTGATTTAGAGCGTCAGTAGAATCAAGCAGTGAAGTGGTTTATACTGATACATCATACTTCGTTAACTCCATCGCCACTAAATTTGTCATTTTATGTTCAAAGTTTGAAAACAATAATGACTGTAGTCTTAACACGAAAGTGTTTTATGCCGGCGTCAACCACGACCCCACTACGTCATTTCCCTAAAAGAAGTGAGGCAGTAATATTTCCACGTAAGAAAAACACGCAGAAATTTTTCCTTCGAAGCGCTGGCAATCGAACTTATACAGCCCCGCGCTCCACGACGAAAGGAGGACCGCTTTCTACCACTGAGCTATCCGGGATTTTTCTTTCTTTTTCTGTATTGCCTTCTTTAGACGTGTGTTCACAGAGTAAAAAAACAAAACAAAACGAAAGCAATTAAAACAATAATATACAGCGAATAACCGTCAGCTGCTGTCGGCTGACCACATATTAATTAAAACTTCGGCATGTGTAACAATTTTTCCATTCTGGAAATCCACGCCGGTACATTCTTCTGATCTTTCTGCACTTCAAGAAAACGCGACACAGATTCGCAAAAGTAATCGCGCACAGATTTGACCACGACGTCTCTATTGTGGGCGGCAGTTCGGGTTTGCCATGTGCTGTGCAAGCCCAGAAGCATAATGAGGTCGTAGGCATGCCATCGCCATTATGAACCGGGAGATTGTCACAAAATAGTGCCTATTTCAACGGGAAACCCGGCGTCGAGAGGGAAGAGAAGGCCCAAAACAACAAGAAAAGCGGCGCCCGGAGGAGGCGCCCAAGGTCACGGCGCGTCTCCAAAAGGGGAGAACATCGTAGAAAATTTATTATCGCGGCGTGCTCGCGCGCGAGACAGACGTAAGGAGAGAGAGGAGGCAGAGAGTACACACCGACGCTCCTCGCGCAGTGAGAGAGAGAAAGAGGCGCCGCCCCATCGGAGGAGAATGGGCGAGAAGGTTCCCAACTTTGTGTGTCCTTTGAGTCACGTGGGCCGCGCAGAACTTTCTAGCGCGCCTTCCCAGGCCTATATAAGCAGTCGGAGACGGGCCGCGAGAGGGGGAGTAGATGAGTTGCAAGTAAAAGAAACAAGAAGTCGTGCGTGACTCAGACTCTGTTCCACGAGCCAGCTGACAAGCCACCTGCAAGCTTCGAGCTGAGAAGAAGCCCGAGTGACTTGGTGAATAGGACTCTTTTGTGTTTTGTTCATTATTGCAGTGCATGAGCTTGTTCGTGTTTGTTGGCTTTGTGTAACGTTGTACCCCATCTGTGTTTGAGTTTTTAAAAGCCGTGTTTGTGTAAGTTTTGTGTAACTGCATATTTGATAAGAATATATTTGTTTTGTTTGATAACCCTTGGCTCTGACTCTGTCTTTTAACCACTGCTGGCGTTTTGCTAGTGTGCTGAAGGGGACCAAAAACCTTATTGTCCAAGCTTTCATGGGATTATTTCCAGGGGATTAATAAGTTAGTCCTTGAGATCTTTTCCGGCGATTGCGTCCCGTACCTCCCAGCAGGGGTTTGGCGACAGAGATAACGGATACCATGTGGATTCAGTGGTAAATCCTTTTTTAGAGTTCTTTGCAATATGTCTCAGAAGAAGATCCGACTCCAATAATCGATAAATACGTGTTAAATTTTTTCCGCTTGCGCATCGTAAACAGTGCGTGCCCCATGGCCCCTATCCTCTAACCACGTTTTCACTGGCAAAGTGCCAGTGTGCAGTTTAACGAAAAAGGTTTTAACTCCGTGGGTTGAACGTGGCGAACATGGTTGGCGTGGTGAACGTGGGTTCATCCACGTCAAACAGTGCCGTACCAGCTAAGCAATGATGTAAAGGAGCAATTACACCCCCCCCCCGCCCCGAATGTACAATAATAAACATCAGGTTATGTAAAGACACATCTCACTTTCTTGTGATACTGATTCCTCTGGCTGAGGTACCATTTGTGTGTGTGTGTGTGTGTGTGTGTGTGTGTGTGTGTGTGTGTGTGTGTGTGTGTGTGTGTGTGTGTGTGTGTGTGTGTCCTGTTGAAGACAAGTCCACAGGTCAAAACTCTGGCCCCTCCTGAGACCCGGCAATGGGAAATTTGTCCAATATATTGGACATTGTAACACAGTGCAGTACGGCTTTCAAAGCGCTTGCCTCCTCCCGGAAAGCATTTTCTAGGCTGCTTGTGGAAGCCTTGCTGCCATCCAGTGAATATGGTCAAAGTCTGTGTGTTTCCCGCTTCTCAGGAGCACCCAAGCTGGCGGGATTGAGTACGAATGACTTTTACGGCTGCCGCCTAAGAAGTAACTGGATTTCTATTCATTCTTGCATGTCTTAAAGCGTATTTAAGCATTCATTTCTGTTCGTAAGAGGTCGAAGCACACAAAGAAATTCATATTTGAGCAAAAAATGTGTTAGTTTTCTTGCGTGCGTTGCGTATTTGACAATGTCCAATATAATGGACATTGGGTCTCAATGACAACAAAAACACGACAGTACGCTCGTGCGCTCTCTTGGCGCTCTACATAGAGTCATACGTTTTTCGCTGCAGTTCCCTCCCGATTACATTTAAACTTCACGTATTTTCTCTTGTAGGTAGTAGCTCCCTTAAGGAGATGCCATATATGGCCATATCAGGAATTGGGCACATGTGGCTATGTATGGCACGTACCCGTATGTGGTCGTATTTACCCAATTCGTGATAGAAACATATGTGGCAATGAAAGACCAACTCGAGGAATGCCATGCAAGATTCTGACGCGTGTTGGGCAAATACGGCCAAATACGGACACGTGCCATATACGGCCAGATATGCATATCTGGGCATATATGGCACGTGTGCCTATGTGGCCCTATTTGCCCATTAGGTATTAGAGCCACACATGGCATTCTTTGTGTTGGTCTTTTATTGCTACATATGCCTCTATTAAGATTTGGACAAATACGGCCACTAATGGCCACGTGCCATATATAGCCACATATGCCCAATTCCTGGCATCGCCATAGATGCATTTTTATAAGGGATAGGGCCCGTGTGACTGGAACTTATGCGACCGTTAATTGGATCCTCGGTTTGGAAGGAGAAAACAAAAGCATATTTGTGTTGCGATATGTCTCTTTTCGGTCACTGGACTCGTCTACGCCGTATCTTCTGTTACCAAAAAAAGTCCTCCTAGAGTCCCAATGTCCAATATATTGGACAAAGTGCTGCGGCCGAGTAACATCACATATTGAAAAACTACGTGACACTTTTCACCTTTGCGATCAGAAAAGCAGTTCTGAAAGTTTAACAAAAATCCGTGGCCCTAAATTCTCACTGGGTCTCAGGAGGCTACAGCACAATTTCCTTTTCTTCATCGGATTCGACAATCTCTTTATTGATTCAAGCCCCACCTTCCCCTGAGCTTGTGGTCTAGTTTAATTTTAGCCGATGTCTTTTTGTTTTCGCTATTATTATTATTATTATTATTATTATTATTATTATTATTATTATTATTATTATCATGGTTTTTGTTTTCCCAGTCATTATGTTTCAGTATACCAAACGATGAATGAGGTGCACCGGAAGATGAAAGTCGGGGGGCGAATTCCGAAAGCTCTTTTTTTTTCTTTTTTCGTTCGTAAGTGCACCTTATCACCGGCTTTGTGCCTCTGCCAGCATGTTTTTCTCCCACACAGCTATCGGCTGCCTCTGGAAGTTCTAGCATTTAACGCTTCTCTCTCTCTCTCCCTCTGTGCGCGCGCTTGTGCGTCAACGGCAGCAGTCCTGCGTCTGCGGCGTGCGAGAGTCCCGACCTCGGCGGAGAAACACTGCGCGTAACCGCCGCCGCCGCCGTGGTCTCACCTGCCTCAACGCATGGCCTCGCGTGCTGCCTGCTAGCCGCGGGAGGTGCCGCCAACGCAGAGGTGAGGCCTCCCGCACGCAAATAGGTCAGCGCGTCACGTTCCCAGCCGCGCGTTGACGAGCTCGAACGCGCGCCGCTCCTGGTCTACAGCTGCGCACACACACACACGTACCATTCGCGCGTCAGCCGGGCCGCCGCTCTCTGGCCCGTTTCGCGTGCCGCTGGTAGCGGCCAAGAAAGGCAGCCCTCCCGAGTGCTCGGTCGGCCGCCTCCCGCACGCAGGGAGCGCGAATGAGTCGGCGCTAAACATAGATGGAAGCCGAACACTCGCCGCGCGCGCTCTTGTGCTGATGAGGCGGGCGTCTTTTCTTTTGCCCGGCGGCTGCCACGCGCTCGCGCGGGGCGCGACAGCAACAAAGGAGTCGCTCGCCGGTGGCCTGACTGACGGCGCGGGGAAGCGTTTCTGCGCGCGTGCGGCCGCAACAATGGGGAGGGGGGAGCCGTGGAGGAAGGGTAAACGTAAAAGGCAAAAATAAGCAGTGGGCGTAAAAGCGCCGCTGCGTTCGTCTGAGGCGTCCACAGTGCGGGCTGAGGAGGGCGAGTCGTCATCGTAACGCCACGCTTCCTCCACGAGTTATGCTTTGTTTGTTTCACATCATCACAGTGGATGTAAATATGGAACATTGGAAAGAGCGAGTGTGTTTGTGTATGAGGTAGCGAAGAGTAGAGGTTCGGTGAAAAGGATGTAGTGCGGCGCAGGACACACAGCCTGTGTTTCTCGAACGTCTTGTTGCGCCAGAACCACGGCCCTTTCGTCGGCCCCGTCGTCACAGCGGGAGGGTTCAAGTTTTCCACTTTTCGGTGGACCTTGCCACCCCGTCAGCCGAGGCCGGCAGCGTGTCCAACTGAAGACGCCGCGCGGTGATGGGCTCATGCTCCGCGACTTTCGGGGAATCATGTCATCCCCCACCTTAGCAAGCCAGGAGCGCCCGTGAGAACACAGCGGCGGGTGTCATCCTATCGATCTGCAACTGGACACTGAACAGTAGACAGAAACGCTATTTAAGGCCGTGCAGGCCTTTTGTTAGCAGGCGGTCGCCCCAGCCGACTCGGTCGTGCCGGCTGGCTCTGTACTCAACAGCTTTAACCATTCACTATTAAGTTGTTCTGTTTTCTAAACGCTCGTGGCCTACGTTCCCTACAGCGAAGTGTTGCTACTCCACACACTGTTTCGTTGATGGAGATCCTGCCTGCCCGCTAGCCAAGTCCCGCTAGCTTGATGTCACCAAACCCGTGCTATGATGTACGGGGCGCGATCGCCGGAAATAATTCCAAGAACCAACGTCTTGGTTCCCCGAGAAAGATCCCACGAAAGCTTGGACAATAAGATTTTTGGTCCCCTTTAGCACACTAGCAAAACGCCAGCAGTGGTTCAGAGACCGAGTCAGAGCCAAGGGTGGTCAAACAAAACAAATATATTTTCATCAAATAGGCAGGCACACAAACGTACACAACACGGCTTTCACAACTCAAAACACAGATGGGTCGCAAAGTTATACAAGGCCAACCAACACGAACAAGTTCATGCACTGCAACAATGAACAAAACACAAAGAGTCCTATTCACCAAGACACTCGGCGTCTTCTTGCAGGTGGCCTGTCAGCTGGCTCGGCGTCTGAGTCACGCACGACTTCTTGCTTCTTTTTTCTTGCAACTCTTCAACTCTCTCTTCGTCTCTTCTTCGCCCCTCCTGCGCGGCCCGTGTCCGACCGCTTATATAGTCCTGGGAAAGGGTACTAGAAGGTTCCGTAGGGCCACGTGACCCAGAGCACACATACAATTGGGAACCTTCTCGCCCACTCTCGAACCTTCTTGGTTGGGGCGGCGCCTTTCTCTCTCTCTCACTGCGCGGGGAGCGTCGGTGTGTACTCTCCGCTTCCCTTCTCTCCGTACGTCTGTCCCGTGCGCGCGCTCTCCGCGATAAGAAAGCTTCTACAACATTCTGGCCTTTTGTAGGCGCGGCGTGACTTTTGAGTGCCTCTTCCGAGCGCCGTTTTTCTTGTTGTTGTTTCGGCCTTTCGGCGCCGGGTTTTACTTCAAAATAGGCACTATTTTGTGACACTTGACTTCAGAACGTTGGGGGCAGCAGTGAGATACCAACCGACTCCGCGTCTTCCTGCAGTCCCTCTTCGCAACAGCGGTGGCAGCTCCTCCACCAGCTCACCCCACACACAACAGCCTGCGCGTTCCGTACTGTCGCAGCAGTTGGCTTTCCAACAGCAACAGCGAAAGCGAGCAAGTTTCGTGCAGTGCCTCTGTGAGCAAAAAGCGCGTTTGGTCGATTTTAACGATAGGCTATGACCCATCGAGACAACACGAGACAACGAAACTACACTCACTAGTGGGCACTCGCTTCAACAGTGCGAATGTAGGTGTCATCGATCACCTTTTCCAGCGATCGAACTCTTCGAATTGTACCATCTTCGTAGCTGAGCAAAAACAAGCTCATGCATATTAGAAGGACCCCCTGGAACACTTTTCGAACATAGAAACTGCACAGATCTGTCGTCGAGGCCCCTGTGAGCATGTGAGCCAAATATTATTGCACTTCACGCGCCAATGAAATAGCAATGCGATTTCAAACACAGCTGGAAAGCACCCGCTCCTCTTTCAACAAATGACGTCGCTTAGGGCATCGATTACCTCGCTTGACTTTTTTTCCTTCCTCGTTAAGAGAGATATGCACGCTTTGTTTACTTTTATAATTCGAAACGAACAAATAAGGCGTAGCAGGTGATCTTCCCGCGATCGTGAAATCAGTCATAGCTATTTCTGCCTCAAGAAACTTAGCGCCACATGTGACGTCACATGACGTCATATGTTGAAAGAAGAGCTGGCACTTTCCAGATGTGTTTCAAACCAAATTGCGGTTGTCGTATGCCACGGCGTGTAGTGTAGTCATATTTGGCTCGCACATTCACAGGAAGGAGCCCCATGGACTGATAGACGCCGTTTTCTAATTTTTGTTCAAAAAATGTGACGCAGGGCCCCTTTAAGCACGTAAGAGTCTTTTGTGAGCTTGCTTGTACGTAAGCGAGCTTACGCAAAGCGTGAGCATCCAACGATGCGCAAGAATTATATTTACCATCTGCGTTGCGTTAGTGGAAGAGGGGATGTTATTAGCACTTCACTATGTTATCCACACTACCTCCTAACCAAGATTTTGGTAGGGGCCCGGGCACGTAGGAACGCCCCCTCTGGATACGGGCCCCTGCGTTGTCCATATTTCTTTTCCCTGAAAGCTAAGAATTTCTACATGCGTTCGTAACATCTTATTCACCGTGTTCATAACAGGAACGGAACAAGTTCGGCCCAAGCTTATTGGCTCGTGTCGCGCTGCAACTTCTCTCAAGCGATGCCGAACTTTGGTCGACCAGCTTCGATCGCCGAGCTGCAGGAACCATCAAGTCGCGACATCACGCCAGAGGGATGAAAGAGGACTCGTATCGAGAAAAAGGTACCGCCGTGCGGGGCAAACATCGATGCTTATCACCATCCATTGTTCACCGACGCGAGCGAGACTCACGGAGGAAAGCTTGGGCACACTGGCAAGTCGTCAGCGTTCCCTGCTTTCCACCACGGGCATCGCAAATGGGCCTACGCTCGCGCGCGCGCAGCCCGGCTCCCGCTGTACGGATCTATAAAAACGATAACAGCAAAGAGAAGCGGCCTCGACAGGAGCAGCTCTCGGGGCCGGCCGGCTGACCCGATAGCGAGAGCGGCGCCGGGCGCAGGTTGTGTCCAGTCGATGCGAGGCACGTTGCCAGGGCCGCGCCGAGACGACGGGCGGCGGTCATACGTTTCACCGCCTCCGGGGCCACCGCCGCGGAGATGTCTTTACGCGCTGCCCGCTAAATGCGTGCACTGTGGTGGAGCCACGCTGGGCGCACCCGCTCGGTCCGTGAAGCTTTGGATGTTGCGCGAACTATCTGGTGGCCAGGCGGCCACCATAATACCGCTAATTTGTGACGGATGACCATCCGGTATCACACCCGAGCACAGGCGTAGCCAGAGGGGGGTTGGGGCGGTTTAAACCGCTCCCGAAATTTTGAAGTTTGCTGCACATACGAACACACACACAGACACACAAAAAGGACTCGGCCTCTACGGAAACAAAGTTTTGGCTACGCCCCTGATATCGCAGCTGCCGAAAACACATGCACACCGCGCGCTGTCTAGTCGGCCTGACAGACGCACAAACCTTACGACAGCTTGTATGCAGTCGAATGCAGCCGAACTTCGATTGTTCGATCGAGCCGTACTGTTGCAACGGTTCCTCTCGTTCACCTCCGTCTTTCTGCTTTAAAACGTGTTCTCTTTCTCGTATCCGCGGCGCAGTCGCAAATAAATTTCACTGCTGTGCTTAGCGCCCACAGCGCATTACCACTTCATTGCAGCGAACGGTGCCCTGAACTTGGGTGATCAGCCCCGTCTCCTTTGCTCAGGCAGAGCCCGCTCAGCGCTAACAACGGCGCTGCACGCTTCTTTCGGAACGGAGCCTTTCTTCGGGCCGGAGCGGACCACGGAGACCAAACGAACGACGACGGGCGCTCAGACACCGGCCCCAAAAGGGACTTCGGGCCTGGCCGCTTCGTACGACACGCACATCTGGCAGCAGGCCGCGTATAAATAGCGGAAAGGAAAGGTAGGAGGAAAGCGGAGGCGGGGGTGTAGGCAGGGGTGTTGGAGGACCTCGGCGGTCGGAGCGCCGTGAAACGTGACCCGGGAGTCGCCGAGAGGCTTTGGCAGCCGCCGCCGCGAAACTTTCTTTTTCTTCTGGCCGTGGCGGAGGAGTCTTCGGGTTCTTCCCTCGACGCGCTCACCCCCTCTTTCCGACGACAATTTATGCGGACGCCCGAGGGAGGGTCGCGGCACGAAGGACGGACTTTGCGCATTCGCTGGACGGCCGCCTAGCGTGGACTGAGCCGCCGCTGCACAGTGGTATGCTGAGCCGGGTGAGCAAAACAGGCACCGCCAATGCCGGAGAAGAGCGTACGAGCCGCTGGCGTAGGCGCGTGCTGGTTCGGTTGACAGCAGGAAGTTCATTACCACACTTCTTGCGTCTACTTTGTTAATTATGTTTCCTGACGTACGACACACTGATGTGCCGTGTCTCTTTTCCGTGGTCGTCCTGAATACAGAAGTTTTACTGCTATGGGTAGGAAAGAATGGCATGACGGGAGGACAGAATGGCTAGTCTATGCGTTTTGCCCCACGACGCCACATGCTGAAGGCAACTGGGGATAGCTGTCTACATACAGAAAGTCACGTGTTGCTGATAACGCGAGTTCAATTCCAACTGCGGCGGCAGAATCTCGGGTTGTGCGCATGGAGGGCACAGGGAGTGTGCTGTAATGGAGAAACCATTGTTTGCCTAGAGTTAGCCATAAACTAACGAACCCAAGGTGGTAAAAGATACGCAATCCAAGAAAACCCCAGCTGGTCATCCAGGCACTACAGATTTATGTGGGAATGAGCGCATAGTAAATGTTAACGGATGCGTTGCAAGTAAATGCTATGGATTCCATAATAATTATGAAAATATAATAAGCGTCAAATAGACGCATGCCCATAATCAACAGCACGCGGTGAAGGACGGCCGACGATGTCGACATAAGGAGATAACCAAACCGATTGTTTCTCATCAGCAATATGTGCGTCGGAGATATGTAGTACACTGACGGCGCGCTTGCATGCTCGATGTTCGACGCACTAAATTAGAGTAACCTGCGCAATTAATCGGACTACCATATTCGGCCGGAGTCGCAATGCGGCAACAGCGTTGTCCAATTAACGAGCCCTTTCATGGCTTTTCCGCGCACCAACACCGTGGATGAAGAATAAAGCGTTGTTTTCGTCCTAGCAGTATAACCGCTAATTCGAATGAGCATTAACCTTAGTCCGCTCATTGTGCATGGTAACTGCATCTGGTAATAGAGCAACACACACAAAATAACCAACTGTGTGTTCCAAACTAGAAGAGAAGCTGAGGGGAAGGTGGATGATTGAATCGATGAGCAGATCGCAAAATACGGTTTAGAACAGGGAATGTCGCAGGAGCCAACGCTTCGACAAGTGGACTTGTCTTCGCCAGGGCGGTGACTCCCCTGACGAAGACATTTGTCTCGTCAGGGGAGTCGTCCACTTGTCGAAACGTTGGCTCCTGCGACACTCCTTGTTCTAAATCGTATTTTGCGATCTGTTCATCAACTGTGTGTTGTAATTCAAGGTCAAACCTTACATTTCACGCCAGAGGGAATCCTTAAATCACCTTAGACTCATAGATTATCATTTGAGAACTCAATCGCCGCTGATTTTGCTATGATAGGTTTAGTATCGGAACAGGAAATGAAGGTCCAGCTCCACTTTTCGGTATCGCGACGAAACCTCGTCACCGAACGTAAGCGTGACGCAACGGATTTCAAAGTCTTTTTGGTATTTTGGCCACATTGGCTGAACGAAATGTGATGAAACTTGCTGCTATAAGTCTGTGAGCCCCCTACTACACAATGTGATTAATTTTTAGCGAAAGTAATTTCGTGCGCCGCTGCGGAAGCCATCAACATCTATGAAGTCATTGCGACTCGGTGCGGAAGCGTCAAGGTGGCGTCGTCACCTGCATTTTGTTTTTATGCATTTTCTCGCTAATGCGCTGTCTCGCGGCCAGAGTGGTGCTATTGGTATTGTGAAAGACTGATTTAATACACTAGAAATTGTTTGGTTCTTAGCGTTCCTTTATGGTCAGTGAACTATTGCAGCTGTCAGCACACAGAAACAGCAAAAGCTTTTTACAGCGAAGCTGTATACATATTGCTAACTGCCGGGGTTTCGTGGCGTCTGCGGCTCAAAAAATATAGTGTCCTCAGGCTCCCCGAGATGGCGGTAGCCGTTCACGTTCTGCCGGGATACGCACGCTACTCGAGGAAACGGTAAACTAATAACAGGATGGTAATAAAACGCCCTGTAAGGCCGTCACATAGTATAGGAGCACGTTTATTTCTGCTCCAAAAATATATTTCCAGCAATGTACTCGTGATTTTGAATGAAGCCGACATTGAGGCGTTCGGTGTAACCTTAGTCTTTGTAAACTGGCTCTCGCACGTTGTGAGTTGCAGTGAAGCCTATGCTTATTAAGGAGCAAAGTCGCCCACGCCTGCTGCGGAGCGGGGAGCGAGGTTTTGTAGTAAATGTGCACCTCGACGGCAGTGTCGTCGGGAATGTGTTGCGGTTGGCTCTGCACATTTTTTTGAACGTTGGGCAAGCCAGCAAACTGCACCTCTGCGTCGTGTGCTGATCTGCAGCTTCGCAGGTCAGCCACGTTTTCAAAATGAAATGGCTCATAACCGGTCACAACAGTTAGCACTTTAATGTAGAGGTCAATTAAATGCCCTCGGACCAAACTAACCAATAGAGTCGTTCGAGCCTGCCGGAACCAGGAGGCTAGCAGGAAAGACATACAATAAGCAATTATCGATGTGCGACGTCATCGGCTCGAGCAAGTCCAAAAGTTTGTTACAGTTGCACACAGACTTATGCACGTGCACAAATAGCTTTGAGAAGCGACGACTGCAACCCATACTTACGCGGTTGCGTTTAGCGCGCCGCCGTTTCTTGCGTAGCGCCGCGACACCGCGTCTTATCGCGGGGCCATAATACATCCGGGCTTCGTGTACACACAGCGTAGAGGAGAGATTAACGGGCAGCTGATTGCCTTCCCGGGAGAAAAGAAAAAGCTCGGCAGCGGCCGGCGTGTAACGATTCGGGCACTATACAGCGCTTTTGCCCCGGGCTTTAGCGATAACGGGTCCCTTTGGAAGGCCGCAAACAGCAGGGCATACAGCGTCGCTCGGGTGGACGCAGTCGCGTCGTTATCAGCTAAACTGCGCTCGCGTATATCTGCGGCGATGCGCGAGTGTGGCCGAGATATAGCATATACCGCATGAAACGACGGTTTTTAGGCTGGACCCGTTTTTGTGGTGCTCCCCTTTGATCTCGCTGTTGGGCACCCCTAGTCGCCCGAGTGGCCGGGGCAATAGAGTCCAGCAACACGTGTTGGCGCGCAACACATCTTTTGTCTTATAAAGAAACGTTAAAGGGAAACAGGCAATCAATCTATGTTGTTTTGTTGTTATGTGGGGTTTAACGTCCCAAAACCAACTCTGATTATGAGAGACGCCGTAGTGGAGGGCTCCGGAAATTTCGGCCACCTAGGGTTCTTTAACGTGCACTGACACCGCACAGCACACGGGCCTCAACATTTCGCCTCCATTGAAATGCAGCCGCCGCGGCCGGGATTCGATACCGCCACCCTCCGATCAGCAGCCGAGTCCCACCGTGGCGGGGCAGAAAATCAATCTATTGTGATAGATTGTTCCTCGAGAACTCAGTTATGGATTCGATAAGTTTCCGATCAGTGGGGAAGATGAAGGTCAGTGTTTCGTTTGCTTTATTTGTTTGCAGAATTTCGAGATGAAATCTATGCCACGTCAAAGCAAGCATGAAGTCACGGACATAAAAGTAATTTCTTGAGTAATTTCACGGACTCAGTGGAATTCCATGAAATTTGATAGCAAGTTTCATGGAATTTTATGGTCATCAAATCTATGGCCACCATAGGAAACAGTGCAATTAGTTCTTACGAGAGAATAATTATGTCGGCCCTAGCAGGCGCCTGCAAAATCCATGACGTCCTATAGTTGGTACACGGGAGCTCGAACGCATCGTCGCATCTTCCTTTCGCCCGCTTTATCGCTTATAGGAGTCGTTTACTACTAGGAGAGAAATCGCTTTAATCTTCAGTGTCCCGCGTGAACAGATTGAAGAAACTCGAAATGCGCGGTCCATATGACGTCTTGTGCCAGTGAGCTTTCTTTCATCTGCAGCGGCCATGCGTGTGCTAATGGAAGTGCCGAGTTAGTTATTCATAACAGGGTTGGTTATCGTCATGTTGTAGCGAACAAGCTTACTAGCTATAGCACGCAAGCACTATACATGTCGCGACCGTGCTTTCTTATACGTGCATGAACGCGGACTCGCAGTTGTTATAGTTTCCGGTTATCGTGACACGAGTGTCACTGCTCATTCTTCAGATATAGCTCACGCACGCGCAAGGCGGGAGTCATAAGCGCGGGACCGGCCTTTCTGCTTCAGATCTTTCCGCACTGCTGGCGACGCGAACGGAGCCTTGGCCTGTAAATCATTTCTGACGAGACGGCCGTTGCTGGCTTTTCTGAGCGGCCGAGGAGCTCCAATGAACAAGCTAAGCCGTTCGAAAGAAAGTTATAAGAGACGGCGAGGATTGTCCCATTATACTTCGAATTTCGAGTGACGCAGACTGACGCGGCGCCTCTTTAAACGCGGGTTTTTCTGTTGCGGCCGAACGGCACTGACACGAGATGAATCGACGAGAGTTCCGCAGTGGAAATTCAATGCCCATTTTCGTGAAACGTGAACGTAGTGCCGTTTTATATTACCTTGGAGGGATCTCTTTGCGGTGTGCTGGCACAGACACGCGGTTCCACGTGGACGTCGCATTTCCGACAGCTGATGCGCGTCAATGCCACATTACAATTGTGATTGAAAGACCTGGCTAACCCACTGTCACCGTGGTAATTACGTTGATGCTACCCATCACACTATTGTTGTCAGTAGAGTGCAAAACCACATAGTGATTGATTAATGTTGTCGCGAAGACCCCGTCGCGTAGAATGTTTTCTTGTTCTTTTTTCTTTTCCGACTGCTTTTGTAGAAGGGGTGCTCGGGTAAACGAGCCCGCGCACCGCAGGGAGCCTTCCGGGAGACGGGGCACCGAAAATGAAGAGCATGTGTGCGCGCCGCGGCCAGTTTCTGGAAAGCGTTGTTTGTATTAGTTTTGTGGCGAGGCCGGATGCACGTGTTCGTAAAAGCTCGTGGAGAATCGTTACCTTCGACCTGCCTGAGTGGTCCGTATAATACCCCTGACACACGGGCACGCTAAAGTACTTTAGGTAAGGGGACATCTGCCGGAAAGGCGTTCATGCCTAGTGACACACGACAAAGGAGTATCTCCTTCCCGGCAAAGTTCCTTTGCAGGAAGGTAGATCGGCGATCTACTTTTCGAGCGTAAAGGCGTACTCTCGCCGACAGCGTACACGACCCGTAAACGGGAGATAACTTTTCACAAAATTACAACACCCCGCAAGTACTTTCTTGCCTTGCGTATAAGCTTTAGATTTTAGCCATGTAATGAGATTTGTCGGGCCGCAAAGATTTATTTTTACCGCACCCTCAAAGCTCACATCGCCGCCATGCGGCATTCCAGCAGTCATTATCTTTTTCGTCGTGGCGGGAAACGAACAATCAACATTATTAGCCACCGGCAATAAAAACGATATTTTTACGATCCACAGTGGCTAAAGGTAATTAAATGCGGGATTTTTAAGAATCTTCACTATCTTGCTGCTTTAAAAAGGAGCGCCATTTCTTGCGGTGTTCGTCTTGGGAACCACCTAAAGAAGTTCACGTGCTGCCATGTGTCATCGGCGCAACTACTTTCTGCAGAGGGTCCTTTAGAGTGGAAAAAGGGGTTCACTACAAAGGACTTTACTTTGGCCCGTGTGTCAGAGGTATAAGCCGTTTTCCTATTGGTGGGCAACAGTGGTGGTTCGAGCCGTCCGCGTCGCCGTGGATGCTGAAAAAGTGCTATTTAAGCGGCGACACTGGCCTTTTTTAGAGAGCGGACTCGGGGACCATGACGCTCGACATCACCGGGGAGCAGTCCGGCAGGCCGACGGGGTATGATACCATTTTCTATGTTGTATCATTTTTGCCCTGTGTGCTTTCCAACTTCAAGATGTCTTAGCTAAATAAACCCCCCAATGAATGCTCTCCCAATTCACTGTGTCGACTCCTCGTCGCTTGCCTGCGCGGAGTGGCTCCCACGCCTCTTCGTCTTCCTGACCTTCCGATGTGTCTAACATTAACGGCCCCGACGTTTCGCTACAATATGTATAACATACTCCACAAAATACAAAGCCGCATTCGTTCCTGTCGCAACAAAGTGCGATTTCTATAACCTCCCTGGAATCTCAGAGCACATTTTTTGTCTCGCTTTGTGTGTGTGTGTGTGTGTGTGTGTGTGTGTGTGTGTGTGTGTGTGTGTGTGTGTGTGTGTGTGTGTGTGTGTGTGTGTGTGTGTGTGTGTGTGTGTGTGTGTTCAATTCACTGTGAGGTTCTAGTGTATGTCATCTCTTCCTTCCACCGCCAGTCGCACAGTACAGGGGGCAAGCTCGTGCGAAGAGCTCCACCGCATAAAATTTCGAAAACACTTCGCGTGGTCCGCCCGAATGCCGATTCTGCACTTCAATGTTCACACATATACCGACAACAATATACGGAGGTCACATTCCCAGCACCCTCGTACATGTATATATACTGCCACCTGGCAGCCTTTATATTTTCCATGCACACCGCCGAGTCACAGCCCGTTAGACCGCGGTTGGCTTCGCGACAACTACGACCGACGCTCATACAAAAGAGCCTCGGTTCTATAAGCGTTGATTACGACGACCCGCGCGCCTTCCTTTCGTCGTATACCACCGCGCCTGCCTTCGATCAGCCTGGGCCTCGCGGGCTCTAACAACCGCCAGCGCGAAGCACGACCGCTCGCTGCGCGATGTTCGCGAGGGCGCACGCAGCCGCAGCCAACACGGACGGGCGCCGCAACACTCGCTCGCAGTCTCAGGCGCCCGAGCGCAGAGCAGCAGCGCAGCTGGATCCATTGATTGCGGCCGCCGCCCACGAACCCCGCATACACACCCGCCGCTGCGGTTGCACGCGTCGTCGACGTGTACGTACGCAGGGAGGGCGCGAGGTGCGTGCTCGCGGTGTACGGAGAGAGAGAGAGAGAAAAGAATATGAATAAAGAAATGTGAGAAAGGAAACTGGCGGCCATGGAGGGGCGGGGTCGGGGCTTCCGCGGTTGATTGCAGGGCGCCCGGCGAATGCACACGCACGCGCTCCCGCATGCATATGCGCGGTGCGCGTGCGTGCCTTGTCAATTGGAATACGCAGGCCGCCCGCGCGCTTCCACCAGAAGCTTCCGATGCGCGGGCACGCGAGCACACTCCTCTGTGTGTGTGTACTTGCTTTTCTTTGATTCGGTGCTGTGGAGCGGAGGCGGAATGTGAAGTGAAAAGCTAAAGCTTACACGTCGCAACGTCCAATAGTGTTATACGTTGTCGAACTTTGACGCCCGGGTTATACACAACGGAAATCGGGACGAAAGTGACCTGGTGTGATGAGGAGCTGGCAACTATGCGTTTTGCGATAGCTTTTTCACTACGATATGTGAGAACATGTGTGCACGCGTGAGAGATTAATAACACAACGCAGCAACTGAGAAAGAAAAGCAAAGAAAGACGAACACCATGTATAAGCTCGCCTCCAGAAAGATGCCACAACCAAACGCCGCCCCCAGTGATCACGCCGAAGAAGCTCAAGTTGAGACAAAGACAATAATAATAATAATAATAATAATAATAATAATAATAATAATAATAAAAGATCAGGTACATAGCAGTAAGTGCCAGAGACATACGTTAGCGCACTGCCCTTGCCTCCAACTGCCAACAACTGCAATAGCGCTGATGGAATTACGCAAGTATGCCCATTATTCAAGTGTCCCCCCCCCCCCCCCTTCTTTTTTTGGCTCAATAAAAACGGGATTTTCTAACACTTCCATTGCCGAATCGCTGCTCTGGAACTTCGCACCTGCAGAACGCCGGCGGAACTGTATCAGCAACATTTCACTGAACGGTGGGCTTCACTGTTGGTAAACGTGTCGCCACGAGAAGCTGGTGTCCGCATCTCCACTGTGTTTTCTAGGGGCAACGGTGGTTACGAACTGTCAACAGCGTCTGCTTGAAGCTCGGACCCTGTCGACCATCGGAAAGGGTCAACGTCAGGGAATACGGTGTGACGTAAAAACGAACAAACAAACAAAAGGGTAAGCTAAATTGACGGTTTATTGCTCGCTGTACGGGTACAACAATACACCAAAGCAGAGAGTGACGAATATGGTGCATGGGTTCTTGTATTGGTGGCGTCCTTCTTCGTCAAAATGGGCGCTATATATTGTGACATTTACTCCACGTTATGAGGATCACCATCATAATCTTACACAGCGGCTCCAAGGAAATCAGAATTGCGCTGGCGCTGGTCATAGGTGAGCGATATAAATATGGAATTTTTTTTAACATTCGCTCACAAATTGAGCTTCTTTTTCTTACGGCTCACGCGGTTTTAAACTAACTTACAGGGATGTAGCCAGGAGGATCGTTTGGGTTTCAAAACACAACAATTTTCGAGCGTTGAGTAACCGCCCTCTGCCCCTAGTTTCGACGCTTGGTTTTTTTCAGCACATGATATTGTAGCGAAACGTCGGGGCCGTTAATGTTAGACGCATCGGAAGGTCAGGAAGACGAAGAGGCGTTGGAGCCACTGCGCGCAGGCAAGCGATGAGGAGTCGACACAGTGAAATGGGAGAGCACTCATTGGGGGGTTTATTTAGCTAAGACATCTTGAAGTTGGAAAACACACAGGGCAAAAATTATACAACAAAGAAAATGGTATCATACCCCGTCGGCCTGCCGGACTGGTCCCCGGTGGTTTCGAGCGTCATGGTCCCCTAGTCCGCTCTCAAAAAAGGCCAGTGTCGCCGCTTAAATAGCACTTTTCAGCATCCACGGCAACACGAACCTCTCGGAGCACCACTGCCTCCCACCAATAGGAAAACGGCTTACACGTACCAGTCAGGCAGGTCGAAGGTAACGATGTTCCACAAGCTTTTATGATCGCGTGCATCCGGCCTCGCCACAAAACTAATACAAACAACGCTTTCCAGAAAATGGCCGCGACGCGCACACATGGTCTTCATTTTCGGTGCCCCGTCGCCTGGAAGGCCCCCTGCGGTGCGCCGGCTCGTTTGCTCGAGCACCCCTCTACAAAAGCAGTCGAAAAAGAAAAAAGAACAAGAAAACATTCTACGCGACGCGGTCTTCGCGACAATATTAACACACCGCATCGTACACCCCACCCAATACACCGTATAACACTCCCCGAAAAAATATTTCTTGTTACTTCTGTGCTCACCGACATCGGATCACCAAGACAACACCAAAATTACCTATCATCAGCCGTGCGATTCAACTCACGTCTGAGTTGTGCTGAGTGAGTCGACTGACATGCGAGTTCACCCGCCGACGGCGTTTATTCTCCTGGGCAGACCCGTATCAATTTTCTTCAATGGTTCAACTGGACATATAGTATAGATCTGAGAGATGACGCAACTTCCGTCGGCGGTCTTTTGACAGGAAGCGAGCTGATGGCAGGCAGACCTAGCCCCCAAGTACGTCCTCGTTAAATCGAGGGAAAGCGAGCGCCACTTACGAAACTTCCGGAAACAAAGAACACTTTAGAAAGTGCGGAGATGAAGCGAAAACGAAAGCGGTGAAAAAAAAAAAAAAGCACCAGGGGGTGGAAGAGAATCCGGGCAAATGAACGAACTGCGAGCAAGGGCAGAGACAGAGACGTTTCCCCCGCTTCTCGAGTGCGTCACTTCTTTTTTTTTTTTTCGTTTCATAACCGGGTTTACTAAAGCTCCCTGCGGAGATGGGAGCTAGAGCGGCGCGCGCGGATCCCAATCGCGAGAAAAGGGACCGAGAAAACAACAAAGATGGGAGAAGCTCGATAGAAGGGCTCACGTCTCAAGAGGCTCCAGGTCGAACGAGCAAAAGAAAAAAGGAAAGAAAGAAAGAAGGGAGAGGAAGGGCTGGGGGATGCTTTCGCCTAGTGAGCGGAGATAGATAAGAAAAAACGAAAACATAAAGCAACGGAAAGCACACGGCGCATCTAGTATACACACACACTCTCGTCGGGGAAGGAAAACGGTCGTCGCGCGAGTCCTGAAAGGAAGAAAAAAAAAAAAAAAAAGACGGCGCATCATCGTGCAGAGCAAAAATGAAGTAAACAAGAAAAACCAACAGCGCGCAGTGAGACGAAGAAGCGACGGAGAGAAATAGCTGCGGCAGCGCTAAGCTCGCTTCACGCTGCAGCCGCCGACGCCGACGACAACGAGTTTCTGTAGGCGCGCTAGCGCGTGGCGCCAGGTCGCACCAGCGCACGCACAGCGGTACGGAAGGCGCGCTGGCTCGCTCGCTATTGCTAATCGATTCTCCGCGCGCTTTTTTCTATGCCCGTAGACTCACGCGCGCGGGCTGTCCACGCCGTCCAACGCGACCTCGCGCAGTTTGTGATTAGCCGAAGAGGCCGCCGCCGCCGTCCGCTCGCTTCCTCCGTTTTGCTTCTTCAAAAACTCGTCGTGCTCTTCGGCGTACTCAACTGAGCTCGCTACTAGCGACCCTTTGCCACGCTTTCTTGTTTGTCGGCGTTTCCTTCAGAGCTTTCTCGTACGCTGGGTCTCTCTCCCTCTATTCCTTCATATCTCGGTCCCCTCCCTCATTTTTTTTTTTTTTCGAATCCAATAAGCGCACTGCGGGACCCGTTCCGTCGGCGAGAGGGCCGAGAAACCGCCGCCGCCGCCTGGCCCCGAAGCCGCGCGTGCAATTTGTCGCGCTAATCTGCGCCGGCGGCAGCTGCAGGCATGCGAAGCGCGGGCGCTGCCTAATTTCCCTCCAGCGGGAGCGCGCGCCAGCCAAGGCGTCCTGGAGAGCGCGAGGCGAAGGAGAATGCGAAGGAGGAGGGGAAGTAAAAAGTTTCTGCGCCCCGCGAAAGCGCTCCTCGCGCGCTCGTAACTGCGCCGCCGCTCCGAGGCAGACAACGCTCGCTTCGCTCTGAATAGCGCCGCTCGAAGAAAGGGCGCGGTAGCTGTGCGCGTTGGGCGTGCGCAAACTAGGGAGGCCTGGCAAAGGTTAACTGTGCGGAGGTTTCGCAGTTCTTATAGCGCGTCGGTCCGCGATTAACGCCTCTGCAGTTGGAACGGAATGGGTTTTCCGCCTGATGGGTGACATTGAATGACGCGTCTAACATATTAGGGGAGCGGTATTTTCGATAAGCCCAGTAAGTATATCGATAGTGCAAGATGGATCATTTGAAATGCCGTGACTTTCACTACCGCACATGCACCGCAACGTACAATTGGTCACGTTTCCGTGCTCCTAACTTCATAAAGTGAGTGTTGCGAACAGCTACTAGCTGTTTCGAAATTTTTATTAATCTTCATGACGAAGAACTGGGATAATATAAAGCGCAATGTAGACTTCCAACTATTGCAACAGTTCCGAATTTTGGTAGTTACGTCTCAGCAGCAGTATGAACAACTTTTCTTTCGCTATCAGAGTTATGATACCGATAGCGAAATACCACGAGTGTCAACAGTTCTGGAACACTGCAAGTACTAGGCCTATTCCGATTACGGGCCGCTTGACATGACGGTTGCAGGAGTCATTCTGCGTTTAGCTAGTCTAACAGCCTGTCTAAATTATGTTTAACTAGTCTATCTAACAGCGTGTGCAATTGTAGAAACCCAAGCAAAGAAAGGCCCCGCTCAAGGAAAAACAGACTGTACCGAACGAACTTCTCAAAGGATCATGTCCTGCATTCAAAAATACCTCTTTTATATATACGCTTCCACTGTTCGTAACAGAACACTTTAGTTGATCGTGACTGATGTTAGTGAAGCCGTCCGGCCAATTTCAAGAAGTGAGCCCGCCGTGCTAGCTTAGTGGGTGTTGGCTAGCGAAGAACGAGGTTGCGAGAGCGAGTCCCGGCCACGGCGAACATATCTAGGTGGGGCCGAAAACCGCCCGTATACTTACATTTATGTTTATGTAAAAACATTCGTGGTGGCCAGAATTACTCCAGCGCCCTCCACTATGAAGCGTGCGTCATAATCACACCTTGGTTCTGGCGCGCAAAACGCCACCAACAACAATCAACAGAAGCCCTCGCGAAAGAGACGGTGGTTCCAGGAGGACCAAGCGCACCTTTCACGCGTGTTTTCTCTCTTTTTCTCTGGAACTCGTTCTCTTATGTGTCTGCGCATTTCTTTTTAATCTCCGAGCATGCCGAAATAAACACATAGCTGAGACCATATCTTCCTTAGTCATGTGTACGTTTGCGCTTTCCCGTTGTCTTGTGCATTGAACATTATATTTCATTTGAGGATGAAGTCTCTGCAGAACACACATTAGACAGCGAGTTCGTCGCGACAATGCGACAAAGAAATGCAGCTAATCGATGACAAAATCTCGCACGTGACGCGCGTGCTTCATTTATAAATGCTCATCGTGCTCATAATCTTTATTCTTGCTTTGTCTGATTCGGACAACTCGAAGGACACGTCTCGCTGCTTATTACTATTCGCCTTTGTCGTAACGGGCATTGCACTGCAGCGTCGCCTGAGGCGTCGCAAAAGCTCCGGCAGTAAACCACCTTTTCTCGACCTCCCACGATAACGCCCGGCCAGCGGGGCCGGCTACACAACGACCGACGGCGCACACACGCTCGCAACGAACACCATCACTGCAACAGCAGCAAACCGGGCCGGCGGCATTTCCTCTGACCTGTCGCAACGGCCACAAAAAGGGCCGGCACGAATCCGGCCGCCAGCCAAGAAGGGGCTGCCGCAGAAGCAGCAGCAGTTCGCTCGCCCGCGGCCCCTGCGACTCCTCGCATTCGAAGAGAAAAAACAACTAAGAAGAAACAAAAGCAGAGACATCGGCGAGGCGGTTGCGCTTCGGGGCCCCGAAGTGACGGGGCTAGGGATATAAGGGGTTCCGCGGAGAGCCCCCGAAGAGAGCCGCGGCGTCGATGCTGTAGGGCGTAAAAGGCCGGCAGGCAGCCGAGAAAGAGCAGCAGAAAACGTTGGGCCGGCCGGCCGGCCGTTCGTTCGGTCGCACGGTCTTTCTCGCCGGGATCGGTCGGGATCTCTTCGGTGAGATGGCGAAGTGGACGGCGAGGGAGGCGCGCAGCAGCAAATACTCGACGGATGGGCAGCGATGCCGGCGGCAAAAAAGAAAAAGGAAAGAGAGAGAGTGGAGTACGCGAGCAGCGCAAACAAGAAGGGACTAAAAGAAAAGACGTTCGCATCGTGAAAGCCGTGCCGCTGAGTCGCGCGGCCGGCGGTAGCAGCAGCAGCAGCAGAGGCGGCAGCATCGACCGGCTCGCCCTTTTCCTTTTTCTTGCCTCTCTCGGAAAGAGCGCGCGGCCGGAATTAAAAAGAGGGCCCCCGCGGGGGCTGCGTGCGGCGGCAGCGCCTTTTCTTCTTGGCTGTGCCCTAACCCGCACTTCCTACCCCCCCACTGCCATCCCGGTCTTGCCAGCCCACCATCTAAACCGCCGGCGCTTCTCATCTCCCCGCTCGCATTTCCTTCGAGGCTGTTCGCACGGTGCCGGCGGTATAACGTTGCATTGCGCTTGACGCCGCGCACGCAAGATTGAAGGGGGGGACCGCGGCGTTGTCTGCGTGGGTTTATTGTGTGCCCGGAGCTGTTACGCGGTTCAGCACGTACGTGGATCTCGTTCCGGGGAGGGCTCCGTTTAGTTAGCTGCCGTGTCAACTAAGCCGCGGCCGCCTACGAATCCCCCAGTGAATCGCGCAGCAAGCGTACGGCAAAGCCCCGCTGCGGTTCACCGGCGAGCTGCTTCTGGAATATGCAACTTATATCTAAATGTCACAATAATTCTATATCAAAAACTTAGATCAGCTACTGGGAATGACGTTATCTCGTTCTTCAAAGCGCTTTTGTATAAGAACAGCGATAGGCTTGACGATAGTCTTCGCGCTGTTCACGCCTAGCGCTGTTCACGGCAGTAGTTTCTCGCCGGCCCCATGCACCCATTTAATCAAGCTTAAGCACTCTACTCGGGATGCCTTTCTCGCAACTCCTTTCCCACGCCAACGCCAGCACTGCTCTGGAGGAGAAAACAAAGACGGGAAGAAGCAATAACAGCCCAATGTGTATGTGCACTGGATGCGCTCGAAGGACGGATACAGAGTGCCTTAAAGCCGCCGCGGTGGTGTAGTAGAATATGGCACTTGTTTGCTGGCCCGAAGGTCGCGGAATCGAATCCCGACCAAGGCGTCTGCATTTCGATGAAGGCGAAATGTTGAGGCCCGTGTACTGTGCGAAGTCAGTGCAAGAATCCCAGATGGTTGAAATTTCCGGAGCCCTGCACTATACGGCGGCTCTCATAATCACGTCGCGGTTTTACGACGTAAAACCGCAGAAATTATTACTACCAAATGCCTTATAGGAAGCCATCTTGGAGAACAAATGATCTCATTTTGTAAGAAGTTTGTTTAAACCCTCAAAACAGGCATTCATAACAGACCGATCGTTTGCGTTCTTCTGCCTCTGCGAGCAAGCGGATCGCTCAACATTTGCTAATTCGACCACGAGAATATACCAACCATGCACCTTCATTCAGCAACGGTCACTTTTTCTATCGTCCAGCCCTGCTAGCTTTAGGCGGCAGCCAACTCGCATCGCCAACAAGAACAAGGCGGCTTGTCGATGCAAGTCTGACGATCGTTTGCTCCCTTACGCGGCATGCTCCTTCCTCCATTTCATTCTTGATCTTTGCTCGCATATACTAGACTCCCCTTTATCTCTCCGTCCTCCCTCCCTCCGCAGCTGCCCCCATGCTTGCTTTGGCGAGGGCTCTGTACCGCGCCTGTGCCTCTCGAGCGCGGCGAACGAAAATATTGACAGTGCTCGGGGCGACCTGCAAGAACGGAGAGCCTCGACAACCGCCGCCGCCGGCTCAGCGATCGCGCGGGCCGGGGCTTTGTATTGCTGTCGACGCCACCTCTCACGATGCCCGCCGATGTCTCGGCAAAAAGCGTGCAGCGTCGTGCGAGCCTGTGCTTGCCCGTGGCGCAAGCACGCAGTCGCTCTGCTTCGATGCGTTGATATGACGTATAGAGCGGTGCCTTTTTACGTGTTGGAGCGGCACTGCCTTCATGCAGCTTACAGCGAGCAAGGGGCACATCAAAGGCGTGCTCGAATGCCTCAACTTGGGTATACGTGGCACATTCTTGAGTACGTAGATTTCATTGCCTCTGCACAGCTCGGAAGGGGAGACACCCGTATACTGTAGTTTGTGGCGTGTCTACTACGAAGATGACTATTTATATATGGCAAATCATGAAGCGTTTATGATGCGGTTAATTAAATGTCTACTATTCTTGCTTTAAAGTTTCCTGCAGAATGCAGTAAAAGGAATCGCGCCTCGGTGCATGGCTACGCGCGGAAGCAGCAAGCTCTGTAGCTTCGGTTACAAGAATGAGACAGTATACGCGTTTTCAGTGAAAGCTCCATGCGCGCCGCCATAGCGCCCGCTGGGCTGTGCTAAATATGCGTGATGCCCCCAAAATGCACCGCCGAGGCTGCGGCGGAGTAATTCTGGCTACTTTAAAATGTAGCGCAAAGGAACACAGGGACACACGAAGAGCACAGGACGGGCGCTATGCTCTTCGTGTGTCCCTGTGTTCCTTTGCGCTACAACATTTTAAAGAAGTCATGAACCAACTAGCCCAAGAAAATGTTTTGCTAAGCCATAATTCTGGCTAGTTGTTAGGCTTTCATTATCAAACAGTGCACGCACACGAAGAATAACCGAACGAAACGGACCACACGGGCATTTTTACTGCCGTGCATAACGCAATATGGCCCCGCCACGGTGGCTATGGCACTCGGCTGCTGATCCGAGGGTGGCGGGATCGAATCCCGGCCGCGGCGGCTGCATTTCGATGGAGGCGAAATGTTGAGGCCCGTGTGCTGTGCGGTGTCAGTGCACCTTAAAGAACCCCAGGTGGTCGAAATTTCCGGAGACCTCCACTACGGCGTCTCTCATAATCAGAGCTGGTTTTGGGACGTTAAGCCCCACAAATCAATCATAGCGCAATGCGGCACGGCTCCACGCCTCCTGTGAAAAAGACGGAGCGCGTTTACGAAAGGCAATGCGACGCCATCGAGGTGTCTTGTGGATTGACTTCCACCTTAATGTGGTGCTGTATGAGGGAATCGCATGTGCACCATTGCCAACATCAGCGGTAACTGATTCCCCACAGATGCACCAAGAGCTCAAAACGAAAGCTCACGCCTCCGCACCATCTTTTGCACTCTGCCCTCAAATCGACTTGGAATACCTGCGCTCGTCTGGCGCGTTGGTGCGGCGCGCTTTGCTGGCACATTATAACTCCGTTTGCACGGTTGTGATGCGCCATTTGTAGCGCATTCACGCAAACGCCGCTTGTTTTACAGCGTAAGCTGTTATGAGATCACAACAAGGGTCGTTTTTGCGCCGTAGTTGTCCGCCGCCGCCGCCGGTGTCCGTAACCGCTATCGCGCAAATTTTAGGAAAAAATAACCAGGACGGAGGATGATTCAAACCACGTCCTCTGCGTGGCAGTCGAGCATTCTACCACTGAGCCACGCCTGTGCTTGAAAAATCTTCGCTAAAAGACCTAAACAGCTATAACGTCTGCCGACGAATCGCATTAACAAATGTAATGTTACCTGGAGGATAATAATACACGTCGGGGAAAGTGGATTGCATAACGAGTTCGAGGAATCATTTGAAAGAGCACAGGGCTGCATGATTTGTAGCTCTGAAGCCATTACAGAGGCATCATCAACATTATCATTATGAAACAATCTTCTAAAACATTTCCGTCATCATTATTACGAAGCGCTACCTTTTGAAGCAGTTTCGAAGCCAGGCCTGCGCGGAACCGCCGGACTCTAAGATGTGCAGTTATACAGATTTGCACGTTACAATACCTCAGTAATTATTGCGTAGTGGGTACTTCCCTGCTTGGCGAAAAGATAACAGTTATGGCGCAGGGGATACCTATCACCTCTACTTACACTAGTTTCCCCAAGCGTTTACAATGACCTCTAAGAAAGTCGCTCCTCCAGCTTACGCTGTCACTGTCCTGCGGTTCCGCGCAGGCCTGGCTCTTTTTTCTTTTTTTTTTTTTCACCAGCTTGTCCAATTTTCATTCTCATTAGCTTTCAACGACTTTACGGATTTCAGAGAAGTATACTTGACGGCGACGTAACGCTCTCAAGTCATCATTTTACGAATGGTCTTCAACTTTGTCATTTCTTGCTGGCGTTTCACTACAGTCCAGTCACTCGCGCAGCAGTGGAGATGGAAAATTCGGTTTCATTTAGTGGTTTTCTGAAGGAAACTCCGCAGTTCTAGCGCCTTCCTCGCCTCCTGCAGCAATATGGTTCTTCTTGGCAGTCTAATATTAATTGCCGGTAGCCGCCTATGTATATACGACTGGGCGGGCGCAAGATCCGTGAACTGTATGCATGTATGCGGCGGCAACTGATGCAAGGGGATGGCGCCAAGCAAAGCGCCCAGCCTGCATGGAAGGCGACGGGACCGGTCGCCACTATCGCAGCTCTGATCGGCTCCCTCGGGTTCTGAACGCGTGCAGTGCATTCGCACTGAACAGTAGTCGCCGTGCAAGACCTGCAGTCCGACGTCTTGATCAGGGACGAAAGTGCTCGCCTAGCGCTGTTCTTCCGTTTATTTCTTTGTCGATGTTTTTTGTTGCATACTGATCCAGTATATACGGCTCGCCCACGGAAAAGTGAAAAGGCACGATCGTGGAGAAGTAATTGCAAGGGCGTCGGTTGAGTTCCGCTCGGCAACCGGGCTTGTTCTGTGTTTTGTTGTTGTTGCTATAGGGCGTGCTTTTTTTTTTAAACTCCCGCGGCCCCTCTTTAGTTTGACCTTGGTAGCCAAGGCCGCAGAAACCCTGACGGTAATGACCGTGACTGAATGCTCAAATAGCGTGAAGGAAGTGCTTTTAATTGCGAAGTATTTCTTGGCGAACTTCAGCAACTTTGACCGTTTCTATCTATCTATCTATCTATCTATCTATCTATCTATCTATCTATCTATCTATCTATCTATCTATCTATCTATCTAGCCGCCTACCTCTCGGTGCTCCATTGGTCGTCTCGCTGACTTCGTGTACGCCAACAAATTCGGCATGGTAGGGCATGAACGTGTGAAGAACATGACAAATTCGTTGTGGCGTTACTAACATGATATGCATGTCATTCACGTCACGATTAGCGATGATGCGGTCACGCGTGGCTCATACCCGCAGTGCTCGGCCTGGAGAACGAGGGTATGCTCTACGGGTGATTGAACTTTAACATTTCGGCCTATGCTAATGAAGGAACAACAAATGTATACGCAGAAAACTTCATCAGACCACATTTTGAGTCGGTTAAACAAGACGGAGATATACTGCTCGCTGCAGACTTCGATTCCAGTGTAGATATAATAACCGGTGAGATAGAGACAGGCGTGCTGTAGTGACCTAAGGCGGGAATCGAACCCGGTCCAGCGAGAAGCTAACAAGCACGCTATCTCGTCCACGACTGCTCTTCCTATGCAGTGCATACATGAACTTAATTGTTGCATTAGCAGTTTTTGGTGGTGCTGCTTATCTAGCTTTAGTTGCTGTCGTAGTTTGTGTTAACCGCTCTTGTAGCGATGTAAGAAACACATGTTCCACTCTCCCTCAGCATGCGTTTGTGCAGCGTTCATCGGCTTCAGAAGAATAGTTCAACAAACGAAGCTTATGTGCTACATCAGTACACTGTAGCTTGCGTTTGTGAAAACAGACGTCCGTGCGCTAACGTGCAATGATACCACAGTGCACCACAGTGTTGTCGACGTGCCTGGTAAGCCCACGTTAAGCACACAACCAGTCAATCTGCACAAAGACGTGGGTCTTACGCGTGTAGTCAGTTTCCTCGCCGGCTACTTCGCGTGATACTGACTCCCACAATACGTGGTATCTGCCGAATTTTGCTTACTTGCGCGATGTCACTGCTCTGCGAAAGCAGAAAATGATTTTGTGGTGTTGCTTTCGTGCTACACTTCTATGCTTCTTTCTGTTTCCTTTCTCTCCACGCATGTATATATGCCTGGAGAGGAGCTGGTCAGTTTGCGCAACAGTGCCAGTGAGAAAAACACGCTGCACAACATGCAGCACACTCAACGTCAACAGGAAACGAGCACGAGCGCTTTGAAGCCTTTGCCGGAGGAACGCAAAAGGACGGCACATCAAAGACAACACTTAAACATAAAACAAAAATTGAACGAGAAAGGAGAGAGGGAAAGAAAGGGCGGAACACAGAAAGACGAGGGGGGATGGTGAGCTCGTCCCGTCAGCTGGTTATAATCAATTTGTAGTCGGAGCTGGTCCCGTCATTTGGTTGTTTTATGTGTCCCGCCTTCCTTTTTGTCGTTCTTTGCGCCCAGTTTTGAAAACGTACGAACGAACTCCCCGGCAAAGTATTCAGGCAACGGTGGTCTAGTGGCTGTGGCGCTCGGATGCTGGTCCGAGGGTCGCGGGATAGAATCCTAGCCGTGGCGGCTGCGGTTCGATGGAGGCGAAATGTAGAGGCCCGCGTACTGTGCTATGACAGTGCACGTTACGGAACCCCGGATGATCAAAATTTCCGGAGCCCGCCATTAGGGCGTCGCTCATAATCATAGCTGGACGTAAAACCGCAGAAATCATATTGAGACAATTACACGGGCGAGCACGACAAGTTCAAATTGAGACCCTTCTCTAGAGCCGTTTTCACCAGCTAAGGTTCTTGGGCCCTGGTCATATGCTTCGATGGCGCAGAAGGCGACGAAGGCGTTGCTGACGTACCTTAAGTCGACAGGTCTCTGCGACCGCCTCTAGAGACTGTACTTGTGCAAGTGTGCGCGTGATTGGGCTCTTCTCTCTCTCTCTTCCTCTATTTCTCATTCTATTTAACCCTTTTATCCCTTTCCCCAGCGCAGGGAAGCACACCGAACGCACGTTTCGTTAACCTCCGTGCCTTTCCTTACCTCTCTCTTCTCTAGAACACGCAGTGCACAATGTAGCTCCGTGCGATGCGATGATTTTAATCGCAGGCGCCGCTTACATTTGCGGCACACAAACTGCGAGAGCCGAGCAATGTTTGTGCCTGTAGTGGCGCACGTGCGGCGGCAACGCGGACGGCGACCTTCCGCCGCCGACGGGGCCGCGCCGCCGAAAGAGCTCTGCATGCAGGGTCGCCGCGGAGTGCCCTCGATTGCCTCGGCGGCGGCTGCGAGCGAGCCGGCCCGTCGACCCGCCGCCTGCTTGCACGGTCGAGCGCACGCGAGCTCGCGTTGTCGTCGTCGTCGCCGCCGCCGCCGATGCGTGCCACCGTGCGTGCCTGGGGGGACGGGTTGCCCTCCCCAAATGTTCCCCCCTCCTCCCTCTCTTTTATTCCCCCTTCATCTGGTTGCGGCGCGGAGTGCGCGCTTCCAGCCGCATGTTTTTCGTCGGTCGCGTTTACGAGCACCCTTTCCCCACCACCCCCGGGCAACACGCACAAGCCGCGCGGCGCGGACCGCCCTCGCTGTTGCCTTATCTTGTGTAGTCTATTATGACTTCCTTTTTCTCTTTGTATGTGCTTCGGTGGCGTTCTGCAATTTTTGTTACGGGCGTTTCACAGAATTAAGCCTATAATGTGACTGTTTTTATTTATTTATCCTTTAGCTGTCAGGCGCGTAGCTAGGATTTTTTTTGGGGGGGGAGGGGGGGGGGCAAGGCCTAATTGTTCGCAAACAAGTCTTTGCATGGTTAAAATAATAAGAAGTTGCCCGGGAATATAGAAGGCGCTTAATTATTCGACGAGAATGACAACAGAGTGGAATGCAGCCCAAGAGGGGAGTTAATACTGGTTAATCCGAGTAAAGCTAGTTGCAAGTGAGCGTCTTTCCTGTACACAGTTTTCCTTCCTAAATTTTGAACGCTCTATTCCGCAAGTATGACGTGTGCATCAGTAAGAATACTTTCTAGCCAAGTAATATCGACAAACAGGGGTCATACAGAGTCAGTGACGTAAAGAGGAGTGGCAAAAAAAGAAAAAAAGAGGGGGTGGGGGGTGCAGGCAAAGGAGTCAGGCGCCCACTTATGGATGCCCGGCAAATGAAAACAATAATTGTCGGACGTTTTCACTACCCAACTTCTCGCACTCTGTCTCAACAACAGGCGTGCGAGAAGGACGTGAGCCACTTTATGAGATCAATTCTTAAAGGGGTCGTGAAAAGAATTTGGAGATGCCGGTTTGTAATTTTCACTGCTTCAATACGCATTCGACAAGCCGATTCCGAAATATTTCGGCGAAATATTCAGTGCACATTTAACAACGCCCGTTTTAAATCTCAGCTTTCTTGCGCACCCGAAACGACTATGCGACACTACCGGCCGGCGTGGTACTATTTGGTGACGTTGAGTTAAGATACCTTGAAGTTCAAAGGCGCAGTGAACTCGCGTTTGCTCTAAAGGATTCGATTTACTTGAAAGCTAGAGAGGAAGAAAATACTTCGAAACCGCGCGGTGCCGCCATTTGGAAGAAAAGCGGCAGCACGGTTTGTTTTCCCATGGCCTCCGAGGGCGTGCCAATCTCGGAGGTATGACGGCTACTAAGATGACGTCATCTGCAGAGTTGAGGGGAACGCGCGCAGTGAAACCGAAACCGCGTTTCTTATCGCTCTAAATCAACGCACACGGTGCAACGAAACAATGCATATTGTTGATCGGAGGGTCAGGATCCCGAATACGCACTTAGTACAAAATGTTTAGAAAACGTTTCACGACCCCTTTAAGCGAAAAACAGACACATTCGGGAAAACAATTTTATTGAACCACAAAGAACCAAGACACGGACGTTTTCATGGCACAAAAGATGCACAACGCTAACATTCGTTTTAGCAAGCAATTTTAAAGAATGACATGCCAATGGTTTTACAATATAGTCAGTCAATGCAAAAGAAGAAAAAAAAAACGAGCATTCTACTTGACCGAAAACAGTGGTTCACGCTGCAATTTTCATGCGTCGCGGTTTCTCCGTAAACACAGCGATAACTTCTTCGACACTGACTTGCATCCGGTTAATGGACATAAGGGCCAGGCCATTAAGAAGCTCTTCAGCTGCCCGGTTCCTCAAATATGTTTTTACTGTTTTCAGTGTCGAGAAGCTGCGTTCTGCAGCAGCTGTTACTCACTGGGAACGTTCAGGAAGAGGGCTTTGTAGCATGCAGGTAAAACGTCCGTCGCAAAGCGGGGAAGTTCCTTCTACATAGCTTGCCATTTAGTTTTCCAGATTTCCCATTCACCTTTCAGTGTAAGAATACGCCCTGTTGTCACATCTCTGAGATAAAAATCGAAGGCCGGCTACACAGATTCAAATTTACCCTTGGGGGCGTGCTTTGGCAACACAAATCGCAAACTTTGGAGTGTTCTCCGATGGTTTGCAAAGTGCCGTTTGAGGGAAGCTTTCGGGTCGTCTATCATGTGGAATGAACGTGGCTCGCCTGTAGTGCTCTTCCGCAGAACTACAACCCTGTTTACCCTGTTTACAACCCTGTCAACCCTGTTTGTTTACCCTGTTTACACCTTCCGCCACTAGGGCGCTTGCCCGACGACACAGGTGAATATATTCAGGAAGGAAGGCGAGGCTCTAGGACTAGGATTTAGTGTAACAAAATGCGGATTGATGGTATTCAATGATCCCAACGGCCAGGCGGTATCCATACAGGGCCAAGAAATACCGAGAGTAAGCGAATACAAGTACCTTGGCGTATGGGTAAATGAGGGTGATAGATACATGAAGGTACACGAAAAAGCCTTGGCAGCAAAGGGAAAGAGGAACGCAGCAATAATGAAGCACAGAGCGTTATGGGGACACAATAGGTACCAGGTGCTTAGGGGTCTGTGGAAAGGGGTAATGGTACCGGGGCTTACATTTGGGAACTCAGTGGTGTGCATGAGGCCAGATATACAAGCAGGAATGGATGTGAATCAAAGAACTGTGGGACGCCTCGCTTTGGGTGCTCACGGGAAAACGACAAACGAGGCTGTAGAGGTCGATATGGGATGGGCGAGTTTTGAGGCAAGGGAAGCGCAGAGCAAAATAAGGTTTGAAGAGAGGCTAAGGAATATGAAAGAGAGTAGGTGGGCAGGGAAGGTGTTCCGCTATTTATATAGAAAGAGCGTTGACACGCAGTGGAGAAAGAGAACTAGGAGGCTCACCAATAAATATACGGCTCTAAGAGAACTGACAACAAAGAGCGTAAAGGGAAAAGTCAGAGAGGCGGAGATTTACTGGAGGGCAGCGATGGAAAAAAAGCCTACTCTGAATAACTACCGAGAGGGCAAAAACGAAATAAAGAGGGAGGCATTTTATGATAATTCAAGAGGAAGCGCTTTATTGTTTGAAGCGAGATCGGGCTGCCTTAGAACGCGTATTTATAAAGCGAAATTCAGTAAAGAAGAAGAAAAATGCACATGCTGTGAGGGAGATAGGGAAACGACGGAGCATGTTCTGATTGAATGCGGAAATATCCACCCAGGTGTACGTTTGGGCACCACCTTACATGAAGCCTTGGGTTTTAGGGCGAACAACGGGAAGCTGAACATAGCCGCGATTGAAATAAGTAAGAGACGGTTAGAATACTGGTGGCAGAAAACTAGAGAGAACGGACAAAAATAATTATAGGGAAAAATATGGACTTTCTGCCATAAGGGGCAGGGAACTGTACTATGAATTTCCGGTTTTTGGCTATAGTATGATCGATTTGATTGAAGTAGATTTAAAAGGCATGAGGAAAATTTAAAGAGAGAGAAAAAAAACGGTTCTTAAATCTTCTTACGAGCCTGGTGGCGCACATGTCACCGCCCCGTTACAAAGGGGACGCTCATAGCATCCATCCATCCATCCAGGCAGTGGACAAGGGCAGCGGTGTTCATAGCTGCGCGGCGTGGGAACACGCCGCGCAGCTATCAGTCAAACAAAGCACCTGAGTACCCTAAGTTGCCGCCACTACGTCACTGTATAAATGACGCCCGCAATATACCGCCAGCTAGTTCTGCAGCAACAAAGACACCGCTCCTCTCGTTAAGAAAAAGACATGTCCACAGGGAATCCACCGGTGGAGTGAACGCTATATTTTAGGGGCGAAGCTCTTTAGCGCGTGGGTCGTTCCCTCCTTCGTACGTAGCCACTTGTAGTTTTATGAAGTGCTCACTAGATGGCGTGATGGCGCTGCGGTGCTCGCTTCATTCAGATGTATGGGAACGCGTAGTATGGGAGTCCGTCCGTCCGTCCGTCCGTCTGTCTGTCTGTCTGTCTGTCTGTCTGTCTGTCTGTCCGTCCGTCCGAGCGCTGCGGTGCTGCTTAGCTAGTACGTGAATTCATCAATAGATGGTGCGGAGGCGTTCGCTGTGTGCTCTAGTGTGATAGGAGAGCGCTAAATGGCGACACACATTGTTTGTCACGTCTTTGATGATGTACTGGACAAGATTCACGGAAGGTTCGCGGTTTTTACCGATGAGCCTCCGGAGTTTCGCCCACTCATCATCATTGACTTCGTGGATATGCTGTGATTTTTTCCGTATGTCCTGTCATTCGTTGCACTGTTCCTTGAAGCAATCCACCTACCGAGTGCCCTGGCCGTAAATGAGAATCCTCTTCCTAAACGTAACTGATGCGACGAAGAAAAGTCGCACGAAGTATACGGGCAGATAACGCCGTCTTCTCTGGTTTCGATGCTGGAAGGTCTTAGCAACCTAAGCTGCGGGCACAGAATACACAACTATGTCAAAGCCTTCCTCAGTAACAGAACCGCCACAACTGGTTTAGGAGGCATCAGGACTGACACCTTCAACACGCCTCAAAAGGGAACACCGCAAGGCTCTGTGATATCCCCTATGCTCTTCAACATTGTTGTGACGGGCTTAGCACGGCAGCTAGAAAAAAATTGAAGGAATCAGACATGCCATCTACGCAGACGACGTCACAATCTGGGTAACCAAGGGATCCTTGGGAGAAAAGCAAGACCTTCTGCAGAGTGCAGCAGATACGGTCCACGCATATGCCCAACACTGCGGACTCGCATGCTCCCCGGAGAAATCCGAGGTGCTCAGGGTCTACAGAAGGGTACACAACGCGCAGAACTCCATAGAGGTCGACATAGGGGGGAGTAAAATCCCCGAAGTATCCCAGATTAAGATCCTTGGCATGTGGATACAAAGTAACCGACGTCTGGATTATACAATCCGACAGCTCGAGAACACCACAGCGCAGATCACGAGGATGATTGCCCGAATCTCCAACAGAAGACGAGGCATGAAAGAGGAAGACACTTGTAGGCTAGTACAGGCACTAGTTGTGAGTAGGATTGTATACAGTGTCCCCTACCAAACGCCGCTCGAGCACGAAAAGGATCAGTTAGAGGCAATCCTCAGGAAAGCTTACAAATGCGCTCTCGGACTACCGGTGAGCACCTCGACTGGTAAATTTCTCAAACTGGGCATCAACAACACAGCGCAAGAACACATCGAGGCCCATCTTCTCTCGCAAAAAAATGAGACTAATGCAGACCCCGACGGGCAGGAACACGCTGAAGATACAGTGTGGGCATGAGGGATGTCTACAGAGAAATTAGCAGCACGGAGTGTATACTGAAGGATATCCGAGAGAAGATTGAGATCAGCCCAATACCGAAAAACATGCATCCAGAACTACACAAGTCTAGAAGAAAGGCACGGTCGCAACCTCATGAGAGATATTTCACCGGAAGAAAAGATGTATTATACGTCGACGCGGCGACCGTACCAAGAACACTCCGGAGCAATAACCAGCGTTGTTGATCACCAGCTTAGGGAAGTGCATTGCGCGTCCATCAAAGGCAACAACATCCCCGAGGCTGAGGAAGCGGCGATCGCGCTCGCCATCACCCATCAGGGCGAGGAGGACATAGAAATTCTTACGGACTCGCAAGAAGCCTGCAGAAGGTACAGCAGCGGACGCATATCCACTGTGGCCATCCGCATCCTCAAAGCGAGGAAAATCACGTTCTCGAGATGCTTCATAACGTGGACACCAGGCCATGAAACTGTGACAGGGAACCAGTGTGCGGACGCCAACGCCCGAGCATACGCCAACCGGGGGGCGCACCACGACGGGGAACTGAGCACAGTCACAAGACGTTATGGAGCAATTTTGGAACATCAAAGAGCCTTAAGGAGGACATATCCCCCTCCCCATAAAGACCTTAGTACAGAGCAGTCAGTTGCCTGGAAGACAACTGCAAACTAATACATACCCCAATTTGAGCCTACTTAGCAAAATTTATCCCACAACATATGACGATAAATGTCCGCTATGCGGGGAACACCCAACACTGTACCACGTTACGTGGGCCTGTCAAAAATCTACAGTAGTCCCAGTAAACAAAGCACCAACACCGGAGCAGTGGGAGGCTGCGCTATCCTGCTCGAAGCCTGATGAACAGCTCAAGCTGATCGACAGAGCTGGCAAGATGGCAAAGGCCACAGGGGCCCTGGACTGAGGGCTCCTCCTACGCCTGGAAACTTACCTTGCGAAAATAAAGTTTTTTCTTCTTTCTTCTTCTGGTTTCGAAGCCGTATGGCAACATTTTGTTCGTTCTGGTGGTGTCATTTCCAACAAGCTTGTCTTCCATATATGAAAATGTTCTGCGTTGCACAGTTTTCTGTCTCTTTCCGCAATCACAAAGCAATAACTTTCCGATGGTTAGTTTCAGTTGGTAAGGCCGTTTCAGGGAGATTGATACGGTGGTGGCTGTCTTGGGAATGTTCGGCTATCGGGTTGCGATCTCATTCCTGTGCTAAGACTTCGACAGCACAGGTCATTCCTGTGCTGTCGAAGTCTTACGTTTCGCCGATGTAGCTTGCATTGCAGTCAGCGCAAAGATATTGCTTTGGGCTCTCTCTCTCGGTGGACGGTCTTCTTCGGCAACATGTAGAGAACATGTGTTCGTAGGCTTATGAGTCACCTTATTTTCTGGGCCTTTTTTTCTGAGAATACGGGCGATGTTTTGGCTAACGCCTTGGACATATGGGAGAGCGTGGTGTTTCTGTTGTGGTGTTGATTCAGGAGCCGGACGCTGAATTTCTCGGCAAGCGTTGCCGTGCCTTTAGAATTGAAGTGCTTTCGGAATAAAGGTTCTTGGGTGGCTGTTCTTGGTGAGTTCCTTCACTATCGTTTGTTTTTCATTTGCTTAGATGCGCACGGCGCTACTTGTACTTGTGCCTCTACATCCCTGCGTTAATGGCTGACTGGACGAATTTCGGGGAAGGGGTCAGCCCGGTCAGCCCATGCCTGCTTACGCCACTGAGCTACCGGTAATATAAAGAGGTTCGCAATGAAGAAGATGCTGTGGAACTGGGACTGGTGTCCGCCATAATTATCTTATCAGAGTTTCATCAGCGGGCACCGACCGTTTACGATAGTGGTCAGGGAGATAATGAGAGGACAGCCGCTGAGTCTGTGAAATGTGCTTGGCGTTGCTGAAGTAGAGCCTTTCAGACAGACCTTCCTTCCATTCCTGCGTGAAGTTCATCTGTCAGCCACCTGCGTCAATTTCAACTAGGCTTTGCTAATCCCGTACATATTTACAATGAAGAGAGAGCTCAATTCTCGTACGGGACAGCCGTGCACGCTAAACCCACTAAGTCAGCCAGTACCTAGCTTTGATAGCAACAAGTGAACAGTAGCTACAGCCTGCCATGTCTTAAAGGGCCCCTAAACCACCAAGAGGTCGAAATTTAGTTGTGGTGTTGCTTTTATGCCGGTGTCCGCAACAAACACGTAGCCGCAAGAATTTTTCGAAACGGTGCCGAAATAGCCGAGTTACACGCGTTTGATTATCAAAACCGGCGCTTGCTTGTTTCGCTCTCTCCTGCGCCCACCGGCCGCTTCCCGGTGCCACCTCCTCGCCGAGTGCTCCTCCGAATGTCACGTGACATACATCGCCGATGACGCGCATCCGGTTGACGCGCCTCCGCCGGGCTCCCGCGTTCGCGCGAGTGTTCTGTTAGTGCTGTGCCAACGCCCTCTGTTAGCGCTATCCGTCGTGTTCTGACAGTTGCCGCAGTTTCTAGTCGGCTGTACCTCACTTGCACTTGCGTAGCGTAGCGCATTTGCGAATTCACACGCGAACACCACACGAACGACACACGACGAGGAAAACAAACAGGCGGGGAGCGCGCGCATTTGGTAGCAGACTAACCGGAAGTCGACGTTCTCCTTCGACCAATCAGCGTAGTTCGGACTCTTCTGACGTCACCAAAAACCACAATGTCGTCACGGCTAACTTTGGCATGCCGGAAATGGCCGGCGAGGCGCACGGGAATGTTTTTCGAGTTTGTAGCGCGTTCGCTGCCGCATTTGACACCGTTCATGGTGACGGCATTTTCAACTTGATGCGCGTGTTGAATTGAAATGTTCAAAAAAATGTCGGGGGTGGTTTAGGGGCCCTTTAAGAGAGCCTCAGCATCGTATACCTTGCTGCGCATTGATTTAATAATGTTTCGTACCCCCGCCAGGTATGGGGCGTGTTGCGAGCCCACCGCTGCCACCGCTTGTCGTGGTTTATCGCTGCCACCATTTGTCGGGGACTCGTGTCGCCTTCAGGCCAGGAGTCCACGGGGCAGGAGGGAAGAGTACGAGGAGTTGGTTTCAGAAGAGAATATTTACATTTATTTACATGGTTTGAAGGTGATGGCCGAATCCCAATCGAATCCTCTATCGAATCCTCTCTCGAATCCGGAGTGCTCCCGTGGATTAAGTAACCAGCGTCGTCCGGCGACGCCCTCTTGGGGGGGCCCAGTTGACGCTTCTTCTTCCAATCGGAGGTTGAAGGTCCGAAGGGGAAGAAGGTTGTGGACCTCCCCCTTTTTCTTCGAATGTGGCCGAGGTCACACGTACGCAGCCGGACCATACGATGGCGCATCTGGACGTCTTCCGGTGACACACCTCGACGTCTTCCGGCCAGAGGTAACGAGGAAATCGTTACCGGCACTCGACACGTTCGACTCGTATCTCTACCTGCGTTAACGAGTCTCTGGTGGCGCCGCTCCATCTCCGTAGTCCCGGACGCAACAGCTCCGTCCGCCGGCGGGAGACCCGACCTGAGGGTGACCAGCATACCAGGTCGGCCGAAGTGTCGGGGTTCGATGAGCTCTCCGTGGGCCACTGTTGACGACGAAAGCTCCGATGTGGGGTTCTCACACATGCCTTGCTGGCTCTCGTCCTGGGCACACACGTAAACACACGCGCACACGCACAACTACAGGCACGGGAAGTGCCCTGCTGGCACTAGGAGCCATCGAGTCCAAAATACATAAACCAATCTGCCTTACATTTCCCAAATTAAATGAAAGCAGCCCTCAAAACAGCTGTAAACATTCGCTGAAGCTCCCAATTTCTATCCCTGAATTAATTTGAGCTTACAGTTTACGTCAGTTATCATTTCCACTCGATGAACTACATTTGTGAGCTATCGCAATCTGCCGCAAATCCACCAGGCCCCACATCTCTTAACCAGTACATGCCTCACATATGACCCCGAACTTTTGTTCCCAAACTTTTGTGCCGTCAAAGTGAGTCATCATGTTCCCGTGAACAGACGAAAGAAAACTGTCGAGCTGCATTAGAGCAGAAGCTAAATACGCAAATGTGCTCTAATAAACATTACAAACCTATGTCGCATAACAACAGGAACACTAACCATATTCAACATCCGCCTACGCACGTCCTAGTGCTACTTAAACTTGCACTCCACGGATGTACTACACAACGAGCTCTCCGACTTTGCGGTCACAATTCTTACACTTCATACACCCTATATAAAATAACCTTGCTCTTGTCCACACACGGCACATGCCTTTAAAGCAATAAACAGAAAACAAAAACTCGCTAAAATTATGCGCAAACTCAATAAGGATATCCATGCTTATTAATCACTCTTGCCTAAAAGCTAACTCAAAACACTGCCACTGTTTACGTACTTGTTGAACACACTAACCTGATTCCTTGCGCTCTGCCACACAATACACATGAGTATAAAGCAACATACAAAACTCTCGCTAGCATCACGCTCTGAAACTCGCTAATAATACAATTGGTTATGAAACCTCAAACACTTTCGCGGCTTCGCATACCCGCTGTACAAACCGTAACACGATTCCTTGCATTCGAACTGAATGACGCACAAATCAAACACTACGCTTTGAAAACATATGCGGTCATATGATTCTCCGAACTCAATCTCTTAAACCTTTCAGTCTCACACTGACTAACATTTCAACAAACAACTCTCTTTCTCACTTTCAACTTCGCCTTCACACTTACTATCGGCTCAACAAAAGTTACAGTTCGCGAAATTCAGTCTGACATCCACAAGAAAGCTACAAAAGCAAATCTCAGGCTACACGCGGAGATAAAGAAACATCACTTCACAAAGCTAAAATAAACAAACAAACAAAAGTGTCTTCCAAACAAGTCATCCACTGAAAAACCTCGTCTGTCTCCCATTTTTGAGACCTACTCGCGGTGGTCGTTCATTGAACACTTCTCTTGGACAGGAAACGCGAAACGCGAGACACCTGTTCGACTCTCCGCGCTGTGCCACTATCCTCGCCATCGCCTTGCCTGCGCTACTGTGGTCGCATTGTTCGGCGACTTCGCGGCGACCTCTGACCTTGCACACCCGCCGCGACAATGCTGCACCATGAAGAGGACGGGAAGATAATTGCAACGGGCCCTCGGACCACTTCCGCGCAGAGTGCACCTCTCTTCCCGCTTTCGTTCGGCGGCTCCTCCGTATTCTCCGCCGATTTGTCGTGGGTGGCAACCACATCTTTCTCATTTTTCTGCTTCTTCGTTTGAAGCCCAACTTTAAACATTCCACGCTCTTCGCGGCGTTCCTTTCTCTGCGACGCTTTTTCGGCCTATGCCGCTTCTTTCTGCGCCTTTTGGAGCCCTTCGCTTCCTTTTCGTGCACCTTTTCAACTTTAATGCTCTCGCTAGCTGGCTGATCCTCGCAGTCTAAATGATTTCCAGCAAAATCATCCGTCCCTTCACTCTCCTGACTGGCGGACCGCTTCAAACACTTAGGAAAGTTGCAGCTGTCTGGTTCTAAGCTATTTAGCTCGCACACATGGGAGCTACCCTCGACTGCAACCTCCTCCTCACATTGCGCTTCACTGCGCTCTCCTGGCCGTTCACTGGTGTTCTGGCATGACGTGTCGAAATAACCTTGGACATCGCATGCAAGATCCACCGTCAGACGTCCTCATTTTGTATGCGTGCCAAATCGTCCGCAACCTTTCTAGGCGCTTCTCTTTCGTCCCATTGGCACGATACTTCGTCGCGTTTTTTCCGGCCTTCAATTGCCTCCACTTTCACTGTGGCATCTTTGTCACCAAAGTTCACTTCGCTTGTCAACACGCTGCTACTCTCGCATGCGCTAGCCCTTTGTTCGGCTCTGACCTCCACCGCGCACGCTACCATTTCGCACCTTTCGTGCGCTACTTCCGCAGATACCTTACCTCGCTGCATTGCCTTCCGTTCACAATCTAGCCTTTCAATCTCTTCATTCAAAAATTTCAACTCTTGCCTACGCCTTTCGTCCTCAATTCTTTCCTTTATTTCCCTTTCCTGATTAATTAGAATTAAGGTCCCGAAATATTCAATGTCCTCCGGATCGCTACCACTTTCTGCTATTAGGTTTTGAATATCCGATTCAGGCAAGTTCTCATCTACATCCAAATCAAACTCTTCACAAAGCATCAACAGGCTAGCTTTCGTCAAACTCGTCAGATTCATGGTGACTGCTTTAAACTTTGACTCGGCTTTCGCAAAAATGTAGAAATCAACCCCACCAGCATTTCAATTCTGGTCCTAGAGAAATTGAAGCCTGGTAAATTCTACAGAATTAACGAAAGCCCACACTAGCAGTCCCAAGTTGCCTAATCCTTGTCTACCTTTTTGAATTTCTTAATCCCTCAATCAACTCCCAATCCTACGTAGCTCTTCCTCCTCTGCACCTATCCTTTCAACAAGAATAATCAATCTCAGGCTCTCTGCTCACTTCCTCACGTCCACTACCAATAATTCTGCACTTTTCCACAAACGTATATGGGTGGCCTTCAGCAGCTTGTTTACATCCCTTTGAAAGCTGCTTTCTGCTGAGATACGCACTACCACAATTCTAGGTAGTTGTACGATCGAGCTTTTAACGGTCCTAGGCTAAAAGACTCGATGACTCTCAAGCACAAAGCCAGGCACTCACCCAACACCGTGCAGTCGTGGTACGCTACGAGGATCCCGCCGTCTTCCAGTTCCTAGGGCTTTCGGCCGGTCCTTTCTCCATGGAGCCTCCGGTTCATCACGCCGCTCGCCATCCGTGGTCGTGGTTCATCCCACCGCTTGCCAGCCAGTTGTTGTGATCCCACCGCTGCCACCAGTTGTTGCGAGCCCACCGCTGCCACCGCTTGTCGTGGTTTATCGCTGCCACCATTTGTCGGGGACTCGTGTCGCCTTCAGGCCAGGAGTCCACGGGGCAGGAGGGAAGAGTACGAGGAGTTGGTTTCAGAAGAGAATATTTACATTTATTTACATGGTTTGAAGGTGATGGCCGAATCCCAATCGAATCCTCTATCGAATCCTCTCTCGAATCCTCTCTCGAATCCGGAGTGCTCCCGTGGATTAAGTAACCAGCGTCGTCCGGCGACGCCCTCTTGGGAGGGCCCAGTTGACGCTTCTTCTTCCAATCGGAGGTTGAAGGTCCGAAGGGGAAGAAGGTTGTGGACCTCCCCCTTTTTCTTCGAATGTGGCCGAGGTCACACGTACGCAGCCGGACCATACGATGGCGCATCTGGACCTCTTCCGGTGACACACCTCGACGTCTTCCGGCCAGAGGTAACGAGGAAATCGTTACCGGCACTCGACACGTTCGACTCGTATCTCTACCTGCGTTAACGAGTCTCTGGTGGCGCCGCTCCATCTCCGTAGTCCCGGACGCAACAGGCGCCATATTTTGCGGAAAACTTCGTTCGCTCTCGAGTACACACTGGCGCGTCGACATTCGCATAACATCTTGTCTGACCAGGAAAGTTGAAAGCTGTACAAGCAGCGCGCTCGTCTACATTTCGTCGATTTCATCACATCTAGCGCGCGACTAGCTAGTCATCGTGCCACGTAAACGTCCTTCTTGCCGCGGCACAAATATGTTGTCTAGTCGCCGGGAATTCCCGGCAGGGAGTAGCCGCGACGGCGCACCCCGCCGGGCTCGAGGCAGGTGCGCCGCTTCGCACGCGACGTCGCTCAGCCGCCGCCGCCCCCGTTCGCGCGGCTGCACGCAGATTCCGGTCCGGGCGCTGCGTTGCGACAAAAGCCTCGCAGGCGCCATCCTCGCATCGTCACGTAAGCACTACGAGCGTGTTGCCCTACCGTGACGGCATTTGAGAGCGGTGCAGTGCGCGTCGAGTGACCCAGCGGCAGCGAGAGCGCCCCGCCGCCTTTCTATCATAGGATCTGGGCGCTGCCCTCAGTCGCTGCTATGCTCTGGTCTCCTAAAAGCCGAAGAAGCAAACAAAAAGGAGAGAAGGTATACAGTTTCTAAAGTCTGTCGGGTTCGTTCCTTCCGCGTCGCATGAATGTTTTACACTCGGCTGCTTCTTTCCTCCGCATTCCCCGCAGCGTCAACTGCCCCCAAGAGGCCTCGGCTCTAGAAGGGTCGCGCCGTGGAAACGCCGCAGTGGTACAAAATTGAAGTGTACGTAAGGCTTAACATACGGAAAATACGGGGTTGCGTAGTGCCACTCAGCAGTATGGGTCCCCCAACCACAGTGCTTCAGGTAAAGTCTATTTGTGAGTGCGACACTTAGTTGGCGAAATAGGAAAAAAAAAAAACTGCTTGATGATTGGCTAACAACTAATAAATAAATAAATAAATAAATAAATAAATAAATAAATAAATAAATAAATAAATAAATAAATAAATAAATAATAGAGCTAAGACAAAATGCATGCACTGTTCATAGGCACAAACGTAGGAAATTCCGTGCACTGGCTATCTCACACAGTACGCAACAAAGCTTACCGAACATAGGGTGAAGGAGAAACGCTGAAAGCGGCGCTGCACTCAAAATGCCAACGAGAATCGACCTGTGAAGAAGTATTTCTTCGGGTTACCGCAGCAAGCGACCATTGCGTCTTGTGTTCCGGGACGTTCGCCTTGTGTTACAAAGAGCTCGCTTGTTTTTTGTTTTTTTTTTAATCCCCCGTCCATACTTCTCCACTTTGAAAAGCACTGAAAGCTCACAGAGCCAACTAAGATGTCCAAGATCTATTACTGCCTTGCTGTTTCTAAAAGACACCGATTGATTTATAGATTTCTGGGTTTTATGTCCCAAAACCAGCTACGGTTATGAGGGACACCGTAGTGGAGTTATCCGGAAATTTCGACCAGCTGCACAGACATCGCACAGCAGTCAGGCGTCAACATTTCGCCTCCATCGAAATGCAGCCGCCGCGGCCGGGTTTCAGTCTCGCGACCTTCGGATGAGCAGCCGAGAAGGAGACACCTGCATCAGCGCCGCCAACACGTGCGAGCCGTGCCATTTAGTGGTGCAAGTCTCGGCACTTGCATATATACCTTCCCTACTTTGGTAAACCTACGAATTTGGCTTGGGTAGTTCCGCCGGTTAACAAGAGTACTGCATCGGCGCGCAGATAACGCGCAACTCGCATCGGTACCACCACACCCACATGCTACCGAACTTTGTGAGCCATCTCTGCACTTATCCCGCTCGTTAAAGCCCGCAGCTTCTCCCTGATTCCGGCACCTCTCTCCGCGAAACCACTGATGTGCTACGTCCGGAGCTTAACTTGTTCGGAAGGCAAACCACGGTGGGACGTCATATGTGCTGTACTGCGACGCATGGGCGTTGGAAGGATTTTGTCTTGAAGAAGGGCGGGGGGGGGGGGGGGGCAAACTCTGAATTACTGCAATAGCAGCGGAGGATGCAGGAAGGGCTGTAGCGCCGTTGTGGCTAGTGGACCTTGAGTGGACCAAGTGCCCCCTTCGCACACCCTTGCTGCAACGTAATAGAACCATGCAGTGTCTCGCGGGCGTGAAATTCGACACGGGCCAGTCAGGAATTCCGTGCACACAACGCCTCGCGCGAAAAAAAAAAACAAACAAACAAACAAAAGAACAGAGGCTCCGGACTGCGGTGCAGATGCCGTGCACAAGAAGCGAGGAAGCGACACGGCTTCCATCCGCTTGTCCCTTTTCACGAGCGAGGATACAATGGAATCCTGCAGTCGCCGAGATTGCTTGCAGCATGCTCAGTGCACTGGTCCCGGCCAACGACAGCTTTGACAGTGCTGCACGGTTTTAACTGGATCCGAGTGCTCAGGCCCGCAGCAGGCACGACTGTACCGACGGGGGCCCACAAGGCAGGCGAGGGTTCCTTTCTCCCCCCTGCCGAGTGCGTGCGTGCCGCCGAGAAGAGGCTCGCGCTATCTCGCAGGACGCAGCCGCCGCGACCCCCGCTGCGTAGAATGGAGTCGGGAGCCAAGGAGCTGTCGCAGTCAGCGGGGCCGCGGGAGAGCACGCACTTCCGCCAGCCGCCGGCGCTGACGCTGAACGACGGTGGGGGTGGTGTCCGCCCGCTCGCCCGGACGTCGCCGTTATCGTGGCCGAAGCGGAGGGCCCGAACGACGTAGCGAGACCACTGGCGATTCAGCTTTTCTCGCGCGCCTTCGCGACGCGGCGTTGCGCAGTGCCACCAGCCCTTGTGAAAGCTACGCGCGTGAGCGTCGTTGGTTTCCGGCCGCGCAATGGTCTTTTGCGAATCGGCCGGCGTGCGATGGTTGGGTTGGCCGACGAGGCAAGGACGCGTTCGCGCCATTCCTTTTGCTGTTCTCTCGAGGCGTCTTGCCAATGCGGGGCATTAGGGAAAACTAGCGTGGTATAAAGAAAGTAGGGCACTTACTGCTAGAATAGGTGGGACCTGTCAAGAACAAACTGTGCGCTGTAGTAGTACTTCATGCAATTGCTTTCGGATTACTGGAGGTGCCGCCATAGTTGTGCGAGCATGCCTTCGTCTAAGAGAAATATTCTAGAGGAAGAAAGTCGAATTAAGAGAAAAAAATCTATACTGATTAGTCCTAACAGTGCTTCACAAGGGCATTTCCTTCTATGTTTTTGAATATGCGAAAACGAATAGGAAATATGGGTCGACCGCCTTGCCCCCGGTAATTGCTCACAGGGCTAAGGGCACCTGACAAGTTACAGACGTAAACTCAAGGCAGGTGTTTTCGAGTATAACCCCATTCTCTCCAAACGCGCTCGGGATGTCATAATTGAGTAAAATCGGTTTCTGCCTGAAACCAAACAACCATACGCATAAGCCTTATCTCGGGAGAGAAGGGGCACGTCCTTTTCGACTGTGGCACTGCAGTACAAAAGGCAGCCACAATGCGTCGGTAGTGCTTTTTTGCGAAGTCACTCATATTAGCGCTACGTAAACACGGGGTTATGGCGGTGCCCAGGAAGTGTTCGGTGAAAAGTTGCGTATTATACAGTACACTGGATTGCCCGTTGCGTCAGTCGCAAGCGTGTCGAGGGGCGTGAGAGAGACGCACCTCGACATCTGGATCGAGAAACCACACGCATACGCTGTATACGTCATGCTGCATAGCGATATATTGTCGCGAGAACCGCGTCGAGTAGAATGTTTTCTTGTTATTTTCTTCTTTTCCGGCTACTTTTGTAGGCGGGTGCTCGAGTAAACGAGCCCGCTCGCCGCAGGGAGTCTTCCAGGGACGGGGCACTGAAAATAACGACCACGCGTGTGCGTCGCGGCCAGTTTCTGGAATGTGTTGTTTGTACTAGTTTTGTAGCAAAGCCGGATGCACGTGATCATAAAAGCTTGTAGAGCATCGATCGTTACCGTCGACCTGCCTGACTTGTCCGTGTAAGCCGGTTTCCTATTGGTGGGAGGCGGTGGTGGTTCGAGCCGTCCGCGTCGCCGTGGATGCTGAAAAAGTGTTATTTAAGCGGCGACACTGGCCTTTTTTGGAGAGAGCGAACTCGGGGACCATGACGCTCGTCACCACCGGGGGCCAGTCCGGCAGGCCGACGGGGTATGATACCATTTTCTCTGTTGTATAATTTTTGCCCTGTGTGTTTTACAACTTCAAGATGTCTTAGCTAAATAAACCCCCCAATGAGTGCTTTCCCAATTCAACGTGTCGACTCCTCATCCCTTGCCTGCGCGGAGTGGCTCCCACGCCTCTTCGTCTTCCTGACCTTCCGATGCGTCTAACATTCACGGCCCCGACGTTTCGCTACAAAGTGGTGGAGGTGCTCGGTAGCGGTATTCCCGCTCTAAAGCTATGCCCCGAATCAACAAGCATCAGAAAACTACTTCGGACTGCTCCACTATGACGGAACCCCCTTCCTTTCTCTCTGCTATGGCTAACCCCCAAGCAATACCTTTCGTCGGAAGCTGCCGTTGAGCACAGGCACCAAAGGTGTGCTGGCGCCTGTTACCTGTGGCACACGCCTGTGCTGGTGCATCCGCGAAACGCGCTCGTGCCATCGCGTCCGCCGCGATATGTAAGCAGTGGCCCCTTTATTTGCTTCGACATGGGGAGCATTCATCTCGTTCGTGTATATCAACGGTAGAGACATGCTCATATTTTCTTTTTTTCAGTCGCAAGCATGGTGCGGCAACGACGTGTCAGGCACAGCCGTGCCCACGTCATGCTTCATGCTTAACTTTTTCTTCCTTTTTTTAATGACTGGTCCAGTGATGGAAAGTGGAATGATAAAGCACGCCTGAAGCAGCGAGATTCTGAACCGGTTAACGTTGCTGAGTACAGAGGTTACGCTTAAAGATGGAAAGTGTCTTGCTGCAGCTTCTTACGGCGTTGTAAACGGCGAGCAAAACAATGCGAGAAACGTATTACGCTGCAAGCTTCGTGCGACTGAAAGGATTAATTCCTCGTGAACAGCTGCGCCACGGGGTTAAAAGAGGAAACTTGCGCACGATCGGTATTCTGTTTTCAAACTTCGCTTCCCGCCCACGCGTATGGCCATAAGACGACGCCCGCTGGCTTCTGACCTAGCACGTGATCAACAGAAATAAGAATACCGATCTTTCGAAAGCCGAACAAAGATCCCCACGCGTACGGCGCTGTCTCACCCACATTTGGGCCATTCCAGTACCAGGGCTTGTTCTCGGCTCGCCATCTGGCAGCCACCACGGCTCTCTCTCGGCACGCCTGTCGCGAAAGAGCGCAGCAGATGTAGCGCACCAGTTGAAGAACGGAAAACACGGTACGCGGTTGCCTCCGCCGCGGCCCCGCGGCCGAGCTTATCGCGATTCCGCGTGCGCGCGGTCGGCACGCAGGCCTGGCCGTTCGCGTTCCGGCGGTGGTGAGCCTCCCTCGCCATCGCGACGCGCATCGCTCGCCCGGCGGTCGTGCGTGCGTGCGAGCGCCTCCGCGGCGGCGCTTGCTCAGCGCGACGGGGCGTTTTCGGGGAAGTCTGGCGCTCGCTGCGGGCCGCCGATTTGCCACTTCTCGTTTGCGTCTTTTTATTCTTTTTTCTTTTGTCTCTTTCTTCTTCGCTTCGCTGGCACGGCCGGTGTCGTTTCCGTCCTCTCCCCTGCACGCCAGAGATGGGCGCTCGTCCCTCGGCTCGTGCGCGCCGGCTCGATCGGTCCCGTGCCCCGTCGTTACGAGTCGTCACTCAGTCGAGATCGCCCATTTGCGACTACAAAACAGAACTCAGCTGCCGTCCGAAAGCCCGGAGCAGTACTACTATGACATCGTGCAGCTTTGCGCAAGGTCAACCCGTCTATGGCAGAAGATGATCGGTTGCGGCACCTTATGCGCGGTTTGCGTCCGGATGTGCAGGAAAAAATGATCATCGCAAACCCGGAAACCTGCGCCGCATTCCTCCAAATTTTACAGCGCATAAATTACGCAGCTTTGATGAGCCCTGCTTCTTGGTCACGGCCGATCGACACCCACTATCCTAATGGATTGCAGTCGTGGATGAAAAACATCGCGCCTCCGGTAGGGATGGCATCCGCCGCCGCGGCAGTACAGCCTACTCCTACGTGTGTCGCCACCTGCGCCGCAGCAGAACTGCGTTGCCCGCGGCAGGCTGCCGACCGCGAGGGAGACTTAAAGGCGATTGCAGACTCCATCGCCTTGTTATCGGACCGGCTAAAAAGCATAGAAGACGAGATGCGTCGCCCCCCAGTGCCTTGGCCACCGAGAACGTCCCGTGCCAACGACGGGCGTCCCCGATGCCAGATTTGCCGCCGCATCGGCCACGTAGCACGGCAGTGCCGGCAACGGTTCCGGGATGGCAGAAATGATCATGCGGAGCCCCTTGGCAATCAGAACGGGCAGCATAACCCTTCGGGAAACGAGAACGGCCGGGCCTAAGGGGCCAGCCCGGCCGCCCCATCGGCACATTGTCCGAAAGTCAGCTTCTCGTAGTCCCCACACGAGCCAATGGTAGCGAGACAAAACTCGTAATTGATACCGGTTCATCCGTAAATGTCATCTCAGAAGAATTAGCCAACAAAATTTGCGCTGCATCCAAATCGAGAAAAGACATTTTCATCAGAGGAATTGGCGGAGGCTTGCTCACCCCTCATGCTGAAGTTGAAATAAATATTGAATTTGGCACCACCGAAGTTCAAGAAAAGTTTTTAGTGGTCAAGAATTGCCCGTACGAGCTGCTCGGTGGTCTCCCTTTTTGTCGAACAGTGCGACTTCTTATTGATTTTCACAAGAAAGAGCTCCAACTCAATGGCGAGGTTTTTCGACTACGGGTAGACTCAAGTGCCCCCGAACACAATGATGTGCTTACAGTGCGGTGCCACGAGCACATTCGCATTGAACCTCGCACAGAGGTCGCCATTGAAGTAAAAGTTGCAAGGGACGGAATACACCTCGTCGAGCCGAACAGCACGCTGAGAAGTGGACTCCAAGTTGCACGCACAGTGACGAGGATCGAGCATGGGAGAGGCCTGCTTCGTATTGCTAATCCCACCATGTCGCCAGTAAATTTGCTCAGCGGAACAAAGCTTGGATGGGCTTCATCTATTCACGACGCACAGCTGGCAATAGCGGCTCCCGAAAACGATCGAGTGCCTCATGAGCTTGACATACAGACTGGGGATAACCTGCAGCAATCTGAACGGGATGAGCTGCTGTCGCTCATTGAGAAATACCGTCATCTATTTACAAGCAATGATAACCCCATCCGGCAAACTCACGTCGCTGAACACGTGATCGACACAGGTGATTCTCGACCAGTTCATCAGCACCCATATCGCCATTCCCCGTTTGAAAGGCAAAAGATTGAGCAACAGGTCGAAGAGATGCTGCGCGATGGGATAATTAGAGAATCTCACAGTCCTTGGTCATCACCTGTCGTCCTCGTTAAAAAGCCAAATGGGACTTGGCGTTTCTGCGTCGATTCCGAAGAGTCAATGAAGTGACTAAGAAAGACGTGCACCCACTGCCGCGAATTGATGACATTCTCGACGTGCTTCAGGGGTCAAAATATTTCACCACACTCGATCTAACATCAGGCTACTGGCAAGTGAGCATCAAAGAGGAAGATAAGCAAAGACCGCGTTTGCCTGTGGACCCGGCCTGTACGAATTCAACGTTGTCCCTTTTGGCCTGTGCAACGCCCCTGCCACATTCCAGAGAATGATTAACAAAGTCCTCAGCGGTCTCCTCTGGAGGGTTTGTTTGGCGTACTTGGACGACATCGTAATTTTCTCCAAGACCATGGCAACCCATTGCAAGATTTGGAAAGTGTGTTTTCGGCTTTCAAGGATTCATACAAAACGGTAATACTTCCCATTGCTTCTTTTATTTCTTCTTTTCTTGTACTCCTTTTTCTCTTGTCACCACTCTTCTTCTTACCGTTCCGCTTTCCCTTCTCCTAGCGCAGGGAAGCGAGCCGGATGTTTTTAATAGGGAGTTTTCGAATTGGGGCCCCAAAGAAATAGCGTCGACACCACTGCGCATGCGCGAGACCCAAACTGCCTTTGGGTTTTGGGTTGGGCACGCTATTTCTGGAATTTAACGTGAGCCCCAAAGAGCCCCAAAGCTTGCCCCAAACTTTTTTAGCGTAAACAAACACGGCGGCGCCCATCGAAGCGGCGACTCTCGCCTAGGAGAAAACTGAGCTGATTTCTGGTTAAGTGACGACTTTATCAATCAATAAATGGTGGCGTAGGTCATCGCTTTCTTCCATCTCACGCATTGAACAAAAACTGGCCGTGAAATAGCCCGCGTTTTTAAGATCGGTTGTCGAATTGAGAGCTCGTGGCTTAACGCGACCGGTGGCTCGAAGCTGGATTACCTTGGCTCATGATACCAAATTCTTAACACTTCAGAACGATGGGGATTACAAGTAAGTTCATTGCCACTGCACGCTTTAAATAGCAGTTTTAAAGGGTACGCTTATGAAAGGCAAATGCGTTTATTAATCTTCAATTTTTACTTGTCGTAGCCTGCCTTTTTGGCCACTTTGGCGCTGCAAGCGCAAAACGCAAGGAGCGAGCGCAAAACCCAATTCGAAAACTCTTACTTTCTACGTGGTCCAGAGTTAGGCGCACGCTAAGCACTTTGGGGCCCCAAACTTTTGGGGCCCCTATTCGAAAACTCCCTAATTCTGGCTAACTTCACTGCATTCCACCATTTCTCTGTCTTCTCTCTCTCCGTCTTATTCCCTGATTTAGGGCGCCTCGATGTGCAGTCGCCCAAAAATGTTAACGGACAGCGCCTTGGGCGGCCAAAGGGGCTGCGAGACCCACAACGCTGGCGAAGTTCACCTTCGCTGATTTTTCGAGTTCAGTGGATCTCACTGAAATTCGTTAGGCACGTTCCTTGGCAGACTTCCGTTATTTCTGCGACACTGCAGGCTTGTGGGACGCGCAGATTGCTTACAAATCAGTTTTTACTGATTACCTCGAACCGCGCCCACCTGGCTTCCTACAATTACTGGCCACACTGTGTGCTGACGTCATCATCGGCAAAGCGGCAGAAGCCGATTGGTACCGTACCATGGCCTTCGAGATCTGCGCGCATCGGCCCTAGACATTTTTAGTTTAGCGTAGTTTAGCGGGCTTATACGTAATGGCGTAGTTATTGGAATAGCGGGATGAAATGCGCACTACCGTCAACGGCCGATAGCGTTTAGCGTGGCCACGGTATTTCGCAGATTTAACGTTACCGTGTTTGCGTGTTTGTCGTAGTTTACGTAAAACGTGGCCGCGGTTTCGGACGCCCGTTTCGAACTGAATTTGGCGCTGCCGGGGCAGGATTCACTTCGTTCGCAGCAAATGACTGTGTGAAATGGCTTCGCGTACCTTCAGGTAGCTTCGACGACGTATAGTTTTAGGGATAGCTTAGCCGAGTTTTCGAGACCGCTTCCCATTTCGAATGTTGCTAGGCCTAGTGAGAGAACATCTGTTTACATTCCTGCAACATGTTAATTTATGCTTTTGGCACTTGGTTCATACATACTTATTGATCTTTATTCTAGAAAAGTTAGAATGCCGCTGCACGCAGGAGTACAAGTGCACATGTCTAAGCTTTATCGCTCTTCACATTTTTGACGCATGTATCCTTCGCTAGATGGTGCCACAATCACAACTACCGGGCCGTATAAACTATTCCGCTAAAATAAAGCTCGTTTCCGCAAGGAATGTTCGCGGTACGGTAACGCTATTCTCTTAGCCCCCGCTATCACGCTGCTAAACTAAAAATGTCTACTACCGCCCGGGGAAGGGCGCATGCGCTGTCGCACCATTCAAATGGCAGGCTGACTGACCTGACGTCACTGCTGAGTTTGACTTCGACTTCGGTTTCACGCTTTTTTTTCTGTTGTTATATGGGGTTTAACGTCCCAAAACCAGCTCTGATTATGAGAGACGCCGTAGTGGAGGGCTCCGGAAATTTCGACCACCTGGGGTTCTTTAACGTGCACTGACATCGCACAGCACACGGGCCTCAACATTTCGCCTCCATCGAAATGCAGCTGCCGCGGCCGGCATTCGATCCCGCGACCCTCGGATCAGCAACCGAGTACCATAGCTACTAGACCACCGTGGCGGGGCTTTTTTTCTGCTAATTAAATAATCTTTGTGCATTTGCTGAACTATAACCACGAGCGTGACAAGAGCGCCTCAGAAACATAAAACCACCATTACCTAGACATGCTCAAAAAATCGCCGCAGTTGGCCTTGTGAGGTGAGGGCGTTAATTTAAAGTCAATTAACGCACTCCCGACGCCCGCGCGTAGCGGGAAATCAGGCGTTGCGATCCTGCAGCCAACTCTGGCCTCCTAAGCCGTGGTCCGTTTGTTGTGTTTACCGATATAGCACATGTATACGCTACAGGATGCGTTATAGATATGTATACCGCTGGATACGCCGTCGAAATCAGTGTGTGAGTGACGACGTTTATAACGAAAATAGCCGCACAAAAAAAAAAAAGAGAAACATAGTTGACGAGCGTCGAGTCACGGGCCACGGCCGAGTTGTTTGGTGGAAGGCGTCGCCACGTCAGTGTCTTTCTTTCTTTCTTTCTCTCTTTCTTTCTTTCTTTCTTTCCTTCTTTTCGTTTTCTCGCGGCCCTAGTTGCTCTTTTGGTACTGTCGAAGGACAGTTTACTAACACGAGAAACAAAAGGATCGTTTTTTTCTTTTTTCTTTCCCGTCCCCTTCACTGCGCTTTTATAAAATCGGTGTGCCTCCGGCATGCGTGCCAGCGTAGGCGCGGAAGCCGTTCGCCGTGACAACTGCCAGGCCGGGCGGCAGCCTCCCGTCTCACTCTTATCGTTCCGGCGCATTTATAAAGCGCAACCGCGATCTCGAGATAAGAGGGCGTAATTGGGGCTCCGTCAGCTGCAGGCGCGTCACGCGGCCGCGCATATAATGGGCGGCGGGAAGAAGACCGCACGATGATCGACGCGCGTTCGGTTGAGGACGCGCGGTGCAGGCGCGAAAGAACGCCATTTCGCGAGGGTCGACCGGAAAAGCCTAATAGATGCTGCTTCATCTTTTTTATCAATGTTTCTTTTTTCTTTCCTTATTGTTTTTTTTTTCTCGTGCTGCACGTGAAGCTCCGTAGCAGCGCCCACTTTGACAGCGAACAAGTGACAGAGAACAATTTACAGGGAAGATCGCAAAATTTCGCCAAGGCCGCGTCAAAGTTGTCTGGTGGCTATGCTACTCGGCTGCTGATCCAAAGGTCGCAGGATCGAACCCCAGGCCGCGGCGGCTGCATTTCGATGGAGGCGAAATGTTGAGGCTCATGTGCTGTGCGATGCCAGTGCACGTTGAAGAACCGCTGGTGGTCGAAATTTCCGCGGTGCCCTCCACTGCGGCGTCTCTCATAATCAGAGCTGGTTTTGGAACGTTAAACACCACAAATCAATTTTCCTTCTGTTGGTATTCATTCCGTCTTTCTTACCTCTACCCCAAGACAAGAAGGAAATGAAAAAAGAGAGAAAATTCTAATCAAGACGAAGAGGACAAATCAATGTATATAAATATACTTCCTCTTTTTTCTTTGTTTTCAAATAAAAACCGCTGATTTTCCGGCTGCTCCCGCGGCTGGGTTTCGCTGGTGGTAGTTTCCCCCTTCTCCCCCTTTTGTTTCTCTTTTTTTTTCCGCAAAAGTTTCTGTTGGTGTCAACCCTTTTCATATATATTTCCATTGCATTAAGCCCGTTATACCTAGTGGCACGGGCCGGGGCCTTTTACTTTTACTTGTTTTTTCCCCCACCATATTACATGTTCATTTTGTTATCTGTCCTCCTTATGGCATGTCATGAGGAGTGCACCTTAAAGAACCCCAGGTGGTCGAAATTTCCGGAGGCCTCCACTACGGCGGCTCTCATAACCATATCGGTGTTTCGAAACGTAAAACTCCAGACATCATTGCCATTACAATACTCGAATATTCGTCGCTCAGCTGCAAAGCGAACCTCGTGCATGCCAGTAGTTGCCGCGGCAGGCTGAGGTGCGCATTGAGCGGTTGCGCCTCCCGTGGCGTTCATTACCGCAGCTAGAATCGACGATAATGGCTCTTTCGGCTTCTGTTTTTTTTTTCTCGCCCTCTCCTTTGTGTCTCTCTCCTCCTCGGCGTGCTGTTGTTGCTGCTGCACGCGAACCACACGGCGTGTCGGGGGGCAAAAAGCACGCCTTCGAATCGGCGTACTGCGGGGGGTTGCCTTTCACTCGCTCAGCCAAGAGATAAGACCTCGCATCGCAGCAGCGTCAGGGAAACGACCGTGCAGAATGCAGAATCGCCCCCCCCCCCCCCCCCCCACGACCACTGCCCGCGCTCTTTCATCCTCCCGCGCGTACTCAGCATGCGCGACTAGCAGCAGGCCGGCCTCCAGCTATCTCCCTGCGGCGTCCGCGGGTCCTCCGCTTCACGGTCACTGCAGGGCATTTTGGCGTCGGTCGCGGCGGTGATGTTCGTTGATTTTCGAGTCTCCGCGCGGGGAGGCTTGCAGGCGCAGCGCGTTTCGGATGCTGTGGGTCACATTTGCGGAATGCAGGTTCATGTATTTCTCCACCCCCTTTTCTTTCTCGTTTTTGCTTTCGCTACGCAGCTCCGTGTGTACGCCGTGCACTGCACTGAGCCGCGGAGAGGACACCTGGGTGTGAGAAGGCCGGATGGGCCGAGGCTTGCGGTGTCGCCAGGGCTCCCGTCATGCACAGGTGCAAACGGCCTCCAAGCGCGTCACAGAGTGGCACACCGTTTTGTAGTAGCTTGAAGCTACAAAACGAGCTTGCGCGGGTTATCTTTGGCGCGTGTTACTCATGGTGCTACTAAAACAAAGGGGCGGGGGGGGACCCACCTGGAAGGTTGTATGAATCGCTGGTGAGGAGCAACGTGAACAGAAACTGTCAATAAAAATGGGTGAAGAGCGATGTCACCGTTAGCGGCAGGATGAGCGAGAGCGGAGTGCTTATTTTACCGTGTTCAAGTGTTCCTCAAGGCCCCCTCCACGCTGGTCTAGTGGCTATGGTACTCGGCTGCTGATCGGAGGGTCGCGGGATCGAGTCCCGGTTGCGGCGGCTGCATTTCGATGGAGGCGAAATGTTGAGGCCCGTGTGATGGCAGCGCACGTTAAAGGTCAGGATTTTCGGAGCCCTCCACTACGGCGTCTCTCATAATCATAGCTGGTTTTGGGACGTGAAATCCCAGAAGTCAAATCAAATGTTCCTCAAGGCATGGTGTTTCGCCTATGTTTATTTAAGGTTGTTGATTTTCGGCCAAAATCCGCATTTTGCCGAAACACCCTGAAGTTAGAAGAAAATCGCTTTAAACGCGGTTTTCCTCCGGATTCCCAGTACCACGCACCAATCAATCTTTTCAAATTTCTCGGAGCTTACTGTGCCAGGGCCGCTTCAGTGTGCAGTGGCGTGCGCACCTTATGTAGCCGCCGTGGCTGTGCGCACGCGCAAAACGGCCTCGCGGCAACGAAGTGAAATTCTGTTGCCCTAAACGAACGTGAATGTTGCTATTATTAAGCCCGAATTTTCAGGAGCTAACCCGAAAAATCTCGAATTTCTGAATGTTTCTACAAAAAAAGCAAAAATAAAGAAAAAGACACGAATTATCCCCTATTATGAACTTGCAACATAGCAGCCGATTTTCAGCCTCCGAATTTCAGATAACATAAAACCGGAAAAGTAACAATTTTATGTACGCTGCATGGCATATGTTTTACAATGCCCTCCGAATTTCAGATAACATAAAACCGGAAAAGTAACAATTTTATGTACGCTGCATGGCATATGTTTTACAATGCACGCCTTAAACGTATTGGTCCTTTAGGCGGTGGAAGTGCGGCCACGCGTGAGAACTCGTCGATTTGAAGATAGCTGCGCGATCAACAAGCGCATTCAGAAAATCCCATCAACATTCGCTTGACGACCGTTAGCACCACCCACGTATATTTCAGCAACATCTATGCGCGCACACAAAAGGGTCGGTAGCGTTGGCCTCGCCAAGCAGGCTCCGTCAACGTGCGTCGAGCAAGATCGTCATGCTTCCTTCCGCACGTAAAGAGCGAGCCGGCGGCGGTCGCGCCCCACTGCGACGCTGCAGCGGCGCAGAGAAACGTCATCACGGGCACGCGGTTACCTTCGGGCATTTATGGGGGTGTTCGAGAAGGGAAGGCAGGGGGGGGGGAGGGGGGGCATCCAGCTGCCTGCTCGCACTCGCTAAGCAGCCCCTCAATGCAGTCCTTTATTCCTTTTCTTTTCTTCGTTTCTTCGGGGACCGAGGGCGGTTTTCTTTCCTGGTCGCCGCGGCTCGGCGGGAATGACAAATTGGTCTTCGCATTAGGAGGAGGAGGCGGTGGGGGCCGCGCCGCCGGTGAAGACAATCGGATTGCGAGCCAGCGGCCACCACAGGGGCAACAGCCACCCACCGCCTATTTTCTCCTCCTCATGCCAGTTCTTTCCTCGCCTGCTCTTCCTCTTTTTTTTTTTTTTTCAGTCGCAGGGCCTCACGTTCTTTTCTCTCGCTTATCATGTGCCTGTCGTCTGTGTCCGCGAAACAAGGATGCGCATCTTCACTTTTTTGCCCTGTGTCATGGCAGTGGGGTGTGCGGTGCCGGATGACAACTCTTGTCCGCCGCGGTGGTGTAGTGGTTATGGTACTCGGCTGCCTCCCAAAAGAACGCGGGTTCGATCCCGGCCGCGGCGGTCGCGTTTTCGATGGAGGCGGAAATGCCAGAGGCGCGTGTACTGTGCGTTGTCAGTGCACGTTAAAGAACCCCAGGTGGTCTAAATTTCCGGAGCCCTCCACTACGGCCTTTCTCTCCCCTCTATCTCTTTCACTCCATTTCCCCCACCCCCAGGGACGCTTAGCCGTGCTCCCTACATGGGCTGCAGAAATTAGCGTCCTTTCCTAACCGAACCACAATCATCATCATCATGACAACTCTCTTGAGGAGGCCGAATCGGAAGCGAACTTTGAGACTTTCACGTTAATTAGAAAATAGTTGCTCTCTGCAATCTCGCTCTCACCTTGTCCTTATCCTGTCGATCGGACACCGGTCTTCATCTTGGCCGCTCCTCTTTTACTCCCGTGCGCCACCCATTGCACTGCCGTGGATGTGCGCTCCATGAGGGGCGCAGCCACTCGGGTATAAAGCCACTTAAATACTCCTAGAATGCCCGCATCCCAACGCCTCCTTGCGGGGTGGCAACAAATACTCCCCCCACGAATCCTGGAGGGATGCGCGGCGGCTTAGGTGCCACGAATGAGCGTGAAATGAAAGATCGCAAGCGGTTGATAATTCAGTTCCAGGGGCCATCTTTTGCGGGCGCAGCCGCTCCCTCCTTCTTTTACAGCTCGATCCTTTCTCTCGTCTATGAAACAAAGACGCCGAATGATGCGGCCGCACTCATCATGTCGGCCCTCGGCTCTTTAGCACGCAGCAGTGAAGGCCGACTTACTGCACCCGGCTCTTACGCAACTCTTTGCGATTACGTTCCCCGCACACTTTTCCTCCGCTCGTCGACTTCTGTGCGCTCCGTTGTTTTCCCGTTCGCTTTCGTTGGTGAGTATATGCGTTCCACAAACAATAAGATTCCCGTCGCCGACGAGCACGCACAGGGGTCTTCAATTAGCGCTACACGTTGAGTGCGGACGTTCTGCGCGGCTACCGCGACGCTTGCCCAGGAACGCTAAAGCTCATCCTCGGACAGCTTATGAACAAAACAGTATTTTTTTTTTGTCCGTCTGAGGATGTGGGGAACCTAACAGAAGCAAGAGAGAACGAGGAGAACACAAGAACTATAGGTTCTCCACGTGTTTTCGTTGTTCTGTGCTTTCCCCAGTCTTCTGTTTCGCAGAGGCTTGCAAGAAGAATATCGAAGAACGCAATGCGTACGCAAAGCAGCTTAAAACGCTGTGCATAGTACTGAAAACAGTCTGAATAAACAGTTTTATAGTGCTAGGTCGCTAAAACTCTTTAAAGGCGTGTTATTGCTTGCCGATATACCACGCACGCCCATACTAGCGCTATTTCGTGTGCTGTTTATGGGCCTCTGGCAAACTGAAGAGCACAGGGAAACAACAAACACTTCGGAGCACAACACTTATGCAGTTTTAGTGTTGCCCGAGATCCCTTTACTTGAGAAATTTAGTGCATTTTCATGTCACTGCTCTTTCACACATCCAGCACGCGACCCAAACAAAATACATGAACGTATATCTATAGTTTTTACTCGAACCCGATGCGACGCGTCGAGTCAGAAGTCGCGCTAACCCGGCTTCGTTTACACGTACGCACATTCAACTCGCAAGCGGACTGAAATGCAGCGCGGTATGGCGAATCAGGATGTCGAGCGGACTCGACTCGACCTCGTTCAGAGGTTGATCGAACTCGTCTCGACCTTAATACCCGTAAAAGCGTTTGCACAAACCTATTCGACGACCGATTTTCGTGCCGACAAGCCGACTCGACTCGACTTCATTGGTTTCCTGTACGAATACGTCGTGGGAGTGAACGTATACCTATGCGGTTCCAACAGTGTACCCGAACGAAGCATACTGCACCGAATTCGTTGGGCGTCTTCACATACAGAAACGCAATCTAACGATAGCGAGACAAAGAAATTATAAATAAAAAGGAAGAACCTGAGCGGCTGGACTAGGGACGACATGGCCGCCTTTTATTCGTCGCATTTCCATTCCGCTCACTGCGACGCCGCGGCTCTGGGGGGCAAAAAGGCTGCGCTGCGTATCTGATCCTCCACCGCCAAGCTGGAAGCGCGAGCCCTCGCCACAGACGCCGCGTGCATGGCGATAACACGAGCTATGCGATGGAGCGAACAAAGACGCGCCGGAGTCGGGAAAAAAAGAAGGCCGCGGACTCTGTACGCGAGTCGACTCAGAATGCACATATCCGCATATATATAGATAGCGGTTCGCGGTGGCCTTATCTGTGCTTTTCTTCTTTTGTTTTTTTTTATCCTTTAGGCTCCGAGACAATGGAAGAAATCTCCTTGCTCCTCTTTTTTTTTTTTTTTTTCGTCTCTTTTTGCCACGATCGCTTAAAGAGCCGGTGCTTTAGTCATCGAATCGGGCACGACGGCATCGTTGTTCATGTAGTGTAATGACGATGGGCGCCGGGCTATAAGAACGCGCGACAATCCACGGTCACAGTTTAGGACGTTCGGCTGTGTGACGGAGTCCCAGTAGCGGAAATGCAGAGGGCGACGGAAATCTTATATACGCGACAGCAAACGTGGCCGACAGCAAACGTGGCCGCCAGTACAACGCGATTGATTTGTTGGAAAGGATTTATTCCGCTCTAAATAGCGGTGGTAAAGAAGTTTGCTTTTGAAAGAAATGGTCCGATGAACAGAAGGAGCTAGTAGGGAAGCTGCTGTATCTAGCATGTCGCGCCTGGAAAAGTGCTAAGCCTCGTCCAACTGCTCCTCACAACTAATGTTCAGAGAAGGGGGTGGGTGGTAGTGTGCTTGGGGCACCCGCATACAGAACAAGCACGCTTGAGCATGAGCATGCCGTTCATGCTCAAGCGGGGAGAAACGGGGGAACGCTTGATCAAAGTTCGTTGAGGCAATTAATGAGGTTGAAATCCGTGACGTCACGCTTCTGTTCGGGTGCCCAGGTTTCAGAGCGAAATTTAGAAATGGAACTTTAAGCTTTCCTGCTAATGCTGAACCTGTGGTGACGGATTCAGCGATAATAGAGTTCTCAAATATTAATCCATCGGTCTCAACTGGCTCATTCTTTCTCCTTAGCGTCCCGTTAATCGTTGAAGCAGTTATTAGTTGAAACCGTCGAACAAAATCGAGTGACAATGCTATTGAAATACTAACCTGGTTTCAAAAGTAGCGAAAGGGCGCTTGAAGCTGAAGGGACCAGCGTCGTCACCTCTGCAGCGTGTGGTGCGCATTGAGGCAGCAGTCTCTCTCTCTCTCTCTCTCTCTCTCTCTCTCTCTCTCTCTATATATATATATATATATATATATATATATATATATATATATATATATATATATATATATAGTATTTTTTCAGATTGCTCCCGTGTGCTGTGCGATGTCAGTGCACGTTAAAGAACCCCAGGTGGTCAAAATTTCCGGAGCCCTCCACTACGGCGTCTCTCATAATCAGAGCTGGTTTTGGGACGTTAAACCCCACATAACAACAACAATTTTCAGATTGAAGTTCGATGGGTCCGGTCCAATGTAGGGTTAGAAAGAGAGACACACGTTCAAAATTCTTGTTTTATTAACGTTTCGGCCGGCTCACCAGCCGAAACGTTAATAAAACAAGAATTTTGAACGTCTCTCTCTCTCTCTCTCTCTCTATATATATATATATATATATATATATATATATTCTCTCTCTCTCTCTCATATATATATATATATATTCTCTCTCGCTCTCTCTCTCTCTCTATATATATATATATATATATATATATATATATATAGAGAGAGAGAGAGAGAGAGAGAGAGAGAGAGAGATTAGAAACGAATTGCGCACTTGCGAAAATCGCACGCTTATTGTTCGCAAGATTTTCGCAAGTGCGCAATTCGTTTCTAATCTACTTTTGAACCGGACCCACTGAACTCCTTCCCCGAATTATATATATATAAAGCCCGCCACTACGCAGCGGGCGTCATAATAAATGTCGTGGTTTTGGCTCGTAAAACTCTGTCAATTATATGAACCACTCAAGCGCTGAATCACTCCGAATGTAGTGCTAACGAAGCATCGTATTCCAATGCCAAAAGAAACATCCGCGTAGCTGCGCATCACTCGCACGGATGTCGCGCGCGTTATCTCGGAGTTGCCGATATCGACAGAGTGCTCCTTGCTATCATTCGGTGGTTCCGCACGGACCTTGAGTGCTCGTTTTAGCTCTGTGGCCGACAGATTCCTGGAAAAGCATTAAAAAAAAAAAACTGGACTATTATCTGTCCGTGACTGCGACGGTTGCCTCTGCCCCTTGTTCTCCTGCTTCACGGCGAACGCAAAAGCAGCAATGTTTAGTGAAGAAACGTTCGATTCACCGAGGCCATATATACGTATATCCATATATACCGCCGCGGGTTTCTATGCAGACAAGGTCATTCTGTGGTATACGGTGTGATACGTGGTCTTCGCAACAGGAGCCCCTCCGTGTCCGTGGTCACGCGCCTGTAGTTCCTGTATACCCTTGGCTAATTGCAGTCAAGATGAAATAAACGCTCAAATCTGTACCTTTTCCGAATTGCAATGAAAATGAAATAAGTATTCAAATAAAACAATAATTATTCAGAGTATGTGCTTTCCTTCCATCTCAGCTACCCCATACCCACAGATCTGTGTCACGTGCATTGCACGTGTGGTTTACGAAAAGCTGCGAGAGCACTCTGTTTCTCGTGCGAATTGGCGGTTCATCAAGGTGTATAAAGCGCTGAAGAATGAGGAAGAGCGCTTTATTCTTTTGCAGGATTGCCGTTCGGTCAATGACCTATTCACATCATAAGTGTACACCTTGGCGTCTTCAGGCTTATCACAAAGCTAAACAACAGCAACACCAACGACGACGACAACAACCACAACAAGAACAACAACAACAACAACAACAACAACAACAACAATAATAATAATAATAATAATAATAATAATAATAATAATAATAATAATAATAATAATAACTCTGGTTCCCTTAAAGAAAGGACGCTATTTTCTGCAGCCCTTGCGGGAGCACGGATCAGCGGCCGTGCGGGTAGGCGAAAGGAAGTAAAAGAGATAGAAAGTAGGGAAATGCTGTGTAGTGGAAGGCTCCGGAAATTTAGACCACCTGGGGTTCTTTAACGTGCACTGACAACGCACAGTACACGAGCCTCAACATTTCGCCTCCATCGAAAATGCGACCGCCGCGGCCGGGATCGAACCCGCGCCTTTTTGGGGTGGCAGCCGAGTACCGTAACCACTACACCAACGCGGCGGACAAGGTTATAAGCGAAGGAGCGCTGCTCACGCGAAGGAAACAAAACACGGGAAAAGCAAAAAAAAAAAAAAGAAAGAAAACAACGACCCGAAGGGCGACGACGCCCGCCACAGCTGCCACGCACAGCACTCTATAGCGCCTCGAGTTACAGCTCCAGGCACTTGCACGCCGAGTTTCTTGGCGCTCACAAAGACAAGCGACTGGGATCCCCGCAGCCAGACTCTCGGGCAGCCCTCCTTCATTCGTGCTGCGTTTAGATTCGGGCCCCGTACGCGCGCGCGAGCGAGCGGCCTGTTTGTTTCTTTTGTGCATTTTCATTTCTCCTAACATACGCGTCGCCTCGCCCTCCCGGGAACTCGCGCCGACCACGATTTACTGCTGGAACGCCACAGATGCGTACGCGCGCAGGGCCGGCGCCGATAGCGCGTCGCGGCCGAGCGAGTGTGCCGCTATTTTATGCGGCGCGCACGCAGGAACCGAGCAGCACGCCGCCAGTTGCACAAGGCGCGTTTGTGCGTGCGTGCATGCGTTGCGGGAGCTCGGCGAGCGTACAGTATTATACGTGCGTGCCACGGTGACGGCGGCGGTTCGTTCGTTCACGCGCGCTCGCTCCATGAATCAACGTGTCCGCCGCCGACGCGGCATGGCAGCGTGCAGTCGAGGGGGCCGTGCAAACACGGCACTCGCGCTGTTCGGGCCGCGCTGGCCCCCGAGGCGTCCTCCGGAGCGCTGGCGCGCGCGGCAGGCTGCATGCGGCGCGTCAGGCGAAGCGACTGAAACAACGCTCGCGTCGCGACGTGAAGGCCACCGGTGCCACTTTTTTCCCCGTTGCCTTAGCTTATAAGAGCTTTATTTCTGTTTTTCCTCGTGTACGCAGTCGCTCTCGGAAAAGTGTGTGCTTGCTAGCGTATACGCCAGTATGCGAACCTCTCTAGGGGAGCCTTCGCGGCGCATTCGTGAATGTCAGCAGGAAAAAAAAAAAAAAAAAAGGCGGTGCGGCTTTCTTCTAAGAGGCGGGCGGTGCAAACGAGTACAACTTTTGAAACGTTTCGAAATTTTGTCGTTATGGGATCCGTTGATTCAGACAAGGTGTAATTGATTGATTGGTGTCTCGGATTTTACGTCCCAAAGCCACACATTGGTTATGAGTGACGCCGTAGTGGAGCGCCCCGGAAATTTTGACCACCTGGGGTTCTTTAACGTGCGCTGAGATCGCGCAGTACACGGGCCTCAACATTTCGCCTCTGTGGAAATGCAGCCGCCGCGACCGGGATTCGATCCCGCGACCCTTGGATCAGCAGCCGAGTGTACCATGGCCAATAGACCACCGTGGCGGGGCGACAAGGTGTAGTGTTTACACAAGAAACAGTGTGGTAGAGAAAGCATCACAGACAGTTCGAATGCGCAGTTTCGTTGATAAAGTTGATAGCTATCATGTCCAGTAGAAATTAATGGACGGCAGTCGTACAGGTTGCACAATCGCCTGGTGAACATACGACAACTTACTGACGCCATCCTGACATCATATTCACCTATACGCTTACAGCCGGGGGTTGTTCAGTGCCATTCCCATAATTCCATACACGCCGTATACACCGCGCGGCTCGTCTCGGAAAGAGTAATTCCGCTGGCGAAGTCGCGGGTTCGGTCCCCCCCTCGACCACGGCGCTTGCATTCCGATGTTGCCGAAATGCGAAAGCGCTTGTACACTGCACATTTAAATGCACGTTACGAAAATGCAAACGGCCAAAGTTGATTGACATTATCTCACAACGCACGGAGTGCCTCGTAAACATCTTACGATGCCATGGCACGCAACCTCGAAGAATCTTGTAGCAAGTTTAGTTCGGGATGTCGACATCAGCATGTCGGGATGCACACATGCTAAGGCTAAGCCCCATTAAAACCGTATGTAGTGCAGCATTAGTGAGCACGCAGATGAAATTTCCCGATGGTTGCCGTGACGATGCAAGCATTGTTGTCTCGCGCTTCTGTACAAGCGCACACGTATAAGTACAAAGAAACAAGCATTGCAAGGCGGGACCGTCTCGCAGAGTTCTGTACAGGCAATGTTGCAACGTTAATCCGCTTTATCATGGGTATGGCTCCCAGTGGCTAGGAATGAATGGCGTGTTGTAAAGCCGCGCCATTTATTCGTTCACCTGTGATGCGCGGGTTGGGTGGAGTTGATACGCGTCCAGGTTGTTCGAGGCTTAGAAGAGGGCCGTTGACTTCGTACGAAATGTTGGCCTGTCGGCTTCGAAGCGGTATGAGGGTCAGTCAGTGGAAAAGCGTACATCACGAGCGTTTCTATAGTCTGTTTCAGGAGTTCCGTGCAGCACAGCCAAGGCTACGAGGCCATCGAGCGCAGAATTCTTCCGAAGCGAGACGAAGTGTCATTGTTCGGACACGCACACCCAGCTTCATCTTCCTCCTTCCAGGGCCGCAACTTCCACTGCAGCGCCCGCCATTGGCAGATGACAAGCCGCGGAAAAGGACACCCTCCTGATTGGCCGAAGAGGGCTGTAGCTTCCACAGTGCTGCACGCAACTTCTGAAACAGACTATAGGCGTTGTATGCAGGATAATCCAGTAAGACGTCGTATAAACATGTCCACCGTTTCGCTTTCTCATGTCTAAACTTAACGCCGCCGCAAATTATACGCAATCCGTGAGCGAACTCATCGAGTGGGAGCGAACGTCGCAGCCGCCAATCAGAATCACACTTGAATTCCACGTTGCGAGCACCTCTATCATTCCCACGCAATAATTTCCCGATCCTGCGCAAAGCAATGCGTCGACGAAGACAGGGGAGTCGGGCATATTGCGCTGCGCGGAATGCACGTTTTCGTCGCGCGCTGCACGCAAGTCTAGCGACGTGGCCGACGGCGTTGAGCAGGAAACGCGCGTGCTGTGTGGACGGGCAGGACGCGCGCGCGAGCGGCTGGCGCGGCGCAACGCGGCTTTCGCCTGAAGCGAAACCACACGACGCGCGCACTTCATTATCATTCATTGTGTCTGGCTGGCTGCGCGTACGGTAATTGAACCGAGTTTGATTCTCGTGATTAAGTACGTGAGAATTCAAATGATGAATGCCTGACGACGCAAGCGTTCGCGGCCTTGAATGATTTGTACGCAATCTGTCGATCTTAATGTACGTAGCTGATGAGGAATTTGGAGAGCAGGGAACAATATCAAACAGAATGAAGGGGTGAAGAGAGCGAGCTATGCAGTTGAAGATATCAGCTGTTTTTGTGAACAGAAGCTCATTTATGTACGTAAGAACATTGCAGTAAATAGTTCTTGTTATACGCCCCCCCCCTTTTTTTTTTACATATTTCACTCGTTCACAGAAACGACGTTCACACCACCACAAGGATGCCACACTCCAATCTCGGCCACAGTTCGCCTGGAAAAGACATGCAAACCTCGCTGAGAACTCTCGCTTGCACAACGCAAGCGGCGGTTGCTTTGAAAGGCAACCCAGCCCGCTGCTGCATTTATCCGGAACGCACTAGATAAAGGCCAGGACGGGGAAGACCAAACTGGCCTGACCACCACGAGCAGGGTCTCGGCTCCCGCGGCCAAATCTCACTCCTATGCGAAATAAAGGGAAGCCCCAGAAACACAAAGGGCTCCGAGAAGCCAGCACTTATATGGTAGGTAGGGCCAGGACAAAAGTTCGCCGCGAACAAGAAGACAAGGTATACCGGGCCGGGCGGTTCCGCAGCTTGCGTTCGCCGCCACCTGCTTGCTGACGAGTCGCCGCCGACGTCTCCCAAAAAAGAAAGGAGGGACAAATCTGCGGCCATAATGGTCCCCGAGGATTCGGCCGGGGCCGCCGACACGCGCGCGCTGGAGGCGGTGCCGCCAGCAAGCGAGAAGGCGCACGAGGAAGAAGCCACGCGCGGTGATCCGTGCAACCGCGCGCGGCGCGCACACATTCACCCTCGGACGGCGGCAGCGGCGGTAAGGACTAGCGAGCGAGGACACCAAAAAAGGAACAAAAAAAGATGGAGGAGGGAGGGGTGGCAGCAACCTGCTCTCCGTGGGGACTCGTCGCCCGAGACTGGCAGGGGGCCGCTTTTTTTTTGAGCGAGATTTCGCTTTGTCTTTTTTTTTTTTTCTTCCTGGACCGCCCTGGCCGAACCGGGGTGTTTCGGAGCCCTGTCATCCTTTTCTCTTTTCTCTGGAGCGGCGGCGGGACCTGCGCACCGAATCGCTCCTTCTTTCTCGCGAGTTGACCTGACGCGGCGGCGGGATACGGGCGCGCAAGGACCGGAAGTCGCAGATGGTCACGTCGTCCGCGGAGATGGGCCACCTCTGTTCCAACACAGCTCCCGGAACGAAAATGCGCGAAGTAAAAATTGCGGGACAGCACGCGGTGCGAGGCGCATGGGTTGCTGAGCGGGCTCGTCCGCTCCGTGTACCCGCGAATACGCGGAAAAAATAGAGAAAACGCCGCTTCTCACGTCTCGCGAAATTGGGATGGCTGCGTCGGCGGTCGGCGCGCGCGTGCCGGGTTGCTCCCGGCCCGCGGACTTCTTTCATTCTCGGAATACAAAGCTGCCGCTGGGTAGCGCGTACTGCTTCTGTATGTTAAAGCGAAGCGCCACTACAGAACGTCGCCCAGCTCCGACGATTCTGAAGTCGGCTAACTTTCACGAATAAAGTGTTTGCCTTCTCCTACCTCGTTGAGTATACCTGCAGTTCTGGCCTGCACGTATGCCTTCCCGGAGTATGTTGGACCGTAAGCTACTAGGGGTGGTGCAGTTAAAGATATACATGTTGACAGGACGATCTTCCCGACCATTTGGTAGCTCGTACCTTATGCTAACGGAGTTTGTAATGGGGTTGTATCCTGGAGTAAGGGTACGCAACTTCGTGGACGCAGTGATCACGATAAAGGCTGTTGCGTAACAGCCACACAGTCGTGGTTTGCAGATCCAGATTCTTTGCCTCAGTTTGTCGGTGCTTGGCGTATCTCTGCTGTCAAGTGGCCAGACGACGTATTTAGTGGTGGTTTGTAACAAATCCGGCCTGTACATGGATGGCTGAGTGGCCATCGTGCATTTTCTCACTTGTCGTCTAATCATCTACTAGCGCAACCGCTGTTGACCCCCGTTCCGGAATCACCAGCTTGGCGCTGAGCCGTGCTACCTTTTAATGATGTGCAGAAATATGCGCCTATTTCCTTTCCATCAAACCACTCTTCTTCACCAGCTTGCGCTAAACAGTAACCGTGCGCAGTAAGTGTAACTGTAAACGCTAAGTGCAGCTGCAACGTTATCGTGCTTGAATTTCAAGGGACACTTGCGTATATAGTGGCGCTGGTTTCACTACGTCACATGTAGTATTAGTAGACACAGCGCGACTGTGCGTTAAGGTTTTTCCAATGCCTGCTCTACAGGAAGGGCGCAGGTGCAAACGCTTCAAACGACAAGCACGTGCATTTCATGTCTTCATCGTGTACATATACATACATTCATATTTGCGTAATCTTACCCGCTCTTGTGGATGCCGTCGAGAAATTTCGCGTCAAACTGACACGTTTACCGCGTTGCACAGGGCCTGAGTTTTGCTTTTGGTTTCTCTTCTTTATCTTTTTTCTGTTTTCATAGCAGAAATTTGTTTCTGCAATCTTTCCAAAAGCCGATATGGTTATTAGGTACACACCTGCAGACATTCCTCTGTAGCTGGCGCGTCATCCTGTTATACTCTCCGTTTGTCATCATCGCCGTTTCCACTTGAGGACAGCTGTACTAACAGGCACTAATAGGAGAACAGTGGCTTCGGAGGCGTTCGCGAAAAAGCGTATATGTACTACGTGCGTATCTTCGAAACTGCTCATTTCATTTTCGATTCCTATTATTACATTTATTTTTTTTATCGTAGTCGGCGCGCCGAGCGCCTGATCTCGCCGATAACGACGGCGTTCGTGCCAATGCCGCAGGCCGCGAAAGTACGGCAGAATGAAACGGAAGCGCTACGGGAGATACGGTCTCGCAAAACGAAGCCAACAGTTACGAAAAAACACGGGACTCTGGACGGCCGGCCTCACTCCTATCTGCATATGCAGCACTGGGCGCGCAACCTTTGCATTAACGTCATCGTTGCTGGCAATCCCCAACGTAAACATGCAGCGCGACCACGGCACGTGGTTCGAGCACCGTGTGTCGTGCATCCCGATAACGGAGATAATGGGTTGAAAAACAAGTTGCCGTCGAAAAAGGAAAAAAAAAGCTAAACGATGTGCTCGTGATAATCGAGTCATCGGCGTCATCGTGACCACTGTAGCGAAACGTCGGGGCAGTTAATGTTAGACGCATCGGAAGGCCAGGAAGACGAACAGGCGTGGGAGCCACTCCGCACAGGCAAGCGATGAGGAGTCGACACGATGCATTGGGAGAGCACTCACTGCAGGGTTTATTTAGCTAACACAACTTGAAGCTTCAAAACACACAGGGCGGCAATTATTCAGCATAGAAAATGGTATCATACCCCGTCGGCCTGCCGGACTAGTCTCCGGTGGCGTCATGCGTCAAGGTCCCCGAGTCCGCTCTCAAAAGAAAGGCCAGTTTCCCTGCTTAAATAGCACATTTCAGCATCCACGGCAACGCGGACCTCTCGGAGCACCACTGTTTCCCACCAATAGGAAAACGGCTTATACGGACCAATCAGGCAAGCCGAAGGTAACGATGCTCCACGCGAGTTTTCGTGGTCGCGTGCATCCGGCCTCGTCACAAAACTAATAGAAACAACGCATCGCAGAAACTGGCCGCGACGCGCACACATGGTCTTCATTTTCGGTGCCCGGTCCTCCTGAAGACTCCCTGTGGTGTGCCTGCTCGTTTCGGGCACGAAGGGACTAACCATATACACAGCTGCCTCTCGTCGGCTCGAAGTTTTGCTCGAGCGCCCCTCGGCAACAGCAGTCCAAAAAGCACAAGAAAACATTCTGCGCGACGCCGTCTTCGCGACACCACCATGTTGAGTACCATGTCACGCTGAGGTGCGTAATAGTTAAAATCTTTCTGTTCCAAACGCGCCTGCGCGCGCTTAAGCTTTGAACGCTTACGATATGGCTCTGCATTTCGTTCATTATTGCGCTTTGCTTTCGTCGCATGGCAGTTCGCGCTGCAAAAAATTGGCAGATCCCACGTGCAGTGGGAATCAAGGAAATCCGAAGCACGCATGAGGAACGTAAAATCGATTTGCATTGTTGTCTCGATAAACCGAATTTGGTACATATGGAGTTAACGAAACAACCGCTAGAGCGCCAAGACTGTGGCACGTAAACCATGCCGCTCATGACACGCATGTCATGATTCTAATGTTATGACCTGTCATTTATGTTCATCATGCAGTCGTGTTGTGGCATACCAATTTTCGTACACATGAAATTAACGAAACGACCAGGAGAGCACCAAGACCACGGCATGTAAGTCATGCCGCTGATGACATGCATGTCATGATTTTCATGTTATGACCTCTCATTTATGTTCATCATGCCGTCATGTTGTGGCATGTCAATTTTCGTATACATCCTGTTGACGAAACGCGCGGCATGTAAATGATGTCGCTCATGACATGCATGTCATGATTTTCATGTGATGACCTGTCATTTATGTTTATCATGCAGTCATGTTGTAGCATAGCAATTTTCGTATACATCCCATTAGCGAAACGGCCAGGAGAGCATCAATACCGTGGCATGTAAATCATGCCGCTCATGACATGCATATCATGATTTTCATGTTATGACGTGTCATTTATGTTCGTAATGCCGTCATGATGTGGCATATCCAATTTTCGTAAACATCCCATTACCGAAACGGCCAGGAGAGCACAAAATCGTAGGCGGCTAGATATATAGATAGATACGCTCAAACTCGCCGAAGTTCGCTAAGAAATGCTGCGCATTTAATTAGCCTTGACCGGTTCATTTACATGACCCCTGCGCACAAATCGAAAAAGGAAAAAAAAAAAAAGTGAACCTTGCACTAGTGGCACAAAGCTAGCGAAGCTGATGGGCACTTGGCTGGTCCGGGTTTTTCTCCGGTACACCCGCATTTCGTCGCAGTCCGATGCTTCGGGAAACGCCTCGCAAAGCACTGCTTCTAAACGTTTCGCACGGGCTCAGCGTAAAGACGTTCGCGTCGAACCACAGGCGTGGCACGCGTGTACGCCACACTATGTACACACGCCGTCTACACTTGACGCCGTCTACACTACACAGGCCCGCCACGGTGGTCTAGTGGTTATGGCACTCGGCTGCTGATCCGAAGGTCGCGGGATCGAATCCCGGCCGCGGCGGCTGCATTTCGATGGAGGCGAAATGTTGAGGCCCGTGTGCTGTGCGTTGTCAGTGCACGTTAAAGAACCCCAGGTGGTCGAAATTTCCGGAGACCTCCACTACGGCCTTTCTATCTATCTCCTTCGCTCCCTTTCCCCTACTCCCCTGCTTATGAAGCTAACTTATGCAGCCCATGTAGGGAGCCGTGCTCCCTACATGGGCTGCATAAGTTAGCTTCCTTTCCTAACCGAACCACAATCATCATCATCATCATCACCTGCACTTTTATGATGGTAGTTTTTTGATACGCACCACAATTTATGCGAGCCTGATATGTTTCGTTTTTAAACAACTCTATACGCCAGACGTTCTTGCAAAAGAAAGGCAACCTTTACTCGGAAGCACGCATGTGCGATAGGCGTGGTCACGTTTACTATAGCGCACTAGCAAGTGACGTCAGCACACACGTATAATGCACGGGAGCGGCATGTTTGTGTATATTATGTATACGCACACTGGTGCACGAGGCACGCCACACGCTCAAGCGCGCAATCGCGCAAGACGACGAGTACGCGCGGACACTCCGTCAAGCATGAACCTAGTTGCGACACCGCAGGCTGCGCGAACCGCGTTGCCGAAACGGCATGCGAAAAAGAAAGACAGAAAAAAAAAAAAACAGAATCGGAGAAGGTTACGACACGTGTTTACCGGCTTTCCTTCTGCGCAGCTAAGCGTGTACACACATTAACGGAAGCCGGGATTATCCGTGCGGGCTTCTTTCTACACTGTTAAAGTAACACTTGCTTCCGAAAGGGCGGGAGGAACTATACTGACACTTTTCTTAACAAGCCACCTCGTTCTCTCGTCCTGGTGTTGTTACATTATAATTGTGATTCCGCTAGGGTGAGTGTCATCTGCTCACATGATACATTCATTCATTCATTCATTCAGTCATTCATTCATTCGGCCATGGAAATAACGATATCTTCTGCAGCCTTTCCGGAGTACGTTCCAGGGCACAGCGGACAGGGATTGAAAGCATGGAGCCGTGGAGATAAAAGCTGTAGCGTAGGGTTCCGTCCTCCGCTACTATCCCACCACGCATGAGCAGCGCACGCCTTAATAAATAAATAAATAAATAAATAAATAAATAAATAAATAAATAGGAACAAGCAAACGAGGTGGTTAGAACTTCAGCAACTCTACGGCGCGCGTCATAATATATCGGGATTTTGTAGTGAAGAGTTCGACGACAGCTCATCTTGTCAAGTAACATGATGAAGAAGAACATGCGGTCACCAGGACAAGGTGGAAACAAAGATATGTTTCAGGACCCGTAAGGGTCCCGTAAATTCTCAGTGTTTCACCTTGACTTGGATCAGTGACCGCAACTTCTTCGTACGGTGGTTTTGGACGTGACGCGCCCGACAGACCGTTACATTAATGTCCTTTTAAAAATCTCCTGGTGCCGCCTAACGGGGTGCGCCTGTAATTGTCGTCGGCGAGCCATCGCAAAACGAGCGCGTTCTCTTTGCGCACGAGGGGAAGGAGTGCATGCCGGGAAAGGGGGCGACGCTTCCCGGCCGCCCCTCGCGTGCCCATAAACATTTCACGCAAATCAGTGTGCGCTTCTGGGTCCGACGGCCGCTGAGGCGGCGCCGGTGCGCGACGCTGGCGCCCGATATATATTGAAGGTTGTGAAGGATTCCAGACCGCGCCTCGCCTACCGGCGCGTTCATTTTGCTCGTGTTGCTCGGCAAGAGCAAAGAAATGGATAGAAAATAACGCAAGGGGCTGTTGCGGAATGGGTGTTTTCTGTTCGTTACTTACCGATGCGGTGGAAATAGGAGGAGGGTGGGCCTTTGAATGGCATCATGCAGCTTTTCTGAAATGGAAACATCTTCACCTGAAATTGGTTTGACCGTGGAAAGATTTTCAAGGAGGAGGCGTTAATGAGGCTAGCGTTCTGACCTTAAAAAGGAGAAGACCGAATCGGTCTCATAACATCAGTAGAGGCTTAGAGTATTGTTGGCGACAGTTTATCTGTATTCTGAAGGCACCTATGTACCCCTGGTTCATTAGCGTAGAGAGAGAGATAGAGAAACATTTTTTTTATTTATTGTACCATTTCATAGATAGATAGATAGATAGATAGTACTCGGCTGCTGATCCGAGGGTCACGGGATCGAATCCCAGCCGCGGCGGCTGCATTTCGATGGAGGCGAAATGTTGGGGCCCGTGTGCTGTGCGATGACAGTGCACGTTAAAGAGCCCCAGGTGGTCCAAATTTCCGAAGCCCTCCACTACGGCGTCTCTCATAATCAGAGCTGGTTTTGGGACGTTAAACCCCACAAAACAACTACAAGATAGATAGATGGATGGATAGATAGATAGAATAATGAAATAGATGAGTGACTGCACCGAAAAGGGCCTGAATTCATTATGTAGAGAATAATCGAATATGTAAGGAAAATCTAGTTCAAGGTGAGCTCAAGGTACGTCTCAGTTCTGCGAAAGATTTCGAGGTCCAGGGAGGTATGCGAAATAAGAAAGAGAATTATTATTAAAGGGACACTAAAGCGAGAAGGTGAAGGGGGCTTGGAACGATAACTTAGATTTAGAGCACTCGACCGTCGTTAATTTCGCCATTTCATGTTTAATATTGAAATATAAAATGAATATAAAAGCTTAAGTTCTGAAATTCGCGCCGGAACTGCGGCCTCATGACGTCAGAAGGCCAATTTCTCTTTTTCGTATTTTCGCCAAATGAATTTTCTGAATCTCCCTGCGTTAAGTCTCTGGCTTCCTTAGAACACAACGTATGTCTATTCATGCTTATAAACAGTTATGTATGCTTTAGCAGAGGACACGTGAATGATCTCTGACGTCACGCATATTAGTGCTGGAACTTCAAAGCGGACTCGCCGCCCGTATCTTCTTTGTGCACGTTTGCTGCAGGTTATGGAGTGTCTTCTCGCGAGATTGGTGCTATCTTGGTATTGTGAAACGCTAACCTTTTGATAAGGGAAAAGCCCCGCGACGGTGGTCTAGTGGCTGTGGTACTCGGCTGCTGATCCTGTAAGGTCGCGAGATCGAATCCCGACCGCGGCGGCTGCGTTTCGACGGACGCGATGATGTTGAGTCCCGTGCACTGTGCGATGTCGGTGTACGTTGTTAAACAACCTCAAGTGGCCGAAATTTCCGGAGCCCTCCGCCACGGCGTCTGTCATAATCATATCGTCATTTTGAAACGTTAAACCTCACAAATAGATCAAACTGATATGAGAAAAAATTTTTTTTTTTTTACTTCAGTGTTCCTTTGAGTGTGCCCTTGCGCTATTACACAAGGGCGCGTATACGACATTTCCTTTGCCGTTCTCATATACATACATTATCAAGTGAAGGGACAATGAGACGGCATGTACTACTATAATAGTACTGCGACATGTATCTGATTACGCATGCACGCACGGTTTCCTCACGGCACTGTTTTGCAACTCAGTGGAGCAGACGTGCTATTGGCCTCGAGATCTTGGAGTGGCGCCCTCTCGCGTGTGACGTCAGAGCGGGGACTCCGATTTCAACCGCGCTGCAGCAGCCGCTGCTCCTGTACGCGTATCGTCTGCTTCAGGTGAGAACTTTGTCGAACGAACAGCCTCGCGACGGTCAACTAACGCCTGCAACGATTGTTTTCGAGTGTAATCTTGAACTTGTTTTAGTTGCGGCCCAATCGACAGGGCCAAGAAATCCCCCGGATGGCCGACGAGTGCGCCGATGCCACCGACCGCATTGCTAGTAAGAAAGTGAAAGTATGTGTGAGTGTTCGCGCTCGTTATCTTGTTTCCGCCGTACGATCCTAATTAGTTTGGGTGTTTCTTTCGATATTACAGTAAGCGTGCCGTTCTCGAGCATCTACAAGTATGTAGATAAAGCTTGCGAAACGTCGCGGTGTCTCATCGAGGGCGAGGCGGTGTACGACGCAGGCCATGTTGTTGAATGCGCGGTCGAGGCCGTCAACGGAGGTCGCATCAACGTCGCCCCTAGCCCCCCCCCCCCCCCCCCTACGGGCTACGGGCCTGCAAATAGTAAATCGCTGATTATGCCACTCACAAGGCCACAGAGATTAACGTGGTAAAGGCAAGCTGGGTCGAGTTTCACGCCACGCAGCCTAACGAAAAGCTTAAAGAGCTCCGCTTTAAAAAAAGTGTCCGCATGCTGCCTCAGGTGAAAATTTTAGAGAATGTGCACTGAACAGCGGCAACAGGTTATGAATTTATGATTAGCAGTCCTCTAGGCGCGCGCTTGGCTTCATAGGTAAAATACGTAGTACACCATCCAGACGCAGCCGTAGTCTCATACATCCTGCGCCGCTCAGCTGAGCTCACGAGGCGCGCTTACCCGCGAGGCGATTCGGAGGCCGCGTCGTCGGCTCCTTGTGTAGGGGCCTTCGCGGCAGCAGGTTATGAATTTATGATTACCAGTCCTCTAGGCGCGCGCTTGGCTTCATAGGTCAAATACGTAGTACACCATCCAGACGCAGCCGTAGTCTCATACATCCTGCGCCGCTCAGCTGAGCTCACGAGGCGCGCTTACCCGCGAGGCGATTCGGAGGCCGCGTCGTCGGCTCCTTGTCTAGGGGCCTTCGCGGCAGGTTGTGGGACGGCACCGCACCTGGTGTAAGTCACCTATGCTTATAGCCTGCGTGCAATAAACGGCTTAAGTATTGGCGAGGCGCTTAAACACGGTCACAAACTTACCGAAGAGTGGCGCGTACGGTGGGTAGCAGAAGTCGCTTTACGCGAAGTGTTTGCTGCACACGGTCGATGAAGGCGTGGGGCGCTTTCCCATTCTGAGCTTGACCATCCACTTCTTCTTCAGCTCTGGGTCCTTAGGATAGTTGTGAAAGCTAACGCCTCTTTCACGAGCGGACGAAGTACACTGAGGCACAGAGCAGTACTTCACCATTGCGCAGCACTCGCCGCGGAGACAAGCGGCCGCAGTTCTAAAAAACAATGAGCCGTAGTTCTAAATGAACGTTAAAAGCAGACCCACGGTTGTTCGAACAGCGTCAGTAGCCACCATACGCGAGATAACCAACTGAACTGCTTTTTTGTTGAGATTTACCGCAACGGTGGCTTCAACACGGCGCTGGGCCTACGTAGCAGACGAAAGCGCGCGAATTCCCGCTCTGACGTCATACAGGCGCCGTTCGCAGCGCCGCCATCGGTCGCACACCAGGCGAATAGAGCTTGCGGCTTGCTCTGTTCCTACGAAAGAGTGTCCCGAAGGTATACGATGAGTGGCGGAACACCCGGAACAATAGGAAGTTTGGGAGTAGACACTGACTAGTGAGATGCTGAACCGAAGGACACGGGTTCTATATTGGTTCTATATTGGTGGAGACGAATATGGTAGAAGCCCGTGTATTTTGCGATGCCAGTGCACGTTAAAGGGCCCCTAAACCACCAAGAGGTCGAAATTTAGTTGTGGTGTTGCTTTTATGCCGGTGTCCGCAACAAACACATATATACACGCGTTTGATTATCAAAACGCGGCGCTTGCTTGTTTCGCTCTCTCCTGCGCCCACCGGCCGCTTGCCAGTGCCACCTCCTCGCCGAGTGCTCCTCCGAATGTCACGTGACATACATCGCCGATGACGCGCATCCGGTAGACGCGCCTCCGCCGGGCTCCCGCGTTCGCGCAAGTGTTCTGTTGGTGCTGTGCCAACGCTCTCTGTTAGCGCTATCCGTTGTGTTCTGACAGTTGCTGCAGTTTTTAGTCGGCTGTACCTCACTTGCACATGCGTAGCGTAGTGCATTGGCGAATTCACAGGCGAACACCACACGAACGACACACGACGAGGAAAACAAACAGGCAGGGAGCGCGTGCATTTGCTAGCAGACTAACCGGAAGTCGACGTTCTCCTTCGACCAATCAGCATAGCCCGGACTCTTCTGACGTCACCAAAAACCACAATGTCGTCACGGCTAACTTTGGCATGCCGGAAATGGCCGGCGAGGCGCACGGGAATGTTTTTCGAGTTTGTGGCGCGGCCGCGGCGCGTAGCGCTGCCGCATATGACATCGTTCATCGTGACAGCATTCTCAACTCGACGCGCGTGTTAACTTGAAATGTTCAAATAAATGTCGGGGGTAGTTTAGGGGCCCTTTAAAGGAACCCAGCTGATCGAAATTCCCGGAGCCCTGCGCTTCGGTGCGTCTCGCAATTGTATAGCGTGGTTTCATAATGAAAACCAAAGCCTGCAGCTGTCGTTAGGTTATTACTATATATAGTAAAGCGAAGAGGTGTAGTTAGGTCAGCGAAGGCAGAAGTGGCATGAAGGCAGAAAAGGCGAAACGCTGCTCTTTCGTGTCTTAAAAGAGACACGAAAGAGCGAAAGTGATTTTTCTCTGATAAATAAATCTGTCTTTCACAATACCAGAAGCACAACTCGCAGAGTGATAATAGGCCTTCGGAAAGCTACAAAACGCGCAAAAATGAAAATACAGGTGACGACGCTTCCTTGAATTTCCTCGTACTAGCTTGCTGTGAAGTCATGCATTTTGATGGCGCCTGGCAGTCGACATTATTATTCGCAGGTTGAAAATAATTGCGTGGTGTTCTTAAATGGCCACGGGCTTAATGCATCGAGTTTCACGAATTATCATTAAGCCAATGTGGCTAAAACACACACACACACAAAAAGAAACAACTGATATCTGTGACGTCATGCTTGCGCTAAGTCACGGAGGTTTCGGCGCGAAGTTCAAAGAACAAAATGTTGACCGCTATTTTCCAGTGGGATACTTAACTCATGAAGGCGAAAAACAACGACAATCTATTCTTTTTGTAAAGAACCATCGATCAGTAGAAACTAATTTAGTGTTTCCCTTCGGCGTCGATTTAACGCATATAAATAGGTTGAGGCAAATGTGAGGTAGCCCTCGCTCAAAAGAAAAAAAAAAGGAAAAGGAAAAAAGGAAAAAAGGAAAGAAAAAAGAAAGGCCTGTAGTAAATGTCAACACATGACAGTGTACAGTATGACGAATATGATATTTCAACACGTCAGAGAAACAAATGTATGTCGAATGCGTTCCGCGGAATTCCTGAAGGTGGAGTAACGTTTATGAAAGCAAAAATTAGCATCCGCCCATTTGTTGCACAAAGCTAAGAGGAAATCCACACATATGTTTCAGAAACCAAAGCTTCCTGTACAGTTGGTGACAAATTCGTGCTGATACGAGGTTAAAAAGTGGGACCAACGCCTATGAGGGGCGCTTGCTCTGCCATTCGAGCTCAACTATGCAATCTCAGCGCGAGGCCGAATTCAACGAGAATTTTGAGAAATCCCCATGGATTTGTAGCTTTGCGATGTACGCAAGCGGATAGATACAAATTTTTTTTCTCGGACACAACAGCGATACACTGAAGGGGTTTATATTCAATTCAATTGAACGCAACGTTTGTTTATCTTTCAAAGAAAGAAAGAAAGAAAGAAAGAAAGAAAGAAAGAAAGAAAGAAAGAAAGAAAGAAAGAAAGAGCAGTCGCAAGAAAGATAGTGCAATGAGCAGCTTCACAGGGTGACAACCCAATTACAATGACAGCAACAGACAGTGCGTAGGACAAAAAGAAAATAACAACAAAACGAAACAGATCAACAAAAAACAAAAAAAAAATGACATTGCGATCAGTAATTCGTCGGGAACCCTATTTCCGTTACCTGCGCCATTTTCTATTCAATATCAGAGGAAGTAAAGAAAGTGAAAGTTTGATTTTTGAATTAGGCGCCGTAACTCGGAGCACATTACGTCATGAACTCCAGTCAACTGATGTACAGGTATCTGTGTTGCTGTCAGACTAGCTCAGTCAGATTTTTTTGAAACACGCTCTACTTCTGCTTTCTTAGAGCGTGGTGCACATCATTGTAACCGATAAACAATTCCGGAGGCATTAGCATACGCCGTCACAATTTATGACGTCACACATAATAGCATAGTGCGGCCGTACCTTACACCGGTGTAGCCACGTGTGTGTCACTCTTCCTTGTGTTCTTTGTCATCGTCTATTTCTCTTTTTCTTTTTTCATTCCCCGCCTACCTAGCGTCCTCTCGTCGCAGGAGTGGTGCATTTAGTATTGCGAAGAGCTTTATACTATACTAGCACGAGAGAAACGGCTTTTCACTTTAGCATTCCTTTTATAGTTGCTGCAATAAATGAATGCATGTAAACGTCTAGCAAGCATAGAACAAAGCTGACTTTACGAAGATTATCCCTTCCAGACTTTGTTATCTGTCCGTCTCCGTTTGTCGTAGTTGCAGTGTAGATTTTGCCGACGTTCCGCTGCCGCGGCGCTCAAGGTATGAGTGCAAAAGCAACATTTAAAAAATCTTGAACATCAGCTCAATCTGGCATCGTATTCGATGGCTCTACGCAACCTGACCTGATGAGGTTGATGGCCTTTCAGAAGAGCTCACCCCAAACACTACCGCTTAACGCGGCGAGTGTGCCGACACCAAGGTAATTATCGATTATAAAAGGTTGCGTTTTGAACCCCAATATCAATCAGCGAGCTCATAGTCACGTTGGTTACTTCAAATCAATTCATGCGCGTTTCCAAAGTATTATAAGCTACCGAAACATTGTTTGCGCGCTTGTTATGGAGGCTATACCGAATGAGCTGGATATGACAACGGGGCAAACAAAATTATAGGATGATCCGACCGCGGTTGATACCGCGAACTTTGCGTCAAATGCCGGCCATGTGCTGTCCACGTCTTAGTGCTGAAATATATCCCTGGAATCAGTAGGAGTAGTCGAGATGTAAAACTAATAATAATAATCATAAATAACAGTCGCAGTTTATATCGCTTTATTATTATTATTATTATTATTATTATTATTATTATTATTATTATTATTATTATTATTATTATTATTATTATTATTATTATTATTATCTTGCAGGAGGTCTCGCTGTCTTGAAGTGTTAAGCCTGCTGTAGTATAGCCATAGTCCCTTAATACCTGAAGGGACTATGCCATAGCTTTAGCCGCGCCTTGTTCTTGCTGAGCTTTAGGTCGCGGGATCGAATACCGGCCGCGGCGGCTGCATTTCGATGAGGGCGAAATGAAAAATAAAAAAGAAAGATAAGAGAGAAAGCCACCCGCGTAGTTTGGTCTTCAGGTGCACGATAATAGCCCCAGGTGGTCAGGATTATTCGGGAGCCCTCCACAACAGCATGCCTCGTAAAATGTAGTCGTGGTTAATTTTGGCCCGTAAAACCCCATTGATTACTATCATTTCCTAAACAACAACGAGGCGACGCCCGAGCCTGCGTTATATATCGGCGACATTTTCGCTTATAGGAATTCCTGATGACGCGTGTTTCGGCAAGCGGTGTTCGGGTACAAAAAAATAAATAAATATACATAAAGACCGTAAAGTAGAAATAAAGCAATGTTCGACGACGACAGAAAAAAAGGAGGTCTCACGCCGAGCCATTCAGCAGACTCCTCCGTTGCAGGCACTCTGTTGTGTATCGCCTATGCGGCATGGCATAACGCCGGATTCCTTTAATGCGACATATATGCGCGAAGGACGAGCACTCCGGCGCGATGAAAGGTCCCCGCTCGACAAGAGGCGTGCGTGCAGGCGGCCACGACGATTGGCAAAGGCTATTTCTTCTTTTTTTTTTTTTTTTTTTGCATGCAGCGCAAATCGTCCGCGACAAGTTGCACACATGGAGCGCGACAGCGGTATCCGTGCGGAGAATCGCAGAACGCTCGGATGAAAGACCGGCGACGGTTGTGTGTGTGTCATCCTCGAGATTGTGAACCGTGGGATAGCAATAACGGGAATGCGAAGACGATACATTGAGGGAAGAGTTGAACTGTCGAGAAAGAAAAAGAAATGCGAAAAAATCTGGGCAGCCCGCACGCTATAGGTTAAGTCACAGCGCAGCTGGCAGACTTCCCCGCCTCCTTTCTCCATCTCCACCTTAATTCACTTCCGTTTTTCACCTCCTTCCTATGCCGAACTATATTTGGGCATGCTACGCTTTATACCGTATTCCTTCCTAGTTTCCCTCTTCCTCACTCTCGCATCACTACTCCTTACCTCACCTCCCTTTCCCATCCCTTCGTTATAATATGTACACAGCGGCGCTGGTGGCCTTGCCATCCTCCTTTTCCCTCTGCTCACACTCACTTCCACTTCACACGTCCTTGCTGTACCGCACTATATAGATGGACGAATAGACTGTTTGGTGAGTTGGTATATATACCATCAACCAAGGTTATTGCGCGGCACAAGGAACATGTCGTGTGAGATTGTTGAAGATCTTCTTTTTTTCTTTTTTTTTTCAAATTGATGCGCACATGTAGGTTCTCCTAGTGCGTGTAGTCACGCACACGTGCTTCTTTTGCCATATATATTTTGCGTGTTTTCAATAAGGATTTGAGTTGTTAGCATGTTCTTGTGCTGTTGTTTCCTCCCTCTGTCCACGTTGTTTCGCGCATTTTCTAGACTGTGCACATATGGGTATGCTATGGTTTACCCTCTCCTCAGTTTCCTCTTCCTCACCTTCACACGTAATGAAATTACGTTGCTTTTATATACTCTTCAAAGATACATTACTTTGAAATTGCGTTAATTAAAGTTCATAATTGGTGACGTGACTCTCGCAAGCTTTATTTACGACACGGATACGATGAAGTGGGCACCTAAACCGTCGCAGGGATAACTTGTCCCTGTGTTAGAAAATGATGTCCCTATATAGCTTCTTGATCTTGCTTGATTAAAGAAAAGTAACGTGGCGAGGGGAAGGGGCCAGGGGTAAGTTACCGAAGAACTATGATAGCTTCGTATAAAGATATGCACTGTCTGCAAACCTCTGCAGCACGTTGCTGAGCTCTTTGACAGTCAACCAATCCTTTAGTCATCATGGACAGCTCTTGTCGGTTCGTGGCCTTCCAGCACCGTTATATTCAACGCCTTGAGTTCAGATGCTACGCGGATTTTCTGAATTTCTGGGGCACCCACTCGGGTTAGTTTGTCTCTGTTGTCTTTCTTTCCTTTCTTGGTAAATTTCTTGTGCTATAAGGACAGCGGACGCTATATTTCAGTCAAAAGTGATTCGGAAAGTAATGAGTAATTTTTCTTGAAATTACTCGCTTGAAGTAATTCGCTGCATTACTAAATTTCCTGTATACAAATGTAATTTATTATATGACTCATTACAGCAAGAAGTAATTTATTTACAGTAGTTGTGTTACGGTGATGTCATTACTGACAAGTCTCCTTTATTTTAGTACCCCTGTGGCGCAAACCCGATACGCCGAGATTTCTGTTTTCGACGGACATTTTGCCAGGCTCGAGGTAGCAGCATGTGATATATCTTAGGTATCCTAGGTCCTAATTTCGCATAGAAATTCATTATACTGCATGACACAGCTGTGGCTCTCCCGTAGTGTAGGTCTTCACATTTCTTCTAAACACACAGAACTCTGTTAAAACCACAGCCGCTCAATTAACTCACCGTGCGAAGCCGCAGGAGAATCAAGGGAACGAAACAGAGATCGCGCCGTTTAGCTAGGGCCTATGAGGGCACGCAGATTATTAAATAAATAAATAAATAAATAAATAAATAAATAAATAAATAAATAAATAAATAAATAAATAAATAAAGCGGTATGTCTGCATTCACACGTGCCCGCGCACACACACGCACACACACTCTGTTTGTGCGAATTCATTATATTTATCCACGAACCCACATTTACACTAAGGAAACAGAGGGAGCAGGCTGGAAACTGCCACCGAGACAAACTCAAAGGACACCGAGCACTGTTACTCAAATTTCCGGAGGCGCCATCGTGCCGATAGCGGATATATCATTGCCTGACGGCGTTGGTATGATAATGACGATGCCGATGACGATAGCATGCACCGACGCCCCTGTGTATATCCAAGGAACTGATACATCGGTTCGTGGACCTTTTCTCTTCTTTTTTTTTTCTTTTTGCGGCGATTGCATCCCGTGCCACACAGCTCGGTATAGGTGACATTCTTCCCAGTGCATATGCTTTTTTTTTCTTTTGCTGCTTACTTATTCCCCTGTTATCGTAGATTTCCGCAGTTCTTGCTCTCTCTGTTTCTCGTATACTGCACGAGGTAGAAAATACATATACGCACGTGCTCTTCGCAGTCTCTCCGTCGTAGCTCTTGCTTATATAGGGAAACAGAGAACAGGAATATGATCCTGACGTCCGAGTTCTCAGTATTATACTCTCGGTTGGTCGGTTTTCAACGTGCGTCGTCTCGCTAACCCTACGTTTCCCAGGGGAAACAGCAGGCTATCGTCAAGGCGTCGTCACACACACACACACACACACACACACACACACACACACACACACACACACACACACACACACACACACACACACACACACACACACACACACACACACACACACACACACATCGTGACAGCGTGCTGCTGCAAAAATCGCGCTGTCGGCAATCGTTCACAGCCACCTTTCACTGCAGACATACCTTTTTTGAATTCGCTGTCGGTCTCACTCTCTCTTATCCCCTCTCCCATTTCTCATCATGTCACGCTATCCAGCATCTTTGCTCATTTTGCGAGCGAGGCGGCTCAGTATAGACAAAAGGCGAGATAAAAGAAGCACCGCGTTTCGTATATCCCTTGAAAGTTCTCAGTTCTTTTATTTTTCTACTCGCTTTCTTTACGGCTCGAAAGAGCGGTGTTCTGTTGTTTGTCGTTTTTGTTCTTTTCTCGCAGTCGTTTGACGGACTGTCTTGTCCGCGCGTTCACTGCATAGCCGCCGTTTCCTTTGTTCGCAATGAAAAGGCCTATCATTCTCTATAGCGGTGCTTCTCTTTTCGCTCTTATTTCTTTGTTCTGTTTTTTTTTATTCAGCCTTTCGCAAGGCGGAATAATATCGCTCCCTGCCCGCGGCATCTGAGACACGCATGCAGCACTTGCGAACGCTCTGTGTATTGCGGTTGAGTTTGTCTTTCGCGAGCTCGAATAAAAATAAGAGTATGTATACGGAGGCGTTATAAGACAGGCGCCTAGCTTGCGTAATTCCTGGCTTCTTTTCGCCATCTCATATTTCACGTACCTCGGATTGCTCGAGGTGAACATCGATTGCTATAGGTGCGGTGGGATTTCATATAGTTACACGCTTTCTTAATTATTATATTATTGTCTGGTTTAACCGTTGAAATGGGGCGGCCAATCGCAGCCACTTGTAGTTTCATCAGTTACCGTTGTTATAACAGCGGAGCGGTTTAGGTGCTCGCTGTCGGTGTCCGTAGCCAGTGTGCGTTGTCACGCAAGAAGTAACAGCCGGCCCACTCCTGCCCTCGACCCACACTCACTAGTCACACTCTTACCGTCAGCCACTGTTGCATTAGAGTGATTCTGCGAAGGGAAAGAAAGAAAGAAAGAAAGAAAGAAAGAAAGCCTCCTCGTCCGTCTCTTGTCTCATGTTAGAGTGAAGGGAAAAGCGGAGCCGCTTTTGCCCTCGACCCACTATATATACACCCTTGCACTTAGCGCACTGATACCTGATAATGATGGTGCTGCATAATAACGAACTTCACACCTTTGCCCCAACTCCGCTGTTTTCTCAGATCTCGCGGCGATAAAACTGGCTGGGGATTTGTTTTCTATACGTTTCCTCTTTTCCGCCGAGCCAGAACGAATAATGTTGACAGTCGCTTTACGCATTCCGCCGTCGTTCTGCAGCATCAGGATGTGACGAACACACATTTCAGATTTCACTATACCTTTGCAGACCACCTCCGCATAAAACGGCGTTTCGAAGACCTTATATAAAAAATAATCGTCCGCAGACAGACCACCTATGCTACTGGGGAAGAAAAGGAAAAAAGAAAACACCAAAGAATATGCGCCGGCTGGCCGCCGTCTAGTCGACCCGAAGCAACAATTGTGTGATCGACCGTTTAGTGATGCGATGTACGGTGATCGCAATGACGGACTGGCGACAAGGCCTAAAGCGAGAAGAAACCAACGCTGTTTGACGATTCAGCATAGTCTAAGTATACCGCAACGACGGCATTTGCAGTTCGACAAATGGGAGTTGCTTGGAAGTAGCGTAAGAACTGCCTCGACCTTTGCAGCGACGGTGAATGATAATGGAGCTCATTTAAGGGCAGACCCTCGCTCGCAAAATCGTCAGGAGAAATCAACTCCGTCGCGTGGACAGTTGGATTCGCACCAATTTTGTATATGAACTTGTATATATCTTGTATATAAATTGCGTGTATAAAGGAAGACAAAGATAGAGCGGAGCCAGAATGTATGAACTGGTTAACCAAAAAGAAAAAAAAAAGAAAGGAATGGGAGCCTCTAGACGGGGCAAGGGCGAGGTCGAACGGCTACGGCCACAATCAGGCGGCGCTGTAGTTATGGATTTTATTATTTTTGTCAAGGAACACGCAGTGCGAACTCAGATCCCGCATTCTGCAATGCATCCCATGATCTCCTTGTGAGATCGGCAGTATTGTTAAATAAATATGTTGTCCTTTTCTTTTCTTTTGTCATGTTGTATTTTGTATCCAGGCTCTGTATATCGATAACGTGATTTCATCATTGTACACCTTGTCATTATAGTTGTTGTAATTCGTAGTTTTGCAGTGATTTGTACCATCACCTTGCTCATTGCTACTACTGATTCTCATGTATTGATTACCTGTTGTTTTGCATGCTAGAAATGATTGTTTCCTGTTTCTTTTCTGTTTCATATGTATGCCCTCCCTGCAATGATCTCCTTGTGAGATCGGCAGTATTGTTAAATAAATAAATAAGTATGAGGAAATCACACACCAGCTGGCAAGCGACCCGCATTTGCTTGTTCGCCACAGCCGCGTGCCTAGAGCGGAGCTAGCGTTAATTCGACGCGAATCCCTACGCCGGTTGCCGAGCTACCTTGCTCAGGCGTAGTGACACGTTGAACGCGCTAACGCCAATGGTTACGAAATCAGTGCCGTCGTGGTTGAGAGAAACTGCGCTCCTGCGAAGCAACGTTGTGCAGAGCAAGGCTCAATCAATCAGTCAGTCAATCAACTTCATTTTATTTAGGCAGGGGGAGTACGGAATTCAATGCTCGAGCAGCTTGACGATGTCCGGACGCCGTCAGAGAAACTCTAGAGAATGTGTGACGTGAACAAACACCTGTTTGATATGTTACAAACGCCTCACGATAGATCCGCGTACTCGCGAAAAAAACAAACAAACAACAAAAAAAAAGCTCGCGAGATCGATCTGCTACGTCTGCGAGGTGCTAAATACACAGCAGGGCAATGGCTTCGGTTTGTGCTGGGCTCCAAGAAAATGGACCCCAACCAACGACCCCAGCGGTAGTCAAATGAAAGTGACCACCTCCCGTGAGGGTGGTTCTGCATGAGTTGGATTCCCAGCGCGACCGGGCAAACTAGTGGCTTTTCAAACGTGGAAAAGGCTACCTCGGCATGGTGCTCGCTAGTGCGAGCAACATCATGTCTTCATGTCACGAGAGGGTCGTCTCTCCTTTCCGTTCTCTTTCACTCCTCTTCCTCCTCCCTCCCATGACGCTCAGCCGTGTTCCCAACTTTTACCGTTCTTTAGTAGTTCCGCGCAGCACTGTGGAAGCTACAGGCCTCTTTGGCCAATCACCAGGCCGAACACTTGCTCACTGTGTCCTTCAGCGCATAGTCATCAGCCAATGGTGAACGCTGCAAGGGCAGCGGTAGCCTTCGAAGCAGGAGGTTCAGCAGATGCGTCTCCAGACACTACCACCGCATTTCGCTTCTCAACAATCGGGGTTCGATGACCTCGTAGCCTTGGCTCTGCTGCGTGGAACTAGTGAAACGGGGTTACACCTCAGCCGCAACTATCTTTCACCTAGAGAATGTCGCCTCTGCTTTCGACCGTTTTGCCTTTGCCAACACGACGCTGCGCCATTCCCAGAGACGCGCGTCTTTTGAAAGCTCAAACTATACGATCACGCTATTTTCTGAGGAGCCGCGAAGCTCCATTGCTACGTTCAAGTGTGCCCCATCTGGCGACCAAAAACCTGAGCTTGTAAGCTGCCCGACAATTGTGATTTGGAACACACGTTTCTGTGCGCAACACCCAGCACAAGCACGTACTCAGAAAAAGAACAACGAACTCAAACAGCACAGTGCGTTGTGCAATGCATCCCACGATCTCCTTGTGAGATCGGCAGTATTGTTAAATAAATATGTTGTCCTTTTCTTTTCTTTTGTCATGTTGTATTTTGTATCCAGGCTCTGTATATCGATAACGTGATTTCATCATTGTACACCTTGTCATTATAGTTGTTGTAATTCGTAGTTTTGCAGTGATTTGTACCCTCACCTTGCTCATTGCTACTACTGATTCTCATGTATTGATTACCTGTGTTTGCATGCTAGAAATGATTGTTTCCTGTTTCTTTTCTGTTTCATATGTGTGCCCTCCCTGCAATGATCTCCTTGTGAGATCGGCAGTATTGTTAAATAAATAAATAAGTATGAGGAAATCACACACCGCTGGCAAGCGACCCGCATTTGCTTGTTCGCCACAGCCGCGTGCCTAGAGCGGAGCTATAGCGTTAATTCGACGCGAATCCCTACGCCGGTTGCCGAGCTACCTTGCTCAGGCGTAGTGACACGTTGAACGCGCTAACGCCAATGGTTACGAAATCAGTGCCGTCGTGGTTGAGACAAACTGCGCTCCTGCGAAGCAACGTTGTGCAGAGCATGGTCAATCAATCACTCAGTCAATGAACTTTATTTTATTTAGGCAGAGGGAGTACGGAATTCAATGCTCGAGCAGCTTGACGATGTCCGGACGCCGTCAGAGAAACTCTAGAAAATGTGTGACGTAAACAAACACCTGTTTGATATGTTACAAACGCCGCACGATAGATCCGCGTACTCGCGAAAAAAAGAAACAAACAAAACAAAACAAAAAAAAAAAAGCTCGCGAGATCGATCTGCTACGTCTGCGAGGTGCTAAATACACAGCAGGGCAATGGCTTCGGTTTGTGCTGGGCTCCAAGAAAATGGACCCCAACCAACGACCCCAGCGGTAGTCAAATGAAAGTGACCACCTCCCGTGAGGGTGGTTCTGCATGAGTTGGATTCCCAGCGCGACCGGGCAACCTACTGGCTTTTCAAACGTGGAAAAGGCTACCTCGGCACGGTGCTCGCTAGTGCGAGCAACATCATGTCTTCATGTCACGAGAGGGTCGTCTCTCCTTTCCGTTCTCTTTCACTCCTCTTCCTCCTCCTTCCCATGACGCTCAGCCGTGTTCCCAACTTTTACCGTTCTTTAGTAGTTCCGCGCAGCAATGTGGAAGCTGCAGGCCTCTTTGGCCAACACCAGGCCGAACACTTGCTCACTGTGTCCTTCAGCGCATAGTCATCAGCCAATGGTGAACGCTGCAAGGGCAGCGGTAGCCTTCGAAGCAGGAGGTTCAGCAGATGCGTCTCCAGACACTACCACCGCATCTCGCTTCTCAACCATCTGGGCTCGATGACCTCGTAGCCTTGGCTCTGCTGCGTGGAACTAGTGAAACGGGGTTACACCTCAGCCGCAACTATCTTTCACCTATAGAATGTCGCCTCTGCTTTCGACCGATTTGCCTTTGCCAACACGACGCTGCGCCATGCCCAGAGACGCGCGTCTTTTGAAAGCTCAAACTATACGATCACGCTATTTTCTGAGGAGCCGCGAAGCTCTGTTGGTATACGTTCAAGTGTGCCCCATCTGGCGACCAAAAACCTGAGCTTGTAAGCTGCCCGACAATTGTGATTTGGAACACACGTTTCTGTGCGCAACACCCAGCACAAGCACGTACGCAGAAAAAGAACAACGAACTCAAACAGCACAGTGCGTTGTTTTACATCTGCGTCCTTGTACTGGCCGAGCGGCACTGAACAACACTGTTTGTCTACTTGTAACGCAGGGGTCACCTCGGCGCTTGAAACGAACCCATCAGGAATACTTTCCCGACAACATAGCCTAATGTCGCGCCCCTCTGCGGGTAGTAATGACTGACACCCCAGAACGGTGCGCTGTTTTCACCGAGGGTCGAGTGCGAAATGTGATCGCAAAACCTGCATACAAAGCTGACTTGTGAGGGAGAACGAGCACCACAGGGCCGGCAGAAAAAAAAAAAAAAAAAACCTGTTTGCTGATCCTGGCACCAATGCAGAATCGTCAGTTGTAAACATTAATGTGGTTGCGTGGTTGGTATTGAGCGTGCGTTTTCATGCTGCTAACGAGCAACCTCAGTTCAGCCGAGGGTACACCGCCATTCAAGCGAGGCGTTCTTCAGATTTGCTGCAAACACACCAACGCCGAGAAATAAAAAAGTAAATCCGCAATCTGATGGGTCCCCCGCGTGCGTTGCAATTGCGCACGCGAGCTCGGCGACGGTAGCAAAAACACCACGGCAACACACGGCCGTCGCACGGCATCGGCCACTGCTCGTCTGCTATCTGCCCTCCGAAAGAGAAGAACGGGGGTAAAAAAATGAAACAAACGAATAAAAAAGAACCGGAGGGCGCCCGACGTCGACGCGTTTCATTTCGCGCGAGAAAAAGAGACGCGCCCACTCCCGCGCGATGCCTTGGCGAGGCAGCGAAGCGCACACACGACGCCGGAGCGCGCAGAGAACGCGAGAGTGGGGGAGCGGGGCAAACAGGCGAGCGGCGTGTGCGTGCGTGCCGTGCCATCCGCCCGAAGCAGCAGCAGCCCTGCCGCCGCGCTCATTACCATCGCGGCGCCGCCGAAACGGGCGAGCCGCCCCGGCGAGTGCCGTCGAAAGCGCGCGCGGTCCGCTGAGCAAAAAAAGAAAGAAAGAAAGAGGAGCCGAGTGGAGAAAAACAAGAAAAGCGAGCCGACGAGCGCCGCGGCGCACGCAGCACCCGACGCGCCGCCGCGGCTCCCGAGAGCAGAGCCGGCCTGCCACCCCGAAAGCAAGAACAGCAAAACGAGCGAAGAGGCGCTGAGCGGAGCGCCGGCCGCACCGGGTGCCCGCGAAGCCCGACAACCCCGAGAAGCGCGCGTCGTCCGCCGGCGCGCGCGCCCCAGCCTACGAACAGCCTAGCCCGCGACCCCCACAACCTCCCCCCACACCCCCCCTTGCCGCCTTCCACAGCCACAGCTCCGTTCAGCGCACTACTCCCCACTGCCGCCCGCCCGACCGACCGCGCCGCCGAAGGAGCGAGCGGCTCCGAGGCGACCAAAGATAAAAACGGTGCGCCCCCACTGCTCCATCCCCCCCCCCCCCCTTACCGCGCCACCGCCACTCGCTCCTGCTCAATCCGCGAACGCCAAGTAAAAAAGAAAAACAGAGAAGGGAGCGACAGCGGAGCCGGAGGGTAGCGCAAGAACAAGTACTACGCGGCGCGACGCGCGAGCAGAGAAGCGCGGAGGCCGGCAAGCGAATGGTGGGATGTTGGGGGGGAGAAGCGTTGGGAAGGCAGCTGAAAAAGAGCGGCGCGCTTCCATGGCAAGCGAAAAAAGAAAAACACGTTCGAGAAAAAAAAAATGTGAACGGGAGGCCCCGAGCGAGCAAGCAAGCGGGCGCGCACGGCGGCTCGTCGGCGGCTGAAAGAGCGGCGGCAGCGGGGCGCGCGCGCGCGCGCGCGGACACTCCTTGCACAGCTCGAGCGGCACTTCTCCCTCCTCCTCCACCGCTCGCTGGCTCGGTTCTCCGGGGAGGCAACGTGCGTGCGCGCGCCTTCCTCCCTCCTCCTCTTCTCCCTCTCCGGGCGCGTATCACTTTTACCGCCGCCCGTTCCCGGCTCGCCCCGCGCCTCGGCGGCGCACACACAAACCACCAGCTCGGCTGCTTCGGTCATTCGACAGGGGAGACCCCGGCGTGTGCGGACGTCGCGACGAGCGCTCCTTCTCTCTCCCGTGCCGCGAGCCGTTCGCTCGGCGGCACTACGCTCTTTCGGGCCGTGTCGCGCGCGCGAACCTTGTGTTGTGCGCACCGCATCTCCGGACGACAGGCTGTGCTGCAGTATCTTTTTTTTTTTTCACTTCCTGCCCTTGTCGTCGGTGTGTGATTACCTTTGGTTCCTTTATTTTTCCCTGAATTATTTTTTGTTTGTCGAACAACGCCCCATACCTGGATTAATGAGAGCAACGAGGCCCGACGTAGCGGACCTCCGTCCTCGGCTGCTTTCGAGTCTTCTATGAGAGTCGCCTAGGACCGCTGAAACCCTGTAAGTGTCGGCCGAGTTTTCTACTGCTTTTTGTTCATTCTCTTTCACAGGCTTTACATTTTTAAACACCTACGACACGCGCAACTGGAGTACGTCTAGTACGTTGTCTAATTTTACTCAACATCACTTAATACCAGAAAATCAAAATATTTCTTTGACTATAGTTCAGGTACCACAGTTCAAACTTCCGTAAGTAGTTACGCGCAACCGCGCGCGCTTCTTTGCGAGCGGCGAAACTTTTCTTCGAACTGCGCGTACTACACTCATCCTGTTCGAGACGCGCGCTTAGTTTTGTTTCGTTGACGTTCGAAATTCTTACGAAATCGGTGAGCGGAATGAATTCATTGCGCGAAAACAATTTTTTTTTTTTTGTGCGTTCGAGCACCTGTTTAGCGCGAGTTTTCAAACGGCGCGGGGCCCGCGGGAACTTTCGCGCACTTCATAAAAAAGTTGATCTATGACGTATAGAGGTATCGCATGAACGAATTCGCGTTTGGGCGAATCGGTTCTACAAGTTATTTCTCGTTTTTGGAATCTTGTGAACGATTCTTGCACTTTTGTAGCGCCGAGCGCATGTCGTTTCGGACGGGAGGTTGTGGCAGAGTCCGTTTAAGGGCTTGAAAAAGTTCGCGCGGCGTACGTTATAGTGTGCTCGGGAACTCATTTAAGAAATAACGCCGCCGACGCTTCTACGTTGCGCATGTTACACTTCAGAGAATCTTGCTAACATGTTCGAAGCGCAGTCTTAGTGTCTTATTTCTGTAACCTCGCGCGGTGCGTATGCGCGTTTACACGCTTCGGATGCCTGTGTCTAGCGCGCAAAAAGACACGATCTATCATACTTCTTCATGTTGTAATCTTAACAGCCCGACATTCTCACTCGTGGTTCATAATTCTTTGTATTCCTTGGTTTCGCTGAAAGTAGGAGTGATGGGTCTCAGCGCGCAATGCGTGATCGATGTGAGACATTGAATTCCAGCACTATATGATCGTTGATTCACCAAACGGCAGCTCCTGTGCGATAGCATAAGACTAGTGCGAAAACGCGTCATAAAGTGGAGGCTTCTATATTGCGTTTTACGTCAGCGCCCACAGCCGCGCCCACGGAGCGCGCGCTGCGCGAAAAGCGCGCATGTTGCTTGCGTAAAGTTGGCTCCGCGCGTTTCTCCTGCTCTGCTACGCTGACGAATAAATGTTAGTCGGGACCTAAAATGTCTGACGAAGCTCGTCCGTGGGGTTTTTTCGCTTAAATAGCGCGGATTTTTGAAATTTTAGCGTTTTTCCGGAACCTCGCTCTGTTTCCCGAAAGCTGGCTTTCCCGCGGCGCGTGCGTAAGTTGTTGCTGAGCGCCCCTCTAGCGCTGTTTTTCCAGTAAAAACGTTTAAAATCGGCATAGCTTATGTGGTAGCTATCGTTTTCACGTATTTCTATAAATGACGGATATCTGTAAAAGCGGTTTCTCCGTTTTCTCTATTATAAAAGCCTTGCGCGCTGCTCGATACTGCTTTATAAGTCTACGTTTTTGTAGGTTTAGGTTTGATTTTAACTGCGGATGAACTTGTAATTAACTTTTGCAGGTCTTCTAATATTAAGTGGCCTTGCTGTCGAATTTTCGGGCGCCGACGCAATTCACGTTTGTTTCAGAAGCACTCTCCCACACAAGTCGCGACGAGCCAGCGCAATTCGCACACATTCGTGCTCTCTGACTGGATCGAGTAGTTTTTCATCCTTATACGATTGCCACTTTTGAAGAGAAAGTTTATACGCAGTTTTCTACAGGTGTTGCGGAGGCGGTGTACGCGTCCCGACAGAAGTCACTTGCGCGCTGGCGGCCTTTGTGAGAAGAAGTTCGCTGCGACCTTTCTATAACAGCAATTTACGATTCGTGTTTTTTTTTGTTTTGTTTTCTCTTTTAATACAACTACTTTTCCCCATCCGCTGAAGGTTGTTGATCAGCAGAGACGAACGGGCGACAGTTCGCGCCGCTTTATTTTTCTTCAGCGACAACGCGGCTTTCGATACTGCAGAAATGACATGCGCGGCTGTACAGGGCGTGGCATTTTCAAGAATTAGATTTTACAGCCTGTTGCTTTGCGGATTACGGACATGCACTTTGCGCAGAGGCTATACAAACGGAGGACGATTAATTAATTAGCGCTCGCAGTTTTGTCAATCTCAGCGTTATGTCGCTTAATCATTGCACATTTTTTTTTTTTTTTTGAAACGCTTACATTCTTTACGTATGCCGTGTTCAGTATACGGAGGAGCCGGAACTCCGCAGTGGAATGTGACGCTTAGCGCCGAAAGCGGGTACAAATCGCATTGCTTCGCTCAGCGCAATAGGTGACTTACATCTGATAAGAATTACATGCGACACGCACTGAACGGCTACAATATCAAACGCGTTTGCTGTATAGGCGACATTTGAATGCCACTTTCGTTTTCCACAATGCGAGGCTTCAAAGACACGCGTTCCCGTTCTTTGGCTAGAAAGTTTCCCCGTACTAGCTCTTCTTAGTTGTTAATTAACAAACCCGAGAAATTGCGCGTTAAAGACGACCAGTACGCAACGTTCCGATTGGTGTTCTCGACGTTTGGTAAACGTTGTATGCATAGTTTCGCGTTTCGAGCGTTATGAACTCATACTCGGCTATATTGTCGACTGCTGAGGGAGAAATCGGTAGCTCCTGCTCGAAATTAGAACGTTGTTGTCGTCTCGCTTCTGACAAAGCCTTTTTGTCTGCGCGATTAATAACGCAAACGTTCCGCAACATTCCGTCACCGAACGTCGGGCGAATCGGTGACGCCATTGCGCACTTGAAATTCTCATCCGTGCTCAGATGCCGTACGGAGACAATGTGTAATAGGGCGTATAATAACGGGCACTGATAACTCATCGTTTCTGGACTCGCCTCCTGTCGTGATAACGGACGTAACGAGCTTTTTCAAATGAAGCGCACTCGTCCGCATCCGCAAAGTTGAAAAGTCGGCGCCTTCCGTCGCACCGTACCAGTCGGCTTCGCTGTTAGCGCGCATCCGCTTCAGATGTCCAGTTCTCAATAATTTCTTAAGTTTTACCTCCCAAACCCACGGTATGATGGTGAGAGACGCCGTAGCGGAAGGCTCCGGAAATTTCGGCCACCTGCGGTTCGTGCACTGACACCGCAGAGCCTACCCGGGCTTCAACATTTCGCCCGCGTCGAAATGCGGCCGCGATTCGATGCCGCTGTCCTTCGGATCGGCAGATGTTGCCATGGTCACAAGACCACGGTGGCTGCAGTTTTCAATTTCGTTCAACTTGTTGAATATAATGGGACAAGTTCGAAGTGCTTCTTTCAACTTCCTGCGCCTCCCGATTTATATTCAACGCGCTGCGCAACTCATGATTTGCACTGATGCGAGAAAGGATATATGGCTCCAGCTTCATATTCTCGCTTCGTTCCGAATGCATCGGCTTGATCAAAACAAACGTACCGGCAATTTCACGACATCTTGCTCGAACGGATCGCAGCAAAATGCATGTGACTCGTGCACGAAGCACAACCGTAGGGCCGCGAAAACACTCGAACGCGCAAGCATGCAGCTGTTTTATATGGCTTGCCGTACTGACGGGATGCCTTCTGTACAGTCCAATACATCGGATGTGCATTCAAGAGGAAAAGTTTGCGGGATCGGAAACTTCGTAAAGAAAACATATATTAGCGCCTAGCCTCGCAGCATGATACATATTCGAATTCCATGTTACAGCCAAAACATCGCAAAACACATGTACAGTCGTGAGCAAAAGTTTGGAGACCAATGGGTGCCACAAACAGCTATTTTTCTTTGCTGTCCGAGTAAGTTGGCTTAAATCAGGTGGTTCAGCCTAGGTGCACTTGTTCGACCGATGTAATGCAGTGGTGCGATTCCATGTTGTAGAGCTGTGCTACTCGGAATTTAAAGTTTTTTCTGGTGCCGTGGTATCCAAACTTTTGCTCATGACTGTACCTACTGAAAATTTTGTATTCGAGGCTATGTTGCGAGGTTAAGCGGTAGTATAGCTTTTTACGAAGTTTCGGGTCTCGAAAACTTTTTGCTCTTGACTATACTTGGTTAAATCAATCTTCGATATCTTCTTAGCCTGTTCTACTGGTAGAGCCACAAAACGCGTGAAGTCTGTTCTGGCTAGCCTGTCGTGACGGCACTTAAACGCCTTCTTTCTTTACCGAGCCGTGTAAAGTTAAAAAAAAATAACAAAAAACAAGCTTGGTATAACATGAGGACGGAATGAATTGTCACACGTATGCTATGAAGAGTAGCTACACAAGAACAAATATTCTTCCTGTCCCATTAAAATCGCGCGAGCCTTGTCTTAAGCGATTCACTAGTTGATGACTATGTTGGTTACTCTACTATTTTGATCAAGGCAAGTAGAACGCCGCTTGTTGGTTTGTAACGCAACGTTGAAAAACTGCTCTGGAATCTGCGAGTCCAGCAGGTTCCAGACCACCGCCGACAGTTCCCGTTTGTGCGATTCTCGACCCGGAAGATACCATTCCGCAACTGAAGAGGCGTTCCCACGCATCGCAACCGCCGGAGCGGGCGGAATTTTTTCCGTTCCGTCCTCGAGGGAAGGCGACGTTCTGTGCCAGATCTTTCGGCGGGTCTTTATCCCGCTCCCCTGTCCCGTGCGAACCAGCGCCGCCGCCGTCCGAATGCGGCGACTCCGCGTCGCGGTTCGCGCGCGACTGAAAGCAAACCGCCCCGTGAGAGCACAATTAAAGAAAAAAAAAACGCAAAAAGCAAGGAGAAATCTTCGGGGGCACCGTCACCTCCGGGCGCGATAGCTCTGTCGTCGACAGTCCGCGGGATGGTGCTCCGATAAGCGGCCGCTGCGGCTTCGTTTTTCCGGGACGACCGGGCGCATCGCTTATCCTCCGCGGGCTCGTCTTGTGCGTAAGCGCTCTCGCGGTCCGTGAGCAGCCCGACTCTCCTTATCGCGTGCGGCGGGCTCTGCCGCTCCCTCTCTCTCTTGGTTTCGAAATTCCTGCGCGCCGAGCGTGGACGGGCTTAGCGCTGTTGTTTATCTTCGCGCCGGCATTTAAGGAAACGCCGTTCCCACAGGCGCTGATGGCGTGGTGGCCTCCCCCCCCCCCCCCCCCCGCCGCGCACGCTGCCGTCGTCCGACGAGGATATGGTTGCGGCGCGCGGTTGCGATTGCGTTTTGTGGCCGCCGGCGAGAAAGGAGAAAGTTTATGGACGAACGGGTGGACGAGGTGTTGCGTATGAATATTGCATTACTTAAGCGCGATATGCAACGCTGACGGTCGTTTTATTTCTGCTCGTGCTCTTCAGAGGCGTTCTTGCGGCCGATTTCTCGCGTGAAGCGCACGCGCGCTTCGTTGGAGCGTCGAAATACTCGGGAAGACCATGACGTTTGCCACGGATGAAGAAAATTAATTTTGGCACTTCGTATATTTGTGTACATATTCGGAGTACTGTAAATTACGAAGTTAAAGGAACTCTGCGTACTGGTTTTCTGTTGGGCTACTACTAGATCCTGTGTCTTCGTTCATGCTTACTATACCGTATACGTCGATAGCTGTTTGTTAAAAGGCACTAACATTGCGTGGCGCACACTAGATGGCACGCATTTCCCTCGCGTGCTATCTACGACAACTATGCTTTCCTTTTATCGGACGTTACAAGTCAGCCTCGGACCGTTGGACAGCTGAGCAAGGTTGTTCAGCGCTTTAAGCTTGCAGAGGCTCTGTGTCTGGTCGAAGGTCGGCTCTTTTCTCTCCACCTGCCAGCTAACAGCCGAGGGGTACGAGTGGCTCGTTGGTTGCGATATATACTTGCCGTGCTGGTCTGCAGCCCCGTAGATATTACCGCACTTCAGCGAGTCTCCCGCACAAGAGGAGCGCGCGTTTTCGGCCTTCTTTCATCTTCGCGCAGGTACGGTATACCGCCTATTATTTCGCGGAACGCTCGAGTCGCTCACTAATCTGGAAGCAGCAACAAAAAGAAAATAGCGCTCGGTGCAACGGATAAAAGCAAAGAATAGAATCGAGCGGAGAGAATCGGGACAACGACAAAAAGAACAAATACGCAGCCTCTGGTCTTTCTTGCGGGCGCGTCGCCGCTCGCCGACTCTCTCGTGGGCTCCGATAAAGAACGCCGCGCAGACCCCCCTTGGCTCACGCGCCAGCGGCGGCGCCACGGAGATAGCGAGCGAGCCCGCGATAAAAGGCGGCTCCGCGAGGGCTGCCGATGCCGTGCTAGGCTAGCGCGGTGGTGCGTGCGTCGCGTTCTGTCGCGGCCGCGTATCAGCGGTAGAGGGCTGCGGGGGGGTGTCCTCCTCCCACAACGCACGGCCGCCGCCGCCGCCGCGAGCGTCTGTTTACCGAGCTTCCGGCCTCGCGGCCGCGTTGCTGTCGTCTCGCCTCGATGGAAGCGGGCTGTCCAAAGGTCGCAGCCGCCGGCGCGGAAATTGCACCTCCTCCTCGCCCCCCCCCCCCCTCTTCGCACGCATCCACTCGCGGGCCTCGACAGAACGGTGCAGCACTGCGCAAGGGAAACCACTGGCCTCGGGGAAAACGGAATTCGCAGGTGCGATCGTTAGTCGCGTACTCTTCCTTATAGGGCGATCAAATTTTTGGGGGGCGCTGCGACATATGCGTCTCTCTTCACGAATTGGTTTCTCGGCACGACATGTGAACTCGACGGCTTTACGAAACGCTGAGTTGTATTCGCAGAGCCGTATTCAAGTGCGTATGTCTAGAGCTGTATCTGCATTCATTCAGCTGTTACACGTACGCAAGCGATAACAGTACGAGGTGGAGGCGCCTAAATGCGTCCGCAAAATATGCTCATAGACTACGCGGCTATCCGTAAGTTGTCTCGATACCCGATCAACAATTCTCCGTATAATGATATTCTTATTGATGCGCCGACAGAGGAACGGCAGCGAGTTGCGCACTATTGCGGTCCCTTCCCTCTACGTAGGCTCCCGCACTGCTGCATGCAACTGTCGATACGCGAGTGCCGCCCCCGTTCCCCGCAGCCTCTTCCTGGGACAGTGCCTGACTTGTCTGTCGCTGGCTGCTTGTCTGCGTTCGGCTTCGTGCCCTCTGTTGCTCGCTCCTTTGCTGGTCAGATGTGCCTCCCCTCCTTTCTCTCTCTCTCTCTCTCTCCCTGGGTGTTGTCTCTGCGGTGCGGTCTCTGTTCGATTGTCCCCCTCACGGTGGCTGCGGTGACGCGGTGGCGGCGTCACGCGCCCGAGCGCCGGTAATTACTCTGATGCAAGCTGTGTGGCTGGCTTCGCAGCTCCGATATATGCTCGCGCCTGCCGCGTCCTCTTGTGTACTTCAGTGTGCTCTGGGACTTGTTTTGCTATAACGTATGCACCTGATATAACGAAGCGCCGACCAAGATTTTGCGGGAGTCCGCAAAAAGTTTAGGATGAAAGGAAAGAAAAACAGTGGCGTGTCGAAAGTGCTAGAGAAGCGGAGAACACGAACGCGACGGATCTGATGAAGAGGTCTATCTCAACTTTCCGCCGTTCTAAAATTGAGTGCTTTTGTAATATGAGCTCTTTCGAGTTTTCCGTGTACCGGCCATATAACCATGTTCTTGTTGACAGTGCGACACGAACTGCCCTAGTGGCCCGCCTTACTACCGCTCTTACCTGTCCTGGTGTGTGATTTCTATACCAAAGGGCATCTCGGTTCTTTTAGCTCCTTGCGCGTTCAGCCACTGCTGCTCACTCACCAACCACTTCCTTCAAAACTGAATACTTTTGAGAGAAATTGTTCATCTCTGAATTCTTCGTGTCATTGGTTGTCCCACTTTGCCCGCGCCTTCATGGTCCTCACTTGTATACCTGTCACGGTTGTAAATGGCGATAATGGTCAACATCTCTACCTTTTTCGTATTGCCGCTTCGTGGAATCGAACTCTAGAAATTCCAGGAACATTCTTCCAACTTTCTCGCTCTCAGTAGTCTTCTTTCTAGGCGTGCTGTACCTGCAGGGCAGAACAATGCGTCGTTTCCTCTGGCGAAAATAAAACGAAATAGTAAGTACACGCGCGTCACTTCCTCCAGTCTGATCGCTATTTAACGACATCCGGAGAGTACTGTACGCAGAGTGTAGACCCCCGTGCCGCCGTTGTACATAAGCCTGCGTACTTTGACGGACCGGAACCTACCACGTCAAGAATGGATAGATCGGCGAACTCGCGTATTCCCGCATGCACTCCATTTAGCACACGTAATTGCGTTTGCAAACTTCCTTTTCTTTTCACTCAGGCGGACGGGCGGACGGCGCGTTATATACGGGACCGCAATGTAACGCGAGTTGTCTCATATCGCCGCACTGTGCGACACACACACACGGGCTCGAGCCGTTCGGCGCTCAAACATAGATATCACTCGTTCATTCGATTGTTCATTGTGCGGTGTCTACCGATCAGACCGGACTTTGGGAGCTAGATTTTTGCGAGGAGTGGTAGCAGAAGGGCGAGCCGCCGGCGGTTATTGATGTGAAAACCAAAATAAATAAAAGTAGTAAGGGGAGCTGTGATGTGGCCGTCTACCGCGTAATCTGCCCCCGACCCGATTTAGTGCGTGCATATAGTCTTGTATAAGCGACACCTCCTCCTCCTGGTTGGTTTGCTCAAGCGTGTCGCCGTTGCCTCGGCGACCGGACGCCAGCGGTTCCGGCGCGTCAACGCATGCGGGAAGATTCGCCACGCTTTAGCTAATCAGGCGTGGTGAGCGTCAGCCGTTTCACAGTGTGTTATGTGGCGTAAAACGCAGGAGATTGCGCATGCGTTGCAGTTACATTCCATCCGAAGCACTTTGGGCGCACATGAAAACACATCCGACGCAGTCGCCGACAAGTGAACAATTGAAGCGCGAACTGTAGTATGCGATCGACCAGTAGAGTAGACCATCACTCTCAGGCGATAAACCCGAGAGGGCTGTCTCGCGTCGCTAGTTACTTTTAGACAAATATGGTTGTAGACTTCACAATAAGCGCACAAGCAGAGGTTATGGTTATGATGTAATCGCTTACACTTGCGAACACAATAATTGCAAGACGCTTAAGCGCCGCCTTTGAGAGTGGAACGCGACAACGTTGCCGTGGTGCGTTTGCGTACATTCCCGAAACAAACAGAAAGAACACCGGAAACCACGTATGTGATGAGTGTCAACCTACTGACTGCTTTTTAGTCCTTGCACCCACCACATTTTTTGCACGTATTATCAGCAAAAAACATTTAAGTAAATAAATAAAAACCCTGCAACGCGGCTGGATGTCACGAATGAAAAAACAACGTCGTAAAATGTTAGCGCTCCGATCCGTTCGTACTTCAGTCGTGCGTGACCGCACTTTTCAAAGCAACAGAAGTTCAGTCCGCTATATATACGCACGACGATCGTGTATTTTTGTCTGTGCGGATTTAGAGGGCCGTGTATTCTTAGACGACCGCTAAAGGCGACAGTGTCGCCTTGTGTAATTCTCGCGCGTCGAACGACAAAGCGACTGCTTGCTCGCCACTCCTCAACAAGCCAATCAGCGCAAACGAACGATGACACTTTACGGCAAATTCATGATCCTGATATCCTCGGGGACTTGCTTTAAGATCGTGAAAGGTGCTGACTCAAGCATTTAATTACTTGGTCGAGCTCCGTGCGGCCGTATTATGAAAACGATCCCCGCTGATGACCATGTGCGGACCATTGTCCATTATTTCCATTATGACCATTATGATGACCATGTCCGGCCGCTTTAGCTCTCGGAACTTGTCCGGATCATGTCCCGAGAACGGATCACGTCAGCACCACATTGACATGGCCCGAGAACGTTCGACAAGGGTGATCGTTTCATAGCGATTCTGGCATGATCGTTCCCTTTGCGCAGCGCTCGGAGAAGCATGCATATGCCTGCGTCGGCTTGTGGCGAAGTTGCCTCTCGGCGCGACGACCGAGAGAAAGCGGCGCGTCACGGAGCTGCGGAGTCGGCGACGCGTAGACAAGCGACCGACCGACCGACCGCCGTTCAACTCGTCGAGTAGGGTATAGGCGCGTGCCTTTGCGCTGTTTTGCATCTCTTTGCATTCGACGGTCGCGCGCGCGGCCCTCTCTCCTCACTCGGCGGCTGCGGCGGCGGAGCGGCAGACACTAGCAGCGCGTGTGGGAATCGCTGGAGCGGTGCCAGTGACCTTTCGCGCCGCTTGCGCGGCGCCTCCGAACGAAGAACGGCGCTGCCTATGCTGGCTGCAGAAAAACAAAGAATAATAAAAAGTAAGAGGGACAGACGACGTGCGGGCGACCCCGGCCGTCAGCGACGCCACGTCGACCGCGTTTTCTGGGGCTCTTTTTTTTTTTTTTTTATTGCGCAGGAGGGCCTAGGAGAAAGTCCGCGAACTGCTCCTATCGCTCGCTACCTCGAGGGCATAGCTCTAGGATTGTGTATCCAGACGGAAACGTATACAGGCTGCGCCCGTACGACGTGCGCCCGCGTACCGATTAAGAAACAATACGTAGTTTCGTCCGGAAAGCGAAATGCGCGTACACGTCATGTGCAATTGCGCAGTTCAAGATTTGTGCTATACTGTACGGTGTACGGAACAGGACTGTCGTCACGCGGCGTTTGCGCGCGGTACAGCAGGTTTGCGAAACCAATACTTCGCAGTAATTTTGTGAAGGCAAAAGTCACAGATGCGCGAAATTCCGGAGATAGGCGTGGTGGGTGTTGTCTCTCTTTCACAAGGCGTCTGGGCTCTTCGAGGCATGTTAAACGAGAACTCTCGTCCTCTTGCTTGAACGTCTCGTGCGGTAGTGACTCCAGGACAAGACGGAACGCAGGCAATAATCAGTTGTTGGCTTGCCTACATCATAGCGAAACCCGACCGCACGTCCCATCTCTGCATTGTCTGTAGTTGTCACGCTATACGTCGCATACCGCTGAGTAATAAGCTCAAAACGAGGATCACAGCGCTGTAGGAAACTGTACAAGCGGATTGGTCCTAATGTAATGGTCAGCTTGTCTCTCAAGAGGTGAAAACGGGAACTGCACTAACTGCAAATCCGGGCAAGCTCTTCAGCATGCGTATACCGCTAATAACGCAGCTGAAGTTTTATGCTGTGGATCAAAATTCCCATGGCAGGGGGAAGGAAAGTATACTATATATTGGATCAGTACGTGCAGGAAATCGCTTTTGCCGCCTTTCTTGATGCATCTTGCGCATCACGCCCTACCTATATGTAGGGCGCTACCTATATGTAGTGTCAACTGGCGTTAATTGATAGCTTGCATCGATTTCTCCCTCAACGACATGCACAGCGCCTGAGCGAAGCATAACACAGGGGCTTATACGACTCCGGAGCGCGCTCAGTTGTCCCAGTTCCTTTTTCTGCCTCATTTCTTTTTATTTTTTGTTCCAGAGACGCCCTCGTCCTCTCGTTGGCTTTGTTGCCACGAAATTTCTCGCGACGAGCCGCACTTTGGCAACGCTCGCGGCGCGCTTCTCCGCGGTGACAGCTCCTCTTTTTATTTTTTTCCCCGTCGTCGGGGAGAATGGGCTTTGTTTTTTTCTTCGGCCGGACGGAGTCGCCGCCTCGCCTGTACTTGGGCGCTCCGAGTCGACGTCGGGTAGCCCATTGTTTTATTGTTCGGCTCTAGCGACCGGAGAGACACGACGCCGCTCTCGTGTGTGTGTGTGTGTGCTCACCGACGCACGACGACGCCGGTGCTGGAAAGGCGCGGTGGCTGCACAGGCTTCTTCTCTGCGGCATCGCCTCCCACCCCCCGCACGGTTCTCTGCGAGCGAGCGAGCCGCCGTTCTGTTGTTAGCGCGGGCGACCGACGACGACTACCCCGCCCGCCCGCCTCGGCGCTATCTACGCGCCGCGCCGCTGTGTAGCCGTAACGATTGCGTGCGCACCCTCCCTCCCCGCCCTCGCTTCGCTCTGCGTAGAGCGGCAGCATTTACGCGCGCTTTTCTTTTCTTTCTATTGGTTTTGTTTTCGCCGTCGCTTCGAGCACTCGGCCTGGCTCGAGCGTTGTGCGGTGTAAAGAGCGCGCCGGATGCGCCCGGGCCCTCGTGTCCGTGTAGGATAAGGTTCCTCCCGGCGTAGCAGCGCCGTTTTAGTCGAAACAAAGGCGGCAGCGGTCCAGAGTACAGGCGCCGTACGCGCAAAGGCCCGTGTTGGCCCAGCGCTCTTCTTCCCCGCCTTTTCGGGGGGAGGGGGAGGGGGGGCGCCTCGGCTTTTCTTGGGCACGAAGAAGGCCTTGAATGCATGTCGAGACGACACACGTTTTTCATAGGAGGCTCCATGGGCGGCCACCATGATCACCGCTGTAAAATGCACGTGACCCCGCAAAAAAAGGCGCGGCAGAAGCTGTGATGTAGCAGTTTTGGCGAGTTGATATAGAACTTCATTGTCGAAAAGCACGCGCGCACCCGAAGACAGAGGGATAGAAACGGGCTCCAAGAGCCGCGGGCGCACAACTCACTATGGTGATGCTTCGTGCCGCCCGTGAAAATGTGTATATAGAAGCGGCAAGCGTCGGTTTAACGCGGAGTTCCGGCGGTAGCTGTTTATTTCTCTTCGGACCAGCTAGGCGCAGCCAACCGGGGCAACAGTTTTACAGTGGTACGATCTCGCATCTCAGCGTGCCGCAGTCTGTTGTTGATCGTCGAATCACGTACAAACTGTCGTATCAACTAAAAATCGTGGCACTATTAATGCTGTGAAATGGAAACACGCGAATGATCCCAAGCGATGGTTGGCAAAGCGGGTGGAATACTGCTCGGGGCCCGTCATCGCAATCGCGGACAAATTTGTCCGCTCCCGGGAAAAGTCCTATATAGGACTCCCGGGAGCGGTGAGGGTCCTGCGCGGGAACACGTCTATCAACGCATGGCCGAACAACGGCCGTGGAGCAGCAGAAGCACCAGCCGGGTTTCGCCGAAGCGTCGAGATAGAAATGTAAGGCTTCTGGTCAGCCCCCTCCGTCCACTCTCGCGATGATGATTCAAAAGCGGTTGCTGGGAAAGAAAAAAGAAAGAGCGCAAAACTGCGTGGCGCGTAATAAAACACCTTCTCTCCCTCCTTTCCCGCTCGACACAGTGGTACGTTATGCGCACTGGCGCAGCGCCGTCATTGAGGAGAGACGGCGTCGAATAAAAACGGGCAAGTTCCACGAGAGAGCTCGGACCGGTCGCTCGCGCACGTTCAGCCCCTTGCGTATTAAGCGCTTTCTTCGCTTCCGGCCATTTTTCTTCGTTGCGCCGAAGGGCGGGCGACACGCGGGGTGGGTGAAAAAAAAAGATTTTTTTTTTCTTCGCGTTGCTCGCACCGCCCCGTTGCGCAGCTTGTCTGGGTCCACCGACTCCGAGCGGCCTCAGAAGGAGGAGCGGAGTCGGCGGTTTGAGGAAAACCGTTCGTCGTCGCGAGAGAAACGGCCGCCGGCGATGACATCGGTGCCGTCTACTGCTGTGGTCCGCGTTAACGCGTGCTTCGCGGTCCCGGGAATCGAGCATACGCGGCTTTCGCAAGCGGCGAGAACGCGGCGGCGCTCATTCGCACCAATCTCGGCGAACAAGAAAAGAGTTCGCACCAGCAGCGGTTACAACACGACGCGCAGGAGCTTGGCAAGAGGCGGTAAATGATAGAGCACTCACTCTACGGTTATAGGACAAACTGTGTTGGGCTGTTCGTTGGACGGCTGTCGCTCGTGCATAATCTTGTGAGCTGCTCTACAGGGAGTCCTGAGGACTGTTGCTCTTCGTTACTTATTTGTCCGGCCCCCTTTCCGTTGCTTTATTAATGAATGTATCAATAAATCAGTTACAAGAGTACCGTGCTTTGTTACATTGATTGATTGATGTGAGATGTGGGTAGGGTCGGTGAAAAACCACTTTAATGCCCGACAGAGTGACGCGTAACTCGTCTCAGTGCACAAGGTTGCCTGTGCCATAAGTATAAGCAAGGAGACCCACCGGAGAAAAATAGTTCGTTCAACGAGAGGTGTTTTTGCGCGAGAGAACGACTGGCTGGTGCTGTCATCCTTTTACGCGTCAGCAGCTTTGGAGCGTGGACTGGCGAGCGCTTTCTACGGCGTTAACGACGCCTGCGGTGCCACTTGCGCAACGCGCCGCGACTCTGTTGGGGTCGGCGTGACGCCCGCGCGCGCTGCGCGCGGCGACGCCGGTTTATAGCTGGCAGGCAAGCGCGCCTCGTGCGTGTTTCGTGCGGTGATGGTGAACGGGGAAGCAACAGCGAGCCCGGTGTTTTTTCTCATTTCTTTTTTTTTCCCCTCTGTTTCTTTCTTTTTTCTCCTTCCTGGAGGTGAGGTAAACGGAGACTCGAAGACAAAGGCAGGCACGCAACGCAGGCAACCCGCCGCCGCCGGCCTGCAGCCTACACGGTGCGGCCTTGAATCGCGGCGGGGGAAAAGTGAGCGCAATAAAGTACAAAAAGAACGCGAGAGTCCGGTTGCCTTTCGCTTCAGCGTGCGTGAAAGGAAAGACGGATGAGTCGGGCGGCAACACCACCATCGCGTGAACATCACACCCCGCCAGTGGGGAAGGGGGGTCGGTGTTTGTGGCGATGTTGCCGCCGTTCCTCCGGCGTGAAACATACCCGAAACGGTGGCGTGAGCGAAATCTGGAATGCGAGCGCGTGTGCTGGCACTGAGATACCCGAGCTTACGATTCCAGGTATTCGGGCTCCATCGTGGAAAAAAATGTGCGCACACTACAACGAAGATTACATGAGAAGGACGCAAGAACTTAGCGTCGGTCTGGCGAAGCATCGTATAATGCATGCTCGGGAGCAGTTCGCTAACACCTCGCATGAGTTCATGATCACCGCACGAACCAACTGTACATAGTCCACCTTTCTGTCTTAATGCAGCACATGCAGACTGTTTTTGCACCGTCAGCGGGCGAGCTTCGTGTTGGGAAACGGCGTCTCGTTTCGCAATTAACTCGTCTACGTTTGTTCGCTCCCCGTCGTGGTGCTGTTCAGCAAGCCTCCGAACATGTTCGCTGCTTTCAGAAATGCGAATGTCGGTGGTGTCACGGGTGTGCTTGTTGTATGTGTATATGGCACATGGGGATATGAAATGCTACACGTAGAATAACCGAGATATTACGTGAATTGTGCGTCGGAGGAACCAGCAATCGGACGTTGCAGTTATCTGCATCTGTATGGCGCGTAACCAGTGCGGCTTTTGCGAGAACTCGAGATTTTAAAAGGGACGGTGTATTGGAACATTCTCCGTGTACTTTCCAAGTTGCACACCCAGTATAGACCTAAGCAAAAACCGGCGCTGTAGGCAACAAATACACGTTAAACGCGAAGACGACGTGAAAGTATTGTCTATCGCTCGTTTATAACATCATCATGAACCGAAAACAACTCGCCCGTCTATCCGTCAACCCGCATTGTTTCTGTGTGCTTGTAGTCGTGTGTATCGACACATTGGCTGCGGGAACGTCTGGCCGCTCCATCACCGATGCGTGCTCAGCACCGCCGTGGCCATTCAGAGATCGGGACGGCACCGAATGAATTCGTTGCTCGGCCTGAAAGAACGGAAGGCGTCGTCTGCTGAAAGGGAAAGAAGCGCGGGGGCGTACTCTTTTCAAATCCTTTTAACACCTACCTGTATACCCCGGCGGATGTTTAGCGCCCTCCGATTGCGCTCTCTGAATGGCTTTGAAAGGGAGCCGGTCCTCTCTCGCCGTAGCGACCGAGCGAACGCCTCCGAAACTCCACTCTCCTTTTCGACTTCCTCATTTTCTATTCATTCATTATATATCTTTCTAGCTTTTCTCGTATACCCGCGCAACGGGCTTCCCCGCCGGCCACTGCCGCGACTGAACGTTTTCGAGTTTCGCAACCGTCTGCCGCGAACGCGGGATCTAGCGCGCGAAAATTGCAGCCACGGACGCTCCTCGCGGGAACACGTACAGTACGCAGCCGTAAGCAACGAGAGAAAGCGGAGTTTGTGTCGCTGTTGGCGGTTCCGCGAAAGCCGTGTGGGCGCGCCGTTAACTCTCAGCGCATCGATGTCGTGTCTCAGATAGGGAAAGCAGGCCATTTGGTTGTTTTCTTCGTCTCCTCATCTGCATGTATACGGCCAATATCTTTGAAAAGCGCTGTCGCGACTGAAGTCCCTAGATATTCCTTTCCCGTTCTTTAAAGCGGATAAGGGTACTTAAGTCGCGACATTCGTGCACAAGCTCTATAGTGTACACGTTTTATCGAGCGTTACATTTCTTCTCTCTTTTCGTAGCGGGCACCATTTACCGCAACGAGGTATTGCGAGTGCCGGCTGTACCAATGACCGGTTAACCTCTGACCGGTCTCGCGAGAGCGCGCGAGATCTGTTTCGTCGTCGTGACGCGTTCCTGCGTTCCTTGCAGCTGCTGGAGCGTGGCCGCAGTGAGCGAAATACAAGCTTCGTAAAAACGCTGGAGTTCGCTAAAGGGAAACGGAGAAACAAAATATCATCGGTAACATTCTACTATCGCTTTAATCCACGGGCTCATAAGAACCCGTGGTGTCGAGTATCAGAAATGCAGATGCGTTTCCTTCCGTGAGAAATGTTTTGCGCGCACTAAACGGGAACACCGACAGCCGGCGTCTGTTGTCACTAAAAAGTACGCGATAATCTTCGTGGATCTGCGTCATAGTTTTAAAAGAACGTAATGGAGGATTTTAGTTTGTACGCGGACTTTTATGTTTACGGATACTGGCTGACGGCATCGTCACCTTACATCCGTGTGGCGTTCTGTCCAACCGCAATGTACTTGAAAGTTTTGCGGTCGCGTCAGTGTTCTCGCCCGAGCAAAAAAGAAAAAAAAGAAAAAAGAACACTAAGGCTTCATTCCTACATCGCTGGTAACTATTTAAATAATCTGTTAAGCGTGTACGTCGCAGCAATATTAGCCTGGTGGGAGGTTCGAGTCTGCATCAGCAGGTAGCGGTACAAGCGCTGCAGATCGCGTGTACATTTCCCGTAATCCGTAGTTGTTGTTTTGTGGGGTTTAACGTCCCAAAACCAGTTCTGATTATGAGAGACGCCGTAGTGGAGGGCTTCGGAAATTTCGACCACCTGGGGTTCTTTAGCGTGCACTGACATCGCACAGCACACGGGCCTCAACATTTCGCCTCCATCGAAATGCAGCCGCCGCGGCCTGGATTCGATCCCGCGACCCTCGGATCAGTAGCTGAGTATCATAGCCACTAGACAACCGTGGCGGGGCCCGTAATCCGTAAAGTCTATGGAAATTCTCAAATCCTGTATTAAGAAATTTTAGCGTGTCCGGTAACCCTGTTTACGCAGGAACGTAGCGGCTAACCGGACAGCGTATCGCGTGGTCTGTCACAGTCAAGTGGCGCTGGGTGATAAACAGAACCTGCGTATAATCCATGTCCTCCGAGATAGTGGCAGCCACTCGCTAAGCCTATATAGAGCCTCTGTAATTTGAACGTGGCTCTCAGAAAAAAATGTAGAATTGTCACGGATTCTTTACTGGGCGCAGCTTCATGATGCAAATCTAGGGCAAATATACGACCGTCGTTTCAGTAACTTGGGGGGCTACAGAACTCGCGACGACCACTTGGAATGAAAGATCCGAAGCAGACGGCATGCACTTTGGGTGGGCGGCCATGTTTGCGCATGCGCTGTTTACGCACGTGTTCCGGTTCACCGGACACGCTGAAAAAATTTCCCTAATGATGCGGAGGCGTCCGCTACCTGCAGATGCGGATGAAAAGAGCGTCGAGGAATATTTATTTCCCAGAAGTGTCGTGTTTTGACGATAATGAAAGACGCGATCCCGCCCGCACGCTTTGGGGGCCAGCGGTCAGCGCTTTGCGTATACGCTTTCGCCGGGGCCCGTTTTATTCGCTTTTCTCTCCCCGTGCCACATTTCTTGCTCTTTCCTTTCAAACCTTGTTCGTATATTCGTGCTCCGTAACTTTTATTACCGAGTCATTCTTGCCCGAGTCGAGCCTGCGTAGGAGGCGATGCGGCGTGATTTGTGCTTCGCATTATTATTTGGCGCGTTGCTTTCTATTCATGTGGCTTTTACTTTCACGCGTTCTTTTTTTTTTTTTCCCTTTTTGTCTCAAGCGAGCAAGAGCTGCTTTTTCGTTCCTTACAGGGTTTTCTATATACAATCTTCCATTCGCGCCTCGTAACACGTTACAGACGACACTGTATGTGATTATCTGGACTGCCTAAGTAAGCGAAATTAGTGCTGTGCGTTTAGCAGCGATCTGTAATGAAATGACCAGCCCGAGCATGATATGCATAACACAGAAAAGCGTATCACGGAGGTTCTGAGAGGCATTTGAAGCGCAAATGTGGCTGTGGAGTTTTAGAATGAAGGAAAGCAGCAAACGCAAGAGGGTATAAGCGTTAACGCTGCGCACTCAGCACTACGCATGCCCAGAACGTAAACTTAATTGGAGCCCCTTATGTACGTACGCCATTTTGGGAATCTGTTCGAATGAGGGGAGACCTGTACCTTTGGCAAGGTGACAACGCCGGTCGAACTTTTATAGCCGCTCGCTTCTGATGTGTTTTGGGTGGTCGACCATGCTGCTGCTCCACGTTGATTATCGTATTTGCGTTACTTCTGCGTAACGCTGGTCCGCCAGCCGCGTGCGGATAGCAACATTGATCCGTTTTCGAGATACAGCTGTCGATTAGCAGCGCATATGGCTTAACGGGGGTGCATGTCTGCTCGTTTGCCGCAGCCGCGTCGGAACTGCGACTACCAGCGTTTAGTTTTTCGTTCATTCGCCTGTTTCAGAGGGTATGCGATCGCAAGTCTAGATGGCGCCGTATATGTTTACCGTTGGCGTTAACTTTTCACTCGCCGCTGCTAGGAAAAAAAGAAAAAAACACCAGACAGGGTGCCAACCTGTCGTAGCGTTAGCTTCGCCTAGCCTAAGTTTTACGCCGTACTAAAGTTCTCCGCTGCCGCTTAGCAAGTGACCGCTTCACTTCACTAGTTCAACTGTTGTCCTGAGAAAAAAAAAAAAAAAACGAACCATAGATGTACAAGAATCGGTAGAAAAGGAACGCGCACAAGAATTGCGCAAGTGAATGGCAGATAGAATACGTGCCGCTTCACGCTACGTTAGCGTAGCGTGAAGCGGCGGCCTCTGCGCCCTTGGAAACTTGTAGCGTCACCGGTATTCGTGGTAAATGTGTTAGCGCAATTACGATTTAACATACGCTGCTAGCGACACCTTACGACGCTTCGTAGAAATTAATACGAGGAAACGTTTTTCCCTCTTCCATGAGTGTTCGTGACGGAAAACTCTTAATTGAAAAACGTTGCATGCTATACTGCAGATTTGGATTATTAGTTAAAACTCCTCCATCTGTGTCATTTTTCTCTGAGGGCGGTGCGAATCAAATGTGCTATACTCAGATTACGAAGTAACGGCGAGAAGCTGATCCAGTTGACCTATAGGCCACCAGACGGCACCACTACTCGGGTCCCGTTTACGGGTCTGCGGCAAGCCGGTATAGCGCAGGAACGGTAAAGTTTTTACGAAACCTAAACCTCCAGATGTCTGATTGTGGAGAGCACGAACTATACTGAGTCGCTGGGTGCGCCATTCAGCTACATTCTTAACCGAATGCGACCGGCTTCCAAGGCGGAAGCAAACGCACAATCGCTGGGCGGTCGACAGGGGCGCGTCGATTCCGGCGAGGCCGGTAGCTAGGTTTTGTTTCTCACACAGCCCGACTTTTTTCTTTTCATCTCGATACGCTCGTTCTCTCGCCGTCGCGCGCTCCTGTTCGCGCCGGGTTTCGTGTATAGGTGCGGTATCCCATTCCGGGAAGGGCGCTGCTCAGCCCGTTACGTCCTTCTGGCCCCCGCGGCAGACAGCTCAGCGCGTCGCGGGTTGCGCGGTGGCGAGGCGGCGTCCAAGATTAGAAGCAGCACCGGTGGAGGGGTAGCTCAACCGCTGCACTCTAGCTTCGCCACCCACTGCACCCCTCCCCGCCCAGCAGCGTCGGTGCCAGAGAGCCACGCTCGGGGTGCTCGCCGACTGGAGAAGCTGTTGGCCGCAGTGGTCGTCGACTCGGAACCGAGGAAGCCGCACCCCGCCTCCTCGTTTCCGTTTCGGCACGCCGGCTGCGGCAAGCTACGCGTGCAGCACCTCCTTCCTTCCCTTCACTCTCGTCGCCGACGGCAAGCCGAAACTTCCTCGCTAAGTACGCAAGTGCACGGTTGACCCTAATCTCCAGCAAGCTGTCTCATGCTCGCCAGCTACGTCAGTCAGACGGTCATGTCTTCGCCAGCTAACTCTTGTCTCCATTTGCCTGGGACCTGTAGACTGCTTAGAGTTTCGTTGGGCGGGGGTTGGCGCGTTGTATGCTCAAGAGGAAAGAGCAACAGACGGCACTGTGTACACAGCATGGAAGACGCGTTTCATCGCCCACGCGCGGTGACGCGAACGACCGACTGACTCGTCGCGGCAGCAACACGGTGTGTTGTCGGACTAGAACGGGCGCCGCTGGGCTTCTTCGCGAAGCCGGGCCCCCGCGCGGAACGCTAACGAGCCGTCGCCGCCGGCGTTCCCTCTCGCTGGCTCGGCGTGTGATCGTGCCGACTTTGTGTTTCCCGCGCGCACCGTCTACCTAGCCATGCCATCGTTTGCCCTCCGAACGGCCCCACACCTCGCCCTCTCCCACTTTTGGCGCTTGCGTCCATTTCCAAGCGTCGAGTTTTCGTGCTGCGGGGAGGGGCCAGGCCAGGACCGCTGCAGCCCCTCCCGTTTCCGCCTCCCTTGGCGAGCGAGTTGAGAATCCCGCGGTGACGCCGCTGCGCAAGTCGTTAGAACGTCCTCCGCTGACGGCTCCTCGTCTGGCGTGGCTTTACTTCTTGTTTTTCCGTTACATTTTCGTTTATTTCATCGTCTTTCTTTCTTGCTCGTCTTCCAGCGCGGTACGGAAGCGCGCGCTGCCGCGCCGAGGCGGGTAACCCGAGCGCACCCCGGCGTATCCTATTGCGTGGAGGAGATAGCGCAGTGCGGACGACGGGAGGATGCGTGCGCGTTGCTGGAACGAGCGCGGCCCCTGGCTTCGAGCGGCAGTTGGGTCGGTAGGGGGGAGGGGGGGGTGCCTTTCTGCTACGCGATAGGAAGAAGAATGTGCCTCGCGTACAGTGAGGGGGCCACAACGGCGCGTCTCTTGCGACGGTTTCGTTCGAACTACCAGCGGTGTGTACGACTCCATGTGACACGGGAAGTATTGTTGGGTGAGCGGTGACGCTTAGGCCCACGTGGTTGAAAAGCAGAGTATGCGTACGCGTTTGCCGGTTGAAGAGAGTAGCGCCCTAGACCAATTTATTTTGTATCTTTGTTATTGGTGCGGCCAATTTGATGATTCCTTTGACCCGACATGCATATAACGCTGGTATGCGCATAACGCTTCCGGACATTCTTTCTGTGTAGGAAACATCGAGCGCGGACGCGTACCGCTACCTCGTCGCATCTTATTTAAAACTGTCGTCCTGGGCGTTCGCACAAACATCGTACGAGTTCCCAGCTCCTTTTTTTCCCCTGGCGTGGTAAATTGCTGCAATTGTGTTCACCTTAAAATCGCGTATTACTACGGTGCGGTTGACTAGCTCACGCAGCCTCCCAGGAATGTCCTCAGGGCCAAGACAGACAGACCTATTGTTGAAAGTCTTGTTCCCTGTCTCTTACTTGCGAAAGCTGTCATCTACGACTTGGTAGCGTCTTTCAATATTTCAGTCGTTGAGCGTGCAGGCTCGTGTTTCTTATGTGCCAGCTCTCATAGACAAAGAGCACAGCGCGGCGCACGATCTTTACGGGCGCGTACTTGTTCTGCACGGCGCGCCTGTACAGAAAACTTCTGCCGACGAAGCGCGAGGGACGCGCGGCAACCTTCGCCGGCGCTGCACGCTTTTATCGGCGACTCGATGCGGCGCGGGTTCGGCGCGAGCACGCCCTCACGTCCGCCTATTGATCCGAAGATTACTATGCCGGCGGCGGCGTCGCGCGCCCCGCACGACGACTGTGCGTGCGTGCCGCCGGAAAAACAGCTGTGCGCGCCAGCGACGCCGAACGCAAACGAAGCAGCGCTCTCTTTGAGAGCAAGCGGCGAGAGAAAGGGGTGGGGGGAAGAGGAGAGGGGGGGATCCGAAACAGGCGCTGCGGGCTCACGCGCGCGCGACGGGCTTTGAAAGCGAGGCAACGGCGTTGGGCCGTGCGCGCTGTCCGCGCGGCACGGTCGATTGGCTTTGGGAGCGCTGTGCCTGCGTGTACCGTGTTTGCGCGCTCCTAATCGAAAGCGCGCTCGCTCTGGAAACGCCCTGCTTCTGCGCTCGCTCGTTTTTGCTTTTGTTGTTCTTGCCTCTGGGGCCGCGTTGCATTAGGGGTGTCTGTGTGTGCGATAGCGTAGCCCGGAAACAGGTGCAGCATCGGAGAGTGGTGGCGCATCGCTGCGCGCCTCCGTATCGCGCGACGGTCACGCGCCGCCATACGGGTCGACTTGTTTTTCAGAAGCCGATGACACCAATCCTGCGTGTTTTATTTGCGTTGTTTTTTTTTGTTTTCCTTTGTGTAATGTTGTTTTACTATTGCCGCATAGTTGCGCTCTTTGGGAGTTTCTGAAAGCCATGATTTGACTCTAGATGAGTGGTGAAACGCGTGCAGCAGGACGCCAGCGCATGATGACAGTGCTAAGCAAATAAGTTGGGCTTTAGCAAACGTTCGGTTGTACCAGCTACTGGTTGAAAAACATCGCATGCCCAGGTCGACAAACGCGTTTGTGTTTTCGATTTAGTAGTTTGCGCCGTGCATCTATAGCCTGCCTATTTGCGGGCCGTTAACATTACTCGAAGTCACCCGTTTCCAGCTGAACGTTGGTTTTTCAGCGCACTCTGTCTAGGCTCTGGTATGGCTCTTTATTTCGTGGTTCCTCAAATGACCATACAGTTTACGAAAGAGCGCGCGGCTTCCTTGTCTTGCTTGCAGCCGTTTTGTTTTTGTCTTGCCTGCAGCGTTATTCAGGAACAAAAAGGAATGTTTATAACGTGCGCCGCTTACGCTGTGGGTGTGGTTGTTTCGCTGTCGCAGAATCACGCAATAAGCAACAGGGTGGCAATAGGTGAACTGACGAATTGAAACGTGACTATTTTGCGAAGTGAGTGCGGCTGACCACCCCCGTTCCCACCGGTCAGTAACTGTGTAGGAGTCGTAGCTAGTTACTAGCTTATTGCCTTGTGACGAGGTAGTTTTGCGTCCATGACTCTTAGGCATTTAACAAGCTCGGGACGTGAACCATTTAACTAAGGCATCGACTTCCAACAATGGTGCGGCTTCTTTTTTTTGCGGTTGTTGTGTACGGTTTATTCAGCGTACTTTATTAGTCGAGCGGCTCATTCCGACTGTTGCTGGTTGACCTTTGTGTATGGTACTTGATTCCTCTGTTTCTCTTGATGTTTGCAACGGCGCCGACGGCTGGAGTGCCGCTGGCGCTGATTCCAATCAGCCGCGCGTGCTTGATTGCCGCCACTGCGGCTCGACGAAACGTTCATTTTTAGAAACAACCGCGCGGCGAATATGTGGCCTTGCGATGGTCGTATTTTCGTATATACTGACGACACGGCTCTAACTGCTGTCGCAATGTTTGCGACGGGTTGCGTGGTGCGGACAGGCGCACCGGATTGTTTATAGCGTTGGCTGAGAGGCCTTGATCTAATTTACGTTTCGTCACATGCTTTTCGTCGCGTTTGAGTTTTTTCGCTCATGTTCATTGTTGCTTTTCTGCTTGTGTGTGCGGATAGGTTGTTGCTGTGTATATTTAATATGGGAATACGTCAGTTAAGTCAACATGCCCCATGATGACCTAGCTTGTTCAGTGACACCGTAATATCGGGCGCAAAGTTGCGAGGAACGTCACGGCGTTCACCTATAGATGTGGAGACACCGCTATCAAAGTCGGGCCTCGTCACCTGCTGCGGAAGCTGTTAGAACTGTATCGTATAGGCGCAGCTATTCGAAATACCTCTCGCGTTGAGGTAAAGCTGTGAGTAGCTCTTATTCTAGTCTGTTTTTTGATGTGGACACATCGTGATCGCGAAAATAGACCAATCAAAGGTCGCAGGTTTCACTCTTATTGCGATAGACACGGTATTTCTCGGCTACGTTCCAGCAGTGCCGTTTTTGGCTTGTTGCAACGTCCCGTCACTTTCTGCTGAACTTGGAATCTTACAACGAAAACGCGGCGCACCGCGCGAATTTTGCCGTTCGTCAAGATGGGGCTAAGGAAAATTTTTTAAGGACGCGAATTTTTCTGCGACGCGAACACCTTAGCCGTTGTCGCGTTAAGGAGAAGCCGCGGAGCCTTGCCGGAGTAATCGCTAGCGTTATTCAACCGCTAGCGCCGCCGCAGCGGGCTCTCTTAACGCCGTGCCTAACATTCCCGTTAATGGCATCCCCGCTGCTCATCGGCAGTCTTTTATTATCTTCTTTTCTAACTGCTGTCGCAATGTTTGCGACGGGTTGCGTGGTGCGGACAGGCGCACCGGATTGTTTATAGCGTTGGCTGAGAGGCCTTGATCTAATTTACGTTTCGTCACATGCTTTTCGTCGCGTTTGAGTTTTTTCGCTCATGTTCATTGTTGCTTTTCTGCTTGTGTGTGCGGATAGGTTGTTGCTGTGTATATTTAATATGGGAATACGTCAGTTAAGTCAACATGCCCCATGATGACCTAGCTTGTTCAGTGAAACCGTAATATCGGGCGCAAAGTTGCGAGGAACGTCACGGCGTTCACCTATAGATGTGGAGACACCGCTATCAAATCCGGGCCTCGTCACCTGCTGCGGACGCTGTTAGAACTGTATCGTATAGGCGCAGCTATTCGAAATACCTCTCGCGTTGAGGTAAAGCTGTGAGTAGCTCTTATTCTAGTCTGTTTTTTGATGTGGACACATCGTGATCGCGAAAATAGACCAATCAAAGGTCGCAGGTTTCACTCTTATTGCGGTAGACACGGTATTTCTCGGCTACGTTCCAGCAGTGCCGTTTTTGGCTTGTTGCAACGTCCCGTCACTTTCTGCTGAACTTGGAATCTTACAACGAAAACGCGGCGCACCGCGCGAATGTTGCATTCAGTCAAGATGGGGCTAAAGGAAAATTTTTTAAGGAACGCGAATTTTTCTGCGACGCGAACACCTTAGCCGTTGTCGCGTTAAGGAGAAGCCGCGGAGCCTTGCCGGAGTATCGCTAGCGTTATTAACCGCTAGCGCCGCCGCAGCGTGCTCTCTTAACGCCGCCCTAACATTCCCGTTAATGGCATCCCCGCTGCTGCAGTCTTTTATTTATCTTTCTTTTTTTCCCCTTTATTACGCTCCCGCAGCAACCACCGCGTGTCTTCCGGCCTTTCTTCGAGCGCGCTCCCACTCCTCCTACCCTCATGACGGCTAAATTGTCGTCGGCCGGTGGGGGGTTGTTGCCGCTAGCGCGCACCAGGGTGAGCGGCGGGCGCCTCTAAAACCAATCAGCGCCCGTTCCGAGCCGCGTTTTTTTGCTCGCGCTTTCGGCGGGGCGGCCTAGCCGTGGCCCCGTTTATGCTGCCCGCCGCCGCAATTACTGCTCTAAACGGCGACGTGCGCCGTCGGTGATGCTGTTGCGCCGCGCCGCTTGGTAGTGTAGTTGGGCGCAGCGTCGTTCGAGGCGCGTGCGGCCGCAGCGCGCAATTTGCATGCGCGATAACACGCGTCCGGCACGTAATACACCGCTCGGTCGCTATGCCCCTCATTCTCTATGCGCGGCTTCTGGTTTCGAGCCATATCGCGTGCCTTTTCTCTCTTTGGCGAGGTGTCTTGGCATCAACTGCGGTGCGGCGCTAGTTGCAGCTGGTCGCATGCGTATGCTATGCACTTGAGGTTCCGCTTTTCGAAAGTAGTTGTGTGGAACCAGTGCGCGGGCGACGCTTTACGAGGAAAAACTCCACGCGAGTGTTTTTCCTCCCTATGCACTGAACCCGCATAACGAGCCGGGATCGCTCGCAAAGCTGCGAGGCGGTACGTCGTATAATCGGCTTCCGCCGCGGGGCCTGAGAGCACGTGCGGCGGCTCCTCCGATCGGCGTGCCAGTAGAACGTCGGAATCGTGGAGTCGCGAGGATGCGAAGTCGTGTCTTTATTTTTATATTTCCCCCTTTTTTCTTTTCTTGTGTGATCTTTTTTTAATCGTTTGGTGTGCTCATTGCTGTCGATCGCGATGCGCTTGACGCGATTCTCAGCCATTCGGATTTTCTAACTGCCCTGTCCATGTATCGAGTGCTTTATATATAGCGCTATGGCTCCCCTTTACGCTGTAAATTGGCTGCGTTCGCTGTGAACACGTGTCCGAAAGTTACCTCAAGCGGGGAAAATACATTTTCCGAATCGAGTAAAAGTAGCAGTGTCCGCGACATGTTGCTTGAGGTTCTAATGCAGCTGATGGAAATTCGGCAAATCCATTTAAAAAGGGACAAGAGAGAGGACAGGGGAAAACCTTTACGCTCAAGACAGTGCATCTATGTGTCAAAGGCGTCGACGACCTTTAATAGGCTTCGCTCACCGTTCCACCAATTCTGGGAATTCGACAAATGCGCCATCTTGTAAGTATATATACTCACTTTTCGGTTTCCTTTCGGTGTACCTCTCTCTGGACGCCTGTCTCAAATGGGCAGACGAGTTCGAAGAATCGCCGCCCCGCGACGCGATGTTGCAAATCGAAAGAGCTCTCCGGCGTCTCATTTTTATGAGCCCGAAGGGGGTTGGGAGGGAGGGTCCGATTTCGTGCCATAAATCGGCGGCGGGACTCAGACCTGTGCTGCCTAGCAGTGCGGGAATGCCGAACCCATCACGCCGGCGAAGGCACCGCAGGAAATGCAGCGACTCGCAACTTCTTCGCTCAAGGCCTCATCTCTGGCTTTCGACACCGTCCCGGACGAAGGAGTCCTTACTGGAAAAAGCCACGGGAGCGGCGGCGGGCTCAAGCGCTCCTCGAGAGGGTTGCGGCGCGTCGGACGTGCCTGTCGCAACGGAGCGCTTGGCTCTCTCCAGCACTTGCACCCACGGCCGCCCGGCCGTTTCCCCTTCGCATGCAAGGATGGAGTGTGGTCTTTTCTGTCGTCTCTTCCCGCTCGCCTGCTCTGAGCCGGCCTGGCCGAGACCATCTGCGCCCTCCCTTATTACAAAGAGGCGCGCACGTTATGAGGGTTCCGCCGCGCGGTGGTTGCGAAGGCCGCGACGCGTCGCCTCCTTTCTGAATCGCCTCACGTTTTCTTCCCGCGTCTGGGCATATAGCGATCGCCGTCCTAATATATTTTTTCTCGTCTGTATTGCCGTTGCGGTGGCTTATCGCTGCTGTGTGCGACTGTCGCTTCGTTGCTATATATACGCAAGAGACTCTTTCGCGGGTGGAATGTCACTTGGGGGCCAGTATATAATGAAGCTGGCCACCGATGTAGGAGGAAAAGCGTGGTTCGATGGTGCAGTTGTCTGTGTACGCCCGAAAAAAAATCTAATGATAATAACAAAAACAAAAGGAATGGTTTCTTTGCGACGACCGAGATGGGCGACGGGGAGAGAAGCCGTCGGCAGTGAACGTGTATTGGATGCGAAGAGCGCGCGATCCTATCGAGACATCAACACCGAACGGGTCTTCTTTGAACGGGTCTTCTTTGTTTTATTGTTATTCAGTTGGCGGGCTTTTCTTTGTTGGGTACTTTGATCAGCGAAGGGCGTTCGTCCCTCATCGTTTGCTCGGAACTCAGTAGAGGGGGCCGCCTCTGTAGCCCCTCAAAGAAATTTACGGAGCCGGACTAAAACAGTCGCATTGTTCGAAACGCGAACACGCGCAGTGATGATGTCTGTGAGCGTTGCGTTTGAAGTGCGCCTCGTTGTTATAAAAACAGTATACGTGTAAAGAAAGCACTCTGTGTTTCTATTATCCCAAGTGGCATATACTCGCCACAATCGGACTCCATACCCCAAGTGGAATCGATTCGGTATCGTCTTCTGCGCTGTCGCCGGTCTCATTGATACACGGTCGCAATGTTGACTTGTTTCTCGGTTGCGCCCACATAAGTTATACTCGTCTGTACGGCACGTGTGTCTCGCCGCGCTGCCGCCGCGGATCCCTAGCGCAGCGAGTGGGTCGCCACGATGTCGTCTGTTTTATCCTGTGGCGTTGTACGCGTTACCGTTCGGCGCGTGTGCAACGCCGACAGGTCTTTCTCTTACCTCTCATTTTTGCCGTTTCTTACATTTCGTTTCGTTGCCCCCTACGTCGCATCGTGTATGTATACCTTTACCGTTCCACGTTCGCTTTGTCTTCTTTTTTTTTTCTTTCTTTTTTTGACGTTGCTGCTGAGGCCGTGCGCGGATTCATCAAGTAGAGACAATCACCTTCGCATTCGTCTTGCATGTGAGCGAGCGACCTTTGGTAATGCTACGCGCGATGATACTTTTGTTTCTATTCTTTTTTTCCGCAGCATGTTCTGTCTTGCCCCCTCTCTCTCTCTCTCTCTCTCTCTCTCTCTCTCTCTCTCCTTTTATTTTTGTAGACAGCGCTTTCGACTGAGTTGTGCGAGCCATCACTGGTATCCGCGCAGCTTGTTCGCGCTGCTTGCCTGGAAGCAAAGACCCTTTTGAGTCGTAACAATAACTTGCCCTTATGTTGTCTTGCGGCTTTCGAAGCCTCTGTAGCAGGAGTCCGCAGCGGTTACTCGGCGCGAGTTTTGACGCGTATATACGTGTTTGTTTGATTTGCGGAATTTCGACGTGACCAGGCGTTATCTTTGTTCGAGCTATAGTGGTAATCGCTCGGAAAGATCACGGTGAAAGACGCCTTATAGTGGAGCGCTCGGGAAATTTCCACCACCTCCGGGGTTCTCTGTAACGTGCAGCGACGCGGGCCTCCGTCGCGGGCCTCCGTCGTTCTGCGCCGGCCTCCAAGTGCGACCTCCGCGACTTGGATTCGAACCCGCGACCTTCGGATCAGTAGTGAAGTGCTAGAATAGCCACTATAGACCACAGCGGGCGGGTGCCACGCAAGCTGTTACCTCCATTGATGGGGCATGACGGCAATCCGTTCTGTGAGCGTTCTTCGAGACTCGTGTTGAATTCGGGCATGGTTCGACAATTGCCTAGAAGCCAGAGAACATGAGATGGCGCTGGGAACGAGTGTCCCGTAATTGGTGTGTGTATGTTCTTTTTATGCAGCGCCCTAGACTCGCGCGACATATTTCACACGCCTCACTGAAGGGACAAGGTATAGCAGGCACACGCACAGCGCTCCCAACAGTATCTGTGTGCCGCTGTTTCGAACAATTCTCTTAGCTGGAAAAAAGTTATCTTGAAGTTAGCTTGACGAGAGTTAATGTAACTAACTTGCAATTTACTTACAGCACACGTAGACATCTCAGGGGGCATGCCTTCCTCTCACACTTGATGTTTGGCGCTAAGATGAACTTACCTTTATTACTTTCCTTCCTTGCTTGGTGAAGCAACGGAAGCCTAAGTTTAATATACTATATCCCAATCAAAACTATAACATGACTTCCATCAAATTACTTGCTCGGAGAACTCCTTACACTAACAGACTAGCCCTCAAGAGTAATTCGTATCAACACACCAGGGGCCGAATTCACAAAACTTCTCTTTCGTAAGTGCTTCTTGCGATTGGCTGGATGGCTTCTCTAATGATATGTCCGGCATCAGGATTGGGTGAAATTTTCTCTTACGAACATTTTTGTCGTAAGTTGTTTTTGTGAATACGGGCCCAGTTTTTCCCTTTCTTCCTCGCAGGACGGCGACCGCGATGTACTACGCGAGCTTCTTCCCTCCGGCGGTGCGGCCGTTCGACGGCCGTGGCCCGCTGGACGGTGTGACGGCCGCCGCGGCGGCGGCCGCGCTCGCCGGCTCGGCGGGCGTTCGCGGGGAGCGCGGCGAGATTCCGCTGGACCTGTCGCTCAAGCACGTGCGGCCCGACGGGCCCGAGGCCGCGGCCGCCGAGGAGCTTCTGCTCCTCGAGCACCGCAAGCTGGCCGCCGCCTACGGCCGGCACCTGCTCGACCCGGCAGCATTCCTGCGGCTACAGCACTACCAGCAGCGCATCGCCGCCGACACCTTCCTGCAACAGGTATGACGAACTTGATTGCCTTCTTTTCTAGCGACGCGCACGTGTGCTTTCGGCGGATTGTTAAAGGCGGGCCGCCGCCCAGGAACACCAGGGCTCAGAATATGCAAATTACATGCGTGCAGTTGATGGAAGCATGGAAACTGATAATTGTTTAGTTAGAGGAGATAGTCGCTTTACCAGAGCTCGAAGCCATTCTTTTAATCGGGAGTCGGTCCTTCTTATCTTTCACATTTCGCTTAGCTAGCCTCAGGATTAAAGGAGATGACTGAAGTTTCGTCCACAGTGTCGACACCGTCCTATACTGCTTGCAGGCATTCGGGAGCGCCGCGGCTACCGCAGCGGCGCAGCACCACGCCATGGCCGCCGCTCGGCTGGGCTGCCTAGACCAGCAGGTGGCCTTCCACTCTGCGGCCACCGCGCGGGCGGCCGCGCCGTCCACCGCCACCTTCCTCGAGCCGGCCGCAGCGCTGGCGCTCAGCATGCGCGGCGCGGGCGCACCCGCCCTGGCGCCGGGAGACCTAGCCCGGTCGCTCTACCCTCCAACGGCGGCTACGGCGCTGCCCGCCGGCTACTCCTCCATGTTCGCCGACATGATGCCCAAGCCAGACCCGTGCCGTCTCGCCGACGACGCCAAAGCTGGCTCTTACCCGCGTGCCAACGGCGTTTCCGCCTCTGCAGCGGACAAGGCCTCCTCATCGTCCTCTTACATAGCGGACCCCGTGCGTTACGCGGCCGAGCACATGCAGAGGCTGCAGGAGAGCCAGACGTCGGCCAAGTTCGCCTCCACTTCGGTGCCGGCGCAGACCACGAGCACTTCCTCCACCTCGTCCACGTCCTCGTCTCGGGAGCACAAGAAGTCGTCCTCCTCTAACCGCCACACGACGGACACGTCCACGTCGTCCACCTCGTCCTCTTCGACGGCTGCCTCCACCGCCGCGGCAGCTGCCGCAGCCACGGCCGCAGCCGCGGCGGCCATCCATCTCCTCGGGGGACCGAGGCCATCGCTGGGCGGCGGCCTCAGCTCGGCCTTTGGCGAGACGGTCAAGCGCGACGACTACCTCAACACGGCCGCGCACCTTCCTTTCTACCCCGGATGGGGCCTGCCCCCGATCATCCCGCCGCCCACGACGACGCCACTGCTGACGACGCCGAGCCCGCAGAAGAAGAAGGACTCGTCGTCGCGATCCTCGGACCGGTCGTCGTCCGATTCGCGCAACAACAGCAGGAGCAGCGGCAGCCACCACAGCAAGTCTTCGTCGAGCAAGCGCTCCTCTTCCTCGGCCTTTGCCTCCAACAACGTCGACCACCACCCGCACCACCACCACATCAACGACGTGGTGGTCATCGACGAAGAGCAGCGGTCGCGGCTCACCTCCTCTCTCAGGCTCGGATCGTCCAGTGGCGGACGGCCCCCGCCTCCCCCCGAACCAGAGCGTGCCAAGATGCCCAGGCTGGAAGCGATGCAGCCGCCGGACGAGGCCAAGACGTCGCACGCCGGCAGCAGCGACGCCGGCAAGCGACCGGCAGCCAAGAGTCCCCTGAGTCCGCCGCCGCTCATCGCGGCCGTGCCGCCGGCGACGAGTCCCAAGACGGCCGAGCCGTCGGCGGCGCCGGGGGCCCTGCTCCTGGGCAAGCCGACCCTGCCCGCTGCCTCGACGACGGCCGCGAGCGTTCACGGCAAGCACCATCACCACCACCACAGCAAGCTGACCACACCGCACGACGAGAAACCGACGCTGAACTTCTTCTTCAGGGACCACAAGCCGGCGACAACCGCGGCGGCGGTGCCCTCGGGCGTCGCTTCGGTGCCGCGTACCACGGCGGCGGACGTCATCGCGCACGCGCACCAGGCGCACCTGCAGTACCTGCAGCAGCTGCAGAGCAGCAACGGCGGTCACGTGCTGCCACCGTCTTGGCGCTGCCGGCCATGGAGGCCGCCACGTCGGCGTTCGGAATCGCGTCGCCCGTGAAGGAGGAAGCCTCTCGCACGGCGCATCACCACCATCACCACCTCCCGGCGACGCCTTCGACGCCGTGCAAGGACGCCACGGCGGCGCGCGCCAAGTCCTCTCCGCCGCCGCCGCAGCAGCAGGACCGGGTCAAGGAGCCGAGAACAGTCGAGGTCAGTTGGCCACAGCCTTATTCTAGTTCTCCTCGTTAGCAGCATGCGATGCTCGGCGATGTCTTTTGATTTTTTTTTATCGTCTGCTCCCCTTGACGGGGTGCGCAGCGCAAGCACCATCTACGCTGGGTTGGACCGCAATTAATCGGCTGCTAGGCTGTCGTGATTTCGAAAGCGAACGTGCGCGCTGCGCGGACGTGTGGCGTGCGTGAGCGGCGCCCGCGTTTGACCCTGATGGTCGACGCTGCAAGGTCGCGCGTTAAACGGCCCGCATTAGCTGAGCTAGGTGCCGCGGAAGCGGCCGTGGTGTTTCTCGGAGAGCCCGCCTTTTTTTTTTTTTTTTTCTTACTGCGCTCGCTGCCGAGACGCGATCTTTATCTGGCCCAGCGTACTGGGGGTAGCAGCCACTGTGCCGCAAACCGCAAGTGTAGTTCTGTTACTCAGTAGATCTGTTATAATTAAACGTACATAAATTTTGTTGTCACTATTCGAGAGAGCACTATACACTACGTGCCATTCACGCCACGAAAGAGTTGTGTGCCAAGATTATAGGGTCGTTTCATTGATGCATTGGTGGCACATTCTAGAGGCGCGACAGACGTTATAGCTTTGTTGAAAATAAAGTAGAACATTTGTGCGATCCTTCGTCGTGTGGCGTCAAGTTCGGGGTGCTCATAACAAAGACTTCTTGCTCTTCTGTTTAAAATATATAGTTGCTCGAAGCTTTCGTACCTTCTGCTGTTTAAACAAAGAACTCTCGCGAACATGACGATTGTCCGCGGGGATATGCAGGTTGCACTTCCCAAAGCACGGGTACGCTCCTGTTTCCGAGATTTCCCTCGTGGCCCACCGAAAACGTCCGGCGCCATTTGGCGGTGTACGTCGCTCGCGTGACCTCAGTAAGCGCGCGTTTGCGATCGTATCTCGCGCATGAGCTCAGGCGGTCCACGGGGCTATAGTTGCCGAAATTAGCGCGCGGCTAGACCCGGATGCCCCGCGAGAAGCGAACAAGGAACCGTAACGACGACGGAAGGTATCATCACGGCCCGCGCTCGCGGATGCATCGCCGTCTCCCTCAGGGCCTAGGGACATCCGCCGCTTCATCCTGCCTTTGAGAAGCGGGTTTCTTTACCCGCCGAAGCGGTTCTCGGAATCGCGGCTCTCAAAACGGTCACCGCTGTGGGTAGCGGAGGGGATTGCCAGCGAACAGTGAAGGGGATCTATCCATCCAGGGCACGTTAATGACCGGTATAGAGGGCCGGTGTGGTGGAGGGTGCACGTAAGCGGTACTGGCTTCGTGAGACAGGTGCCGAAACGTCGCCGCGGGGTTGGGCCCGCCTTTGAAGTTCGCGCACGCGCGCGTAACTTGCTACGTCAGTGTAGCTCTCTATATTTACGCGGCCGACACTGTTGAATGAACGAACATAAAGCCAAACGTTGTCAACGTGTTAATTCCTCGAGTTTCGTCGCTGATATTACTTGGGATGAATGAAGAAGATGGTGTAGCATGACTGCCAGCCTAATAACAAGAAACAAATGAATTCACGAATGGGGCAGGGGGTTATGAAATCATGAACATGGGTTTTCGTGGGCAATTATGCCCTTTGCATTCCTGTAAGCGAAATAGGTTTTCCGCTTGTGAACAGAGCTTCGTGATGGCAGTTATTTCTTGCCATGTTACATTTAAGCTTCGACTGACGTGCTAGTGGTGTAGCAGACCCCCCTCCACACACTTTTTCGTTCCTCTTGCAAGTGAAGATCAGTGAAGTGCAACGTCATCCGCTCTCATCTCGCTGTAGGTTTGCGGCTGCGCCCTAGTCAGAAAAACGTTCAGCTATAGAAAAGAAGGAAGGGTTTCGCAAAAGAAAGACGGGTACGCGATTCCCTCGACAGCGTCTCCTGCGGCACAGAAAGCTGACGCTACGCGTCGACGGTGCGTGAGCGCGCGCGCGTCGGCTTTGCGCCACTCGAGAGGAAAAAGAAATATAAAAAAAGAAAGGCGCCTTTCTTTCGCCCGAGAGCACGCGCAGCTTTTCTGGATGTTTAAGAGAGACAGAAAAAAAAAAAAAACTGTCTAGAAAGAGAACCGTGGCAAGCGCGGCGTCGCCGGCGTTTCCCCGAACGTCGGGTTGGGGCGGCAGTGGGGGTCGTTGGAAATGAGACGCGCGTCGTCGGCGCTGAGGCCTCTCTCGCCGTCGGCCTCGACGCTCGCCTCTCTCATTTACTCCGCTTGTCGTTCGCTCACTTTCTTCCTTTTCTTTTGCTTTCTTTTTTGCCCATTCTTCGCGTGTGGAGCGCAAACGAGCGCCGTTCCTGTCGCGCCGCTGCTGCAGCGAACGAGCGCCGATCCTGTCCCGCTGCCGTGAAGAAGGAGCAGCGGCGGGGGGGGCCCGCGCTCCCGATTTTTTACGTCGCTCGCTGGTGTCTGTATGTGTGCGGTGAGCCGGGAGGTGGGGGTGGCTATGCGCGGCCGCTTTTGTTTCGCCGTTGTCTCCGCGCGCGGGACGTGTCCTCCTCGCTCCATCTCTCTCTTCCGCTCTGCGTCTCCGGAGGCCCTCCTCCATTTTACTTATTTCTTTTTCTCTCCTTTCGCGCATCACTCTTTCCACCCGAGGAAAACGGCGAAGTAGGGAGGGAGGGAGGAAAGGGGGCGTGCGTGAAGTTGCCGGCGGCGGTGCGTCCGTGTGTGACGCGTCGCTGTGCGCGTGTGGGCACGCTTTGAGCTGCCGCGTACAAGTGGTTGCGCACCGCGGCCGCCGCTACGCTTTTTCTTTTGTTCGTTTTTTTCTGTTGTGATTGCTCCGCCGTGCGCGTTTGCTTTTTCTTGATTTTGTTCTCTCCTTTTTTTCTCCTCGCTTTGTGCGCGGCCCGCGGACTCGCTCGGACGGAACGGGCCCGCGGCGGCAGAAAAGCGCTCCGGTGGGCCCCGTCTGATTAGGCTCGGTTCGCGCGAGTCGAGTCGCCGCCACTCCCCCCCCCCTCCCGGGGGTGTGATAAAGGACAGGACGTGGCGGGGGCACCCGGAAGCGGGTTCGACTTTGCGCGACGCTTCGTGAAGCTGAGCCTGTCGCATGACTCGCTCGCTCGCTCGTCGAGGTGACCAGGATACTGCGCGCACTCGCCTCCCCCCGCCCGCCTCTTCCCCTCCCGTGGTTTATTTCTTTTTCAACTCTAGTGGCGTTTTCACGCATTTCTAGGTTGGGTGTTTTCAATTTTTCGTTCACTCGCATGGCGTTCATTGTTGCGAACGCGCGATTACCTGCGCGTGGACGTTCGACGGCCGCAGGCGGTGAAGTTTCTCAAGCACGTGAGAAGCTGGAGGTACCCATTATTCTATTCTAGCACACCATTGCTACTTCGGTGGGCTCTCGTGCTTGCTACCTCACAGCAGATCGCTCGGGCGTTTCGATACGTCTACTCCAGGCCGTAGCTAGATAGTTGTAGAACTGTGACGCCAATTGAAATCTCGTGCACAAGAATGAACTTGCTGTGAGCGCGAGCTCAGTCCGATTCTTTTTCATCCGTCTCATTTTTTCTGCTCTTGTGTCTATAACTGCATTCAATGTACTTCGGGCACTGCCAGCTACCAGAGCTGTACCAATGTTGCGCCTCCCTCCCATCCGCCCGTCATTTCGTACAGCCTGCGTGCAGCCACAAACATCGCGCCAAACCGGCGTTTCTCCTTTACATTGCCATCTGTACTTTTCACCGCCACTTGCGCGTTTATTTTTTTCCTTGGCCATAGTGTAGTCGTTTCCTTTCTCCTACTCGCGTCTGCGGCAGGCTCTTCCGAACTCGCGCAAACTTCAAGTCTGTAATATACGGAGCGAAGCTCACCCACTGCATTGCGGGAGAAACCGCCGCTTGTCTCATGGCACACGGCGGGCTCCCTTTAAAAAAAGAATAGGGATCTCGGAGACTCAACCACCGTCTCCGCCTCAGGCGGGCGGCTCTTTGGTGGTGTCCCCCGCCGTTTCTCTTCCTTCCTTCCTTCTTCCTTTTTGTATAAGTTCACTTTTCTCCCACCCTCTTCTTTCCTTGACCGTGCACCCGCCGCCGTTGAGGACAGAAAGGTGCTTATTCTTTTTTTTTTTTCCTTGCCCTGCCTTTATCTGGCTGCCCTGGCGACCCCTAACCTTGGTCGCCTCGGTCGTGGCTTGGCTGAACAAAGGGACCGTCTCGAGCGGAGGTGATTGCGCGGCATGAACGGAGCTCTCTCTCTCTCTCTCCTCGGCCATCGCCCCCTTGTCTGCTTTCGCGTGGAGTTCGAGGACGGGGACCCTGTTATCATCAAGGAGGAGGAGGCGCGATGGCGGGACGCCCGCTGAACGGTGGTGGAGGTTGCATGCACCCTACACTTCCCCTCGGTTTTTTCGCTGCCCCAGCTTCATGTACGGAATTTTTGAAAAAAAAAGAAAAAAAGCGTCCATTTTCAGTCGCGAGCCTGTTTTTGTTTTGCCTTTCTCTGCAGCTGCAACGAAAGGCTCGTCAGGCTATGAATACGTTGGTAGTCACCTCTCGAAGTTATAAAAAGCCAATTCCGTGAAGGTAATTCCTTCAATAAGGTCACTAGGCCAATAAACACTCGAATACACCAAAACAGCGTTGGGCGCGTCGTGACCTTCGAGTAGTTCTTTCGCAGAAATGCGAGGAGGCGATTTGTTACTCTGGTTAACTCGAACGAAATAATTTCGCTGCCGCCAACGTATATAGCAAGCACTTCGTAAGCTCGTGGCGTGTTGTAACGGGCGGAACCGACCAAACTTTTCTGCTATAGATCCTTCTTGCTATACAGTATACAGGATCGCACTTGATTTCTGTTCCCTTTGTTGTCGCCTCGTTCTTCTACTTTTGCACCGCGTCTGTGTTCTCGTGACGACAAACCTGGATCGAGACTACGCATCTTCTTCGAGCTGAACACCCCGAGGAGCTATGCTTGAGCCCCGGTATATAGCGTCATCGGCCCGGGGGTGGCATAAAATAAATAGAAGAAAAAGGCGGGTGCGACAGCACACAAAACAACAGTCGGTGAAACTCGAGAGCTTCTCGAATCCGAGACGGGCCTGCGCGGGAGTGTGGAGGTTTTCGATCGACGGTTGTTCGGGCGTGCTTACCGCTGCTGCTGCACCTTTCTGCTCCAAGACCCGACAGTCAAGCTCACGTATGTAGCGTCGAGAGCGGCGGCTTTGCAGTTGGGGCTATGTGTCTGTGCACAGGGGCGCTCGTCCTGTAGCAGCACCCCCCCTCCCCCTATTTACCGCTGAGCTGGCCAGGCAGGCGCGCGCTGCTGATCCCGCACAATCGGTCATGCCGGCCCGCGCTTCCGACGGCCGCCGCAGCTTCGCTATCGGGCCGCGCACTGGCCGGGAAATATTGCGCCGAGCCCATCACGTCGAGTCTCGCGAAGCAGATGCGTGCAGCGCGGTGGTGGGTTACTGGACCTAGCGACTTCGCGTGGCCAGTCGTGGCTTCGAAGTTGCGGCGAAGAGTGTTTCTCGGGTGCGAAAGGCGGTTGGTTGGCTTCCTTGAAGAGTTGTTTAGTTTTCCGAGAAATGGTGGACGTCGCCTATGTTGTGTTAAAAAATTTCGTTGGCCGCCGCTTTGCCGGCCTCTGATAATGAATGCATCGAGGTTGTGTTTTCCTGCGCGCGAGGTGCTTTGAACCCAATACTGCACGCAACTTCCTGGTACACTGCACAGTTATGGGCGACGCTGCGCGTCGTGCTGTGGTCCCTTTCGAGTGTTCTACGAGGACAGCGTACGGTCGAACACGCTTGTGGTGAGGCGGCCGCGCGTGGCCTGCGCGTGTTTTTTTTTTTTTTTTTTTCCGTCTTAGTTATAATTTCCTTGCTCTTTCGAACACAAAACGTGTGCGTACCTATTCGTGTGTGGTGATGACGTTCGTTCAGAGAGCGCGTTCTTAATGCTAGTCGCTGGCATTTCGCTGCGCTGAGACCGCGTGCATGGTATTTCACAGCACGAAGACTGCATGCACTTATAGCTGTCAGGGATAATAATAATAATAATATTAATAAAGGGGTCTTCCATGTATTTCTATTACGCCTTTTATGCTTGCGTGTAACAGTGTGTACTAGTTCCTGGTCAGCCAGTGAACAAACGTCAAATTGCTTGCGTAGCTAAGTAACTGCATACTTTCATAATCTAACTGAGCGCACTCGAAAACTCGGCAGCCTGTCTCGATAGTTAAGCCCGGCATTTTTACACTGTAGAGCCAGCCCAGGTGTATCTCCAATGGACCCCACACATCGGTGGTCTGCCTTCGGGCAAATCTCATTTGGCTGACGCACAATTAGCCCTCGGGTTTCAATCTTTTTCCGCTACTTTTATTGCTTAGAAAAAAAGCTCAGGGCTTTACAGGTACCACCGTATTTGCTTGTTTTCGCCGAAATTGTGCCTCCCGAAACGTCTTTGGAATTCGGGAAAGGGTGGTTTTAGGTGAGTAGTGAGGACTAAACGCCTACTAACGATGCACTTGCAGGGCTGGCCGAGAGAGATTCGAGTAATCGAATGACTTGTAATGAGGACGTTTTTTGGGAAGTTCTCGCGAGAGCCAGCCCGCTACAGCAACACTATTCTTTTTCTACCTGTTGCGAACACCTTGGTGCGTTGGCACGGAAGCTCAAAACGTGCATCATCGTCACCGCGCGCACTTCCGCGGCGCGCGGTCGGCGGACAAAACGGGAGCACTGGCGCGCTCACGTCATCGCGGGACGGCCGGCCGAGCGGCCGCGTGCGCCGCCGTCTCTTGCCTCTCAATCTGGTCACGCGGCGGCGCGGGCTCCGAAGAAACAAAGAAAAGCTGCCGGAACGGAAGAGCGAACGGGAAACAGCCTCCGCCGCCGCCGTCGCATCGCTACGGAAGTGGCGGAGATCGCGCTGCGGAAAGAGGGCAACAACTTGGCGGCGCCGGTGAGGAGGCGAGGAAGAAGCGCGCCGCGCGAGGAGGGAGGAGAGGCGCGAACCGCAGAAAGGGACCGCAATCGAAACCGAGAGAGAAGTGCGGATCAAAAAAAGTTCGGCGAGAGCTTTTCGCGTGTTTGGGGGGGGGGGGGGGGGGTGAGGAGGGAACGGGGTGCGAGCCGGAGCCGCGCTGGCTCGGAAGTGCGCGCGGCCGTCCCGTGCTGGTACACGGCGTTTCGAAAATCGCTCGCTGGGCGTGGTCGCCAGGAGGCCGTGTTCTGAAATGTGTGGCAAAATGCGATGGTGGTCGCTGGTGACGTAATTGTGTCGCCTTTTGTGTCTTCTGCGGTGGTGATTGGCTGGTTTGCGCGAACTGGAAATGTCCAACCAGCCAGTCATACCGCAGGATGCAGAAAATGCGACACGATTACGTCACCTGCGATATTGTTGGCGACACATTTTTAGAATACGGCCACAGGAGTCCGTTTGGTTCTTTTATTCTTTCACCTTCAAAAATGCAAGAATGATGTTTCTGGTGGTTGGGTCGCCAAGGTCAGTTGGGGAGGGGTTGCATACATGATCTGAAGAAACGAGTGTACCAGGCGTAAGGGGGGGGGGAATAGATTAATAAAGAAAACACGAATTGTGCTGGATTGATGAGCCATTTGTGCTGGAGGCAGTGCTTATGCGTCGAGACAGACATGCCGTGTTGCTCATGTTTACTATTTTATAAGCGGTGCGCGAAGAATTAACGCTCGCGACTTCCAGTCAATCATACCGCGTATAACAATTATATAGAAAGAATTAAAACTAAATTCACTCTGCACACCCGAAGTGTTGGGGCATGAGGAGAGGAAGGGGACATTTATTGCTGTTCGAACAAGGAGCGAACAGCTACTGACTGACTGACAGGGCGGGCCTGCACGCGAACGCCACATGACAAGGAGTGAGGAGACGACCCGTCGCATTTATACGAAAGGTTTGAGGAAAAACTAAACGAAAGCCGTGATCGGCGCGGCCTTGTGGCCAGACCCTCTCAAAGCCCGGTCAGGCACGCGTCTCGCGACGGCACAGCAATCTCGTTCGTCTATAGTCTATATAAGCAGACGTCACGCTTCTCGGGGGAGGTCGGGGTCTCTTCATTTATTTACGTTTCGCGCTCAGCGCGAACGACCTCCCCCGTCCTTGGCGGCGGCACCTTCTCGAGTCCCGCGGCGCGTGGCCTCACAACTCGCTTTGATTTCTTGCCCTCTCGTCCGGCAAGCAATCGCGGCCAGCGGGGAGTCCTCGATAGCGTCCGCATCTCACAGCGCGCACTCCGGGGCGTTCCGGGAAACGCGGCGGCCGATCCTGATTTATCGGACGGCGCCGCCGATTGAGCGTGCGCCCGTCCCGCGCAGGGACGCCGCCATTCCGCGGTGCACCCCGCGCGGTCCAGTCTTGCACGGTGTTTCTTTGTTCTTTTTTCGGTCGGAGTCGTCCGAAAACGCGTTACGAGAGCACACCGTCTCGCGGTAGAAGTCGCGCGTTGTAGGTGGGTACGGTTCTGCGTGGTAAATCAAACAGAACCGCACAGCGTGGTGCCGCGGTGACAGAATAGTTGCTTACTCGCGATGGCAATTGAAAAGAAAGAAAGAAAGAAAGAAAGAAAGAAAGAAAGAAAGAAAGAAAAATTGAGCAATGCACTCACTCCTTGGGCACCGTATGGGGGTGTTGGGTAACTTCTTTATATGTTTATATGCTCTGCAACAATTATCCCTACTTCTTCTACACGAGAGGTATGCCGACAAAGTGCATATTTATACGGATGGGTCTTCGAACCTCCAGTGTTCGTCCGGAGCGGTGGTTGTACCAGCGAAAGCTTCCACCATCAGTTTTAAGACCGACCACCCGACGACATCGACAGCTGCGGAACTTGCTGCTCTGCGTGCTGCCCTTTGGGTAGTAAATGAGGAACCACCCCGACAATGGTCAATCTTTAGCGACTCAAAGGCGGCCTTACAGTCCTTGCTGGCAGCCCTGCGGCGCGGACCATACGAGCAACTGGTGTTGGAGATCAGATCTCCATGCATCACATGAGAAGGGACACCACGTGACGTTTCAGTGGCTCCCCAGTCACTGCGGCGTCATTGGAAATGAATATGCTGACAAGGCCGCCAAGTCCGCACTTGAAGGCACAAAAGTTGAGCCCATACCTCTCTCAAGGTCCGACGCTGCCAGGCAACTTCAAGCGATTGCACAGGAGATTACGCTCTCGGTGTGGAGTGCCTCAAGCAGCCAAACAACTCATAACAGTCGACAACACCACCTTCCGTCTTTGCGACATTTTCGATTGCCACCAAAACTCCGCCGAGCAGAGGCCACCCTGCTTTATCGTTTGTGGTTAAGAGTGGCTTTTACGAACTCTTATTCTTTTATGATCGGAATGGCCGACAGCCCTCTTTGTGACACCTGTCGACGTGAAGAGACGCTTCAACACATCATATGCGACTGTCCTCGCTATGACATACAGAGGCAAACATTGGCGTCCACTCTTGCTCCCCTTGGCCTGCGACGGATGTCGGTTGACGCCATTCTGCAGTGTCGGCCACACAAGACATTGCAACTGAAGTTGACAAAGGCGCTGCTGCACTTTTTAAAGACGACGGACTTGCACAAACGACTTTAACAGCGATGTGTGATGTCACGTACCATGCAGGTGCCACTGACTCTGACAATGTGCTATATGTGCACCCTCTCTCTCTCTCTTCCTCTTTCCTTTCACCTTTCAATCTCCCCCGTCCCCTTCCCCTCGTGCAGGGTAGCATACCGGTTGTCCTACACTGGTTAACCTCCCTGCCTTTCCCTCTCTATTTTTTCCTTCCTTCTTTATATGTTTGTTGATTAGGGTTACCATCACGAACTCGCCACACAGCGTTTAGGGCGACATGATAGGAACGGTACTGGCTGAAGCCACCTTAACTATTTCTCTGGCACTTTCCAAGACTTAATTTTGCGTGGTCGCAAGGGCTGTGTATAGCGGCCAACGAGCTTGCGGCACTGCTTCGCGCTCGTAAACTCGCTTCCATAGGTCAGCAATAAAACCCTGTGCGTGAAGAAAAGGAAAACGCCCGTCATAAGCGGCTGGTCTCCATAGAAATTCCGCGGCTCTCGTAGGCTCGGGACAGCCAGGCAGGCTTGACACGGCTGCTTGCTTGTACAACGGGCCACGGAGATGCGCCGGAGATGAGCGAGCGAAGCCCTTCATTACGCCTTGTCGGCGACGGCAGCTACCACCAACCCTTCCCGTCGCTCGCAGCAACGCGCTAGCGGAAAAACAGCGTGGCGCGACCGCATCTGGCTTCGTCCGCAAGAAAAAAAGAAAAAAAAAAACACTAAACAAGCGAGGAAACTGTGATGTGGCCACGTCCGGCGCTCGCTCGCGGCGCGCAAGTGCCGAGCAGCGGGAGGCCTTGTGACGGGCACGTGCGGTCGCTCGGTCCCGCTGTTCCTCGCGTCTCCGTGCTGCGCGATGTATCGAGCGGGGGGGGGGGGGGGTGTTCGTGGTAGGCCGGACGCAGCCGCGGGAGGTGGCGCGGCGACGGGCTAGACCAGATACGGCAGGCTCTGATGGATGGTCCGTTTCACGCCCGGCCGCTGGCGGCGCGCGCGCAACACGCAATTTGCCCGGCCGCGACCGCCCGCGGGTTTCTGACTTTTTTTTTCTGTTCATCTTTGCTTTGGGGACCGCCGCCTCGGCCGGCCTGGCCTCCCCGCGACGTCCCGTCTCATCTCTGCCGCCCGGCCGTGCTTGGGCGATCTCATTTCTGGTCTCCGGAGGAATCTTCTGCTGTATAGGATTGGCCTCGGTTTGACTCTGTTACTGTAATGATTTTTTTTTCTTTTCTGGCCTTTCTCGTCGCATTTAGAAGCAGCAGCGATTGCGTTGTGCACTGCACGGTTCTCTAAATTGATTGCGTTCAGGTACGGCTATGGTCTTCGAGGGATAACCGTGACAAAATCGTGAGGTCACGTTAGAAACGCTGTGTCGACGCAGTGGACGCATTTACAAGATCACGATTGCCAATGATATTGGCGAGTATGTCACTCACTAAATATAAAACAAGACAACAGTGGGTCGAATCGTCTCAACAGTGCGGTCGGCCGTCTAATTAGTAAGGTAAGGAGGGCCCGTCTAATGTTTATAAACAAGTTCGCGCTTTGGACTGCATTATAATAATAGCTTACGACAGGCAAATACGCAGCGTAGGCGCCCGCACTACCCAGTGCTGCATCAGCTGGCGCGACTTTCCGACAGCGCGTGTTAAATCTGGGTAAGCCCGCAACACCCGTCTCGCGTGTCTATGTATACGTAATGCAGAGACTGTCTCACCAGCCCGGGCGCCTTTCCCATCACACCGCGGCAGTGGATAGCGGGGCGCGTTAATTAAGCGCGGCGCGCGGCAGCTAATGAGGCCTTCGAAGCGACGCCGACAGGATGCGGCATCGCTTCGCCCCTGTGGCTGCCGTCTGTCGGTTTCTTTTCTTTTTATCTCGTGCCTTTATCGCGGTGTTCGCTTTGGCGCGCACGCGTGTGATCTGTGCACGGACGGCGAGTGCGAATCCAGTAAGTCTGGTGTCGCGCTGTTTGCGACCTTCCAAGCCATGCTTGTAGCAGCGTGCGGTCAAAGCGACTGTTGGCTCCTTGTCCAATGCATGCAGCCCTTTAGCAGCGCGCCAGTAGAGAAGATTGCTGTTTGTGTGCATTGTATTCTGGCGCCAATTAGTTGCCCTTGGACGGGGCGCTGGCATTCGGTGCTCGTGTTCTGTGGTTAAATGAGCAGAGGGTGCCAACTCTGGGCACCAGTGACGATGAAAGTCCCTGTTGGCACTTCCGAAATGAGGAGGAGGAGGCGGCTTCGGGGTTTCAGTTGTCATTTAGTAAAGCAAAATTGGTTTGGCTCCTTCCGCTGCCCGGAACCTTTGGTTTCGCGATGGTCATTTGAATATGTTGTGTGCGTTGTACAATACACATTTTACTAGTGAATAGCTCGATGGTAAAGGCTCTACCGGATTTTATTCATTATTTTTCTTTCGGGGGCGAGGGGCAGCATGTATCTGATTAGGCATAACACGTATACCTAGCGTACTTTTGTACGTATACGCACTGTCCGCGCTACATTTGATTGGCAGAAGTATATAGTGGGAGTGTCGTGTGTGATCACCGGCAATTCTTTCTCTCCTGTAGCTTGTGTCACTATAGTGCCGGTGGGTGAAAACTGCGGTCCTCTATAGCATGTGGGAAAGGGACGAGGACCGTGCCTTTTATCGCGCTTATGCAAGCATTGTGGTCTGATTGCGTTTCTTTTTCTTCCCTCTCTTCCTCAGGCAACAACGGTGAGGATCCAGAAGGAAAACGGCGGTAAGTGTTCCCGACTGTTGTTCGTTTTCTTTCTCTCTCTCTGAAGTACTTTGACTGCCTCGCCTGCCTTTCTTAGTGGTCGTTATCCCGCCGTTCCGCCTGTGCTTTATTACGACGAGTGAACTCGTGCAGAATCGCGCGAATAAAGCGAAACAAGGCGAAGGGCCACAAGCGAAGTATACACCGGCCCGCGTCCTGGCATATGGTTTCCAATTTACGGCGCCGTGTGCGCGGCATTCTTCGCACACGTGGAGGTACCGGAGGCGAGAAAGTCTATAGTTGCGGAGTCACTTGTACACGAAGCGGAATCTTTGTTGTCGCGGATCATGCGTAGTTTTGGGGGTTAGGTTGCGTGTAGCTGATTCCCCAGACAAATATAGTGACGTGATCGTGTTCTTCAGTTTATTCATTTTTTTTTTTTTTCATGTCCGACTTCAGTGGCGCATGCTGTTCCTGCTGAGCGCTTTTACGTAGTGTTTGGTGGGAACCGTGGGGCATTTCTGGTTCCTTTAGCTGTTCCCTGTGCTCTGCACCGTTGTGAGTGAAGGCCGCTGTCGGTGCGCTCCTAAAACTTTCCAGCCGTTCGTGGACCGCTCTGTGGCTTCGCGTGGTAACCCTCCGCGCGATCTTTATCCCATCACGGCGAAGGGAGCAGGAGTGAGATAAGGAACGGGACTCCGAAGGGGAGAGCTCGACACAAAAACAAAACAAATCGCCTCCGCTGTCTCAGCGGCCGCATAGGGCCGAGAGTCGCGTCCTTCGCAGCGGAGGGGCTTCGCCTATGCCGAGACATGGCCGGGGCACCGCCAATTAAGGATGCCGGTGGCGGCGAGCCTCGCCGTCTCTGGTATTCCCAGGGACCCCGCCACGCAGCGGCCGCCGGCTAGCTCGCCCGCTCACGCGCGCGCGCCCGCGCGCGCTACACTCATTTGGTGCCGCCGGCCTCCCCGCATCTAGAACCTCCGTGCTCCGCCGCCCCTGCCCGCAGCCGTGCCTGAGTCACCGCCGCGCCTGCGCTCCCTTCCGCCGCCGCGTCCCGCGGGTGATGAACGGCCCCGGCGGCCCCGCGCGACGAAATATAATTAGGGGACCGGCGAGCGCCCGCCGAGAGATCGCTTCGCTCTCTCGGAGCGTCCCCCCCTCCCATCGCCCGGCTTCCCTCGGCGAAGGACGAGGCCTCATTAAATGCTCTGCGACGACGACGAAGGGCCCGCCTCGGCGGCGGGCATCTCTTCGTGGTGCCGTCGGTGTGCGCCGTCGAAGGACGGTCGGCGGCGCGTTTTTACGGCCCGGGGTGCCTTTTTTCTTTCGCTCAGGGTGGGCATTAGTCGAATTGCAGGCGCTCGCATCGTGCTCTGCCGAAAGGTAGGAGGGTCGCAGCTGCGTGCGGGGGGGACGTGTCTGCCGCGGTGCTGGCACGAACGAGCCAAGGGGCACCACGTATATGTTGCAGCTGGCCGCCCGAAGCTGTTGCAAATGTAGCTTGAACAGGCCCGAATGTGAGGGGCTCTCTCTCGCGGTGACGAGGAAAAAAGAAACAGGGACAAGAAGTATACGAAAATTGCCGTGCACCCGCCCCTGCGACGCGTGTGTTTACGATGGTCCTCGGCCTTCTTTGGGTGGACGGTGCGGGAGCCGCGTTCCCTGTCGGATGGACTGGTCCACGATGCGCGCTTGCTTTCCGCTACGCCGAAGTGACCTTGTGTTGCGTGGACGCGCGCTTTTGTGTACGTTGAGTGTCCTCTCTCGATGCCTGCGCGGTTTTCCATTCTCGACGTATTGCCATACCATGGTTGTTCAAGCTCGGAACGACATGCGAAGTGTTAAAATGTTAAATTGTGTACACGCTCCGAGTGCTTCTTGCTCGCTTGCTCTGTTGGGTTTCTTTTTTTTTTTTCTTTTTGTGATGGGCGCCGTACCATTCGCTCGGCTCAACTGTAGTTTCGTTTGGCGCTTGAGAGCTCGGACAGACGGGCGTCTCCGTGTTTCAGCCTATGCTGTCGCTCGAATACGTGCAGGTGAGGAGACAATCTACGGTATTTTCCTGCTTTCGCAAGCCCCCGTACAGATTCCACGTAAAAATGGCTGTCCGGGAACCTCTTCGCTCACTCGCTGCTCACCCGCAGCCAGAGTAGCGGGGCACACACGAGGCGGCTGCTGTTTCCTTTTCTTTCTTTTGCCTTCTCTCGACATGCGCCTCTCGCACCGGCGGCACAGAGCCAGGAAACGATCGCGCTGGCTGGCTGGCTCGACGCGGCTTCAAAGAACGCGCAGTGGGTAGCGCAGCGGATGCGACGCTTCGTTGGCTTTGGGACCCGGCCCGCCAGCGGCGGGCACGCATCACGCTAGCGGTAGAAGCTGCAGCTCGGGGAGCGTGGAGACCGTGGGAGGGGTGGGGGGGGGCGAAGGCGAGCGAGGTCGCTTTTTGTCGGCGGCTGGGTTGCGTTGCGTCGTGCGTGCGCGGTCGAGCACGTTTTCTCTTAACCCCCCCTTCTCTCTCTCTTCCCCGCGCCCCCGACCTGTGCGCGCGGCGACGCGCGTTCTTGGGTTTGTATTTCTCGGCGATGTAGCGTTTGCGGGGACGCTTGTTTCTTTGCTGCTGCAGTCTGCCGTCGAGCGACACGAACCTAACGTTTTTTTAGAAGAGCCGTTGGAGGGGCAGAGCGCAGAAAGGGGCCGAGGGAAGGGTCACTATACCAAACGCAAATGCTGGAGGATGCAGGAATATCCTTGCGAATATGGAAGAGAGCAGGTATAAAACGTGTGTAAAGCTTTATCAGCGCGGCTAACCGGCTCGTTTGCCATGTTGTATTATTTCTCTTCAGTAGCGCTGTAGCTTGCTGCGCATCTTGAGAACTTCAAGCGCGACCCTCCTCGTAACGTCCCATGTTGACGGCGCGCTCTCATGGTCGCGGCCGTAATGCGCGTGTCACCCTCTCGAACGACGTCGTCAGCACCGAGCCGAGTGCCACGGCGCCCCATTAAAGTTGGGGGCCTCCCGCCCCGCGTCGTTGCGCCGGAAAAACGCGGTTACGACGCCACATAGCGCATGCAGGGCCGACCGAGCGAGTGTCTTTCCTGCCTCTTGAGCCCATTTTCCTGTCCCCATGTAGTATCTTTCTGTTGTTCCGTCTCGTTGGCGTTTGGTTCTGGTATAGGCGTTCGAGCGTGTCAAGTGACGTTGGGTCGGGCTTCGCTAGAAAATTCCTGCTTCGTATACGGGAACTGCCGGTCGCTGCATCGCCGTGTCAGTAGGACGTTTTAGCCGTGGTGGTTTACCGTAGAGTATAATAAGTACGGTAGCACCGTGCCGGCATGCTCGGCGCGGAAGCCGCATTGGCCGGCAAGACGTGCACGAGTTGCTCAAGAGTACCCGATACACGGCTTACGAACTGGAATGGCCGCGTGCTGACCACTACACATCACCCCGTTGTCAGGGCATTCCAGCGGCCGTTCACAATTTACTAAGCACGCGGTCATATTGTAGCTCGGGTTTTTACAAAGCCGGGTACATGTGCGTTTTTTTGTTATATAGCACGTTTTACTGTGGTGTGAAGGGAGATACGGGAAAAGGAAACAAAATTTAGAATGCCCCCTGGTAGCATTCTCCGAGTCCGGGCCGTCTCCCTGCTCTCCTTTTTTCGAAGCTTTATTATACATATCGATTTTACGTATTTTGGTTGTGGTGTCGCTTCTTTTGGCTACAAAAACGAGTGACCTGTTTTTGATTACACGAATGAATTGACGTGGTGTATGCGCCCGATTTGTAGGTATACGAAATTGGCTACGCGGGAAGCTTCGGCATTCCTTAATCGGCTGCGGAAAATGTCACGAAGATCAATCATACTCACTATAAACAGCACAACAATGTACCTGTGCACGCTGAAATGATTATGAACATTAATCATGCTTAGTATAGCATCCCTAACCGCGTTGCACATGAGGAAGGCACAACGCAGCACAGCGCTTATTGCGAAGTGGCGTTCTTGCGTGCGCGACGCTCTTACGGACGCAGTAGTATAACACTCGCAAATTTCGTAAAATGCTCGCTTCGTGTGTCCGGCCGCGCCTTGCTCGGAATTTCTTGCGCAAGCAGTCCAAGTGTAGCAGATTCAGGGTATTACGTCATAAGCTTGCTCATACTCTGCCTCTTGCCCACCCCTCCAAACAGGCATTCGGTACTCGATTCACCCCAAGAAGCGCAAGCTCGACTCTGACGATCCTTCTCCACCGGCTACCCCGTCGTCGGCGCCGGCGGTGTCGTCGGCGCCCGCCTCCTCCGAAGAGAACGACGTCGCCTCGTCGCCCGGTGGTCGGCGCACTTCGCGAAGCCCGGAGCCGCGCAGCGGCCTCGACTCGTCGTCGCGCCGCCGGCCCCAGAGTCACTCGGCCGACTCCGTGCTGTCTTCGCTGAGGCCCGAGCTGCGCCAGCGCAGGATGCAGTACCACGCGGTGCGCAGGCGCAAGCTGCGATCGGGACTCGACATGATCCGGCGCCGCAAGAGGCCGACGTCGAGCACAGCCGCCGCCAAGCTGGCCGGGAGGAACGACCGCAAGGTACGTATACGCCTCACGATGTCTCACGTGTAGTGCCGGTAGTGAGGTGACTTTGTCGACAGAGGTGTTTCTCTGGAGGCTCTTGTTTTCGCGTTCAAGAACACAGCGATAATAATATAAAGTTCACAAACCAGTAAAAACTAATAACTGGTTATATCACGCTCAAAAATGAGGTACTAAGCATTGTTGCACAAGCTTGCGTGGCTGGCAGTTCTGAGTGTTGCATTATCAGATATAGATACGCGCGCATCCTTTTAAAGCTCCTATAGAATCTGTGGCGACTCGCTCAACGTAATATTTAATTACACGCCTTCTCCCGTTCGTTGCGTTATCATTGATCAGCATAGAGAACAAAAGACTCTGATAGCGGTCAGGTCGGTCTAGCCTTGAACTCTAACTGACGTAATTGCGCCTGCTTTTTTTTTTTTTTTTAAAAACCTTGTGGGAGGAACTGGCAGCGCGGAGTAGGGCTTCTAACAAGCATGAAATCCCCCGCATGTCTATAGTCTGTTTTCTTGTTAGCCTTGTGTCCCTCAACGCGATTTGTGCATTCTCAATACTTCATCGACGCGATTTGTACAAGTGTCGTTCTTCGGTCTCCACGCAGCCCTTCGGCGAGCTGAACTACAGCGCACCGCCTGACCTGAGCAAAATCCCACTGAACAAGTCTACTGGGGAGACGGTGCTCCACCGCGCAGCCCGCCTTGGTCATGTGGTGAGTTTTCTTTCCACGCCATCTCTTGCCTTTCGTATCGCGGCAAGTCGCAGTATCGCGTCCTGCTGCTCCACGGGGGTCGCTGCGCCGCAATGCATGCTTGATTAGGGAGAAGCCGCCTTCTGTGTAACGGAGCCGAAGCTCTTTAGGCGCGCATTCATAAGCCTACCCTGTCCGAATCGCTTGTTTTGCTTATCAGCTCTGTGATATTAAGGTGCGTTAAAAGGACTCAAATGGTAATTAGTGGGAAAACCTATCATAAAGCTTGTTTGTAGATACTGGACTAATTTGTTCGTCAAGCACGATAAGGGCACAGGGAAGATAAGGAGAACAAGCGGTGTGGATAAAGTAGGTTTGTGAATATGGGCCTATCTTTCGGCATTTGTAATTTTTTTCGAACGGCTACGCAAAGGCAAACCGCACCGCCCAATCTTCGAACGTTTTCAACAACGCGACGACGTAAGCAAGCTGAATGTGCTTATAACAAGAGAGTGTCATTTTCCCGCGGTTGTGGAGGGCGCTTCGTACAATTTTTCGTTGTAGCGCTGCAGCCACCAGACCAGGGGCCGCACATGTTCGCTTTACCTGAGAAACAAAATGTAGTTTAGGCGGATGATATCGTTTTTCTTTTATTACGTCCCCGTTCTGCGCAGCCAATTTTGCACTTCCTCGCCACCGCAACAACCTCGTCGTAGTAGAAATTCCAGGCAAGGAAAGAAACAACGGTCGGTACGATCGCGTACGGGAAGGAGGGAGCCACCGCAGGAATATGTCATCCAAGACCTACGCGTGCCTACGCGCGCATGTACAAACGCCAGCGTAAAGAAAGGAGAGAAAAAAAAAAAAAGAAACTCGTCGTCTTGGGGCGCGAAGAAACGCGGCGCCGCTGAGGAAACCGCGCCGGCAGTACGAACGACGGCTGCTTGTTTTCAGCGCTGGTGGTGGCGGCTCGGCCGACGCCCTCCCCCCATCCCCGCCGCGTTTTCCGACTGCTGCTGCCGCAGCGAGCCAGACCAAGCTAGCTAGCTCTTCCAGGTCGCGCTTTGACGCACGGTCGCCTCTGCCGCCGCGGGGCCGAAAATAGCTGGCTCTGCCCGCCCTGCCGCCTCGCCCGGACGCGCCCTGTGGGGGCCAAAGATCGAAGCGTGCCGCTGTGGCACAGTGGTTCGGCCTCGTTTCCTATTGACGAGACGGCGCCATCGCTCCTATATAGAAGACCGCCCCGAGCACATTTGCGGGAATGCCGTGGCGATGAAGCTTTGAAGAAGATAAAGCAAAACACGAAGAAGCAAAAACCGCTTGACTTCCTCGTCGTCGCGTGTCCTCCTGGAACGCGCGCACTAAATTACGTGGTGCGATCGCGAGGCCTCGGCGGTGTCTGAGCGAGAGACAGTTGGCCCCTGTGGCTCTCAGACTGTGCAGCTCGCCCCGCTGGTGCAATCGGTGGCGAAGACTCATCCTCAGGTTACGCATCGATTTCGCGCACGCGTAATTAGATCGTGACGTCCATGAAACGACGCATTCTTACGGATGGCGATGTAATACTTTCAGTGTTAATACTAACCCCCCGAGCTTTCTGTTTAGTCTCTGTTCGGCAAGCCTCTCGATTCCGATGAAACTCCGCCAGTTTATCGCCTGTCGAGTTACCTGCGATCGCTTCCCAACCGTGTGCATGCGGACTTATTTCTGTCGGAATATCCATTACCCTCTGTTGCCTTCAAAGAAAGTGCGTTCCATTCGGTGCACTCGTGGTGCGTACGGAATGTGCGAAACAGTCGCTCGCTCCTCCCACATTCTCCCGCGCAAACTGAATGAACCCGCAGGCGACGCGCGGCCTTTTGTTCCGTGGCCGTTCTCTGATCGCGTTGGGAGATTTTCTTTCGCACCGTTTCTTTCTTTTCTTGCTATTCGGCTAGCGCCCTGCACTTTGTTATTGTGTCCCCGCCCCGCGCGCAACCGCACCGCCGTTCGATATAGCTTCTTGGGCGGCGGCGGTGCGACGTGTGCAAGGGCATGGCGGCCTCGATCGGGGGGTGTTGCAGCCCCGGAGCGCAGATCGAGGAATGCTGGCGCGCGAGTATCACAACGCGTGTAAAAAGCAGCGGACACCGCGCGATCGGAAGCGGCCGAAGGCCGCGACGGCGCTGCGCTAGCGTTCAAGAAACAAAAGATTGCGCGCGGCCGGACAAAAGCTATCCGCAAGGCGCTGCACGCGCGCTCACCATAAAAGGGAAAAAAAAAAAAAAAAAGAACCCACTACTCGTGGGTTTTGCGCGGAATTTTTGGCCCGTCGTTAGCTCGTCTCGGCTGAGGGAGCGTGGCGTTGGAGGTCGTACAAGGATGACGCTGCCGCCGTGGCTTTCTTCGATGCGTGGCCCGTTGTCTTTTTTTTTTTTTTCTTACAGTTTGCCGTTTGCTTTTGGGCGTTCCGAGATCGCTTTTAGATCGGCAGTTGTTTCCTCTTTATCGGGGTTTCGTTTAGATCGGAACAGCGCGCGGCCTTGCTGTCCGGCTGCTTATTAACGCGGGTCGACTGGGGTGGTGATTTGGCAGCGCGTGTAATACAGTAGCGACATGCGCGCGTGCTTCGGCAATTATATAGGCGCCACTGTTGATGATACCCCCACCCTCTTTTATTAGAGTAAGTCAGTAGTTACGTGGCCTTCTTCAGCTCTAGCCAGTTCGTGGTGCGACGCTCGTTATTTCCGTTCAGCGAAATAAACGCGATGGCAGTATTCCGCTACAACGCGTTCAACACGTATCGCTCGTTTTGGATGCGCTTCCAAGCATTGTCCTTCGACGTCAGCGAGCATGCCAGCCTTTCTTTGGGATTCTGAGCCCTGTTGGGGCTTCCACAAAGCGGGAAAGAATGAAGCAGACGAGATCGAAGGGGGGGGGGGGGGGGTTCTTGTGTGCTGAGGACCGCTTTGCTCGGGGATTTCCTTGTCATCGCTGGGAAAGTGACCCGTCGTCTCCATTCGTGGACCTCCTTTGGTGGCATGGCCTTAGTCGGACCCCTCACGTCGCACGCGATGGGAACACACACACAAAAACCAGTCGTCCTCCGCAAACGCCGGTACGTCTCTCTAGTAAAAAAAAGGCGTGCATGGTTCCGCAGGCTCGTGGCAGAGGGACGCATAGTGTAGGAATAAAAACTCCACTCGAGTTTGGTAGAAGGACTCGCTGTACTTTTGACACCGCGCTGCGGCATTAGCCCAGACTGGACAAAAACCACCTAGGGTTTTTGTCCAGTTCGGGGTTGGCGGTTTTGTTGCGGAAAAGTGACAGGCGAGGGGGGGTGCGGGGTGACGGTCAGTCTACCACGGGGACTGCCGCCCGCATGAGACGGGGGGATCGCCACGGGGCTTGGCCAGCCATCCCCCCCTCCCCCTTCCTAGGGCGATCTTGTCTCGGTCGGTCAGCGGGCAGCCAGCCGGGTGAACCGCTGCAGGCTGGGTGCGTACTCTTCGTAAACCGAAACCGGTCGCCCCCACCCCCCGCCGCTTTTGCGTCGCTAATTGGAGGAAATTGCTGACCGCTGGCGCTGCCTCGCCTCTACAGGGGGGCGCGACCGCTCGTGCGGCGCGCGCGCCCCCTGCCATCCATCCGAACGCGCAGCGCGCTTCTTCTCGGCCGGGGGTGCGTAATGTCGCGGAAAGCTGAGCCCCTTCCTCTGTACGTGTCTTCCCGCTCGCTGCCCACCGATGCTTTGCAGCGACATAAAAAAAAATTATAAAAACACAAATAAAAGGAGGGGAGGTTATCCGGGGCGCCCTAATAAGGAGAGCGGCTCGCGGGCTCCGGTGTCGCGTTCCGAAACCGGACACGGCTGCGAGCCAGCCGGAATAAATTGCGAACCGGGGTCGTCGTTAGGCGGCTGATCGTCGCCCTCCTCCTGCGGAGTCTGCGAGATGGCCAATTAGCGCCGCTCGTGTTCGGCGATGTTCGGCGACTGGTTATGTATTGCGCGCTCTTGGTGTCCGCCTTACGCGGACCGCTGTAAACTATGCCGGGGACGTTTTCGCAACGGTTGAACGGACTTTGCCGCCGCCTCGCTGTACGTTGGTTACACTGTATCAAACTTGACGGGACGACGTTGACCGTGGCTGCTCTTTGGTCCGCTGTATGTACATCCGTCCTTAGATGGTGTTCGGCTGTTACCGAAGTGCCACATTGATCAAGACCGGCAGTGTATTGGATTCACGCCTGGAACGTCGCTTAGCTGGATACGCGTGTTATGCGTTACTCGCCTGCGTTACGGTCACCTTGAGTGCCCTGTTCGGGCTTCAGTGAATACGAGCAAGTGATTTGATTAACCCAGAATGTAATCAAGTCAAATTTAGCGAAGCTCTAGGATTTGGTAGTTAGAACTGTTTCTTGCCAGATTATCGGGTTGCACTTTCGTCATCGTCCTCCGCAAACAAGTGCTGGTATAAGGGGTGTGCGATGTCTGCTGTATGAAAGCCTTGCTGCGAGTGTAGGTTCTGCTTCCTTCCTAGCAATTTCTCGAAGTGATCGCCGCAGCTTCCATCCATTGGTGTACCAAAGGGGCGCAATGATCGTTTTCATCGCGCGCTGCGAGCTAACGGTAACGGGCGAGTCGCAGTTATGATAGCTCGTGCAAAGTGCGCGCGATACTCGAGGTGCAAAGGAAAGCGCGGTGAATACGAGACCGCCGTGACACACGGCGAGTGGATGAGGGAGCGAAGCCGTGCCACTTTACAGCTCGCGCGCGCGAGGGGTTTGACTCAGTCCCCCGCGGCTACACGTTTTCCATAAACGCGCACCGTGCCACGTACGGCGCGTCGCCGTTTCAAAAAAGAAATAAGCAAACAAAGAGGGCGCTCGATCGTTTCGCGTTTCTCCCTTCCGCGACAACCGACCCCGCGTTCAGCTCCGTTCCCGTCCCAGGTGACGTGGCCGAGCACGCCGGACAGCCAGCCCCAGGCAGCCCTGCTTGTCTAGTCACGTATACATAATAGGGCTTACACAATGGCAGGCCAGCGAGACCCTAAGGGGAAAGGGGGGTGCGAGTCTCGGCAATGTGCTTGCGAGAAAGAAAACAGCGCCGTCGTCCCTCGCGGACCCGGCCATCTGCCGCCGCAGAGAGGTGCACAACCTCGCTTGGCTGCGCCCCGCGGTGTGCCCGTGGCCCGAGACCGCGGTTCGTGTTTGAGCAGAGAGAGGCGAAGAGCCGCGGTTTGAGCGGGGCGAGGCGTCGCTGGTCTGGTGCGCCGCGAGCCCCGTCCCCGTCGATTGTTGCTGATTGAAAGTGGGGAATTGGCTGGATTATGGTATCTGGCGCTGAAGGCGGTGGTGTATGCGATCGAGTGTCTCGGGACTTGGCGGAGTGGTCGTTCCTGCAAACTAAATTGTTTAGCGGCTTTCTTTAATACAGTATTTAATTGACGCGGGCGTCAAGCGTGTTTGTGGTTGGTGCGCCTTTGAAAACTGTGTCTCTATTTCTCTTCCGGCGTGCGAAGAAGGTAGTCGCGCTAGCGCTTTCTTCCACGGGTGGCTTCGTGCAGGCGTTGCGTTTGCCCAACAGTGGTGCGAGAGACGATGCTGCAGCTTTTGACTGAGTCGCAGCGCTCATGTGCAACTGCTGGCGGCGGCAAGACTGTAAGAGAACTTGTAAGATATGGGCTTAGCTAGCACATTTCGAGACCGTGAAAGGGAAAAAAAAAAGACACATAACTAGCGGATTGCGACGGCCAGTGGTTCATCCGAGACGCATTCAGATCTTGGGTGGCTATACGCAAGTGATCGCAGCTCGCTCGTTCTCCGCACAAACGACGACACCCGCCGCCTCCTCGTGTGTCCCCTCCGCCGTTCGACCGACCGACTTGACATCGAGGTCGTGGCGCGCCTTTGTGCCCGTCTCCGGGCCGCACGCAGCGGCGGCGGGGTCGGCCCGCAGACGACGAGGGCGCTTCGCTGTCGGAAGTGTGCGGCGCGCCGCTCACGGCGTGGCTAGCGGCCCGCGTATGCTAATAGAAGCCGTGACGAACGACCTATAACGCCGCGGACTCCCGCCCCGCACACTCTCCGCTGCTCAATTTCTGAAGCGGGCGCGAACGGACTTCTCTCGAGATACGCCGCATCGGCAGCGTGCGACGGCCGGAGTTGAATGACGACGATGCGCGCGTGGCAGCCCGTACCGCCTCTAAAACGGTGCAGCACAGCACACGGGTTTGCGCGAAAGTCTGTAGAGGAAAGTGTAGTGCCGGGCTGCTCTGCTGGGTCTAGCGGGGAAATAAAATTTGCCAGCGTTATACCTATGATGGTGTGTTACTGGGGCAGTAAATTCTCTTCGGCATTCTGAGTATTGTGTCGCGATTTGTCGATGCTCGTCGCGTCTTCGGCATAGCTGCACGCTACTTTACGGAGCGCAAGTATACACGCATGCGCGTGTGTTCAGGAAGAGAGCCTTCCTGCTTCATGCCCACGGCGGCGGCGGGCACTCGCGTGTTTATATATATTCAGCCAGCGGGCCTTGCCTCCGTCCAATCGACAGGTGCGAGCCGCCTGAACGCTTTTTTCTTTTTCTTTGCTCTTTTCTTTTCCTTGCGTTTTCTCCGCGAGCACCGTACATGCACGTATACATGTACGCCGGGCGGACGACGAGCAGCGGTCGGCCTCTGTATTATTCAGCTGTCCGCCTCCTCGTCGCATCTCGGGCGCCTGAGCGACGGCTCGGTCGTCGCCGGGCGTGCAAGCCGGCAGCAGCACGCTTGCATTCGAGTGCGTGCCGCGCTGCGAGAACGCGCGCTGTTCGCTCGCTCGGGGAGCGCTCTCGCGCCGCAGCTATTTTCTGCGCGCGCCAGCGAGGTCGTTTTTCTTTTCTTCTTTTTTTCCCCCTGACGCCGCCGCAGCCGCAAGACCGTGAGCAGAACGAACGAGTTGGGAGCTCGCCGCCGCAGCCGTTGATGGCTCGGCGAGAGAGCGTGCGTGTGTTCCGTATATATGAACTCGGCTTCGCTCGGCGCGCGCTGCGGAGAGACAGCCGTGATTGCGGGCCGATCGAACGAACCGCCGCGGCGGGGTGCCGTTATTTCTTTACTGTTTCGGTTATTTATTTCTTTTTCTTTCGCGCAGTTATGGGAGCTCTGCGGGGGAGCCTGTACCGCTCGTGTCTGTAGGACGGGTGCTGCTTGGTTCTTGCGTTGTCCGATTTGATGTATTCCGCTTTTCTTGAGCGTTACGTGACCCGGAGGCTCAAAATCGGTACTCGCGGATCGGTGGCATCTTGGGGAGTTTCTCGAAAACTAACGCGCTAAGGCGAGGACGAGATACGAGCCGGTCGCGCGGTGGCTGACTCCTTTCTTCAGGAACTCCATCGGCCTTCAGGCTTGCTTCAATGCGATCTTCAGGCGAGGACTTCTCGAGGCTGCAGCCTCAGTGATTACTCGTCTGACGATCTGATCGTATTGGTATAGAGGCACGTTCACTTTAATGAAGTTCGCTTTTAAGGACGTACTGCAAACTGTTGTACATTGTAGACTGTATCTTGCACTACACCTCGCCGAATAAAAATTTCACGCATGACTTCCGGGATGCAGAACGTAATCTGCAGTTTCATTTGCGTCGACAACACGCTGCCCGCTCTCGCATCAGCGTTTTTTTTTTTTTTTTTTTGCGTCGCCCACTCCAGTCGGCCGCGGCTCGTTTGACCGAGAGCCTTCGCTTGGCACGCCAACGCAATCGATGCTGCGACGTGCCGCGCAGGGGAGGGTGCTGCTGGCCAAGCTTCGTGTTGTGCGCGAAATCACGCAACGCGCTTCGGTGTGGGGGCCGGCCCTCCCGGCCTGGCGCCGGTCTCGTATAAAGGCGGCGCGGACGCAGCAGCAGCTGGCGGCTAGATGGGGCCGTGCGTGTCTTCTTCCAGGAAGCTTTTTTTTTTTTCCCGCCGCTCTCGCGAGCGAGCTCGAGGCCAACCGAGCAGCGGTGGGGGGAGCTACCTCCTCAATCTCTCGTCGCCGTCGGCGGCCCCTACGCACCCGCCAAGAAGAAAAAAAAAAAGGAAAGAAAGCCGAGTGAGACGCGCCCGAAATAAAGCCGACGCCACCCCGGCCCCTGTGACGCGTTCGCGCAACGCCTTGCGAAAGCGCCTCCGCCGCCGCTCTCTCGACTGTGCAGGAGCAGCAGCCGGCTTGGATGGCCCCGCAAAACGCGACGGACCGAAAGACGAGTCAGGGAAAAAAGAGAAGAAGCGGTCCTTCCTTTTAGTTTTCTTTTTACTGGCGCTTAGCTCGGTCATAGCGACGTCTTGCGCGCGCGTCCTCGATGCCCACCACCTCCGCGCGGCCACGCGGCGGCAGCAGCTCGCGTCGCCTCTCGTCTCGGACCGTCGACGCGGGGCTGGACAAACTGCGGCGGCGGCGTTGCCTCCTCTGCCTGCGTAGCCGGCTCACGTCTGTTTACCGCGGCGGCGTCCGGAGGCCAACGAAGGAGCGAGCCTTGACACGGAAACGGCGAGGCTCTTTAGCTATCCGCAGTAGCCGCCGGCTTTTATTGCGCACGCACCCGCCGCACCTACGTCGGAGGCCTTTCCCCGAAACGAGAGAGAATATAAAGGAACAAAATGAAATATACTCGACGCTCCTTCCGAATGTGCCGCAGGGTTGAAATGGCTCGACCCGCACTCGTGTGCCTATATGTGACGGCCGATCAGTATAAGGTCTTCGTATACGCTCTCGGCGAGAGGGCGCAGTTTGAAACGGGCTTTTAATGCTGGAAGGCGAGCGTCGCAGCGCGGAAGAGTATCGGTCCTTTAGCTACGCGCGCGTTCTCTTCACTTTTGAAATGTATTGCCACCCCTCCCTCCCGGCCTCCTCGATCTGTGATAGCGCGCGCGTACTGTCTTCGCATCTGCGTTTTTCTTTGGTGAGCTGTACGCTTATCTGGCTGCTCATGGCCAATCTCTTTTAATGAAGCAGGAACTAACACGTCGCACTTTTCGCGTCCACATCTCGCGACATAAGCGCTGGAAAACAGGTTTCGTTGAATTGAACCGCGATATTATTAATGCCATATTATTAATGTTGCGTTGACTCCACTAACGCCGAAAGAGGATCTGCTTCTTCTTGACTAGAGCATCGTTTCTGTGCTAACCTTCCCGAGCAGCAGCCCTAAAAAAATAATATGGAATGTGGTGTGAACCAAGGAAAAACGGGACCAGCGTAACCCTCCAGAAAGCGTGGTTTCTTTCTGTCGTCGCCGTTTTTAGCCCCTCCCCGTTTCGTATGCACGTGCGACCGCTCGCCAGCGCGTGCACTCGGCCGTGACAGCGGTAAGGCCGCGTTAAGGGAGCAAGCACTGTACGCTGTAGCAGTACCCTACGCCGCCACCAAAATAGCGGGTCGTTATACTCTGGCGGCGACCGTTCCATCGTATCGCGGTTCCGAACTGGCGTCGGCAACCGGCTCGTTTGCCGCCCGCGCTCATCTCCCCGCGGCCAGCGATCAACGCGCACCGCACCGCCTCAGCGCTCACGCCGATCGCCAAAATCGCGCGCTTGCGTTCGCAGGGAAATGAGGTCGTTTGGAGGGGCCGCTTGGTCCGCACCGAACCCCCCCCCCCCCTCCACCGATGGTTTTTTTTTTCTTTAGTTTCCTTTCTTTTTGATCTTTCATCTTGTTTCTCGTGCCCTCTCACCGCCCCACCTCTCTCGCGTCGGCTCCTCGCTGCGTCCGGCCGATAGCCGTGTCTGGATGCTGCCTGCATGCCGCTGATTGCGGGAGACCCGAGCGGTGGTGCGGTTGATTGCTGTACTGCCGCCCGCTGCTGCTACCGGCGTCGCCGAAATCGCGCCTGTGCCCTTGCCGGTCGTAGGGGCGGGGCGAGGTTGCCGCTTGCTCGCGCGGTGGCGGCTTCCTTCGGTGCCTGCGCGGCTCTCCTGCTGCTACTGTTCTTGCTTTTTGCTGTTCTTGTACGGGGACCGCCCCGCGGCTCGTTTCCTCACGCCGCCTTGCTTCGTCTATGCGGGGCCCCCCTTCTCACTTCTTTTTTTGTACGTTGTTTTGTCCGGCGGAATGAATGCCCGGTGCATTGAGCTGACGCAGGCAGCGTTTGCTTCCAGGGCCGGTTACACCGCGTCTCTCGGGGAATAGTGCTGCGTTGGGTTTTTTTTAATATAATGAAGTAATTCCACCCGCCACGGACGGGGAGGCCGACACTCTGACCCCGCTTGCACGTGGAAATGTTCCGCACCGCGACTAGAGTGCCCTTGAAATTTTACACGTGGTGTAGGCGTGCAGAAGAAGAAACAAAAAAGAAACGAAATCTACCTCTTTCTGTACCGAACCCTCCCTGGAGGACTGCGAGGCTGCCCGGGCCGCGGCCAACGCCAATGGGCTTCCGGAAGAGGGAGCCCACCTACTGTTTATACGGGGCAGCCCCTTAAGGACCCCACCACGCCCTTCCTTAAAACCAACAGAGAACTTCTGTAAACAGGTGTTTTTCAGTCAGCAAATCTATAAGCGACCTCTCGTATGCCTAAAGTACGATCGCCTTAGAATGAGAAAGGTGCGATAGTCTCTCATTGGGTCGTTTCCCCATGACTTTATATCTGTGGCTGTGGCACCCCCCCCCCCCCCCTCCTTCTCTTCTCACCATCTTTACACCGCCCCAGATTTCGACGCTTCAGACCGAGCTTCGACGCTTCAGACCGTCCGATGACCGTTTTTCGCGAAACCGTACCCGTTGTATAAACCACGTACACCCGTGCGACACGTTGTGTGTTTACTCCTTGAACTCGTGTGTTGCCGACCTTTGACCGATTTGGGCCTACTTCGATTTCTTTTCTGTTCACGTTGGCACTGTTGCCTTTTGTGTGCGCAGGACCTGGCCTGGTGCTGCCTCGAGTCCCGCGAGGGCGGTTCGGTCGAATCGTGCGACGTGAACGGGCAGACCCCGCTGCACGAGGCGGCCTCCCGGGGACACCTGCGCGTCGGCCGAGCCCTGCTCCAGTGCGGAGCCGACCCCAACGCCTGCGCCCACAACGGAAGGCGGTGAGTAGCAGCTCTCGCGTTTTTTTTTTTCTTTCGTTGACTTTTTATTGAGTATGAAGCCTCACCGTTATGACGACGCCGTCACTGGAAGCGGCAAATGTGGCGGTTGATGTCGTACGGGAATGACGGGTTCGTGGATTTCACTAATTGTCGTTCACCTTGCTTCAGACTGCGCTGTGATTTCGCAGCTTGGTCATAATGCGAACGAGCGAAGAACAGCGGACATTATAGGTTTTGAGTAATCAACCATGCCGCTTGAGGCGGCGGACATACACGGCGAGCGGTCTTAAAACGCCTGTTCACGCTCAGCGCGCACTCCGTTCTGCGGTGGGCGTGCGGAAGGGTGAAAACGTGTGTCAAAGGGAACGAATAGCGAATTATTGAACAAGTTAAATATTTCGCGATCCGTTCCCTTAGACAGCCGTTTTCGCCTTTTCCCACGCGTGCGGAACGGCGTGCGTACTGAGCGTGAACAGTCCCGTACATCTTTGCGAACGGCTGTAGCGCGGCTTTACCGCTCAGCTCGGAACCATGCCGTTCGACGGCGAGCTAGGAACGCGTGTTTCTTAGCGCTTTCTTATATTTCATTTCGGTGTCGTTATCACACCGCAGTCTTTTTTCCGCTTGTTTTTCACTTATTTCCTATCTGCGCGCGCGAGTGTCGGTTCTCCCCCTTTCCCCGTCGCCGCAGGAGCGTCACACTGCCGTCGCTCTGCGGGCGCCTCCGCCGTCGACGGCACGTGCGCGTTCCCCGCACCCTTCTCTCGGGAGGGGCGTGCAACGCGGTCGTTTGCGTGTCTGGGGAAAGCGGCGGCGGTGCGCTGGCAGGAAGTTTGCCGACGCCGCTGCAGCCGGCGCGTAAACACCGACCTTCGCGCGCGGGGCCAACCGAGCTCCCTCCCCCCTCCTTTCTGTGCATGTTAGCCCAGGCACCGACGAGTCGAGGCCCGCTGCTAGCCGTAATCCCACACTGCTGCCCCGGGTAGAGGAAGCCCGTGTGCGCGGCCTGTGACGGTGGGGGCTTCGTTGGCTGGTTTCAAAAACAGGAAAAGGAAAAAAGAGAAAAGCGCTTGGAGGACAAACAGCGGGCTGACGCTCTTCTGCAGAACGACCCGCGCACCCTATAGTATGCGTTTAACTTCCCGTTTCTTCCTCTTTGCTCATGCTCCTAGAAAGATGGGTTCAGTGGAGCGTAGCGGGTAATTTGAAACGGTAATAGGGCGGGGGTGCACCATTTAACCTAATTGTCAGCATCCGAGGGCAGCTCGAAGTCCCTGTGCTTCAGCTGTCCTTTTTTAGTTCACTTGCGGATACGCGCCACAGTTTGTGGTATATGTGATTGCGCATCGCGACATAGTTGCTGTCTCGAATGCAGGTTCATGATACTCCTGCAGTTTATGCTTAAGAAGTACTGGCGTGCAATTGGGTTCTCCTCAAGTCCACGCCAGTGACGTTTCGTTGCAAGAAAACGTCACTGAGCTCGCTCAGGAGTCTCGTCCGACTTGTCGCGTGCGTTTGTTGCGTATTTTTTCCCGCTTTTTCTCCCCTTTGCGCGGTTGCGATTTTGTTAGGAAGGTTCGGATGTCGAAAACTCACCGTGTCGAGGCGGCAGCCGCCGGAGCGATACGTGGAAGGTCTTTAGCCTCCTAAGCGGTCGCATATTTATAAACACTTGCCACCCGCACCTACACACTTCGCCTGCGAAGGGCTGCAGTGCACACGACAGCCAGCCATTCTTGCCTGTGTGGTACGGCTCGCGAGATTAGCGGGGGCCGCTTTCCCCCCTCATCAGAAACGACGTCCTGGATTGCCTGGCGCCAGTGGCGTCAGTCCGGCGCTTGCCGCTGCGCCGTAATCCGGCGCAGATGGCCGTTTGGCGCGCGGCTAGAATGACCCTCAGTCCGGGAAAAGCTGTAAGGGGCGGCGCGGCAGATGCCCCGACGATAGGCAGCCCTCCCTGGCCGGTCGACGCGGCCGGACGTGACTTTTATCGTGGCCGACAGATAGGGCACTCTCCCCGGCACACGTCGGCGGGAGGGAGCGACTGAAATACGAGTTTCGCTAGCGGAGCGCCCGCCCGGGGTGTACAAACAACTGGCGCCCGGGGGAGCGCCAGCCTTTCGATGTTTGCCGTGGGCGCGCGGCTGGGCTGCCTGTTCTTCCACTCCAGTGCAATCGAGCTGGCGCTGCGACTCGGCTCCGTTGGCTGGAGCCAATCAGGTCGACAGCGCTCGCGGACCCGCGTCGCGAAGGCTGACCGCCCCTGTTGTCCGGGGCTCCCCAAGCAGCACGTATTCGTGCGGGTATCGCTCGGGAGAAGAGGGGCCAGGCAAGTACGAAAGCTTGCGCTGTGAGGCGTATTGCGCCGAGCGCGGTGCTGCTCTCTTGGCGGAGCGAGCGCTCACGTCTCGCCGATAATTACGGCTCCCCTTCACACGGAGCAAACAACGCGGAAAGCTGCGCGCCGCTGCTGCACGAATAGTGCCCCCCCCCCCCCCCCCCTCGACAGCCCAACCGCTCCCACCGCTATCGGGGGAACTGCTCTCGGGCCAGCTCGGTCTTAGCAAGCCGTGTCGGGCGCACGGCAACGCCAAATGGTGCGTAGAACGCGACGGGTCGCGCCATCTGTTATTGATTTCTCGAACCAATTTCCGCTCGGCTCCGAAAGCGCCACGTTCCTCTCTCGCACCCGCTTTTGCCCTGCATTGTTGTTTTTATTTTCTTATGGCTGGCAGTTCACGCAGGGGTAGGAGGCAAGCAGCCTTCGGCTGCCAGCGGTGCCTGCCCTCCCCACTTCGCTTCTCGAGCTTGCGTGCGTGTGCGGCAGCGCCCGTACTTAGCTGCGCGGCCCGTCGGGGCTCCCCTGCCTGTTCGCGAGTCTGCGGATCGCGCGAGGCTGCGAAGGGTGGGGGGAAGGAGTGGGGTAGGCTTGGAGAGGCTAGGCGTGTGCACCCGCTCTTTTATCTCCGCGCGACTCAGCCCAACGGGTACGCGCAGCCCCCGCTCCCTGACGCGCGCGATGGATCTTTTCCCCTTTCCACTCCAACTCTGTTTTTTAATATTCTTCTCAGCGCCTCTCTCACTCTCTTGATGGTTTCGTCTCCTCTCTCCACCTGGGGTGCTTTTTCTTCGTGGGAATTCGCTGCTTCGTTCGTTCCGCGGTGTGCCCGCCGCCTCCGTTCTATCTCCGCTGGCTGGCCGCTCCGCAACTTTTTTTTTGTTTTGCCCTCTCTCCTTTTTTTTTTTCTACGCTCCGCGGCCGTTTGCGCTCCGCTCCCTCTGGTCGTAAAAAACCGAGCTGGCCTCGCGTCGCGGTGGGAGCTGCTGCGTGATCGCTGGGGCCGCGGAGGCTTTTGCAGCCGCCGACGGGTAAGCGCGCGTTGCGGCTAGCCTCTCTCGGTGCCCATGATTCATCGGCCCGCCCGGCTTTCTCGTTTGTCGCGGCTTCGTTTCCGATCGCCCGCCGGCCGAGCTTCCTTCCCCGCCGCACTGGCAATTTCTCGCAGAATCGTTTGACAAAGCTCTTCTCAGTGGTGCTGCGAGCGGTCGCGTATGCGTGTTTTTTGACATCACGCGCTCTAAAAGCCCCAATCAAAATTGAATGAACACCGCGTGTCTGCGAGTACGTGTGATCCGCACCCTTTCCCGGGCTCTTTGTTTCGCATCTGTCGCTGGTTGTAGCGCACCCGGACCGTCTGACACTGCAAGCAGTTGACCGACAACCGGAAAAGAAAAAAAAAAACGCAGCGTCGGCCATTTCGAGCCTTGTTAAAATCTCTAATGCGTGTGCAGGTGCCCTTGACGTTGTTTGCTGCGTCCGATGTATTAGTTCGAACAGCGGTGTCATTTGACCGATTAAGACATATTTAGCGTGGTGCTCTGGGATCTGTAACCTCGAGGATTCATATGATCCTCGAGGACCCCGGGTTTAAAATATATGTATTTTAAACAGGGGGTCCGAAGGGTCTCAATATCATAAGCAGCAGTGAAATCGCTGACTACTTCGTCGACTTCATTAACTGGCGTACTCAGAAAACTCGTGTATTTGTACTCGACCACCTCGGCCTCCCACAGCCCACGGTAACGTTGGGTCGTGCAGGCAGGCACTTCGTTTGCTGAGCCTCGGGACAATAGCTGCTCCTTGTTCTCGCTTTTCCAGCGCGATGAATAATATCGCGACGGGAGGCTTGTGTACGCCTGTTTACGTCGCCCTTAGCTGCAGTGGGAAACAATGGCGCTGTCTCCTGGATCTACGGCGCAACGTATGCGCGTAGAAGAAAGTCCCGGAGATAGCAGTATACAAGACGCTCTTGTGTGTCCCGTCGCATTTTTTTTTTTTTTTGGCTGTTCTGCGAACGTTGCGTAGCTTTTTGTGCGTGCCGCACCTGTCTACCGCCTTTACACCTTGAAGCGCCTCTGTTTTTCTTCGCAGCCGTTTTTCAGTGTACGCTTTTCGTTATCTGTCTCGTACGCGTGACACCGCACGCGCGGCGTTCGTACGAACTCCATTCGCTCTCTCTGGACAGGCCAAGGCGGGCCTTCGTTCGATCGGTGTGCCATTTGGATGGCTTCCTGCCGTTCGCCCACACTCTTCGAAGGGAAACGTTAAAAAAAAAGCAAATGAAACGAGAACCGAGCGAGGCTGCCGCTTTATTTCTTTTTCGCACCGTCCCAGCCCGACGGCCTGAGAGGCGCGAAAGCGGGAGAGCAGCGCGGCGCGCAGCCGAACACAATAGAGCGTCGCTCGCCGACGCCGCGTCGCCGCAGAAACAAGAAAGGGACGGCGGCGCATGTAGTACGGCATAGCAGCGCCGTTGTCGAGGCTTCTCTGCTCCACTCTGCCGAAGCGGCGACCCCTCCTTTGTTTATTGTGCGCGCGTGGCGCGGCCATTCCCGGCTGCTGCTGCTGCGTTCTTTTTGCCGTTGGCTGGCGCGCGGCGCTTCTGTGTGCGTTGTCGGTCGCGGCCCCGTCGCTCGATGATGAGCCCTCGCTGACGGCAGTTTTTGTTTTTTGTGCGTGTGATTGCGTGGCAGTTGATGCGAAAGGACGGCGAAGAGAGGGAGTGGCGCAAGCAAGCGCTTGCGTAGAGGCGTGGGAGTTGGTGCCGGGTATGACCGACCGTTCTTTGCCGCCGCCGCCGCCGCTTCTTGTCAGTTCCAGCTGCATTGTTGTTTATTTTCCCGTCTGTCATTACGAAATCTTGGAAAGAAAGGAAGGGCGGCGGCAGCCGGCTCTGTTAATAGTATAGCGTCATGCGTCGCATTTGGAAAAAAAAAAAAAAGAAACGGACATTTTTTCTCCAGTTAACGGTAATTAAGTGCTTCGTTGGGTCATTTTAAACATGCGTACTGCTTGCGCCAGCTATATACGTATACGTACTGCGTGCGTGCAGGTTGTACTAGCACTGCTGGTTGTAGATGACGTCACAACCTTGCCTATCGCGCAGCAGCTGGGTCGGTGGTGCAGCAGATTGAGCGATCGAGCGGGCTCTTTTTCTTTCCTTTTTATTTATTTTTTCCTGCTGGGAGATGTGCATCCTCCGAGCAAATATGACGACTCGATGCTCCTCTGTCATCAGAACATGAACAGCGTCTCATGATCCACCCTTTCATTTTTTTTTTCTCCAGGCCCATTCATGACGCTGTGGAGAAAGGCCACGTGGAGATGGTGCGACTGCTGTTATCATACGGCGCTGACGCTACGCTCACGACGGGCTCCGGTCTGTCACCACTCGAACTGGCCAGGTCGCCCATCATGGTTGAACTGCTCAGAGGTAGGCACACACCTGCAGTATACTACTCGCTTTTCTGATTCTCTCCTCTTCTAAAATATGGCCTATCCCCGTGATTCCGGCTGCGCATAAATGCTCTTCGTGTCTCTAACCGTGTTCCCGTTGTGGCTCGCAGGTTTCCTCTCCGACATGGCCGGCGAGAGTATCGACGGAAGTCCCGTGTTAGCGTGGCACTTTGCCGGCACCGCCTCTTTCATGGGTAAGTCCTTGCTCTTATGTAATTGCCTCGGAAATGATTTAACCAGCACCACCTTTCCCAACGCAACTTCTACGGCGCTGACTTCCGTGGCTCGCCGTAGAAGTTGCGTTGATCTTCGATGTGGTTGTTTGAAATTCTTAACAGTGGTCAACATTAGTTGCCAAACGTGGCGTGTCGTCGGTACGCTTATTAGTGAACGCACGATTGCTACACATTGCGTGACGCAAATCAAGACTGCATACTCCTTTTAAACAAAACAGGCGCCGAAGGGATTCCTTTACCTTGATCAGTATAGAGATGAAGCGTTTTAGAGATAATAAATATACCGGTAACTTTCTTCGGAGCCTTGTTTGTTTCGATCTCTTTCTGGTCGCACGTGTCTCACGGGAAGCTGTGCTTTATTTTCTCGCAGACCCCAAGGACACCGGCTTTGACGTCCTGGCCGGCGCGCCCGCCGAGGACTCTGGCGACGACATGCTGTTCCAAGTGAGCGAGTCGGCGCAGATCGCCACCTACAGGCTCGGCCCGCACCTGGTCGGCACAGCGGAACAGAAGTAAGCCTCGTTGAATCGTGTGTTCGCTAAGGTGTCACGTATTGATTAGCGTCAGTACAGCCTTCTAGCTTGCAGAAGTATATGGCTGGGAAGAAAGACTTTAGGTTTTGGTGATGTCTTCTAGCCGCGCAGCAAGCTTACTGCCTGAATGAGCCCACTTCTCGGTGTGCCAGTGACTTGTCATATAAAGCGGACGACAGTCACTTTACCGCTACTACCGCGAGTTATTATGCAGTACGTCACATCGCGTGTGTTATACTATACAGCTATAACGACAGCATCGACGCGGACGCTTTGACGCGGTGCTCCGCACCAGAGCTATAGGAACAGCTTTGCACACACGCCGCGAGTGCGTGGTTCGCGGTCGTGTACTGCCCGCGCTCTGGCGTTCGTCCAACGCCTCGTGTTTCTGGCGTAATCGACGTCTTCCGCGGCGGCGCCCCCTTCTCCCCTGCTCAGACCAGCGCCTGCTAATGTCGCACTCGCCGTGCAGGAACGCGCTGCATCGTGGCCGCTGTCGTGCTTCCGAGGGGCCACTAGGGAAAGGAAAAAAAAGAGCCCCTTTCCCGAGTCGAGCGATGGGGCGAAGATAGCTTTTGGCCGCCGCTGTGGTGGTGGGCTACGCGGCATCGCCGCGTGTGTAGTCCGCGCTCGACGCGGAGGGTGGCGAGCTGTGGGTGAGAGGAAAGCGTACCGCGCGTGTGTGATCAGGCAGCGGACGAGAGGAGAGTGCGAGCAGGCGGCGGCGCCGCCGCCGCAACGTTTCTTCGCGGCCGGACGACCCTAATGACAGAATAATGACAGCCTTCGCGCCCGCGCCTCTTGCCTTACCGTCGGCGCGATTCGTCGGAAGCTCGACGCTTTGGAGCCGAGTTTGGATGTCCCCGCGTGGCTGCATTCCGTGAGGCTGTAGGTAACAGAGCGGGCAGCGTTGTTTTGTGGCGACGTTTCCCGCCGCTAACCAGGGCAGGGAGGTAGTACGTACGGAAGATTGCACACTCTTTAGTTTTTTTTTATTCTCTCCGAGACGATCGAAATTATTGTGCAGTCACAAGCAAAAGTTATGGACGCTAGTCGTTGCTGAAAATGCTACGTTTTCTAAGGAGCTTGTTGAGTATGTGCGTTGAAATCGAGTGCTACGGCCTAGGTGCTTATCTTCGTCCAGTGCAAGTTCCAAACCAATTGCATACTGTAAAGGAGTACAAGATTAAAATTTTGTGTTGGTGCCATGACATTAAAAGCTTTTTGCTCGCGAGTGTATACATCACATAAACTTTTCCTATAGAAAAAAAAAAAAGAGCGACGTATTCGGTAGTTAAGATCTTCGTTTTTTTTTTTCTTTTCCTTTTGCGCAGCTGCAGCGAGTGTGTGCGACTGGACGACGTCCTTCAGCGCCTGCGCATCTCGGCCGAGGAGTTCCGGCAGCGGTTCCCGGCCGTCGAGGTGCTCGTGCTGCCCGCGCACGAACTGCGCGCCAAGACCACCACCCCGTGGCTGGACGCCGAGACGTCGGCCGCCGAGTCGAGCGGCGCACCGGATGCGGCAACCTCGTCGTCCGCGCCTTCATCGCCGGTGTCCACCGTGCAGGCGCTTCGGTTCGACGCCACGGTGCGCAGCATCCTCGGCCTCCACAACCCCATCCCGCGATGAACGGCCTCGACGACGACGGAAGATGTCGCGTGACGTCACCGACTCCCCCTGTCGCCACGTAGTCAGTGTACCGCAATCGGAAGTGTTGCCCTCTAGGACCACCACCACCCCGTCGTCCCGTCCACTGCTCGCCTAGCGCACAGCAACGGTTACGCCGGACCAGCGAAGCCGTGCGCGACCACTATTGACCGAGATATCCAGGACTCCCTCCTGCCCCCCCTTCCTCATCTCGGACAACGCGCACACACCCTCCTTCCCACTGGCGCTGGCGCCAGGTGCGAGACACTGCAACCATGCTCGCCAACCAAAGTGCGCGCGGCCCGCGAAGCACGTTGTGCAGAGAACTCTGAACGAAACCGTGACGCGTTATCGCCGCACGCACGCGCGTGTATGTGTTTCACTTTGGAGGCGTGTGTGTGTGTGTCGCCTTTCGCCGCCACCACGGACGCGTCGAACTGGAATCGACGCGACGAGGACGATTCTCGAGGAGGAGAAACGGCAGCGGTCTCGCTGAAGTTTAGCGTGCGGGAGACGTTCGCCGGACGTGCACGCCGAACTGTTACCTCCTGCCACTGACATTTTTTTTTCCATTTTGTGTCCGCGGGACGTTGTGCAAGTCGAAACGCGCAGTGGACGATTTATCGCCGCCGTTTCTTCCACCGCGTTGTGTCTCCATTATCCGCGGCATTGGCAGGGGGCGCCGCACTAGGCCACGCTGTGCGCACATGCGCCTCGCTTTTGCATTGCCTCGGCGGCCTCCGGCGTTTTACCGTGGTTCGTGCCGTATTCCATTCACAGTCATTTCTTCCCTATATACCCAGTCAAAACTGGGCCACCCGCGTTACATAAACGTGCTGTCGCTTGTCTCCACATTGTGTGCCCTTGATGGTGTGTCACTGTAGTTAGATCGATGCCATGTCTATTATTATTACGCGTCCGAGGATGCTCCTGTAAAAAAAATGAACAGAGGAAGGGAAATAAAACCCAGAAGGGCATTTTAGGGGCTGTTCAGCGCTTGGCTTCCCCCATGAACGTTATTTATATGTTGGCGTGGGTGCTTCCCGCTGCACTAGCGCCTGAATCCCCGAGCTGCGCTGTCAGCATCTATCTTGTCTACTACGCTCGCGCCTCTTCCCGCACGGATGTTCCGCTATTGCTCTCTGTATCGGGTGTGTCGTGAATGTTGTTGCCTATATAACTCTATAGCGAGATGTCCAAACTGCCGCGTTTACACACCTACAAGTGCCACCCATGTTCGTTCGCTCCTGTGGGCAGGGGGAAGCGAGAACGTTTTTTCGCCGACCTGCCTGCAAGCAAAATGAAAAACTCCTTGCGTGTCACTCGATTTGTCGTTGACAGACATGGGAGTCCTACCGTGTACTGTTCATTTCCCGTTGCGACAGTCTGGTTAACCGCTCCTGCATGAATTAACAGCAGCCCAGTCTCTCCGGTAATGTCAGTACATGTGCCTGGTGTATTTTCTACCCCTTTCTTTTTCTGCTTCAATTGCTCTGTTGCCTTGGCAACGAGCTTTCAAAGCGCGTGCGATGCTGCATTTCTTTTCCTCTTTTGTACCATACATTCTTCCGGGGAAACGCACGAAAAGATGGTGTGCAAAAAAATTACAGCGAGCCCCTGCAGTGAGCAAGCGCGTGTTGATGGTGATCATGGCGATTGCCGTTTTACGCCGGAGATTGCTTCCCGCGTCATTGGGAAAGCCCAGTTGTCGTAGCAAAAGTTGCGGCGACGGCTTCTCTTCTAAGTCCCTTGTTGTAGCGCAGCTTTAGCTGTGTGTACGTGTGCATGTGTGTATCTGTCAGCCCATGTAAGGAGAAAAAAATGCGTGACACTAAGCGAGCGCAGAGCGATATATCGATGAACACTTTTCGTTGTCTTTCTTTGTCACCGCCAGAGAGCAAAGCATGCTCGTTCGCCATAGTATTGTCCTTCACTCGACTGTCTCTCAAAAATTTTCAGTGTATCCCCCCCCCCCCTTTTTTTTTTGAAAATCTTTTACTCCCTTTTCGGGCTTGCTCATCTCAACGCCGTAATCGACGTGCCATATGCGTCGTGTAGAGCCGCGTAGTGTCGATGTCGCTTCACTCCTGCCAGAAAAATGTGCGTGCTAATTGAGTACTCTTGTGTGATTCTTCCCGACGTGCGTGAACAAAGCTTCTATTCGAGGCAGTGTTTCTTTATTCATTAATTTTTCTTTCGCTTATCCGAAATTGCATGCTCCTTCGCCTTGGTTGTCTGAATCGATTGCCACGTCTCCGGTGTGTTCATTTATCCTGCATTCTCTACGCCTTGGTGTACAGGCGCGTTGCATGAAGAATGTACATCCATGTATAGGCCAAGGTGTGTTCATCGTGGTGTTACTGTCGCATGGTTCGGATCACGCTCTAAATCACATACTACGCGAACACCCAGTTGGTCTAACATGTGCACCATCAAATTTTATGTCGGACAGCCCATTCTCCTCAGTTTGACTCCGCCTTCGGGGCCGTATAGGAGTAAGGTATGAGTGAGGGGAAACATTGGGATGATTGTTAATCTTTTTCAACGACTATGACTGGTGCGAGGTTTCTTCAGCACAGCTGCTTAACCCCCCCCCCCCCCCCTGCTTTGTAGTAATACGTGCCTTGGTGTGGACATGTTGAACACTTCTCGGCTATTTTCTCCCTTCGCGCGTCCTTGCCTTAGTCTTGTTGTGCCTACTCTGCTGTAAAGCCAGTAACGCTGAAAAGGAACAAAAAAGAAAAAAAAGGTTAGACATCTCCGCACATGTGTCGGCATCGCCGCGCGCATATTCAGCGTCTTTGTGTCACAGATGTTCCCATGGCAACAGGTTTCTTTCTCTATCTCTATTAGCCGTCATGTAGTCTACCTGAAAGAAACGGACCCGTGACCGTGGTTGCTACACGGTATACCGTTGTTTGAAATGCCTTTGTCTGGGTAAATCATTTTAATACGAGAGAAAATGCGTCTACAGCTCTCAACTTTGCCGTGGAGAGACCTAACAGTAAGCTCGAAATTCAGAGAAAGAGGGCAGGAGTGGTTATGAAAAAAAATAATAATAATGGTTGCTAAAGCTACGTGCCTGTAGTGTGTGTTGTTTCGGACCCTTTGTCTACGTGCCTATATGCAGTAAAGGTGCGAAGTGGTTTTCTTTTTGCATTTTCCCCCTCTGGTAGCCGTGCTTCGCTGTGGCGTTTGTGCTTGCGCGTGCGTGTGCTTTTGAGTTTTCTCTGTGTAACACTGGTGCCACCACGAGTACTGCGTATAAAACGAATACGCATCGCCCGACGTTGGATCTCTCATTTCATCCCTCTGTCCTGTAGTGACCATAGCGGAATGGGTTTCCGAGATTGAGCGAACAAAAAAAAAAAAAAAAGAAACGTCGGCGTTCGTGAGCGCTTGGGCGTTTCCGAACTTAATTGAGCTTCCGTAGCCAAACGAATGAAGAAGGAAAAGAAAGGCTTTTCTGCGTTTAAAAGTCGCAATGGGAAGATGCGACGGGATAGTATTGTTCAACATTACGAGAGAGACAGAAATGTATCGTAATACGTTAGGCCTTCATGGGCCCGCTGCCTTTGTGTGAAGTTTCCTGCGCGGTGCGAGAAAATGACTTCCGAAGGATGTTTCACGTACGTGGCGGTGACGTACACCGGACGTCATCGTCCGGAAAAGTAGGCGAGGACCTCGTAAGCGTTGCGAACCGCTAAAAGGATGGAATCGAGGAGAAAAATGCAGATTTATAACACAGAACACGCCGACCGTCCTCACTGCCCACGACTGTTATGTCCAATGCGGAAGAGCGCCAGAAAACCTCACGTACTACTAGATCGTTATTGAGCCGGAGCACGCTTCCCATTTCGTGAGAATTCATTTCTCTTTTTTTTTCTTTCTGCACTTTATGATCTGCCGTGCCAGAACGAACCTCTTTTGCCTTGCCCAAACTGGTGCAGCGTAGAAGGAATTGCCCGGTTTCAATCTCTATGTCGATCTAGATTTTCTATGCCGTGTTAAAAGTGCTTGTCATCGCCAGCGAAAGTCCACTGGATAATTTCCTATGAAACACTTGTTCGTGGTTTTAATTGCGCGCGTATGAATATATGCGTGTCGAATTTGCATTGTGCATACCAATTCGCATGAGAGTAGCAAGGCTAAGGCTTGCTGTCACGACTGCTGCTTTGCCCGATTTCGCGGTGTTGTGAGCTGGTCGTAACAGTTGTCTTAATACTGGCTGGCTCTGAACAAGGCTGCCTCGGAACCTGTGTGTTTTGAATCCCTATTTGCCGTTGCTGAATTCCGAAAAAATGTTTTACGTACAGTGGACATTCGCAAGCGATGCTGCGTCGCACTAAGTGTATGTGTTCATGTGTACACGTGTACCATGTTGTGTCATCTCTTCGTGTATAGGGTCTGTTCGTGTCGGCGTCTTCAGCTTCCTCTGCGAGCACTTTGTCTTTTGACGGGTGATCGACGCTATGAAAAAAGAAAAACCATCTCTCCTGCGGACGTGCTTGTTCTCTTTGTTTATCCTTGTTTGCCCGGTTTCTGGAATCGCTTGCTTTGCTCGCTGTATTTTTGGATGTATCATATATGAATGTATTTTGTAAATAATGCCGTGTAAATAGGAAACATCAGAATGATTATAATATACTGTATTCACCTGGAAAAATGATAAAATGAAACAAAGGTGTCCAAACGAATCTTGACGTGTGTGTGTGTCAATTCTACCGCGCCTGAACGCGTCGGAAGACCTCGCTAATGCGGTTGGTCGCCGCGCTGTTCGGCGGGTGACTGACCAGAAAAAGCTGTCCAACACTCCCAGGATTGTACGCAGTTAACTGCGCTATAAACAAGGACAAAAGAACGCAAAATGGCGCCACATGCGTCCTTCTGCATTCTCTTGTCCTTGTCTTTAGCGCAGTTGTTTCCCAAGATGAAGCATAACCAACTAGCCCAACATGGTGCTCTGCTACATAAGTACCCAACGGAGGGGGCAGGAGAACGACCGCCTTCATAGCTCAGTTGGTAGAGCATCGAGATGCGTAATCCGAAGGTCATAGGTTGGGCAGGTGTGTTGTTTCGTCCACTCTTAATTCCTTTTCTATTCATTGCAGAATTGCTGCAGTGAAAAGCCACAAGTTCCCATATGCTTTCCCTGGCTTCACTGTCGGTTCGCTTCATATTATTGTTCCTAACAGAAAAATAACCTGTTCCCACGCCTGTGAAACCTGAGTACAAAGTGGAGCTGGGGCAACGATGTCAATTATCGCTATCTTGTAGCGCTGTCATTATCACTATAACAACCACGTAGCATTGGGCCGAAGGCAAGGATCCGAGTAGTGGGCTGAGAACAAACGCCGGTCGTCTTTTTTCTTATGCGCCACCCGACTTTTTTTTTTTTTTTTGGCTGTTACGATCGAATAGTGCTATCACACTGTCTTGTAGTGGTGGAGTGCACTGCATGTAGTGGTGGAGTGCACCTTTGCCTTCTGTGCAACCTGTCAATGATCCAGAACTGTGACGCATGGGAAGCAATCGTCAGAAAAGATCCTAAGGACTGACTTATCGATCCCCCGGAAATGATCCCACGAAAGCTTGGACAACTAGGTTTGGGTGCCCTTCAGCACACTAGCAAAACGCCAGCAGTGGTTCAAAGACCGAGCCAGAGCCAAGGGTGATCAAACGAAACAGATATATTCTCATGAACAGGCAGTTACACAAAACGTGTACAAACGCGGCTCTTCACAATATAAACAGACATTACACGAAACCAACAACAAACGAAGAGGCTCATGCACTGCAATAAAGAATAGTACATGAAAGAGTCCTATTCACCGAAGTCACTCGAGATGTCTTCTCGACTTGAAGCTTGCAAGCGGGGCTCGTCAGTTGGCCCGTGGAGCAGCGCCAATTCACCTCGTCTTATTTCTCGCCGAGTCACACACAACGAGGACTGTTACGACTGCTACTGATGGCCCGTGGTCGGCTCTTTATATTGCCTTGGGAAGCCGTTCTCGAAGGTTTACGTGCGGCCCGCGTGATACAAGCACGGGCAAAGTTGGGAACCTTCTCTTTCTCGGTCTTTCGCCGCTTTCTCCCTCTGAAGGCGCGAGGACCCTCGGTATGCACTGTCCGCCTCTCTCTCCCTCCATCTGTCTCGCGCGCTTGCTCCCGGAGATAAGATGATTCTCTAACACATTCTACAATATTCTTTCTTTTTGGAGATAAAACCAGTTGCGTCGTGAGCTTGAGCGCCTCTTCCGTGCGCGCCGCCGTTCTTGTTTTTTCGGCTTTCCCTCTACATCGACGCCGCGTTTCTCGACAAAATGGGCACTATTGTGTGACACAACCCGAGATTTCATTTATTTCATCATTTTTCTTTTTCACTATTTTCCTGCGCATAATCACCATGATATAGCAATGGCTGGGGGGACGAGTGTGGGCAGTGGGTCAGAACGAAGAGCGGGTCCGCTTTTCTTCTGCGTCACAGCGGACATCGAGGGCGGCAAACATGGTGGCCTTTAAAGGGCTCCTCTGTTACAAAAACAGGTTGTGCGACTGCAATTGAGCAAATGCAAGTTAGCATTAAGAAATAAAAATGAGAAAATGCAAGCAAGGGGACTCGTCGCTGGTCGTGTAAAAAAAAAAAAAAGAAAAACGCGTTACCGTGCCATATTACTGTCCCCGATCCCGAGTTGTCAGACACCGTCGGGACGCAATCGCCGGAAAAGATTCCAAGAACCGACGTATCTGTCACAAATTAGTGCCTATTTCGACGAGTCGAGAAACCCGGCGTCGAGCTGAAGGGTAAGCCACAGAAAACAACAAGAAAAGCGGTGCTCACGGAAAAGGCGCCCAAGGTCACGCCGAATCTCCAGAAGGTGGAGAATTTTGCAGAAGGTCCCTTATGGCGGCCAGCGCGTGCGTAAGAGAGACGTAAGGAGAGAGAGGAGGCGGAGAGCACATACCGACGCTCCTCGCACAGTGAGAGGGAGAAAGAGGCGCCGTCCGAGCGGCGAAGGACCGAGAAAGGGCGAGATGGTTCCCAACTTTGTGCGTGCTTGTACGTGGGCCGCACCGAAACTTCTAGAATGGCTTTCCAAAGCTATGTAAACAGTTGACCACGGGCCGCGAGTAGAGGAAGTGTAGTAACAGTAACAACAATCGAAGTCGTGTGTCACTCAGCGAGAAGAGTTGTTGTTATGTGGGGTTTAACGTCCCAAAACCACCTCTGATTATGAGGGACGCCGTAGTGGAGGGCTCCGGAAATTTTGACCGCCTGGGGTTCTTTAACGAGCACTGACATCGCACAGTACACGGGCCTTAACATTTCGCCTCCATCGAAATGCAGCCGCCGCGGCCGGGATTCGATCCCGCGACCCTCGGATCACAGCCGAGTACCATAGCCACTAGACCACCGTGGCGGGGCAATCAGCGAGAAGAGAGAAGACGCTGTTCCACGAGCCAGCTGACAAGCCCACCTGCAAGCTTCGAGTTGAGAAGACTCCTCGAGATACTTGGTGAATAGGACTCCTTTTGTGTTTTATTCCTTGTTGCAGTACATTAGTTTGTTCATGTTTGTTGGTTTCGTGTAACGTTGTAACCCAACGGTGTTTGAGTTTGGAAAAGTCGTGTTTGTGCCCGTTGTTTTGTGTAACTGCCTATTTGATGAGAATATATTTGTTTTGTCTGATCCCCCTTGGCTCTGACTCAGTCTTTTAACCACTGCTGGCGGTTTTGCAAGTGTGCTGAAGGGAGCCAAAACCTCATTGTCCAAGCTTTCGTGGGATCTTTTTCGGAGATTCAAGACGTTGCTTCTTGGAATTATTTCCGGCGACCGCGTCCCTTAGGTCACAGCACGGGAAAATGACAGTATCAGTTCCCCAAAAATGATCCCACGATAGCTTGGACAATTAAGTTTACGTCCCCGTCAGCAAAGTAGCAAAACGGCACTAGTGTTTGAAAGACCGAGTCAGAGCCAAGGGTGATCAAACAAAACAAATATACTTTAGTAGGACAGACTGCTGGGCTATAGTTGGTTATGGATCTCGAAAAGTTCATCTTGGCGCGATTTACACACACAGACACACAAGAAGAGACGAAGCGGAGAGGACGGGCGCCACTAACAACTGTTATTGTTGACGTCATTATGCATCTTAACGCATGCGCAACAAACACTTGAAGCAAAAGCCAAGGAAACCAATAGACTAACTTTTTAGTAGTGCTGGAGTCATTTCTTAAGGTCACTTTTATTGTTTTTAACGAGCAACCTGCAGCGTCAAGGGGTTTGCATAGGTTCTTGCGTGGCGCCTGCTTTATGTGATATATTTTTATGAGGCGTTGACAAAGCCTTGCAGCAATCCTTTAACGTGTGGTGGTGGTGGTCCTAAAGGTCTTTAGATACGCTGACGATCTTTTAGTCCTTTTAACGAAGAAGGGTTACTTTACATCCACTGCCTATGTTTTTACGATTTTAGATGTTTTCAGTCAGCTTGCAGTATTTAAACCTAAAGTTACCATTCAGTGCTGATCATGTTTGTTGTGCATATTTTCCACGCGTCAAAAGAGGACTGTTGCCTTATGACTGGCCGTGACCGACGGGACGTTTTGATTTGTCGTTTAATCTTTCCTTTGTCGCGGGGTCTTGCGATTTTCGGGGGAGCCAGCCGGGAGTCGGCTCCGGGGACCAGAAGAGAGCAGCTCGTTGAAAGAAATGCTGCTCGTTGTTGTAGTTTTGCAAAATGTTCCTGACGGTGTTATTCGGAGTAAGCACAGCTAAATGAACGTTAACTGGAAAAACAAAGTATCTGGAGCTTCTCTGTGCTGACCTTACCTCTTCGTTTCGTGCCAGACAGATCGCCGTGACAGACATGAACCCAGCAGTGGCGAAAGCACGCGGTCAATTGAGTTTTTGTACGTCCCGTGCCGGAACGACGTCCGCCGTTGCGTCAATCGGCGCTAACCATCCTGTCGGCAGCGTCGTCGGCACGCATCCACCAGCGTTGTCTCCGGCTCGCCACGCGCCGAATCGACCTTGCCTTGTTGTTTTCCGCACCTGGACGCGCGGTGTCTTTGTGCCACGCCGCCTACGCTCGTCGATGCAGTGAGAGAGGCCACATTCGCGCATGCTAGCTCGGAAGGCGACCGAACGAGGTCAAGCCGGCCGACGCAGGCACGCCGTGGCGACAGGTGGCCGTTCCGCCGCGTCGACCGGTAATGATGATGGCATCGCGTGCGACGGGCCGCAACACGCGAAGGTGCGCGCGGCACGCGTCACTCGGTCGCCGAAACCGGTGGTCGTTCCGAGGCTGGGCGAAATGGGGAGGGGGGTCTGCGGAAGTATACACGAAGCCGATAGCGCAGGGCTTCCGCCGTCGGCAGCAGCGAGACGCAGCCTGACGCATTGTATGTCTGTCGGCATGCAAGATGTACTTTAGTACATACTCGATGCGCCTTTCTCCTGTACAGGTATATAGATTATCCATATTCAAAGGGAGCTTTTTTCTCCTTTTCCTTCCTTCTGCGTGTTTCTGTGTATAAAAGTGCAAGTATCCTTGTTTGCTTTATTTCGGATTATGAGCATAATGCTTTTACGAAGGAACTTATCGTGATGTTGATGCGCGGGAAAGTGGCAGAACAAAGGAATAAGGAACTATGCGCCATTTAAGTTGTGCACGTTACATTTTTCAGCAGGCTATATGAAAAGGAGGTGCTTAAATTCTTCCGGTTTCATCTCGTCCTATGCGAATAATAATGAACACAACTTTGCGTGCACTTTCCTCTTGCAGTACTACGCGATGATGAATTTCCTGTCAATTAACGCAATGTCACCCTTCGAGAACCACGTGTGCGCTGTGTAAAAGAACTGAAATCACTCGGTACGAATCTTTACAGAAACGTGCGCAAAAGGGATGATGAATACTGTTGCATCACCCTCAGAGTCGATGCAACCTTGAAACATTACAGCGTGCTGTTGGAGCACATACGATACCGGATGACTCCATTGTGCGAGAACGCTTGAGAGCGTGAGGTTGAATTGATGATCGAGCACTGGCTTATGAAGGGGGTATACGATCCTTTCTAGAAAAGAATCATGAGCCACTTGCGACAAGCGCCATATTGAATCGACCGTGGTGTCGACGCACGAGGTGTCCTCTAGGTAGAGTGTACTAAAAGTACACTGTATACAGTCTCTACACGACGAGGCTGCGAGCTCGCTGAGAGCGTTTGTTAAGCCGGTGGTATAATAATGATAATTGTGGTGCGGTGAAGAGAGGACGCTATTTTCTGCAGCTCGTCGGGAGCGCGGTTCAGCAGGGTCCGCGACGGTGGTGTTATGGCGTTCGGCTGGCACCCAAAAAACGAGGGCCCTCGATCTCGGCCGCAAGAGGCCCGTGTCAGTGGACGTTATAGGACCCCAGGTGGTCAACATTTCTGGAGCCCTCCGGTATGGCTTTTCTCTCCTTTCTATATCTTTCACTCCCTTTCCCCCACCCCCACGGACGCTTGGGCGTGCTGCAGATATTAGTGTCATGTGCTTAACCTAACCACATCATCAGCATCATCATCGGTTCACCCCATGGACGCCGAATGCATTTCCGTCCCTTTCTGTATAGGGGAGAGGGGCTGAAGGATATCGAAAGGAGAGGAACACCGCAGTGGAAAGTTCCGAAAATTCTAGAAGACCACGCGGTATACGGTCTCCTAGAATTTTCGCCTTCGTCGGAAATGCAGCTGCCGCGGCCGGCATCGAACCTGCGTCTCTCGGATGCGCAGTGAAGCACCATAACCACTAGAACACTGCGGCGGACTAAGTGCCATGCCGACAGCAGGGAATGTATACGGTTGCCTCCATAGCATCATGTTCGCAACATTTCATTTGCGTCTCTCAACTCTACTAGCGAGGCCCTTACATTCAGGGACGACGATGTGCAGCTTCTGATGTATTGTAACCGGGTTCCACGTTTTACGTCACGCCTGTAAGATGAGACGGATCAACCCGAACAGAGAGCTCCGCGCGTAGGCGTTGAAGAACGTGAAAGAGGCGACTGCTATAGGTGACGTTGCTTACGGCGTTCCATTCCACGACCTGCACTACGCGATCAGAAAGGCCAGTGAAGCCGGCCGTACTGAAGAGAAAGGCAACGCGGAATGCTTTCGTCTCCAGACTCTACAACGTCCCGCAGCCGCCGGTCGTCATTTCGTGACGCAAGACGCCGTTTCGCGAAGGCTGTACGGCACGCGCAGAGCCACGCGGCTAGCACGGAAAACAGTTACGCCGACTGCATTCCGCGATCGGAACGCACGGCAGCGCGGACGTCACGCACAAACCAAAACCCGCGCGCCGCTGTGCACTACGCGTGTCAAAAGCGCCGTAAACTGGACGCCGCCACGCACGCAGCTGAGGACGGCGCGCGCCAACCCGGTCGCGGCGACCTCGAGAAAAAAAAAACAATAAAATAAAAGCAAAGGTAGTACAAATACAAAAAACGAAACGAAAACAAACACAAGTGCACAGGCCGGCCAAGTGCGGCTGAAGCGAGCGGCACGCGGCGCAAACACGAAATGCAGGAAGTGGCGACGCTGGGGCTACGCGTCGACGCAGCCAACGCGGCGGCGCTCGACGAGTGTCAGCGTTGTTGGGGGCGAGGGGGATTGGGCGGTCGTCGTGCGTCTGCGTGCGCTTAGCGTACACCTCGCGCACTCTCGCACCACTGTTGATGCAGCTTCCTTTTACGCGCGCGAAGCATCGGCACCGACGTAACGGTCTGCCTCTTCCGACTGCACCGGAATTCACCAGCACAGAAAGCGACTTAGCGCGAACGCTGTCGCTACCCGTGGGGCCGTGGTCGCTACAGGTTGTAAGCAGAGGCTCTCGACTGTGGGCGCTTTCCTGGGCAGCTGTCGGGGCGCCTGCTTCCTGATTTCTAGCACCGGCAAAGGAGAGTGAGGGAGCATGAACGCTGGCAGCCGCAAACGTGGCCGAGCAATCATTACCGAGGCAGAATTACCCTTTACGGCCAGTCTGTCGCACCTACAGTCCGCTCTGTGTCTGTACTCCCTCGCCACTTTTGCTGCTTATCACACCGGTTTTGTTACACAACACGGAAGCGAAAAAAAAAAAAATGGGAGAAAACGCAGGAAACTGCGCCGCCTGCCCTGCTATCCCTCTCCATTCTGGGCTAGCGTGTCTCTCCCATTCTTCGTGATCTTTCCTCCTTGCCTTTCAGGCCAAAAGCGGCGCTTTGTTCGACGTTTCGGATCAGCGACCACCGGAGGAGATCGCTCTCCGGAAGGCGACCATCAGAGGAGAGCTACACAGCGCGTGCACCACAGTTGTGAATTAGTTGACCATCCGCGTTTAATGCAAAAGAGGAAAGAGGGAAAAGATGGGGGGCTATGGGTGTCGGCGGCAGCATTTCGAATGTTTGAAGGTTTGAAGTTTGAAGTTTATTTCTGTGTTATACAGAAAGAGGAGTAAGAGCTAAAGGCAATTTGTCTGAAGGAGGCAAATTGCCTTTAGCTGTACTCGCCCGTGTACTGCGCGATGTCAGCGCACGTTGAAGAACCCCAGGTGGTCGAGATTTCCGGTGTCTCTCATCAGCTAGCTGATCGTGGTTTTGGGACGTAAAAACCCTGAAATCAGTCGTCAATAGCTGCATGGGTACGATTCACGGTGCCGCTGACAACCGCCGGTTTTTCTAAAGGGCAGGATATAGGTACCTGGTATACACCGTGACGTAGGCGAATGCACTCCTATCAATGACGCCGACCCTCCGTAAGGTTTCCTCTCCTGAAGCCCGCTCGAACGTTGTGGCTGTGACTGCAGGGCCCGTGGTTCTCTGCCTCTCCGAAAACGAGCTAGTTAAAAAAGAAATCGCACGGCGCTTTGTTGACGCACACGTTCGACATTTATAGACTGAAAAGCTCGTCAAACGCTGAAAGGCCGAGAGATGCGTATACCACAGAGACAAAGTGAGCGCTCCTATTCTTCCTGTGATTTCCCGCCGTGGATACGTCAGTGCAGCGTTTCCCTCATTTTTATGCACGGCCAGAATTTCAGTATCGGTGAGTTCATGTGGACGTCGCAAGCGCAGGAGTATAGTTTGTGAAACGTTTTTCGTTGCCGTAAAAAGAGAATGCTTTATATTACAGGTCACAAAGAATATAATATCCATCCGCTGTGACATATCTTGCTGCCATTGCAGTGACGGGTTAATTATCACTCGAGTGTGTTAATTTGCACACCGAAGCTTTCTAAGACTACGCCTCATATTATTGTTTATGTGAGCTTTGTGTCATTGTCCGTGCACTCGGTTTCATTCTTATAGACGAATTTCACAAGGAGGCTGCCATTTTTAAAGCACTTCACCACCGCAGCGCCGTCTAGCGTCTGCGATGTTTCGCCGCCATGCCGGTGTGTGGCGTTCTCCGGCGGTAGCGGCAGCGTCAAGGGTAGCGGCGGTCAATTGCAGCCGCTGAGAACATGAGGTGGTATCTTTTTTCGCGGTACGCGGGGTCTCCCCCCATCTAACAACGGCACAAAACAACAACGGTTCGTGAGCGTGAAGGCGCTAGCAAGCTGTCAGCTATGGCGGAACCAACAAGCAGCGGCGGACGAGGCGTACCCGCAGCGGCGCCGACGATCGACATAGGAGGTGAGCAGAATTCCAGTGCAGTTCTTAAAGAAGAGCCCGTGTACTTCGGCAATTGTTTGGTTTGTTTTGTAACAGCTGGCCGGGCGGTGTTCTCAGAATATGCACTAGCGCTAACATTTAGGACAACTCTAAATGGAGACGAGCGAATACGTACAGTACACCATTGTCCACGTGCACATTGAGTGCGCGCATTAGTGTTTAAAGTGACTCTCGCGTTTCTTTGCCGTGATTATTCAAGTTCAACGTAACTGTAATCTTGAACAGATAATCTGGTTCCGCTTGGAACGTCGCAATGCAAAGTTCATCGAACGAACCGAGCAGTACGAACCACGGCCGGGCTAGACGACTGCGCGCACGAAAAGCGCGCGCGCGCGCAGTGTAGCCCAGCCGTGCACAAACACTGCCTGTGTTTGTGCCGTGGCGTGAGATTTGTGCCGTTGTCTTTAAAGGTTGTGGCCTCTGATCGTTGCGCAGGATAGGAAACAGATGTACGATGGCTGAGCTCAAACTTCGGCGCAGAAACAACGCGATGAGAAAATGACAATAAGCCTATTACATATCTGGGAGCACGGCATGGCATAAGTTCGCTTCGGCGCGAGCAGCCGCCTCTATAGCCATACACCGAAAGCGCGCCCAATCATGGTAACATTTTTTACTGTTTTTTGACGAGTTATAATTTAAGAACGACGAGCGCTCGTCTTCGGGTTTAACGAACCTGGCTTTAACGAACGTGAGTGGTAGCCTCACGTTCGTTAAACAGCGCAGTGGTAGCCTGTCGACCTACTGTCATCCGACATTTCGACTTTCGGCAGCACAAGTGCTTCAGCGCATCGAAAAATCGAAAAACATCGGCCTCTTGCGCGTCACGCAATGCAAACGCGGGTATACCCCGCACACACCAGCAGCGGTGGCCGGACGGCCGGAGACGTGGTGGAGAGAGTGAGTGAAGAAAATGCACCGGTTCGAGGCTACGTTCCTCCTCCCCGTGAAAACGGTCAGCGCTCGAATCGTGTATGCATGACCCATAGCGATGGCTGCGTATACACAAAAACGAATTAAACTGAATGACATTCAGTCGGGAGACCTCTGCTGTCAACGGCACATGGTCAAAAATCATAATCAAGGATTCGCTCGTATTGTGCATATAACCACACTCAATGCGCGTTCGCACAGCCATCTTGGCTGTAGAAGACAGTTGGTCAGCAAACAACATCAGATTAGGCGACCTATATACGACACTAAGGAATACGGAACCCTTGTCCGTTCTGGTCCTACCTGATTGATCAATTCCAACTTGACGATATCCCTGAATGGTCTGTCCTGCACTGACACGAACTGCCGAACGAGGGAAAACCAGCAGCGAGTATACTCTGCAATGCGGTATTACAGGCGCTTTAGTTACAAGATATACTTAGTTTAACGGGCTTAGCGGGAGTTAGCGGAACAGCGGGATAGAAATGCGCATGCGCAAAATGGTAAACGACCAATAGCGTTTAACGTAATCCCCAGATTTATCGCTAGCGTGTTTCGGTGGTTATCGTGTCGTTTACGTAAAACACGGCAGTACTTGGTTTCGGACGCCCGCTTCGAAGTGAATTTTATGTTGCCGTTGCTGTATTAACTTCGTTCGCAGCAAACGACTCTGTAAAATGGCTTCGATTGCCTTCAGGCAGATTCGAAGGCACACGCAGTATTGTGGATAGCTTAGCCGAGCTTTCGAGATCGCTTCCTATTTCGAACTATATATATATATATATATATATATATATATATATATATATATATATATATATATATATATATATATATATATATATATATACACGATCAGGAAGTCACAGTGACAAACATATAGTTTCGGCTGAAGACCAGGTCTCCAGCCAAAACGTCAGAGTAAACCTTAAATAATATCTTTGTCACTGTGACTTTCTGATCGTATATTTATCCCGATAGCCAGGAAGAACCTTTCCGCTGCACCAAAGTTTGCCCTCCGCAACGAATGTTTGCGGTGCAGTAGGTGCTATTTCCTCAGCTCCCGCTATCACCCTAACGCTAAACTAGAAGTGTCTATTCATATAAGTGCACAGCGCCCAAACCGTCATCAGTGCACTTCATGACGCACGGTTGTTTTGGCTGGTCGTTAGGCTTGACCTTCTGTGCACCACCCTAAACGTCAGTCATGCCGAATCTCAAAGCGAAAGTATAGTTGCGAGCGGGGTGTAATATACGCAGGATCGCTAGGAGTGGCATATATATATATATATATATATATATATATATATATATATATATATATATATATATATATATATATATTGAATGGCCTCCGTGATTCCGAGCGCCGTGGCTTTTGCCATAAGGGGGTCGCGCTCGCTCGTTTGGCGCGTGCCCATCGTGTGCGCCTCTCCTTTACATCCGCCAACGCAGTCCTGCGTGCTACAGCAGCGACGTTATACCGAGCTGGCCGTGAGCCTCGCATGGAGGGGAGCTAAGCCACATTTAATAATGGCGCATTTGCATAATGGTAGCTTAGCGGCGCAAGAAAGTTTCGCTACTGACAAACTAGCGTCGACGCGTTTTACCGTATACAGCAACAAGACGGAATTAAAAAAGAAAAGAAGTCGCAACCAATGTGTAGTACTTGATGGCGCTAGATTGAATATGAGAGGAGGGCGACAGCGTAATCGCTTGGCGAAATCCTGGCCAGCAACCCAAGCTTCTTCGTGGCCAATGCCCCGTGGGCAACATTGACGAGACGGCTATGTGGCTCGAACTGCCAGCAACAGACGCGCTTTAATTCTGGCTTTGTGCACGTGAGAGCCAAGGCGAGGAGACACACTGATAAACTACCAACTCACGTTACTATCAGGGCCACAGTTGTCTAGACTATAGTCGGATAAAACTAATGTCTGCAGTGAAGTTCCTCCCACATGTGCACCAGCCACTGTATCTCCGCGAAGTTTCAAATAGTTCCTTCTTTGTAATTTCCATGTTACCAAAATACAGCGAGGGGGGCAATAATAATGAACAGATGCATAAATTGTTATGTCTTGATGCGTTTATTAGAGAGGAACATGGAAAGGATAATTCTTTATTGAGATGCAATCAAGCGCTTGCAGTGCGAAATCCCGGCGCGTCACAAGTTCCGCAACCCGAGTTTTTCAACTCATTTCAGTGAATTTCACGCGTAAAACGGGCTCAGTGTTTAATGAAATGTACTGCGGCAGATGGAAACGCTGAGACTCCGCACATTTTTGCCCATGCTCCTAGAGCACATCATGGATGATACCGACGAAAGGACTCGAGAACAGCAGACAGTCCGCACGGGCCGAAGGCATAAACACGGGGCCATTTTGAAAAGGTCGCATGACGACTTTTTTGTTTGCTTCTGTGATTGGCTGGCGGAGTAACGCCGACGCGCGCGGTACGTCAGCCCTTGTTGCCAACTGCTGTTTCTTTTAAAGTTGTATTCTACTATAACCCACCCTTGCGTGGTATGCAAAGTACGCGCCACTCACGTTATAAACTGCGTGCTTAGCCTCTGTGAATACTGCACGTCCTCGTCGTGACGAATGTGTGGTATAGTGAGCGTATAGTTTCTTTGTTCAAACAAGCCCGTAAAAGCCGTTTTACTGCTAAGGAACATTCCGTACCTAGATTTCACTGACGTCAGGAAAGAACTCGAAACTTCAACCGCGCTCCGGTGATCTCGCCAGACGTTTCTCAGCTCTGGGTGACTTGGCAGTAATTGAATTACAGTAATGAAATTAGAGTAATTAAATTACTGTTTTGTGTAATGAGTAATGTAATGAATTACTTCAAGCAAGTAACCTGCGGAAAATTACTCATTACCGAAGGCAGGTTTGCCTTCTCGTCCACTTTAATTCCTTTCTACTTACTCCACAATTCCAATACCATCATTAACTTCCCCTATGCTCTCCTAGGATTCAATGTCGGTTCGTTCATTAAGTTGTTTCTTACAAATAAACGAGCCCCTCACCCCTTCCCTTTCGTCATTACTTTTCGAATTACTTTTGACTAATAGATAACGTGTCCGCTTGGTGGCAGGGCCCGTGCATATTAAGAAAATCAGCGCAGCATGCGAACTCGAAGCCTGCACGCAGTCGGAAGACCACGACCCCTCGAGACTCCAGGCAAGAGGTGTTGGTGACGACTCTGGTCCACGCTTTACTGACTGTCGGACAGTTCAGAAACATCATTGCAGAGGTTTCAAATGCGTAACCATCTTCAACGAAGAGGAGCGGGCTGCTCTTTATACGAGGACTACGACAGCTTCTGTGGTCCCCCTGCAACCCAAGTGTTCTCTAGTCAAACAAAGCCACCTTCGAGACAGTTCACAGGGCACGCGTCGTTAACACAGCGACAACTTGTGGCCGCAACCGTTTCAGTGCTAATTTCAATTTTCAATGCATGTGCTGTGATAAGGTTCCATAGAAGTCGCTTTATGAATTATGAACTTTTGTCAAAGTAATTGCGAGGTACTTTCATTAATTTTCGAAAGTAACAGCGATGTACGTTCATTACTTCCGGCCCGCTGCGATTTGTAATCTAATTTAATTACATCGCAATAAAGTGTAGGAAAGTAACTAGTAATGTAACGTAATTCTTCGAAGTAATTATGCCATCTCTGCTCTGGGGCATATTTTCTGCGCTTTTCTTCCTTTCCTTTTTTTTTTTTCGGCGGCCTTGACGTGCTGCCCGTTTCGGCAGCGCAGCTGTCACGCTTGCAAGTCCCGCAAGATTCCGACAGCGCCTGGAGTTGCAGCTGTAGAATGTGCCTCTGCAACATACTGCGTCGCTTGGCGGAGCGAAACCGTATATCACTTTCTCCCCTCTCCCACTCGCTATCATCCGTGATAAGCGGCCCAAGCGGAGCTGCGGTTGTGTGATGCGATTGATTAGTCTTTCACCTGCTGCACTTCAGTGGCCGTAATTATCAAGCGTCCCTCACCGCGTTCAACACAGTGCACGTCCTCCACATGTCATAAAGACACTATTAGTAGCTGTCGTCGCTCGCGCAGGGCCGTTTGGCCTGCTAGCCTGAGCGTCGTGCTATTAATGGGAAGGTCGCAGATTCGATCCCTGCGCAGGCCATGTTTATTTTATTTTTTTTTTGCAAGTCCAAGCACCCTTTTTCTTAACGGGTGGTAGTGCCCGCCACGTTCCAACCAATGCTGGCTGGCGGGCACTACCACAGAAGTTATGGGTGGTAGTGCCCGCCAAGTTCCAACCAATGGTGGTTGGCGGGCACTACCACCCATAACTTCTATGTCGATTTTTTTTTCCGTTTCTGTTCACGTAAGACTGGATATTGGGTCATTCCGCGCCGATAGTCCTAGACATTGCCTTCACCTTCCCTGATTCTGTTCTAAAATTTGCGGACAACCACATTAACGCACCGTTTTTTCTTGTGAATAAAATAGCTTTGCAAGTAAAAGATTTTAAATCCGTTACGTTAATTTGAATGTTGCCGTATATAGTAGGGAAAATATGGATTGCAAAAAAAAATGCTCTCAAAAGTCACAATACTGTAGCGAAACGTCGGGGCCGTGAATGTTAGACGCATCGGAAGGTCAGGAAGACGAAGAGGCGTGGGAGCCACTCCGCGCAGGCAAGGGATGAGGAGTCGACACGGTGAATTGGGAAAGCACTCATTGGGGGGTTTATTTAGCTAAGACATCTTGAAGTTGTAAAACACACAGGGCAAAAATTATAAAACACAGAAAATGGTATCATACCCCGTCGGCCTGCCGGACTGCTCCCTGGTGATGCCGAGCGTCATGGTCCCCGAGTTCGCTCTCTCCAAAAAAGGCCAGTGTCGCCGCTTAAATAACACTTTTTCAGCATCCACGGCGACGCGGACGACTCGAACCACCACCGCCTCCCACCAATAGGAAACCGGCTTACACGGACAAGTCAGGCAAGTCGACGGTAACGATCGATGCTCTACGATCGCGTGCATCCGGCCTCGCCACAAAACCAACACAAACAACGCTTTCCAGAAACGGGCCGCGGCGCGCACAAATGCCCCTCATCCTCGGCGTCCCGTCTCCCGGAATGCTCCCTGCGGTGTGCGGGCTCGTTTAGTAGAGCACCCTTGTACAAAAGTAGCCGGAAAAGAAGAAAATAACAAGAAAACATTCTACGCGACGCGGTTCTCGCGACACCTCCCCCCTACGAAAAAGAGTGACCCACTCGTTTTACTTGCAACCCACGAAAAAAGAAGTACGAAAAAAAAAAAAGTTTTACATACAACAGTTATGGGAGGTACTCGTTTCAGAAAAGTTATACATCTAAAAGGTGGAAAACTTAAAACAACAAATGGAGAATCGCGAGACTGAAAATCACCAAAGTTCACTCGCTGGCACTGTAATACAAGTCAGTATCAGTGTCGTAAGCGGCGGCATTTCGTTGTCCGTTGTTGCCGCTTGAAAAGGTCTTCCAGTCGCTGTAAAGTTCAGTTTCAGAGTCTGAGCTTTCGCGCTGTCTCACTTTATCACTGGTCCCTGATTCGCACACACCATGACGCAAACGAAGTTCTCGGTCCGCTCGCGAACCACACTCGCGCACATCACCATTGACGTCGCACTCGCGCACAACACTGGGGTGTAATTCGTGGACATCACTCCCGGCACTGCGCTCGCGCACTTCACTTTGACGGAATTCGCGGTCATCACTGCACTCGCGCACATCACCACTCGGATCTCGCACCTCGTGATCGGCACCGGACTCATCGTCCGCGTCGTCGGCATCGTAGCTGCGCTTGTTCTTTTCTTGCTGGCGCCTTTCCCGTTCCTTCACTAATTTTCGAGCCTGCCGCAGCCGGCGAGCCACTTTCATCGCATCCAGGGTGTAGTCGAATCCAGGCTGTGCGCCTGACCCGACATTAACCGGTAGCGTTTGCTGAAACGGTCGACCTACAGGCGGGATTGGTTGGAGGAAACCGGCCGGTTTCCCCGGCGGTTGCTTTTGCGTCTGGCAGTCAGGGCAGGAGAGAACGTACTTGCTGACGTATGCGAACATCTTCGGCCAGAAATATCGGTAACGCAACTTCTCCCATGTACGCTTGACACCCAAGTGGCCTGCCGTACAGTCGTCATGGCAGTGCCTTAATATCTCAGACCTCAAGCACTTGGGGACAACGAGAGCCGCGCGATCTTTCTCAAAGCCCTTCGCCCTCCGATACAGTACACGGTCGATTAACCGAAAACTCCGTGCCGTTCTTTTGGTATTCCTGACAACGGGCGCACTCGGTTCTTCGAGGTGCTGTACAATGGCTCTAATCCATGGGTCTGCCCTCTGCTTTTTTCCAACATCCGCCTGACCCAAAACCAGCAACGGTAAAAGGTTTTCTTCGCTTACTGGTGCAGGGTCGTGAGGAAGGCGGGAAAGCGTGTCGGCATTTCCATTCTTGAGGTCAGGGCGGTGTCGCAACGTTATTCTACCATTGGCTCGTGTGGGGACTGCGTGAAGCTGGCTTTCCGACAATGTGCCGATGGGACGGCCGGGCTGGCCCCTTAAACCCGGCCGTTCTCGTTTCCCGAAGGGTTATGCTGACTATCGTGATTGCCAAGGGGCTCCGCATGACCATTTCTGTCGTCCCGGAACCGCTGCCAGCACTGTCGTGCTTCGTGGCCGATGCGGCTGCAAATCTGGCATCGGGGACGCCCGTCGTTTGCACGGGATGTTCTCGGTGGCCAAGGCATTGGGGGCCGACGCAGCTCGTCTTCAATGTTCCTTAGCCGGTCAGATAATAAAGCGACCGAGTCTGCAATCGCCCTCAAGTCCCTCTCGCGGTCGGCAGCCTGCCGCGGGCAACGCAGTTCTGCTGCGGCGCAGGTGGCGATACATGTAGGAGTAGGCTGTACTGCCGCGGCGGCGGATGCCATCCCTACCGGAGGCGCGATGTTTTGCATCCACGACTGCAATCCGGTAGGATAGTGGGTGTCGATCGGACGTGACCCCGAAGCGCGGCTCATCAAAGCTGCATGATTTATGCGCTGTAAAATTTGGAGGAATGCGGCGCAGGTTTCCGGGTTTGCGATGATCATTTTTTCCTGGACATCCGGACGCAGACCGCGCATAAGGTGCCGTAACCGGTCATCTTCTGACATAGACGGGTTGACTCTTGCACAAAGCTGTACGACGTCATAGTAGTACTGCTCTGGAGTTTCGGACGGCAGCTGTGTCCGGTTTTGTAGCCGCAAATGGGCGATCTCGACTGAGTGACGGCTAGTAAATGACGTTTTCAATAACGTCGCCCATTGTTCCCATGAACTAGGGGCACCCGTTAGAATCTGAGTAGTGTGCCACTTCTTTGCATCGCCGTCTAAAGCCAAATATAAAAATTTAACTTTCGTGGCTTGGTCCCAGTTGTTCAGCGACGCGACATGTTCGTAGCAAAGTAGCCACTCGGAAACAGATTCCTCTGGCGCGCCTCTAAAGACTGGCGGTCCGACGAAAGGTATTGCTTGGGGGTTAGCCATAGCAGAGAGAAAGGAAGGGGGTTCCGTCATAGTGGAGCAGTCCGAAGTAGTTTTCTGATGCTTGTTGACTCGGGGCATAGCTTTAGAGCGGGAATATCGCTACCGAGCAACCTCCACCACTTTGTAGCGAAACGTCGGGGCCGTGAATGTTAGACGCATCGGAAGGTCAGGAAGACGAAGAGGCGTGGGAGCCACTCCGCGCAGGCAAGGGATGAGGAGTCGACACGGTGAATTGGGAAAGCACTCATTGGGGGGTTTATTTAGCTAAGACATCTTGAAGTTGTAAAACACACAGGGCAAAAATTATAAAACACAGAAAATGGTATCATACCCCGTCGGCCTGCCGGACTGCTCCCTGGTGATGCCGAGCGTCATGGTCCCCGAGTTCGCTCTCTCCAAAAAAGGCCAGTGTCGCCGCTTAAATAACACTTTTTCAGCATCCACGGCGACGCGGACGACTCGAACCACCACCGCCTCCCACCAATAGGAAACCGGCTTACACGGACAAGTCAGGCAAGTCGACGGTAACGATCGATGCTCTACGATCGCGTGCATCCGGCCTCGCCACAAAACCAACACAAACAACGCTTTCCAGAAACGGGCCGCGGCGCGCACAAATGCCCCTCATCCTCGGCGTCCCGTCTCCCGGAATGCTCCCTGCGGTGTGCGGGCTCGTTTAGTAGAGCACCCTTGTACAAAAGTAGCCGGAAAAGAAGAAAATAACAAGAAAACATTCTACGCGACGCGGTTCTCGCGACAATACGGCACAGAACGCCTTGAATGTCGCCTATTTGCTAGAAAAGGAACAACGCTTTCCTAACCTCTTTCATTGGCCGCCTCTAGAAGTTGTCTAAGAAGTGCTTTGAAGATGAACAAAACAGCAATTCTCTGCCATTTTCGTTAATTTTTTCTAAGCTATACAAAGTCTAAAGGCACAACATATTTATATCTCGTGGCTGGATACTTAGCATTACGCTTGTCAAAAAAGTATTGAAGACGCCATCGAAGCAGTTTTGAAGTGGAAGGGGCGCAAAGTCTCGAAAATGTGAAAAATCTCCTGCGTTTAAGCGCTCTTGGATTACTGAGGCCGTACAAGTAAAGTAAATATATTTGTAGAAGTTTCTCAGAGTGTCTTTCTTTTTAAGCAAGAAAAACTTTACGTTGTGTGTTCCCCGCGTCCGCGGGCGCCAGCCCGTAAGTCCGCTTGAGTGCGCAGCCACACATCGCTGACACAAAGGAAAAAAACTGGGCAAGCATTTCCCCGAGGGTGAACATGGTTAAGTGCGAATGCACGGGGTGATGCTATGAGGGGGAGTAAAGTTACTCGTTGTTGGATGTATCGCAGTCGAGGTTGATGCCTGCGATGGATCCATACTGCGAAAGACTTCACCGACCGCGGAGCCGAGCGAGAAGAGAGCGAGCGGCAGCCGGCGGACGTTTATATACGGACTGACGCGCGGGCGCCACACACACAGCTGCACAGCGACGCCAGCTGCACAGCGCGCCGTGACGTCACGCCGCGGAGAGCGGTGCGCCCGCGCAAACCGCGGTGAGGAGGCGGAGCGCGCGCAGTCACGTGGGGTGTGACGTCGCTGCGCCGTTGCTACAGACGCTCCTCTCCGCTCCTCGCGCCGTTGCTATGGGACGGCGGATTCAGGGTCGCTTATAAAGTGCATTCGCACTTAATATGCGGTGGCCACGCGTGTGGTAAGGTCCTATGCTGCTTTGTGTTTTTACAGTTGTACAGGCATTCTTCGGCTTCGCAGCACGCAACGGACGAAGTATCGGAGGAGACGAGAGCCGGTTCTTGTATAGTAAGAGACGCTGATTGTCCACAATTCCTTAAAACAGAATCGGAGGAGGTCGAGCGCAATGTCTGAGAAGTTCGGCGTGGAATGACCCTGCCGCTAATGCATATTTCGTAATGGCGCGCGTTGTTCACGACTGCCCGATTGCTGTTGGCGGAAATAAGTGTTATTTCGGGGCGTGAAAAGGGAGGCGTGGGGTTGAAGAGCGGTTTTGGTTCGATCCTTCAGGTGTATGTGAACGGCTGTGCGTTGGTACGTCCACACTAACGCCATAGCCTTACTTAGGTGTCTCATCAAACTCGAAAAGTGAGCGTCGTCGTCCGCGTCAAACCGAATTGTAAAAAGGCACAGATGGTGCCAGAAAAAGCCGTCTTGTCCACTTGGTAACTCATAAGATGCCGTCGCTCATAGGATGCCGGGCTACTCCACATTTGCTGAGCTTATGCCAGCACGTGTATTTTTTTTTTTTATGTTGTGGTTACCACGAGTCCTTCCTCTTTGTACTGATTCGTCTTTCACAACTAAGCACTCTATGATGACATGATATTCCGCTGCAAGCAAACAACAGACTCCGATGTCTCGCGACGACAGCCCGCATATCAGTTGCTATAAGTCGTCGCTACATTTGGCATATGTATAGCCGGTGCAGTCAACGGCTTTTAGGGCGATATAACTTACGCCGCCAAAACGAGCGCTGTTAATCCATTATAGAATACTTTCTATGTCGCATCAGATTTGGCGAGCGAACAGCATTGCCCACGCGTGCCCAGAAGCGTCATAGCAGGATCTGCGACACATCTTAAGCTGTTCTCTAAAACTCACTTCTCGGAGGAGCTAAACTCCACGAATCGTTGTTTCAGCTATCGCTGACACATGCACAGTGAAATCGCAGCTGCGGCAACTCCGTACGCCACCAGCGATGCCTCCCGTCACAGCGGGCTCTCGAAGCCCATCCATAACAGCCACAGCCCGGGCGCTCTCGTCGGATGAGCGCTCCGCGCGTCGGAGCCGCCGGTGTCTGCGAGAGAGAGCGGGAGGCTTCATCTTCTCAGGGACGCCTGGACTGCAGCTATCGCCTCGAGCTGTTGCCAGGATCGAGCCTTTCCAGGTCTCCCCCGCTTCCCCCCTCACGCCGCCGGAAGGATTAACGTGTCCAATGTATGCGAGACGTGCGCCGCGGCGCGTCGTGCGTTCGCGCGTCGCTGCGCCAAAGACGCGGCTCGCCACGGAGCGCTCGCGGTCTTTCCTGTTCCCGCGGCCTCGCTACCGACGCGAGTTGGGTGGCGATTAATATGGGCCGGCTATTCGTACCAATTAAGCGTGGAAGCGTCGGAAGTGGAACCTTCATCGGTCGCGCGCGTGGAATGTGCGCGATGGTTCACGCACTAAATAAAGAGTGTGGCATCTATAATTTATACGTGAAGCGGTCGTCGTGGGTTCGATTTCCGGTTGTGCGAGTAGCGGCACATCTGGGACTGTGACACTGCGACTATGCGATGTAGGACGCAACGATGTATAAAAAGAATGGGCACAGTCGACAATGGACGGGCATTCGTTAGAGTGTATAACAAACTAGCTTTAACTGTATTCCCTTCGTAGGAGTTCTTTCGAGTACAGTAGCGACACGAGCTCATGTTCCCGTTGTCCCTGGTTGTCAAAATTAAACCGTTGCTTCCAAATTCACCTTAGCGTGTTGGCTTGCGAAGCTCGAGGTCGTGGGGTTGAATTCCCGCCACGGCGGCCAGATTGCGATGGAGGTGAAATGCAAGAAAACCCCGGTATATATACCAAATTGGATTATGTATACTCTGTGTGTTCTAACGAGTTAGAGGGAACGTAGCACTCGTTGTAACTTGCCCTTGAGGGTGCAAAACAGGCTTTCGTGTTTACCATGCAAGCTACACGCCCAACAACACGAGGCAGCAGATTCAAACAAGGTAACGCGAAAATCAGAGCGGATACCAAGTTCACAATGTACCGCTAAAGAGAAGAAAAACAAACAGTTGCATACGCTTGATTTCAGAGGGCGATAATGCATGGCAACGCGATCGCTTTCTTAGGGCGACGACCTCGGCTAGCTCATGTCGAATTTATCGAAATATTCCCCTTCCCAGAGCGATTCTTCAATTGGATTATGTTAATGAAACCGTTTCCTCTCTTGGCACATTTAATTTTCTTTCACATTGTTGTGCGTGAATGTGTGGGCGGACCATTCCAGCAGAGTGTATGGTTGCAATCCTAAAGGATTGCAACGATACACTCTGCTTGGGTCGCACGCACGCACGTGCACGGGTGCGTGGAAACAACGGCGCTTGGGCCGCCCTTTCGAATAGGAAAAGGAACGACGTCGGCAACCGTAGAGACTGTATTAAGCGATAATGAATCCATTGTATTTGTCAGAGCAACGGATAGCCAACATCTGCCGACAAGTAACCTACAGTAGCCACCACTAGCCGCCACTGGTCAACATTTACCCATTAGCCAACCATTAGCGAACGCCTGATGTTGATGATTCAGGCCAGGATTAATTTGCGCTGCCATTATGCGAGTAAATACGGCCGTTCGAACAATTCAATTCAGAAATTATTACATCTTCGTTGTAGTCATCGCTTCATACGTCGTTATACATTGTGGGGCGGAAGTCTCCGAGAGGGCATGAAAGAACGAGAAGACAGCCGCTCCAGCGTGCCGCGTCCATCCCCGCCGCATCTCGAAAGCCGTAGGAGGAGGGAGGGTCGATGGGACAGCGCTCGAACGAGCGCACGTTGGCAGCCGGGTTTGCGCGTCGCTCGGTTGGGTCCGGCAGAGCCGGGGAGACCTGTTAGTGGCGATCGATCTCGTCCCGGCCCCCGCTGTATACCGTATAGTAGACGCGAGGCTCTGGCCGCGCTGGCGGCGATATACGCGAAGGTCGGCCGCGATAGATACACCCTCCCCCCCCCCCCCTCTTCCTTCGTTTCTTCCTTTTTATCTCCTGGCCGATACTCGAAACGTTCAGCGGCCCTACAGGGACGGGCCTTCGCACACGCAGGAAGCCCACTTCAAGTTTGGTCATGCGAGCGCATCGATTGTTGCGTATTTTTCTCATTCCCTCGACGACCGCCGCGCACGTGCGGCAAGGACATTGCCGTAGTGAATGAGGGAGAAAAATAATAACAAAGAGAGCGACGCGACGGTTCGGCCAGCGCGCGCGACGCTGCAACTTGAATCGATTTGTTTGTTGTAATCGGAGTCGGCGAGGCTCTCTCAAGTCATTGCGACCGCTCCTTCCAACATCCCCTGGAGTTAACGCAGCTCAAACTTATTTTCTTACCTTGGTTCGGTGATGTAAGTTGTTTGCGCAGGCAACGAGTTTTCTGAATTCGTTAAGTCCTGGGCGCGGGTAAGGTCGCTTGACAGGACAACGATATACTCGACTAGAGTGGTATTCATCGCACACGAGGTATATGAGGATGGTGTCCCGATTACCGCCGGGAAGCCGCAGATTTTTTTTTTTTTTTTACTGACGGGTAGAGGTGGCCTGCCTCTGGGCGCCTTCTACCTCTCTGACTTGCTCACTACAGTATACTCTCTGAATCAGGGGCAATTAAAGTGTCCTACCTTGAAGCGCACAATAGTGCAACTGTTAGGGTTCTTTCTTCTAACAACAACAACAACAACAACAACAACAACAACAACAACAACAACAACAACAACAATAATAATAATAATAATAATAATAATAATGCATATTCAAGCGCAAAGCCCTATGCAAACTACCAAATAACATAATTTGCGTTAACTGTCGGTGAGACAAGAAGAGCAGCTTGGGCTTGATGGGTGCATGATCAAGCGAGGAATAGCGTACAACTGGGACGAAGGGAGCAAGACGACACAAGCGCTAACATTTAAAGGGCCCCTAAACCACCCCCGACATTTTTTTGAACACTTCAAGCTAACACGCGCATCAAGTTGAGAATGCCGTCACGATGAACGCTGTCAAATGCGGCAGCACTACGCGCCGCGGCCGCGCCACAAACTCGAAAAACAATCCCGAGCGCCTCTCCGGCCAATTCCGGCATGTCAGAGTTAGCCGCGACGACATTGTGGTTTTTGGTGACGTCAGAAGAGTCCGAGCTCCACTGATTGGTCGAAAGAGAACGTCGACTTCCGGTTAGTCTGCTAGCAAATGCACGCGCTCCCTGCCTGTTTGTTTTCCTCGTCGTGTGGTGTTCGCGTGTGAATACGTAAATCCGCTACGCTACGCAAGTGCAAGTGAGGTACAGCCGACTAGAAACTGCAGCAACTGTCAGAACACGACGAATAGCGCTAACAGAGCGTTGGCACAGCCGCGAACGCGGGAGCCCGGCGGAGGCGCGTCAACCGGATGCGCGTCATCGGCGATGTATGTCACGTGACATTCGGAGGAGCACTCGGCGAGGAGGTGGCACTGGCAAGCGGCCGGCGGGGCGCAGGAGAGAGCGTAAGGCGCTTAGCCGTGTCCCCTACATGGGAGACAGAAATTAGCGCCTCTTCCTTTCTGAAAAAATCACTATATATAGAGAGAGCGAAACAAGCAAGCGCCGCGTTTTAATAATCAAACGCCTGTAACTCGGCTATTTCGGCACCGTTTCGAAAAATTCTTGCGGCTACGTGTTTGTTGCAGACACCGGCACAAAAGCAACACCACAACTAAATTTCGACCTCTTGGTGGTTTAGGGGCCCTTTAACAAATGTTTATTCGAAGAGAAAGACTTAGGTGCAAGGAATAATGAAGGGAGTGCAAAGTTCAAAGTTTTCAATAGTGCAAAGTCATGCCTATGCCACACTGCGCAGTCCCTTCATTCTTTCCTGCACCTAAGTCTTTCTCTTCGAACAAGCATTTGTTGAAAGTTAGCGCTTGTGTCGTCTTGCTCCCTGCGTCCCTGTCTTTGTGTACGCTATTACTCCCTTGTCGGAGAGGCACTTTAGAGCGCATCTGTACGGCATGGGCGATGATCACACGTAAGGCCGCTTCCCTATGGGAAAACTGTTTATAGAGTAACTTCAGTCTAACATGGTGGTTGGAGAGGAAGCCGCATTCAGAAACCTGAAATTAACACTGAAGGACGCCATATTAGCTTTAGGAGAACTTCACTACATCGCAAAATAATAATAATAATAATAATAATAATAATAATAATAATAATAATAATAATAATAATAATAATAAATATGCTAAGGTGGACCAACATCTTAGATTCCAAGAAATGGAATCACTTCTTTTAGCAGCGAGCATTTAAAGGGGGGAGATTGCCGCTGTTCTTGTTCAGCGCCTGCGCCGTAGTCTGGGGGATGAGAGATTCAATATGAATGCATTATACTATTTTCTCTCATGGACACCCAGAACCATAATTTATAAGACTACTTGTTTCGTATGTAGGTTAATATAACCATAGTATAGCATAAGATGTATAGCTTAGATGGGTCACTTTACTTTTTATGCCACGAAAATAAAAACGCCGAACATAAGCTAATGGCAACAAGCCACAAGCAGCGTCGCTGTGTGGTCACATGACGAACTCTATCATGACACACAAGTATGAAGAAGGGAATGAACGGAGCAAGTGTGCAAAAAAAAAGTGAAAAAGGTGAAAGTGTATGGAAGAAGCGGAAGAACTTTTACAGCCCAGTTGTTTAGTGCCATCCCCATCACTTCCTTTTATTTCCGTCTTTTATTTTTTCTTATTTCTTCGCGACAGAATCTTCCGACCCCATATACCCGCATATTCCACACTTCGCGAAGCGCCATGAATACCGCGTCCCTTCCGTTTTCGCACGGTGCACTATATGCATGCGCCGCTACTTCAAACGACGGAGACAAGTATAAAACGCAGAATGGCGAGCCAAGCTCGTTGCCGCGGATCGAGGCTCCAATCGGGCGAGGCGGCGAGGCCCTTCGTCCTTCCCACTTGGATGCGTGGGTCGACGACGGCGCGGCAACGACGAAGACGTCGTTCCGCGCGCCCACCGCTCGTCGCATGCCTCGCACAGACATCCATATATACGAGCCCGTATAGGCGCGCCGCGGATCGGAATCACGCTCCGTGGCGCGCGCGGCTCGTCTATCCCTCCCTGTTTCGAGAAAGGGGGGGGGGGGGGGGGAACCGCTTTCCCGTCTCCGAGCTCAGAACGAGCCCGTGGCCCGGAGTATAAAACCCGCGGTTTAGGGGCGCCGGGACCGGGCGGCCCATAAAAGGACCAGAGAAACGGCGAGTGCCGGCCCGAGCGCTCTTGATACCTCCCTGACACTCTCTCCTTCCCATCATTCGTCCACCCCCTCGTAGCGCCCAACCGTCGCTGCCGGTTCGGTCGGCGATTCGGTGCAACGCATCACCGCCGCCAGTCGGCGATGCCGAAAGGGAGGGGAGAACCCCAATAACCAACGCGCCGGCCCCAACCGCTCGTCGGCTTCCCTTCGTCCCGACTTCTTTGCCTCCCTTCCCGAAGGCCAGGCGACGAAAGAGGGAACCGCAGGAACTGAGGCGTGCGAGGCGGCGGCGAGCGAACGCCTGCGGGGGCTCGCTCCCCCGGCGTCGCTTTCACGACGTCCCTCGCCGTAATACCGCGCGGTGCCGAGAGGTCTGCAGCTCGCCTTCATCATTCCCCTTCGCTGCCCGTCCCCGATTCCCGTCTCTCTTCCCTCACCGGGACGACCCGAGACTTCCATTGTTCTTGCCGCTATTGGGAAGCGCCGAGGAATCCTTCCGTAGGCGGCACAAAAGAAGAGGGCCTCGTTAGGGGAAAGATGATCGTGCCAGGGGTCGGGGCGTGGAAAGGAAAAATAGAGGAAGGAGCTGCCAACGGCGGTCAGTTTGGCGAGAGGCGCTCACTGCTGTAACCAGGCGATATGACCTCTTTCCCGTTAAGCACTTACGCTTTGTTTTTCTAACACTGGAACGGTTGCTTGGTGCTTCCTGCGGCTGTTCGGGTAATGCGGGTACCTGTGTAGCATGTGCGAAAGCTACAACACACGATCCATGCAAAAGGCTAGGAGGCAGAGCACCACCACTGTTACTGAGGGCCGCAGCACTTACCAGCTACATGCCGCGAAACTTACCGAACAGCTGAATGATTTCGGGCACTTCACGCCTATTTCTTCTCAGCACCATCTGAAGAACTAGAGATAACTAATTCCCGAAGGTATATAATAATAATAATAATAATAATAATAATAATAATAATAGTAATAATAATAATAATGAAAAGTCACAGTTTCGCCGCGAGGGCGAAGCAATGAATGCGATAGCAAGAAACTGTAATGCTATACGAAGTGAGGCTGGCAGCTTCAGGAGCAATATTAATTGTAGCAAACATGCACTTGCTAAGTGAGCGCCTCCCGTGGGCAGCGCGTGCTTGTACGAAGGGCTTTATACGTTGTGTGTCACAAAGCACGCATACAAATCTAGGGGAGGCCGCTAAATGAACAACAGAACATAAGCGCGAACTATCAACTGAAGCACGCACGAAACGACCGCGCGGATATACACCGAACGAGCGCGAATAAGCTGTCACAATGGATAGTCTCAGTTTCAACAGCGTTCCTGTTGCAAAGGCGGCCGCCCGTAGCGCTCCTCGCGCCATCTCGCTGGTAGTGAAGAAACGCTATAAGCGCCTGCCGTCTCTGAGTCCTGCCAGCGGTAAAGGGTGTGTATATAAGGCTCGCCGTTAGCTCCTTGAAGCGTCTGCTCTTTGTGGCGTAGTGGTTAGCGCCACGCGCTGCGGAGTGAGGGGTTCCTGGTTCGATTCCGCGCGTCGGAAGCACTTATCCGAGTTATCTTTATTTGGGATTTTTATATATATACATCCTTATACATATACGGCACATGACGGCAGCGACGGGGACGGCAAAAACCAGCCGAGACTGTCCATATAATTGCTATCGCAATAATAATAATAAGCTTTATTTTATCAGTGCAATGATAGGAAAGCTGGGGGTAGAGCTGCTCTTTGTAGAAGCAGCTTGACAAGACACCGCAGCCACCTTTGTGTAGTACAGACAGCAGTGGCATGTATCAAAAATAGAAAAAAGGAAGCATAGTACGCTTTAGGCGCAAAAGACAAAAAAGGACGTATTTAGCAATCACTCAATCTAGAGTCCGAACTTATGCAGCTCACGTAGTTTAGGCAGTGTGCACCTGTAGGGATCAACACGGGCTTTCACGTGCTTATTGAGTGGTTTGGGAAGAATGTACGATAGTTTAATTATCTTCTGGGTAATTTGTTCTGGGCGTTTTTATTTCCCACGTGTCTATAGCGTGTACGGCTACCTTTCCGATTAAACTGCACTGAAAAGACTTGCGTGACTTTCTTTAAGCAAGCGTCCTGCAGCAGAAGTGTTTGCCGGCTTCGAAATGAATCCATTTACTCCATATGGCTCCGTATTATCTACGGAAGGTGGAGGTACTCCTGTACGATATACTGAAGAAGCTGTCAACTAAAGCTCGCTCTATCTCTGCTAGAGAAATATCCGGCGTATTCATTAAACATCGAGGAGAACAAAATTAAGGATCTATATTATACGGCTGCATGTGATGGCACTGCGAGGACGAAAATGTGGTCTGAAAAGCATTATAATACTGTATATTTGGTGTTAGCTTTTCCGTGCGGGATGGTTCCGTGTTAAAGGGGCCCTGCGACACCAATTGAGCATGATAGAATTGCGGCATTCAGGGATGCCGCAGCTATAGAGTGGGAGCGCCACAGGTAAAATGGTCATAATTATATTTCAACTTCCGCGGAGTTATTCTTGATCCGTGGCGACACACAGTGGAGAATTTCGTTACAGGCACTGACGAATGTGCCTCATTGATACCTGTAAGGCCACGCGGTTGAGCACAAAAAATATGTGCCACCGATCCCGAGCTGTGAGGCACGAGACGCAATCACCGGAAAAAGATCCCACGAAAGCTCGGACAATTAGGTTTTGGTCCCCTTTGGCACACTAGCAAAACGCCAGCGTTGGTTCAAAGACGGAGTCAGAGCCAAGTGTCGTCAAACAAAACGAATATATTCTCATCAAACAGGCAGTTACACAAAACGTGCACAAACACAACTTTTCAGAAGGCAAACACAGATGGGTGACAAATTTACACGAAACCAACAACAAACGAACAAGCTGATGCACTGCAACAAAGAATAAAACACAAAAGAGTCGCATTCACCGAAGCCACTCGAGGCGTCTTCTCCACTTCTTGCAGGCAGGGCTCATCAGCTGGCTCGTGGAGCAGCGTCTTCCTTCTCGCTGAGTCGCATTCGTCTACGATTGTTACGACTGCCCGTGGTCGACTCTACATAACCTTGGAAAGCCGTTCACGAAGGTTCGGTGCGGCCATCGTGACCAAAGCACGCGCAAGGTTTAGGAACCTTCTTGCCTTTTCTCGGTCCTTCGCCGCTCGGACGGCGCCTCTTTCTCTCTCCCAAGGCGCGAGGAGCGTCGGTATGCACCCTCCGCGTCCTCTCTATGTTCCGACTGACATATGTTATCCGCAGTTTAGTTTCTTGTGTAAGAGTCCTAAGAGGCATCCTTTTTAAGAGGATGCATTAACATGTTTATGAACAAGTATTTGGACTAATATATGTCATGGCAACAGAAAACAACAACGAGGAAAGAAGAGCATCCTCAAAAGCTACTAACGGAAGCCATCTTGTTCCATTGAGCTTCTCATAACGCGGCAAGTGGTGCAGTTAAAGAAGGCAGAATGAACAGGAAGCATTCGGCAATGATTGTCAAGGCAAAACGATAGCGCCCCGGTTGACTTACTGACACTCGTGCTGGCACGTTCGGGGTTGTGTAGGATGTGACGCACGAAAGTGCAGGAGGGGTACTTGAAAAACAAATTCCCTTTTCAACTTGCAACGAGGCGACGGACGCACTCATGTATGCGCATTTCCTGCGCCTCTGATGTCATCGTGTGTGGCCTTCGTGATTTGTCCAGCATGCCGCGATATGTCGTTCGTGTCTAAAAAGCTTTATTTGAAAGCTATTAAAATTTTTGGCCTTTCACTAGTTTTCTTGGTGATCTGTGGCAATCACTGCTGCTAGAAAGACGCCGATGCAGAGTGCGTGCTTGCTGTAGGGCTAAAGCTGTAGTTGCGGGCACGTGTTGGTCGCTGTGACGCATCTGAAAAGTTATACGATGCGTACACCGCCATTTATACTATACACAACACTTGTGCTGGATAATAGCTGATCCATATTTGTGTGCGCATGTGTTCTAGTTCACTATGTGTATTTGTGTAACAGCTATCTAATACTTTGGATGGCGCTGCCGCTAGCTCGTGCTGAAGCTTTAGCCGTTTCGCGGCGTCCGTTGGCTATCTCGAGCCCATGGGCCGGCAGTGCTCTGACCCCCAATTTAGCACTATGGCGTGAGGAGTGGCTGGCTTATGTCAGAGAGAGTAATTCTGTGAATCGCAAATGTTTCGCAAGGAAAATCGCCGTCGGCCCTTCTTCAACGGCAAACTACGTGCGGCATCTTTCCATGTCGTTGACGTGCAGTTCTACTATGTGTGTGTCCTCAATTGTAATCAAACAGTAATTTCATCAACGAGCACGTTAAAGAACGAAAGTACTGGAAACGCGAACGATGTGACACTTCTAGTCGCATTCCAAAACCGGAAAGAAATCTTGAAACAAGCCAGCAACGCCGCGAGGATAGAGGGAGGGCACACGCGACCTACACGATGTGAGAGCAGCTTGGGTGGGCGAACCTTCAGCGGCGTCTGCATGGACCTCGAACCAGCTTGACCATCGAATAGGGACCAGGAGGGGAAGACAAGGCGATGTAAAAAGCAGAAAAGGATAATTTAATACATCGGTACGGGTGAGCGAGCCGCTGAAAAGAACAGTACAAAACGTGCGTACAGTAGAGCGACGATCGACTTGAGGGTGACTGCGCGCCGCCCTCTCCTTTTATACCCGTTTCGTGAACCGTTCCCAAAAGTCCTTCACGATTCACGCGTGTCAGCGCAGGTTGTCGTTCAGCAGAGCACCCGGTGCGCCACAGGTCCGTCGGTGGCGGAGAGTGGTGACCTTCTGACGAAGGAGAAAACGACTCACGTGTACCGCACACCGCGCAGACGCACCATTTCCGCGTGCAACTGAGCTAGTCTGCACGCGCTCGTTTGATGGGCTCAACTGACGCTCTTCTCGTCCGGGGATCGTTTTAAGCTTATTTGTGCCGTTTGAATTGTAACAACGCACAGAGGCCATTAGAGCTCGCAGGTTCTCGTTCGGCCAGTCGGCTGCGTCTGCCCCTGGTGACGTCACCGCGTCTATCATGCAGTTCAGACCAGGACCGATGACGCCTCCCCGAAAGCCCAAAGAGTAGCACGGGACTGTTGCGGTTTTGTAATATTGGCACCCTGCCAGCCTGCTGCATTCGGCATACGAGCCGTTGAGTTCAGAATGCCTTCACAATGGAATTGTGAGGACATTGTGTAATCAATGCGCGTGCTTGCTTGAAATGCCTAAAAATGTGTGGTGGTATAGTACGGGTTGAGGGGGGGGGGGGGATCGAAGGACAGAACTAAGATTTAGAAGGTGCAAATATGCCATGCCACTTGCGGTAGTAGGAAGTTCTTCGTTCTGGACGCCCAAAGGGACGCCAGATCCGTCCTCTCTCATTTTCATATACTAAATGGTCATGGGCGCACCGAATGATGTCACCTTTTCAATAGCGAGCGTACTGCACTGTCCTGTTCGGTGTCACTCAAGTGAACAGCGCGCACGCTGTTCACTTGAGTGACACCGAACAGCTTCCACGCGATCGTCGAAGCCGCCTTCAGCTACCCTGCTGCTCTTACCCTCTGAGGAGATTCAGTTCCAAGTGGCCATCCTGCCTATAACTGCATTTAGACGGGGCAGCCACGCAAACATCATTGTGTGGTGCACAACACAATCTCGTTCTGACGGCGGCGAGTGTGAAGTGTACTCTACGAGGCCTCTCCCGTGGCCTTTCAGTATAGCACCGCAGGTGAGAACCTGCGCCTAGACGCAAAGAACGAGCTCATGGATCCAGCAGCTAGCTTTCCTTTTTTCCTTCTTTTAAATTTGACAGGCTGCAGGAAAGTCGGCGGGGCTTGAAGTGCGAGAAAGCGAAGGCCTGAAGATTCACGGAGACGCCGCGCAGTTACCATTATATGCGCGAACGTTGAGGTCTCCAGAAGACCTCCGGTGTCGTGACCGCGTGTAGCTTCTAAAGGTTAAAGGCTGCCGGCAGTGCGGGCGTTTGCACCACCCGACATGACAATGGAGAGCCGTGAGAAACCCTTGGTCATGAAGCCGGAAAGGCGGCTTCCCTCCTTTCCTGAATCACGTGTCGATTCCTTCTCGTATGCCGTTGCGCGCTTCTGAGATGCAGAAGCAGTACAATAAACCGCACGCTTGGAGTAAACAGTTGCTCACCTGTGAAGGCGGTGGCTGAGATTGAAAGTTAGGAAGAGCGTATTTTTGCGGGACAGCCGCTCGGAATAGCGTGTTCAGCTATTCTGATATTTTCTGATTACCTTATGAGCTGCGCTTGCAATTGAATGGGGCTTTATATATGTCGTTATTGCGTCTCGGGTGTCTTCTATATGACACGCCCTTCCTAGAGTATTATATTTTGAACTACCGTTCTTCAGAAGTACCTGGTTTGAGTCTTCGTTAGTAGTTCATCTCTCGCACGTGATCTGATCTACTTGATCTGCGGAGCTTTAACGCGACCCGAAAAGGTCCTCGTTTCAAGTAATTTTACGAATGAAGATATTTCACGTTTACTGCAAATGAGTACTGATTAATAAAAATGGGATAGCTCTTTCGGACGTGTGGTTGAAGTGTTTATATTTTTCGTATTTTGCAATGCGCACGCACATATGTAGTTGGTGCCCGATATTTGAGGGTCGCGATAACTGTACGGAGCCAGGGTTGCGAATAGACAATAAATAAATAAATAAATAAATAAATAAATAAATAAATAAATAAATAAATAAATAAATAAATAAATAGGAGTGTTTGACGTTGTGCTCCGAATATTCGCCCTGTTCCAGCCAAGACAGCCAGGCCAGTCAATGCAGCGTCCCATCCGGTAAAGCGGTACCGATTCTTTCAGACTGATATGGCTAACGGTAAAAGGACGAGGAGAAGCGAGGAGGAGGGGGCGACCTAAACTCAGACAGTTCCACCATAACTTCGCGTGGAAAATTATTTCATCGCAAGAGACTTACAAATTTCCGCTGCGGCGAAATTTACTGTTCACACGTACACACAGTGCAGACTTCACCGTTCATTCATCCCGATCTTTCTATATAGATGAGCTGCTGCGGAGAAGTCGGAGTAAAGAACAGGCACGGCTACTTCGTCTCTCTACGTTTTGCATAGAAATATCAATCGTTTCATGGATTCATCCATCTCCCCCACTTTTTTATTTATTTATCCAGTCTCACCGTAAACCTCGGCGGCCCCATCAGCAAGCCTCCTCGTAAGGTCCAACGGCGAGCGTTCGATGATCCCACGGGGAGTGGCGCGCGGGAGACATCAAGTGTGCGAGATGGACGGCACCCCCGGGGGAAGCCGAGACGGCATGAAGGGAGGCGTGAGTGCCGCGGCAGGGTGTTTTCGGTCGGGGGAGACGACGACGCGGCCCCGACCGCGGCTGCCAAGCGAGCGACCACAGCCGCGAGGAAGCCGTGCGCCCGCGGGGTATAGGCTTGCGGCGCTGTTTGTTCCGGGCACACTGCAGCCTTGGAACCGCTTGCTCCGCGGGGCACGTCGGCCTGAGGGAGGGCGGAATGGATGGGTGGACAAAGAAAGAAGGAGAGACGGCTAGTGTTGATAGAAAGAGAGAAGCAAATAAAAGAGAGGCTTCCCGGGAGCGAACTCTCCGACCGCCGTTGGGTGTCCCCAGGACATCCATTGTGTCTTGAGAGTCTGCTTTCGGTCCCAGATTCCCGCCTTTCCGTGACAGGGTGGTTGAATCTTTGAGCGGCAGAGGTAGATGCGGACTGTGGTCCACCCCGGTCGCCGAGAGCCACCCTTCTTGCGTGGTCCTGTCGGCCCCTTTCGTGGCAATATGCAGGTGCCCGTAGGATGCTGCAGGCCGATTCTCAATGGGCGTCTCCGCAGCTGCTGCAACGCCCGGTTCTCGCTGCGCACATTCGATTCTGCAGAGCGTTTGACGTGCATGGCATAATCGATCGCACACAGGGAAGTCCACTTTGTAAAACTTCCTTGAATCCTGCACACAGGCACACAAACACACGCATGCACGCACGCACACAAACGCACAAAGAAAGCGGGTCACGGAGCGGTATACTTGTGGTTCCCGAGTGCCCCAAGTGAGACACCTGGGAAACAGAGTGTCTTTGCGTGCGACTGGGAAATGGAAAGAGAGCCATAGTGTGAGCCTTTAGTTCCCGATCAACCTAATCCTGGAACAGCGTAGCTACTTAAACTTAGTGATCCCCTGTCCGCCTAGGATAAGAAATGAACATCATCAATACGAAACATCATCATGAAATAAGTGCACTTACTTCTATGATGTACCCAATTCGGCAATTTCGTGAGCACTTCTCTTGAGCTCATACCCTCAACTAAATAAAGGCGGAGGCGTTCAGTAAGACTTGCGCTCACGACCCCAGTCCACTACTGCACAAATGCGGGTATGGATACAGAAGGTGGTTGATTGATTTCTGGGGTTTTACGTCCCAAAACCAACTATGACTACGAGAGACGCCGTATAGTGGAGGTCTCCGGAAATTTGGACCACCTGGGGTTCCGCTGACATCGCGCAGTACACGGGCCTCAACATTTCGCCTCCATCGAAATGGAGCCGCCGCGGCCGGGATTCGATCCCGCGACCCTCGGTTCTGTAGCCGAGTACAATAGCCACTAGACCACCGTCGCAGGGCGTACAGAAAGTATTTATGTGCCAAGCAGCTCTTAGCAAAGCATAACCATTCATAGTATAGTTATAGTAAGGTGGTGGGAAAGAGTGAGGGTAAAGAGCAGGAAACGGAGAAGGGTGAAGCATGGCGTTGCCTTATACGGTATAGGTCAGCAAGGGGTTTCGAAAGGAAGCTGAGGGCGAGGAGGACTGACGAATGGATGAGGAGGAGTGAAGGGAAGCGGCAAAAAAGAGGGCAATCCGTAGCATTTCCATGCACAATCAAGTATCAATGGTTATTATCTAGTATTAAGGGTGTAAAAGAGAAGTGACGGTAATGAGGGAGAGGAGGACAGAGTGCGATATATAAAGATATAAAGAAAGATGACAGAGGGAACAAAGATCTAGGAGAAATAGAAAGAAAGATTACATAAAGGATAAGATGTAGAAAGAGACAGAGAAAGAAAGAAAGCAAGAAGAAGACGATGAAGACAGAACTCTGCATTCGCAAGGGGCTGGAGTTTGCTTGCCAGCTACGCTGTCAACTCAGAGTGCACAGGCGTGGAACTGGCTTCAGCTTTGTTTCTCGGGCCCGCCGCCCACAGCGCGTCGAGAGCGCCGGTTCCGGCCCAAGTCATACAAGTATAGTGCAGCAACGGGAAGCCTCGCTGCCCAGCATCACCTCTGGGGAGCCGCTCGAGCCAAGGCTCATGGGGTCCTGGGCTGGGGACTCCACTAGCCCGCCCCCTCATCCCCCCTCCTCAGGTTCCAAGGTTCCAGGAACTTTCCAAGGATTCTGTGGTCGTTGATGATCGTGTGTGGTGTCCTCCACTTCTCCTATTCTCCGCTTCCACAGAGTGGAGTGGTTACTCAGTATATATTTTTTAAGAGTCCTATGAAGCCGTCCCCAAATCATGACAGGCAGTTTATAGCTGTCCCTGAAGCGAAAAGTGTAGGATCGTTGTATCTTGCCAGTACAGTTGAACCTCGTTATAACGAAAGCCGATGCAAACAAATTATCGGTCATAGCGAAGGAGGTACGAACACTGGTTAGTCACGTTTGACTTAACATTCTTATAACGAAACCGCAAGCGCGAGAGGCACGTCGGCTGATGCGAAGGTATTTGATTAGCGCTAGGCACGAAACTCGAAGACAATTTAGAACCTCATTGTTTTAAGGCTGCGCGAATTTTGTTCATCTGGCGCAGAAAGGGGAACGAAATGAGGTTGATACTTCTGTAATAAGAATAAGTTAAACCTGTCTTGGCGAACTTCGTGGAACGCATAAGCGGTAATCTGGTGAATCGAGGGGCGGGAAACGGGTTGGGTACTGTGGACATGTCATCACGTTACATGTAGACATCAGCGGCACCGCGACACGGCACAAGTATCCTCAACAGTTGTCCAGGAGCCAAACTTCTGGAAAGACTCTGTCACCGATGCCGAGGTGTGAAGCACGAGACAACCACCGGGAAAGATCCCAAGAACCGACGTATCAATGATCCCGCGAAAGCTTGGACAATTAGGCTTGGTCCACTTCAGCGCACTAGCAAAACATCAGCAGTGGTTCAAAGGCCGAGTCAGAGCCAAGGGTGATCAAACAAAACAAATATATTCTCATCAAACAGGCAGTTATACAAAACATGCACAAACACGGCTCTTCCCATTGCAAACACAGATGGGTTACAACTTTATACGAAACCAACAACAAACGTACAAGCACATGCCCTGCAAGAAAGAATAAAACACAAAACAGTCCTATTCACCGAAGTCACTCGAAGGTGCCTTCCCGACTCGAAGCTTGCAGGCAGGGCTCGTTGGCTGGCCCGTGGAGCAGCGTCTTCTTGCTGCTTCTTGCTAAGTCACATATACGACTACTGTCGCGAAGACCGCGTCGCGTAGAATGTTTTCTTGTTCTTTTTTCTTTTTCGACTGCTTTCTTAGAAGGGTGCTCAAGCAAACGAGCCGGCGCACCGCAGGGAGTCTTCTTGACGACGTAGTACAGAGAACGTAGACCACGTGTGTGCGTCGCGGCCAGTTTCTGGAATGTGTTGTTTGTATTAGTTTTGTAGCAAAGCCGGATGCACGCGATCACGAGGGCTCGCGTTGAGCATCGTTAACTTCGGCCTGCCTGATTGGTTCGCTTCGCGTTGCCGTGGGTGTTGAGGGGTGCTATTTAAGCGGCGACACTGGCCTTTTTGGAGAGAGCGGACTCGGGGACCATGACGCTCGACATCACCGGGGAGCAGTCCGGCAGGCCGACGGGGTATGATACCATTTTCTATGTTGTATAATTTTAAGTGCGAATGCACTTTATAAGCGGCCCTGAATCCGCCGTCCCATAGCAACGGCGCGAGGAGCGGAGAGGAGCGTCTGTAGCAACGGCGCAGCGACGTCACACCCCACGTGACTGCGCGCGCTCCGCCTCCTCACCGCGGTTTGCGCGGGCGCACCGCTCTCCGCGGCGTGACGTCACGGCGCGCTGTGCAGCTGGCGTCGCTGTGCAGCTGTGTGTGTGGCGCCGGCGCGTCAGTCCGTATATAAACGTCCGCCGGCTGCCGCTCGCTCTCTTCTCGCTCGGCTCCGCGGTCGGTGAAGTCTTTCGCAGTATGGATCCATCGCGGTAGGAGTTTCCGACCACGATCAACGGTGGCTTCATAGACTTGGCGTTCAGTAGGAACTGTACGGTCCGCGCCGTCTTGCCAGGTCCGCTCACCGTACATTTCTCGGATCACAAAGCGCTGGTACTAACCGTGAGCTACAACGATAACACCAATAGGTGCTGATCTGTAGTGACGTGTGTAGAGTGTGTGTGACGTGCTCGGCGATATGTGCATTTATGCATCTACGAAATTGCGAGGTGTAAATAAATAATACTTCGTGTATAAATGTGTGTGTGTGTACAATGCATCATGACAACACTTTAAATTCATTAATTACACTTTAATCATAACTTTACTCCCCCTCATAGCATCACCCCGTGCATTCGCACTTAACCATGTTCACCCTCGGGGAAATGCTTTCTTTTTTGCCCTGTGTGTTTTCCAACTTCAAGATGTCTTAGCTAAATAAACCCACCAATGAGTGCTCTCCCAATTCACTGTGTCGACTCCTCATCGCTTGCCTGCGCGGAGTGGCTCCCACGCCTCTTCGTCTTCCTGACCTTCCGATGCGTCTAACATTAACGGCCCCGACGTTTCGCTACACTACGATTGTTACGACTGCTATTCTGCTACGGACGGTCCGTGGTCGGTTTTTTATATTGCCTTGGGAAGCCGTTCTATAAGTTTCGGTGCGGCCCGCGTGGTACAATCACGTGCAAAGTTGGGGAACATTCTCGCCCTTTCTCGGTCCTTCGCCTCTTGGACGGCACCGCTTTCTCCCTCTCAAGGCGCGAGGAGCGTCGGTAAGCACTCTCCGCCTCCTCTCTCTCCTTCCCGTCTGTTTCGCGCAGTTGCTCGCCGCGATAAGGTGATTCAACGACCGTTTCTACAAAATTCTCCCTTTTTCGAGATTCAGCCAGTTGCGGCGTGACCTTGGGCGCCTCTTCCGTGCGTGCCGCTTGTTTTTCGGCTTTCCCTTCAGCTCGCCGCCGGGTTTCTCGACGAAATGGACACTATTTTGTGACGGACTCACATTTCCTTTCTCTATTTAAAGTTATACATACTGCAGCCTCAGTGAGGAGGCTATTGCAGAAGTGGGGAAAAAACAGCAAGATAAATATTACTCTGGAGACACCGCATGCACGTGCCAGAGACCTGCGCGAAGACCTCTAGCTTTTATTTCTTGTATGATTACTTTGACGTTTTATAAGAATGGGTGCAAATGTACATGCATTCTGTCTTGTTGCATCCGTAGCTCTTTACCGCGTCGGCATTTAATACTTAATTCCTGCCATAATTGCTCGACGGTGTTGTAACGAAAAGTTCTGGAACGAACAAAAGAATTAAAGAATCTAGATGTCGGGAATCCAAACCCAGATTTTTAGCGAAGGGCAAAACAAGATACCACCTTAACTGCTCGCATTTAACGAGACGGCAAGAAAAAAAGGGTCGATTCTTTCTGCGCCGCACATGTGTATCCGTTGCGCCTGGTAAGTAAATACCGAACAACCAAGAAAAAACGAAGTGAAGACCCGACAACTTGAAGACGCGATCCGTTCAAGCCGCGAATGCCAGGCACGCAGCGGGGGAGGCAAGCGCTCTCTTCGCGAGAGTCTCTCGCTTGTGCAGCGGTGCGTCGTCATGAAAAATGAAAGAAGAAAAAAAGCAAACGAAGAACATAGAGCGCCAGACGAAGAGGATGGGAACAAAGCGAGCGAGATGAGAATAAAAAAGCGGCCGCCGTCTGCACAGGACGCGCAGAAAGCGAGACTGACCGTCCGTCCTTCCGAAGATCCCGCGGGCGGCAACGATCGGATTTCCTCTGGAAACGGAGAAGATGGGAACGGAAGGAGAAGCACACAAAGAATAAAGAAAAAAAGAAAAAAGGAGCGAAGGAATATAGCGGGCGAGAACGAGCAGCGGGGTCCTCGCCGCGTAAATATCGAGGACAGACAAAAAACTAGAGCGCAAGCAGGAAGAACGAAGACGAGCGAGCGAGCGAAGAGGCCGTAATAAAAATAGAAGAGAAAACGAGGAGAGGAACCGACAAAAAGGAAGACCGAAATCTCCGGTGCCGCTCCGCTCTTTCGTCGATGGAGCTCACACGCGCGCAGCGGCGAATGGGATAGCGGAGCTGCGATGGGAAGGAAGGCCGATGTTGGAGATGGAGAGAGAGAGAAAGAGGATCCGAAGCGCGCGCCCGTCGAGGATAGAAAACCACCGCGGCCGCCGCTGGGAGCCCCGAAGCGACAGCGGCCCGCTCGGCCAGGCGTAAGCTGCAGCGAGCGCGCGCACGCACACCCGGGACCTAACGATCGCCGCTGCCACCGAGCAACGTCGTTGAGATGGGAGCTGGGGGGGATGTACCACGTTGGCGTGCGAAGGCTGCGGCGGCGGGACCCCGCGGGAGCGAGAGGATGGCGGGGAAAGGGCTTTCTGCGTTGCCAGCGGGAACAGGTCGGGAGGGAAAGGGAGCGCGCTGCTTGAGCCGTACGCCTGAGAGAACCCAGAGCGCGCGCGGCTTGATGCGGCGAGCTGGCCGACGTCGAAGAGTGGGAAGCAGCAGCAGGCGCGCGGCCTACGCGCTAGCGCCGGCTCGGCAGGGTGCCTTCAACTACAGCCGCCGCGTGATTCCCCTTCTCTCGCTTCCCTCCGCCAAATCTCCCGCTGCGCCCGCGTTGCGTGGCCTCGTGCTTGTCGGTGTATATATATACGGAGCACCGCTGCGTGTATGTGTGACTCGCCTATCTCTGGAGCGGAGCTGCTCGCACGCGGGAACGAGGCTGCCGGCCCTGTCTACTACTCATCGAGAGTTGCCGATGACGCACTCGCGAAACGTAGGACTCAAAGAAAAAGAAAAGTCAGTATTGTATGCAAATATAGTTCGAAAATGAAATTCCAAGAAGCAGCGGTTCTGTCCTATTGAACTGTATGCAAATATATAGTTCGAAAGTGACGAGAATGAAGTGAAGCTGCAATTCTGCGCGGATGAAAGGCGCCGACTTACCGCTGCTTCTAAGAAGCGCTCGTAATTATTATCCTTGTGAGGAAACTGAGAACTGGCTGTAGCGAGTGCGACAAAAAGTACGTCAATGCACCTGCTGAAGTCACCGCTATTATGATTTATGCATGACCGGCATCTTTTTATAGTAACGTGAGCACGGACGACTTAGTACTACTCATATATGCTTAGCACTATTCGTGGCCATGCTTTCACCGCCGTTATTACAGGTACATCTTAGAGCTCAAAAGGTGTTGAATGCATACCATTCCGTTACGGTAGTGCATGCCTCAAGTTAGGTGTGCCCAAAATTACGAGTTTTTAATGATAAAGTTTTTACCAACAAGGACTCGAACAAAAATGAGAACGCAGAAATATTCAGACATCAAGTAATAATAGAAACACTGGGCCATCACGGCTGGAGCATTCGGTGACACGAAGCCATGCAGTGGTGCCACCGAAGAATCATAAAGTAGTTTGGCGTGGATATCATCTAGTTCATACGGATCACTGGCGACCTTTGTTTATGTGCTCTTTGTTTATGGGCATAGTAAGGAATAAGTCGATCAAGAACATAAAAGATTCACAAGCCCTACACGAAGCCATGCAGTGGTACCACTGAAGAATCATAAAGTAGTTTGGCGTGGATATCATCTAGTTCATACGGATCACTGGCGACCTTTGTTTATGTGCTCTTTGTTTATGGGCATAGTAAGGAATAAGTCGATCAAGAACATAAAAGATTCACAAGCCCTACTGTATTAAAGGGAAGCTATTTCTGAAATGATTACTAAATTAATTAAGTTTAATGAAAGGGCGATTAGGTGATTCACTCTGGAAGTGATTACTTCTATAATTTCGACACTTAATTGGAAGAAATGCTATCATTTATTTGACGTTACCAGCGAAGTTTCGCGAATGTCAGCACCCACATATCCGCCCCGTCTGCTCCATATCAAGTATATAATAGGAACATTTCACTAAGGCTTCTCTCATGTAGGATGGTTTATCGTACTTGTCATACTGATCATCTTTTTCTTTTTGTGTGTTGTGCCCAAATTAAACGCATATTTCTCCTGTTGTCACATGCACAGCATTCAAGGTTCAGGGCTTTCTAGTTTAATAAGGTTGCTCGCTTTTAACTCACGCCTGCCCGCGTATACGATCGTAACTGTACTGATAAAATGTCGCAGCACAAAGCACATGACAACAAATACTAAAAGCTGTTGTGAAGAGATATTGGTTGTACTTGTTCCACATGGTCAGGAGGCTGCTGCGCACGCCAGTGAGGAGATTCTGCACAAGGGCGCGGCTTCGAATGGCGCAGCAGAACGTTTTGGTTGCGTGTTAAAAGCATGCAGTACATCATGGAGCGTGCGTACATCAGAGCCATTCATGTAGTTGAAGATGCTTATCGCGATAGCTGATGTTGGCGCAAGAAGGCCTGCCACATTTACGACACCGCGCATACCGATGATGCTTAGCCGCGTAAAGATTGCCGTTTTCGGCAGATTTCGTAAGCACGGGAGATGAGTCGCTTTCGGCGAGATTACTGGATCGCACATTAGTCGACCCGAACAATCGAGTCACCTTGAGCATTCGAAAATTTCGAATATACCGCATTTTCGAATTGAATACGAATATCGCAAAGGTGACATTTGACGAGTATTCGAAACATTCAAGCTTTTCACCTTTCACGTTTCTCGTCTAATCCTTTCGGCTAAAAGGAACTTTATGCTCTCACCGGCATCTGGCGGCATTAAAGGTAAGATCGTAATAATGACACGGCTACCTCTGCACCACTATTCATCTTATCGATTCATCAGAGTCGGCAGAATCACGTGGTCCCGAAATAACCAAAACGGCGGAATGACGCTGCTAATTTATCGACAAAATCCGGCTATTTCACCTAGGGCGCCTCGAAGTGAACACCGCTTCCCCTTGAGCAGGGTGGTAACCTACACTGACCGTCGCGCCGCCATATTGTGTCGAAGAACTTGACGCGGACGCCGGCGCTTTTGTAGTGAGTTGTTGGGAAAGGCGGGGACCAGCGCAAGATACGGGGTTACGTTGGTATCTCACCGCTTCCACCAATGTTGTGAATGGCGTGAGCTGGTGGGTGGTACAGGCTACGTTGGTATCCCACCGAGCTACCACTGCTGTTGCGAAGAGGGACCATCGGGAGATACGGAGTCCTTTGGTATCTCACCGCTGCCTCCAACGTCCTGAAATCAAGCTAGCGGGACGTGGCAGGCAGGATCTCCATCGATGAAACAGTGTGCGGAATGGCAACACATAGCGGTATAGGGGAGGTAGACCACGAGCATTTGAAAAACAAAACAACTTAGGTTAGAGTGGTTGAGTACAGAGCCAGCCAGCACGACCGAGTCGGCTGGGGCGACTGCCTGCTATATATCAAAAGGGCTGCACGGCCTTAAATAGAGTTTCAGTCTCTTGTTGAAGATCGCAGGGAAGACACCGGCCGCTGTGACAGCGGCCGCTGTGGCCGCTGGGTGGGGATTACAGAATTCCCCGAAAGTTGTGGAGCAAGCGACCCTTCCCGCTCGGCGTCTTCGGTCCGACACGCTGCCGGCCTCCGCTGATGGGGTGGCAAGGTCCGCCAAAATGTGGAAAACTTGACGCTCCCGCTATGACAAAGGGTTCGACGGAAGGGCCGTAGTTCTGGCAAAACAACGTATATAAGTAACACACGCACGTGCAAAACGGCGAAAGTAACACGACTGAGCAGATTCAGGAGACTCCGACGTTAAATTTGATGCGCCTGCCACATATCACGCCTCTGCATGCTCCGACATTGTTACAGGGCCGTCGTTCAAGCTCTCCGGCGCGAAGTCGGCGAAGGGAACGACGGCAGTTTCGGTCCTTCAGTACGTAAGCAGACACAGTGAAAGGATCGGAGTCCTGGTTGGGAAAGCAAAACAACAAAGTTTATAACGATAAAGTGGCACAAGTAATACAAGGCTAACAACTACACTTCACTCAAACTAACAATTAAGCAAATAATAGCCATGAAAGAGCTTGACAAAATATTAGCACACGAAAATGACAAACAACTAAGAAAAATAACTAACAAACAGTAAGAAGGGCAATGTCAACAATACAGGAATCAAATCTACAAAAGTTAATGAAAGTTCAGGAAGAGTTCAGGGGTATAAACATGAGGTGGCATGCGAGGTGATGACCGGCCGCGTTGAAGGGTCCACAACGGTCTGGTGCGAGAAGTCCGTTGCTATGGCACAGCGGTGAGGTCGACGGGAGTTGCAGCGCTTATGTTTCCGGGGAGCTAGTGCTTGATGGCAAACTCGAGCAGTTTGAACAAACTCGAGCCGCAAGTCCCGATGCCTACGTTGCAGCGGTAAGCGCGCATCTCAACTAGGCGAAGCGGCTAAGGTTAGGTGGCCAGCCGGTACAAAACCACGCTAACAACTCCTAGAGCGATACGATGATCGGCTTCTACGCCATATCAGCCAAGCGACTAAAACCCCGTGCCCCTCAATGCTCCTCGCTTAAATACGCGCATGTTTTCCCTGATTCGCTGTCTGCGGAATCGGGGCGTGTTTGTGAGACAATTGCTCCGGCATTGCATTTCTTGCTCCGCCCAAAATATCCCTCTCGAAATTAATGCAGTGGAGAGAGCGATGGCTAAACCCTTTCTCGTGGTCACCGAGTCGACATCTTTATTCAACTCGCCTGATTGACAGGTCAGTTAGCGTCCGAGTCGTGGGCGTCCCTTCTTCGTCGGTCAGGTCCCTTTTTCGTCGGTCACAACAAAGATGTGCATTAGCCGTCCACCTCGGACACGGAGGCCGCCGACCACACAATAGCGTACGTCCGCACGCGGCCGCTGCCCGCGAACGGTGCCCCGCTGTACTGCCCTGCATTGCTGGTCCGAAGACCGCGTTTGGTGTTTTAAAAATCGCGCTGGGGGCTCGCGACAAAGGGCAAAGGGAGGCCAAGGGAGCGGCAACTGTGCTCTTTGACCCTCGGTTTAGGTTTCCTGTGCGAAATTAGCCAGATTTCATTGAGCTGTAAAAAGTAGCAGAGTCACTCTTTTGCAATTAATACCTCGGGTGTATGGATTCCATGAATTGGGTCTGAGCTTTAGGTACGTTCTTGTTTAAGGACTAAGCCTAACTTTCTTAATTACGGTTCAAAACCCTGCTCTTGCACATCATTTACAATGCGTGCCACCGTGAACAAATCATTTACGAGAGAAGTTCACAAATATCTGTTTTTCTGTCATTTATGAGATTGATTCTTGAACCCGTTTTCTGAAACACCCTGTAACATGCGCGGTGAAAAACCGTCCAGCACGACCCAGCATGGTCCATCATGGCCCAGCAAGCCCAGCCCATAGGCCGATCCACGAATCTTACGTAAGCGCAATTCCGTACAGGATACGTTCTCGCACCTGTAATCGCATTATCGCTCCAATTGCTGTCGCTAGAGGAGGGAGTTCCGAAAGCCGGTAAACGACGTAACGTTCTTACGAAAGGGAAGTTTTGAGAATACTGCCTTGATTTTAGTCTGCCCTGATTCAGCGCGCGTGGGACAGACAATTGTGGCATTAAATAATGACGTTTTGACGTGCCAAAACTATATACTAAGTCATTACGAGGAACGCCATATGACAGAGGACGCTGAATCAAGTCTGAGAACCTGGAGTTCTTAATGGCTACCTAAATCTAAGTACAGGGGCGTAATTGCGTTTCTCCGGTGCCTGAATGCTCCTGTTACGGCCCCGACTGGAACGCGCGCTCTCGTGCTGAGCAGCACAACACAGTCGAGCGATTTAGTGTTTGGTGCCCAAGTTCCTCTACGTGAGAAACGCTCTTGCGTTCTTTTGTTCTCTCCTCTAGGGCAGACTGGCATCAATAGAACGCAGGCGCGAGGGGCCCCTAGCGCTCCAACGCTAAAACTCTTTGCTAGAAAGCTTTATTGCTCGGAACTCTTGCGTGAGCACGGGTTGCACGCTCCTCCCCATACGTGACGGAGCACCAAGCGCCTTGAAAAGCCGTTGTGGAGGGCTCCGGGAAATTTTGGCCACCTGGGAATCTTTAACGTGCACTGACAACGCACGGTACACGGGCCTCTGGCATTCTCGCCTCCATCGAAAATGCGACCGCCGCGGCCGGGATCGAACCCGCGTATTTTGGGTGGCAGCCGAGCACCGTAGCCTCTACACCACCGCGGCGGACCAAAGAGACGGCTATCTCAAGTGACACTCTGTGGTAGGAGTGCGCACCGCTCAGTATTTATGAGACGCGGGAGGTGTTTCCCTGTCAACAGAGACCGCGGGTTTCGGTCCGGGCAGTCGAGTATGGGCCATATGCGCTCCCCTCTGGGAAGACGCCGGCCTGGTCACGTGACCACCGACGAAGAGGCCTTCTTTCAGTCGTCGAGAGGGGAGTCTACCTCGGGCAGCCGAAGAGATAAGCAGTGCCGGCAGCCGCCTGAATCTGCAATGGGGCCTGGGGGCCCCATTCTTGTCTTTATTAAATAAACACCAGTGGTAACCTTCAACGAGTCTGCAGTCTGATCTTGATTGATTTGATTGATTTGTGGGGTTTAACATCCCAAAACGAGCTCTGATTATGAGAGACGCCGTAGTGGAGGTCTCCGGAAATTTCGACTACCTGGGGTTCATTAACGTGCACTGACAATGCACAGTGCATGGACCTCAACATTTCGCCTCTATCGAAACGCAGCCGCCGCGACCCTCGGATCAGCAGCCGAGTACCATAGCCACTAGACCAACGTGGCGGGGCCAGTCTGATCTTAAAAGAGTATGATGGTGTCTGGCAAGACAATGAATATATTTTTAATACGGCTTCCTTAAAAGCCCACTTTCGGTTTCGATTTCGAGGGGGCGGTTTCCTAGTGACGTATCAACATCGTCGGACGAAGTCTGAGTCACGTAGGGACAGAAATTCGTAATAGTGTCGCTGCAATTCTGTCGTCTGTGGTCAATTACACGCGGGGCACGTAAACAACGACAATTTTACGGTCGTCCAGTGACTCTGACAGCGATTTCGGCGGTTTTTATAGACTGCGCTCATACGTCATCGTAGTGTCCATTGCACTGGAGCTGGCGTGCAGTGCTGGGAGACGAAAACTTTAAAACCAAACTAAAATATTTTGTACGTGTTTCCTGGCTTCCGTGTGCGGAGGGCGTTAACAATACACGGCTAGAAAACGAAAAATGTACATTTTGAGCTGCCGAAAAATCGTGTCAGTACTCCTTTAAGCTCCCCAACAGTACCCTAGCGAGCGGCTCAGCGTACGCGTGGTTTTGGGTTCTCTTGTACTCCACTGCGGAGGGGGGGGGGGGGGGGTGGAGTATGGAAACAACAAAAGAAAGCAAGAAGGCGGGTCCCTAGTGTTTGGGGACTCCGGTACTAAATCTACTTTCTAATGGCCGAGGCGCAACTGAAGGCAGGAGCTGCGTACACTTCGTTGCTAAACTGGCTGCTCACAAGAGCTGCAAGGCGTACTGCCATTGTGAATAGCTGGCACTGCCACTCCGCTGTACGCGGCGCACCTCGTCCTTCGCTCCGCTCGACGCGCGCTTCAGCGAGCCACCCCCATCCCTCGGTGTCCTCGCGGGAGACGAGGCTCACTCGTGCCCGCCGGCGGCTCCAAACAGGCGTACATACGCGTGCGGGCCGCGCGGCGGCTCGGTCAGACGCGGCAGCCGCGTTCGCGGCTCCCTCACCTCCCTCTCCTGATTAATGCATCGCGCAGCCGGTCGGCTTCTCTGCGGGCGCCGGCGAGCGAGCGCTCGTTTGTGCGTGCGTGCGTGCGTGCCAGTGTGAGCGCGGCGGCGTAGTGCCGCCGAGAAGCCTGCAAATAGCGCTGCCGCAGATAGCGGCGCGCGCGCCCCGTCGGCTCTCGGTGAAAAAGTTTGGCCCAGGTGCGCTGCGCGAGATTGGCGCAGGCAGTTCGCGGGATATGCGGGGAGGAGAGGAGCGCCGCTGAGTGCCTGCTGCCGCCGCGTCGGTGTGCTCGGCGGCGTGGACCGCGGCGGGCTTGCCGGCGAGTAGGCAGAGATATGCGCCACCGCGGGAAGAAAGCGTTTCAGCCGCCGAGAACGGGCGGATTGCGAAGGGCCCTTCACGGGCTCCAATACGGCGGACCGTGTGTGCACTGGGTACACAAGCGCGGACGATCCAGCGCTCGGCGGCTGCCCGGGGAGCCTTGCTTCATCGTTGAGGAGCGAGTTTTTTGCGAGTCTGGACTGTCCGACATTTTTCTGGGGCCGTTGTCCGGAGCCCAGCCGGCTGTCTGGTGCGGCTGTAGTGTGTGCGCTTTGCGAAGCCTATAGCCCTCCTCCCTTTTTTTAACGCGAAAATGCTTTTTGCCGGGGTCCGCCAAGAAATCTGTGACGTACTTCCGTAACGGAAGTAGATGTCTACAAAATAAACGCGCACGTAAGATATAAAAGGTACCACTCGCTAGGTTTCGAACCCACAACCAGCCAGGGTGCGAAGGCTAGAGCTGGAAACGCTCCCACCATACTACCGACAGACTTATGAAATGGAGGACGAAACGGGCCTTATATGTTTACTACATCGTTTTACAATTTGCATCCAATTGATGTCCAGTTAAAGCAAAGATACTTAAGCAAAATTGCTCTTAAATTAGCATAGCCTCTCTTTCACTGCACTCTTAGTTCTCAGCGGTGGTGCCGCCACCTCAGAGCGATGGCAGCGAAGTCGTAAATTGTCGTGTTAATATGCGCCCCAGTAGTTAGCGCTTCAGTAGGCAGGCTTCGGCGTCCTGCCGTGCGTTGCTTAAACCACGGCCGCTACATAATTTGTCTTCTGTGGCAGTTGCGTTTCCAGTTGCGTTGCGACGCGCTCTACTCCAGGAACGCAAAGACGCCCGCGGCCCGCCGACTAGCAAATGATGCGCCTTTCGCACAGCGAAGTGTGCGTTCACAAAACGATCCGCGGACACACAGATCAGTTTCGCTTGCAAAGTTTCAGCATAGGGAAAAGGCTCTTTCTCTATGGTTTCACCGTATGCGGACGCTCTTTGTTTATGGCAGGTTTGCGGAGGGCGGTGGCGCGTTCAAAGCAGCGTCTCCGTAAAAATGTGAGTCGTTCGAGAGCTTTCGCTTGTGTAGAACTGTCGAAGGTTCCTGTGAAGTGTGGAGGTCTTGCTCGTGTGTACATGAAAAGGGTTCACATGTGCAGAGCATCCAACCCATCTCCGGCCCCTTGATTCGTTTCATTTCTGGGACGGCTAGAACAGCTCCGCCATGGTAGGGTGCATTATTGCCCTAAATCGCTTACATTTGTTCTAAACACATCGCTGATTATGTGCGAAGACAGGTTTCACATTCGTGTTATACCGATTCCAATGGCAGAGGGGTCAACCATAATTTTTATAGAATACGCAGCGCAATTATTTCTCCAAGTCACCACCTTGCCTCCTTGTGCAGTTGTGCGCTTGGGTACGCTTGGACTGCGGCGGTCATGCTCCTGACTGACTCTCTATTTTCCACTAATACAAAGTGGCTTCTGAATCACCTTCGGGGCGTTCATTTGCTAAGGGGATGGTTGTCGCGCCGCTGTTTTAGATGGAAAGTGCAGTCTAAAGCACAGCTCAACTAGATGCGCGTTTAACATAATGTTAAGTTAGAAGTGCTACAACACCGCATTTTAAGATACGACGTCCTCAAGCGCCATCTTTCTGACGTAATTCTCAGAACTGAAAAATGCCAGAGACTCTGGTTTCATTTAATATTGCACAACTACATAGTGCGCAACTACATTTGGCGCTGCAATATTCACTTTCTACCGAACACGTACCCTGAAGCTAGCTTCTCAGCATGATGATGGTTATAGTGGAAAAGCACGCTTTAAAGGCGGGTGAGACGCTACGTGCAGACGCGTCTGAAAAAGCGCCGAGAGATGTGCGTCGAAAGCAAATGACTTTCTAGAACACGGGAATTTCTAGCAACTTGTTTGATTGATTAAAGAGTCGGAGATAAATTACGGTACGGAGTACACGCCGAACCTCCCATACGCCGCGTTCAACGGTCTGGGATTAAGTTTTAAAGAAATCGTAGTAAAATAATTCCCTTCGCTATTCGTCCTCCTAGTGTTTGCTGCGGAATATATATTTTCTTTCGATTTCTCAGAGATATTTGAACCTCCCAGCAGCGTTGAAAACTTTAATCGCAGGAAAGCTAGCGACAACACAGTAAAATGGGGACCGTGTTAAGAAAATCTGCTAGCTGCTAGAAAAGAAATCGCGCTTCCTCTTTGCAACTAAGTGACGGCCTTTATTGCATGTTAGCATGTGCTTTATGGTGTAGTGGTGCGCCAATTCTGGAACGTATTTTACACATTTCCCGATGACCATAAGGACAACGGAGCTTCACGCCTTGTTGAAATACTTAGCTATAAGTGCGGCAAAAGCTGCTTAGTTCTATGAATCAGCAGGTCTGATGCGGTACAAGCAGCAACATTGAAAAATATGTGCAATTTGGCGCCTTCAAGCTCGTTTATAGTGAAGCGAGACCACATGCTTGACTGCGTTTGAAAAAGGTACACGAAAGGAACTTGTTTCTGAAAGTTTAATTGAAATACTGTTTGTTTTAGATTAGAAAATACCTCTTTTTTTATATTCAGCGGCTTCAGGCTCCGGGCCGTCGGTTCGCTTCGAACAGGGCTCCACATCGATACTCCATCAATGGGTTGGTAAATAACCACGCCCCGCCACTGTGGTCTAGTGGTTATGGCACTCCGCTGCTGATACGGAGCTCGCGGGATCGAACACCAACCGCGGCGGCTGCATTTCGACGGAGACGAAATGTTGGGACGTAAAACCACGATGGGATTATGACAATAATTTCTGGGACCTAAAACCCAAGAAATTATTATCGTTCTACACCGATCAGGTCTAGCGACCGTTTATAAATAGTTTAATCTCTCTCTCTAAGGCAACTTGTTTGCTCTTAGTGTCCGTTGTTTTATTTATGAGCCGTTCAACCAAGATCAGTGACATGTCGCGTTATGTGTGTTTTAAAGCTGTTTCATGGTCAGTGCTACTTTGGCTTCACAGGGGAGGATAATGTTCGTTATAAAACAAGTGCGCGATCTGACTGGTCTGCACTGCCTTACACGTAACTGATTTTGCACCACGCTAGACGGGGGGCTTCGGCAACTCGTACGCTTTTTTCGCCCGAACAGCTGGCCGGCTCCGCCGTTTCGCTGCGTCACGGCACGCGTTGTTTTCGCGCAGGCAAGGAGGACACTGCGCGGCACATGACCCGCTGTTTGTCGCGCCGCCCAGATCCTCTTCTCGTTTAGCGCAAACAAAACCGAGCCCGGCTGCCAGCACAAGTGGAGGGAGGCTGTTCGAGCGGGGCTGCTTCAGCGGGAGATTGCCTCCGCCGCCATTCTGGCCGCGCACTCGGGAACGAGAGCTCCGTCCGGCTCTCTAGCAAAAAAAAGAAAAGCCGAAGAGGCTTCGTCCGAGCCGCCCTGCCGGCCAGCCGGCCCTTATCGGGGAGGATTTATTCCAGCGGCGTCGGCGTCGGGCTATCGCGTGGTGGCCCCTTCGCCCAACAGCGACGCACCCCCACGTTTCACGCACTCACGTACAGACACCCGCACAGCACTCGTCGAGAAGCAGCGGGGCCTATGAGAAGGAAGGGGGAGGTTAGCTCCCCCTAAACGGCAGCAGCCACGCTGCGCGAGGTCATCGTTGAGGAGACGGGAGGACCGCCGTCGCTCGCGCGACAGCCGAGTCGGCGGCGGCGGCGGCGCGGCCTTCATAAATTGCCCGCCGCCGGCTCGCTATCTCGGCGCGCGGTCGCGTCCCCCCGCTTCTTCTCGTTCGCCCTTTCCTGGTAGCGCGGTGGTGGCTCTTTGGCCCGTCGCCGGCCCGCGGGCCACGTCCGGGCCTCAATTATTCAGCCGCCCGCGAGATACAACGCTTCCCCTCCCTTCCTGCGCCGCTTGCTGGCTTCCCTGGGTCGTCGTTCGCCTAGCTCGCCGGCGAAACTCGCGGCTTTTCTTTCTTTCTCTCTTTGCGAGAGCCGGCGCTTCCCCGGCTGTTGTTGATGTGCCCTGTCGCGGCGCTCGGTCGGAACGAGTCGCGAAGACACCGCGTGTGCCCGCTGCTCGTTCGCGACTTTAGAGGAGCCCCTGGTCGGCGTCGCGGTTCGAGCTTTTTACTTGCACGCTCACGAGAGAGCTGGCCGGAGCTTGACGGAGAAAAGGGGACGGCGGTGGACGGATGAACGTGCGAATGAAATCAAGGTTGAATGTGGCGATGCTGAATGGAAGAGGTATGCGCGGACTCTCGGTCGACTTGACTTCTTGCCTGCGTCCACATCTTTGCGCGGTGCAACGAATTTTGTGGTATACCTCAGCGACTGTAGCTCAGGTGTACGTTGCTTTGTCCTGCCAAAAGAAAGAGAGAGAGGCAAATGTTAATAATAATAATAATAATAATAATAATAATAATAATAATAATAATAATAATAATAATAATAATTCATACCTTGAAAGAACATCAATGCAATAGAAAATTGGCTTGCCAAAGACCCCTGGGGCTTGAAGGGCAGAGCCGGCAAGATAGCGGACACAGCAATTATTTTGGCTAACACCACTAAAGAAGTGTAAAAAAAAGAATGCAGAAAAAAAAAACATTGTTGTAAGCAGCTACATGCAAAGGTATTGAAGTAAAAGACCCATCGCTGTCGAGTGTGTCCTTGCTGTGAACTGTATACTGCGTTGGCGAAATTCCCATCACAGCGGCCTTTGCTCTTCCAGTCATCGTTCAAACTTCCACCACTCTGAATAATGCCAGACCTAACTAATGCACCGTCAGGAGCTAAAGCTGTTTGCGCTCGTTTGTTCATGCCTCTGTAACTTGCTGCTTGCTCAGCAACGCAGAACGTGACGTGAGGCCGAAAAACATCCCACTGGGCATCACACCGGCCGGTTTGCGTTTCCAATCTGAGCATTCTTGAAGAATGCACGCCACGGAGATTATCTGGTCATCCTTTGTGCGATTGACATCATTCGCTCGCAGCACGTCGACTGCCGCTGTAGCTTACCCGTTGCACCACTGCGGGCACCCCCGCATTTCTTTCAATATTTTTGTTTTGCTTGGGGGACACACTAGCACTAGCACCATTGCCTGCAGCTCTGGATGTGTTATACCAATACCGTTACGCGTGTATAACATCTAAAAGCGTCAACTTATGCATCCGTATACAAGCCAATAGGAGGCAATCGCACATTTCTTGAAAATTGAACGCGTGGCGTGAAACCTGATTAGCTGTCTCTTCAAGCATTTATGGCGCTTGTTACGTTCATTATTATTACGTTTCGTAATAGCTATAGAGGGCAAACGAGGACGAAAGAAGGCGTATACGCAACACGTCTACGTCCTCCTCGTATGGCCCCCGAAGGCAGCAAGGAAACTATATTATTTTTTTTTGTTTCTTTTAGCTTAGCCGCCTGTGAGTACAAAGTGCGATCGTGGAAATAGTGAGTGTCGCAGTAAGCGAGTTTCGCGACGCCACCTCGCTCTGCGGAGGCAACGGCGTCGCTGTTCTTCGAGCAAAAGCAGCTTGTGCGGCGTCACGCAAACGCGTACCCTATCCGTGCTGGAGGAGCCCGTCGCGTACTAAACGCGCCCGTCGGAGGAATACGTTTGCACAGCCGCAGCACGGGGGCTGCAAGGGACGATCAATTCCGATCTCCCCTAGGGGACTTACGGCTTTGCAAGTTTGGGGCGTCGAGTATGATAGGGCCGTGGGCGTCTCACCGCCGCCCTGCGTGCGTTTATTATTTGAACCACGAGAAGAAAAAAAAATAAATAAGAGAGACCGATCCGCCGCGCACGCCCCATCTCTGTGTGCATCGCGGCGAGCTGAGCGGGGCTAGCGGCGAGCGGGGATCCCGGTCGCCGGCGGGTATCACTCGGTCTTGCCAAAAGCGTACAGCGGCATAGACGCGGTGACGCATTGGTGCGATCGTGATTAAGAGACTACGGTGCGGCGGCGTTTGCTGGGATGAGATAACGTAGTGCTGCGATATATGGGACATGTGAAACCCAGTGAGCAGAAGCAATTAATTGTACGCCCCTCGAACGACGCTTTAGCTAAGGCAGTCATGTTATATCTGCTGGAGATTGCGCGAGCTAGGGTGTCGTTCACTACCGCGTGTGACGCGTATAATAGAAAGTTGCAGAAAGTGTCAGAGCATCGCCATGAATAGGCCGGACTGTAATTCTATCGAAGACCTTTGCATAAGCATAGCGGCTTGCGAACAGCCGCAATAAATAAATAAATAAATAAATAAATAAATAAATAAATAATAAATAAATAAATATTTATGCAGCATATTTTGTCACCTATGCTGCCTATACGGAGGTCGCAACCATATAATACTCATAAGAGCGCAGGACAGGGTCGCAGGTCTATCAGTGTGCGAAACATGAGCAGATATTTCATAAACGTGACGAAGCTCAATGTGACTGTTGAGTGCCATGTTAACTTATCTTGACATCATGGCAAGATGTACGGTGCTCACTGCGGCACATCCTTGAACCCGACCTATAAGTAAAAAGAAAACGGAACAAATCCCCGCACAGCAGCGTGACCTGTTTCAGTTCACGGCATACTCCACCTTAGCGAAGTGTCGCGAGAAACGAATTTGTGCTGGTAATGTTGTTGAAACCGCTTTACGCTTATCGTCAAGAGGGCTGCAATAACAATAGCGAGAATTTCGCTTACCAAAGAAGCGACACCTGCAAGAGGCAGGCCGTAGTGGTGGGTTGCAGGTTAATTTCAATACCTGATAGCGTTCTTTAAAGGCCAACTGCAGCAGTTTTTCTATAGGTCCACGGATCTCAAGTTCTCAATGAAGTCTACTGCGTGCGTTTCCTGGCGCACTTTCGTCGTTTAGGCAAGACTGCAGGCTTGTGGGATGCTCCTCCGTCGTTTGTATACGATTGCGGACTTGAGGTATGCGCAGATCGCTTCGAATAAATTGTTGCCGGTTGCTTCGAACTGCCCACCTGGCTTCCCACTATTATTGACTACATTGCGTGGCGACGTCATCGTGGGCAGAACAACGGAAGTGACGGAAGCACACGGGTACCATACCGTGGCCTTCGAGATATGCGCGCACCACATGACGGCGCACGCGGATCTTGAAGGCCATGTCCATCGCGAAGTGCTTCCCGACCTTACCGCCGGGGGAAGGGCGTATGCGCGGTCGTACCTCGCAGGAGGCTGATTGACTCATTTGAAATTACGCGAGGACAGCACTGCTCGGCTGGATTTAGGTTTTGCGCTTTCTTTGCTTATTAAAAATATTTTCGCATTTGCTGAGCATTGAAGCTATCAGGGCGTGAGAGGAGCGCTCAGGAACATAGAACCGCCATTACAATGACGTGGTAAAGTAATCGCCGAAGTTGTCCTTTGCGCCTCGATGTGTATCAGTACGCAGGTGGTGTTGCATTTAGCACCCGTCGAAATGCGGCCGCCGCTTCCGAGAGTCGAACCGGAGTCCGCGATCATATCAGCACTACACCTTACCTGCTAACTGTTACTACGGCGTGTTTGTCTAAGGCGACAATACATTGCAGTAGTAAGCGAATAAACATCGCTTTCCTGCGTTCGCCCGATTATGGCGCAATACAGTTGTGTTTTAGAATATACTTCATGTTCCAGTTTACTTCTTTAGTTGTTGCTGCGATCCCGCTGTCAGTATATAAAATGATCTATAATATATGTTGTTCGGAACATCGAACAGTGTATTTTACAGGTATTTTCTACACCTTCGTACTCTGGCGGCCGTTACATCGATATACCGGACTAACTTGCCCATGACTGCACTCACTCATGTCAAGCATCTCTAGTGGAACAGCGACTAGCGTGCAGTATCCGCACTATAGTGCACGTTTTCCACAAGGCAACGCGCTTGGAACGAGGGTTGATCGCGACGCTGGCGCCCCACGTGCCAAAACGGAGAGGGCGTTAAATAAAAGGCGGGGGGAGGGGGGCTCTGGTTTTCTTTAATCTTTCATCTTGATTGAATATTTTTTTATGCATATGTATATAAAAGAAGCACCGTAATTGAAGTCCCACCGCTCGCGCGATCGCGGACGGAGGGCAGGGGTTACCCGCTGTCGTTAGTGCCGGGGCCGCGGAAGGCGACAGCGGCCCCGCGGGCTCCGGCGCGAACGCCCCGCGGTCCTCTCTGTGCGCGTTGCGGAGGATTGTGCCTGCTGGTCCCTCCCTCCCTCTTTCCTTCTGCCGTCCTCTGCCGCCACGTCGAGCCACGTCTCGCGGGCGTCGCCCCCCACGTCTCGCCGCAGCCGGGCTGTCTGCGCGCGCGGACGCGGCGCGCATCGGGTTAATCCCCCGAAGGGCGTAGGCTGCTCCCGCGCCGACTCTCGTAGCCGAACGCGAGCTGTGTCGCCGCGGCACTCATCTGATTTTCCCCCCTTTCGCAGTGTCTTTCTCTGATCTTTTTGCTACGCTCATTGCCTCGGAGCCGCGTCGGCCTCGGTCGTGATGTAGAGCGCGCGGGCGGTCGTCGTGACGCCGCCGGCGCTGATGCGGTGTGGCGCGCCGCGGGGTGTCTCTCGCTAACTAGGCACGCCAGAATGCGCGCTGCTGCGCGTGATCCGACCGAGCTGGACCCCCGGTGGGTTTGGGGGGGGGGAGAAAGCAATGAGCAGGGCGCCCGCTGCTGCTGCGTGGCGCCGGGACGGGCGCCGAGGCACGAAATTTCGTTTATAAGGGCATACGCGCGAGTGCGCCGTGTGTGATAGCCCAGTGCCAGCCAGCCCCACCGAACGCAAACGATTTTTTGAAATGCGTTTGCTCAGCGGATCCGCAGTCATGGAACCGGCGTTGGTAGGGGTGTTCAAAGGGTCGTTGAACACAAATGCTAAGTTGCGTTGCGTTATAAGGAGGCGCAGTTTTAACAGCCTGAGCTCTTGAAAGGGCCGCAATACCACCTTCCGCTATTGTACATACATTTCATGCAAACACGCGTATCGCGATCGGCCGGTGCTAAACGCGGCAGCGCTGCCGGCGCGCCACGAAAGTAAGACAGCAGTCCAGTACGCCAACTGGGCTTTTTCGGTAGCCCCTGCTCGCCATGACGTCATCAGTCTGCATTCGTACACGTTTCCTGTGGTAGATTTGCAACGTAGTCAGCCCCACAAACAGTGCGCACAAGCGTGCGCTGTTTGCTTGCACTTGCGCTTGTAGAATGTAGACTGGGTCCTTCTTATACGAACATTGACGCTTTTTACGCAAACATGCACAAAAGGAAAAAGAAACAGGCCTCAGCATGTGCAACTCTAACTTTATCAGCATTATAATCAAGGAAGATATGCCGCCATTTGTCGGGCAAACGTCTGGTGCCGGGGCAAATGTGCAGTTCAGAAGTATCGGTTGCTTTGGTTCCGTCTGGCTGAACATTCATTCTCACATATTTTTTAACAGCCAGGAATAAAGGCGATCGCCCGTCAGCACTTGTGAAATCATTCGAAACCACTAGCAGAAAAAAAAAGAGGGAAATATACACACTGACACGGCAACAGTCAATTAGATAAGTGGCCATCTTCTGTTTGCATCTGATATTATTGAAACATTGGATAATTATGACTACGTTCCGGGTGCCGTTTTACCTGTGCTATAGTCTGGCACTGCTTTCTGCGTGCCAGTAAACGATTTTTTCTTCGGCGAAAGTCCGTGGTCTGGTCGCTGAATTTGAATCGGCCGCGACTAAAAGAGGACCTGACGTCACGATCTGGGCAGTGAGCTCCACGGCCGTAATGTGTCGCAACAGCAGTGGCTTACTGCACGTTTATTTATCGTCATAGCTTATTTAATCCATTTTGATTTTCCATTAATAGCCCGGAGTAGTGGTCGAGTATTGAAGATAGACGAGCTGACGTCATTTCAGTAATGGTACCCACGGGGCAGGACAGAGCGCGTCACTGCGATTTCTCAATTTCGTCGTTTCCTCGCAATTACAAGTGTTGCGTTCTCGCCAGGAACGGCGAATTGGTTGTTGGACGAGCTTAATCTTTTAACCTTGCTAAACTAATATTTCCTTTTGGTGTCCCCTTAAAGTCTGAGTTAGCGAGAGCATACTGCAAAACTGTATGATATACTTGCTGAACGCTATGATTCAATGATAAAAGCACTCTCGTAGGAGTTCTCATCATTTAGGCTTTACTGCATTTCGACTTTCGAACACATTTGGCGGGACACTTTAGATGTGTCACGTGAACAAAAGTGCGTCCACGTTTGTTTCTTCCATCTCTCTCCTCCTCCCCCATTCACGAGCGGTGGATGACAGTCACACCCCCCGGATCATGGAAGAGTTACAGTTTCGTGCAGTTGCAAAGTGTATTGCTGTGCGTTTTTTTTTTTTTGTTGTTGTTTGTATCACCGATTTTCATTTCCCCTTGCTTATTCTTTCCGGGCTAGCGTATTCGAAATTTTCGTATTAGCCGATCACCAAGAGGCCTTCGTCCCGATTCCCTGCATTAAAATAATAGTGTCTTAGCATGTCTCTCAGTTATTGATTCGAAACTCGACGACCTGACTTGTAAAGTTTACTTCTCTGCTCCCCGTCTGTTTGTGAAAAAAAACATGACACGTATATTTTAAAGATTTCTTTCGACGTCATTAATTTACTTCTCCTGAACGTGACGTCTCACTGGTGGTGTTTCACTCGCCCTTTAGACCTCTTATGTAATGGAGGAACACCTTGAAACGGCACAGAAGTGCGCGTGCGTCTTGCATTAATAAACGGTGAAACAGCTCGTGAAAACTTGTGTCGAAAAATATAGAAAGACGCAATGCAGATTTTGCTTGACTTATACAGCGTTTGTTGTAAATGCATCTGTTTGCAGCCACTTCCCGTGCTGGCCTGCTAGCTCAGTCGGTTAGAGCGTCGTGCTAATAACGCGAAGGTCGTAGGTTCGATCCCTGCGCAGGCCACGTTTTTTTTTTCTTTTCTTGAAGCATTTGACGTTGAATAGTCACATTTTTCTTTCTTTGCTTTTTCTTTTTTTCAGCCTCTGCTTCCGCGAGCTCTGCCACTACTGGCTCAGTTCTGTCGACGCTTTTTGGTTTCAAACTTTTGCGAAACCTTTGTTCAAACCTCAGTATAGGACCTGCACAGGCACTTCAAAAATGACGAAGACGATATATTTTTGCGCGTGCGTTCTTTTTAATCTATAGGAAAGGAGAGCGTAAGGACCAACATATAGCAAGAAGGCCTGATCAATTCTTAATAAGCTGCAAGATAATGACAACCTGTGCCCTCCATTCAAGCTCTCGATAAATTATTCAAACAAATATAGCTTCACCTGCTATCGCCGTAGTGCAAGGAGAACTGAACATTAATAGCCTTACAGCTCGTGAAAATTTGTGGCGAGAAATATATAAAGGCTTGATGCAGATTTTGCTTGTACACGCAGCTCATCAACACAGGTGGAGTTCATTCTCTTCCGACTACATCCTTCGAACAAATGAATCGGAATAAAAGTTGATGCAGTACTGCTTCGTGCTGCATTGCTTCAATCTGACATTGGAAGCACCCGCACAGGATGCGCTGATCACTGTCTTTACGTAGCCTTGTGGCGAGTGTCCGGAATCTTTAAAGAAAGAAGAAGGAAACGAATAAAAAGCCGGTCTATAGAGTAAATATTTTTCTCCATTTTCCTTTTCTCTCGATTATTATTAATTTATTATTCTTTCTTATTCATCATGTTGCGGTATTCGCGCGATATGTCATCTAAAAGTTAAGCGCATCAGGTCTAGGCCAATCCCCCGAAGTTGGTATGGGCCATATTTGAAGGATCATCATCATCATCATCATCATCATCATCATCATCATCATCATCATCAAAAGTCTGAGGTTAACGCACCTTGGTCCCTATTGCAAATTCGCTATTGAACTGGCGTGGGATCGAATCCTAGAGGAGCTGCAGGGAAAACGTAGCTTTGGCATTGGCGAACTAGGCGTTGACATTGGCGTTGGCTGGGCAGCAATGTATACTGGTTGTCTGAAATAAAATATGAATTAATGGATGAATCTTGTTAAATGCGACGAGGAAACCCTTACGAATTTCCTGGTGGCTTCGGGCTGAAATGAGTGGTGGAAAATTTCCCGCTTTTATACGGCGCGTATGCTCCTTGACTCCACCTCACGAACTCTGCGTGTCCGGTACCCAGTGGCCTGGCTAGAAATATTTGTCGGGTGGTGTTAAACAGCCGTCGATAAGGAAGTGTGTCGTGGTCACTTTTCTGCTGTAATAAGGCCGAAGGATTATATATTTCGTTCGCTGTAACATGTACATCAAAATTCGAGCACGGAAGACGTCGAGGGCTTGATTCGTAACGGACATTTGCTTTCTGAAAAGAAAGCCACCGTAGTAGGAAAAAAAAAAAAAAAACCTGAACGTCCTCCGCACCTGAACGCTCCCAGACAATTACATAAATACAACAGTTAGGACCGCTCTTTGAAATTCCCCAGGGAACTGCCAGGCGAGGAAAAGCAGCGCTTATAAACTATGGTCACAGCTGTGCGTAAAACAGCTGTGACACTCTGGAAGGCGAACATGACGCGAAATAGTTCCTTGCTCTCTCTATTTTATTACACAACTTGAAAGTAGGAAAGGTGTCTCTCTGCTCGCGTTCACGCTATAGATACACCCTGCCGAAGCTGCAGGCCGTCAACTGAAGAATGCAAAATTACGGCTAATGAACTGAAAACGATCTCGTTGTTTTCGTCTCTACATTTTAATATATTGATGCGGTGTGTAAAGAGCGTGGATGGGGTAGGAGTTATGAAGTGGGCAAAAAAATTTGGGGGCTAGGGAGGTTGTTCTGACACCGAAACAACCCCCGGGCTACGCCCCGCGGCGGGTAACGCTCTTCTGTTTCCGTTGCGCTTCCTCGTCTCCGAATACTGCACGCAGCAAGGATCAGCGGCGTGGGGCAATCGGCTGAGCACCAATCGCCCATTTAAGAGAACATTCCCGCATATCTGCCATACTTTTCGTAGCTTACCTCATTCGCCACTTATTCAAAGAACAGCGCGTGCTATTGTCAGTCGCATCAGGATCACGAGGACGAACAAAAAGTAATTATCATTGGACAGCTTAAAACTCGCTCAACAAGGAAAACTGCGTGCCTCGAAGGAGGCTTCTCCACACATAGCCTCCAATTGCTGTGAAGCAAACTTCGGGGTGCAAGCTACGCACGTACAGACGTTTTCAAAGCTGTCTCTACGTTCGCATGTACTATATACGTACAGACACCGTCTAAGAATATGGCAAGTGGACGGGCAAAAGCGAGAGCGAGTTTAATGAAGCGTATACACCAAACTAGGCACAACCTTAGTTCACAGGAATACAAGCAGGGGGTCTTCCTTTTTTTCTTCCTTTTTTTTTTGTTGCTGTTAAGGGAAATGTCGACGTTTACTTACCTCAGTAAACGCTTGTCGTCGTGGTCAAGCGTTCACTGCCGATTAAAGGAACGGGCACTCGAAGAATAGGCTGGAAGGTGCGCTGGTCGCAAACCGGAAACCGTCAGACAGCATTCGATGCCTTAAAGTTCGGATGCTGCAGTGGAACGCTCACATTGGACACTAAGCCCCGCGGTGGTCTAGCGGTCATTGTGCTTCACTGCGGACCCAAAGGAAGCGGATTGAAACGCGCAGCGGCGGCAACTTTGATGGAGGCGAAAATTCCAGGGGCCCGCGCACCTTGCGTTCTCAGTGCACGATAAAGAAACATAGTTCGTCAATATTTCCGGAGCCCACCACAACGGCGTTCCTCTTCTTTCTATCTCTTTCACTCCCTTTCCCCTACACCACGGACGCTTAGCCGTGCTCCCGTGGGGAACTGCAGGAAATAGCGTCCTTTCCATAACCGAGCCACAAGTTATTGAGGAACATAATTGTCATACCCTTGCCACCCTTTACATCCTGTGGCATTTAATGTTTTGAGGATAGGAAATGTTACTATACCGCATCTCCACAGTTAGCGCAAGTTTCGCAAACACGATTTCATTGTGCCAGGAAATTCTACCCCTCACGCTACGGCTGTATTGTCATTGTTATATAGGCACTTTGATAACGCAGAATCGCACAGTTTATGTCGATACGAACTGTTCGAGGCGGTCCGTTGTATGGCTACGTGAATGTCCAACAAACTTCCAAGCATTTAGAAGGGATTACCCCAAATGTAGCGACGACCACAAAAATTTGGTGAGGTGTAACCACTTTATGCAATTATAGCGCTCTTTAGAGCTTTATAGCTCTAAATTTTCCTCAAAGTGGTAGAATTTTCCTTGTTTTCACGTAGACCTGAAAATAGCCTGCGAGATTTCCACAGAGTTAGCAGGACGGCATGCATGGTTATAAAGAACACGGGCTGGTTGTCGGATGGGTTGCTCTATATACGTATTGAAACGACAGATGACATCAATGTACTTAATGTAAAAGATGTAATAAGCGCGCACCATCCCTGTCGTCCGGTAGCTTTCGTAGCTATATCCAGTAGACTTACCAAGCATCAAGTGGCTTTGCCCCGCCACGCTGGTAAGTCGCTATGGTACTCGGCTGCTTATCCGAAGTTCGGGGGATCGAATCCCGGCCGCCATGTCAAACCAAGGTGGTGGAAATTTCCAAAGCCCTTCACTGCGGCGTCCTTCATAACCATACAGTGGCATTGGGACTTAAAACCGCAGAAATCAATGAACTAAGTGTCTTCAGCCAGTAACTTTCTAAACACGTTGGGCTACTCTCTTACAGTGGCAACTATAGTCGATGCCCTTCTCACAACGAAGCAAAAATATTGTCGCGCACATGCTAGAATATTTAGGAAACTGGCGACTCCGCCGTGGTGGTCTATAGTGGTTATGGTGCTCGACTGTGGACTTAAAGGACGCGCGTTCGGTCCCGGCCGCGGCGGTCGCACTTCCAATTGAGGCGAAAATGCCAGAGGCCCATGCACTGTACGTTGTCAGTGCACGTTAAAGAACACGAGGTGGTCTAAATTTCCGCAGCTCCAGAGTGAGGCTTTTCTCTCTGTCTCTTTCAGTCTCTTTCCCTTACCCACAAGAATGGGCTGCAGAAATTAGCGTCCTTCATTGCACAATCATCATCACCACCCTTTCCTTAATCAAAGTACATATTATTATTATTATTATTATTAGTCGACGACAATCTTCTATCATGTGCGTCACTGTTGTGGCGCACATGACAGATTATATGAACAGGGCGATATCAGTCTGTCGAGCCTATGACTTGGCTAACTGAACGCGGCGACCCGCATTCGTGGCACTCCAGCTTCCGAGCCTCGGAGACGCACCGCGCTAAAACGAGGTCCTCGCAGGCGTTCGGCGAATGGGGCCGTAAATTCGCAGCGGGAGGTTGGCTCGCTCGCACGGATCCTCGCGACGGCGGCAGAGACGCCTTTTCTCGAGAGCTTCGGAGCGGGCAGTCGCTACGCAACCTACTTTCTTCGGGGCACGCACGGCTGCCATTTTGTTCTCTCTTGTCTCCAGCTTTCGCTCGCGTAGAAAGTGGCTTTCATTTTCACAGACGAGGAAGGAAAGCGAAGCGTAAGGCTATGCTTTACGCCTTCAGAAGGAATCCTCGCCCGCTTGACCCCGGTCGCATGGCTCGGCAGATAATGGCGAGGGAGACAATAGAATCATGTGAGTTCATTGTGGTTTACAACTTCGCATGATGGAGAGAGGGTGTAGGAGATAAGTAAACGGAAAGGCGGGGAGGTTTACCAAGAAGGCGTCCGGTTGGCTACCACACGCTGGTGCAATGAGAAAGGGGAACATAAAGGTGTGAGAAGGAAATAACTAGCGAATGCGCTGACGCGTGTAGGATGGCGCCATCAATCAAGCGATTGCGCAAACCTGTCGTGCTCAAGAAACGCAAATGTGCTATCGCTGCCTCGCGCGCTGATGAGCGATGAGGACGGTGTTCAAGGAGCACCTGCGCGCGGTGCGACCGATCGTCCAGTTGCTGTAAGGCATGAACAAGTGCACTGATGTCCTGAGGCACGGCCGTGCACAGTGGCATTTAGCAAACGGCCGATGGTTTCGCCGCTGCTGCACGACCTCTCCATGTTGCACTGTCGATCGTTCCAATGGTTCGGGAGTATACGTCTTCGTGAAGGCGACTTCTATAGCCAAAGCGGACAAATGAGCGAGGCTTCACGTGGAGGAAGTCCTGATGGAGGGAGGAAGAGCAGGAAAGGTTCATCTGAAGCAGTCCTGTGTATACGCCTCACATTGGGCGAGCTCCAAGCCGTCATTGAGAGACTGTGACAGGTGTCGAAGCTGCCTTGCAGCGCCTGTGCTAGAGAGTAGAATTAGAACGCTGTGCTCTTCTTGATGTGGGACGTGAGCAACGTTATCTGCGGAATCACTGTCGCTGATTACACAATTATTAGGCAGCAATTGAAAGTGAACCTCGCGGCCATTTTGCCTGACGTAGAAGTGAAGTTTGACGACATCGTGCGTCATTGCTCACTGCGTCCCCGTCTGAGAACCGACCGGATGGACGGTAACGCCGTTTTGAGCACAGAAAAACCAGCCAATTTTCTCAGCCTTTCAGTATGATGAATACCGTAGTGCACCACGCAGAGCCGGGAGATTTCTGCTGCCATGGACGTCGTGACACAAGATATCTTGAGTCTAGGGGTTATTCCGCGTGCTCATATCACCACCGCTCCGCCAGTCCTACGGTGCAGTCGATCCATGTGTGCGGATGTGTAGATACGTGGTTGCTGCAGCTTTTCTACAACAGCAGCGAGCTGAGTTGCTTTCAAGCTGCGAGGGCTGGTAGATCTTACACCTTTTGTAGTACCGGTATTGTGGAATGCAGCATGCGGGCGGCTCAAACACCACGGGGGAAAACGCTGGCTTGTTTTCAGGCGCGTACCCAGAAGTAAACGACACCCGGTGTGCACTGACAACTAAATGTCCTGGGTGTCCTTTCAGCAGGCCCCACATTCTGCTGGGAGCGGTTCTTAGCAGGATGCCTGAGATGAGCTCAGACTGTGTCAACGGCAACGCGCATTACGATTGAGGAATTCTGCGAAAGGCAATGGTTTCAGCCGTTGACGAGCTGCGCGGTAAGCCCCGGCGTATCTTGAGAGCTCGCGCTTGAATGCTTTGTGTCGTACGTATAGGCAGGTTAGCCTAGCAGGCGTTCGATATTGCATGCATGGATGTACCGCAGGAACCCAATGAAAAACACCCTGGACAGCCTCAGTTTTGCATGTATGGACTTGCACCTAATTTTCCTGCGAGGTGCCTGAACAAGCGGCAAAGAGCACCTAGACCGCTTCTTCTTCACGGATGCACTTCACGTGCGGAGCTCAAGACCATGTCTCTGCCAAGTGACTCGAAGTAAGCAGAAGAGAGCGAATACCAATGATGCCTCCGTGCACTGAGCACGGAAGCGTATTGAGCAAAAACCAGCATACGGAAAGTATATAAGGCAGGTTTCTTTATCGCGAACGAAAGAAACCAGTGGCTCGTCACGCCTTTTGTAGCCTGCGCATCGGCCCATCTTTATAATACGTTTAGGCCCTACGTGAAGGCCAAGCTATGCCACCTCATGGTAAATTACTTGAGTGCTGTAAGAATAAATAATATAATTACAACACCCATCAATGAGATACGCCTCACATAGTTGGTGAGCAGAGGAATCCTAGGAACTTACTGAGCAACTGAAAACTTCGCCCGCCCTGTTCCGGTTGTCACAAGAATTAAAACTGCTTCAGGCTTAACTACGGTATACGTATAGGATGGCACTACATAGAATGAATGTGAGAAATGAATCCACGGCCAGGCAAACCTGAAAGAATGTGCAGTGCATAAAGAAAAACGAGCGCTAAATACATTTTATGAACTAGAGGGAAAGTAAGGAATGAAGCTCTGAAATCGGTGGCGAAGGCTCCTCTATACCAGCGGGAGTTTTCGCTGATGTCTGAGCGAGTATCAAATTGGTATACTTAGTTGAGCAAACAATTCACCTATCGGACAAAGTCATCCGAAGGGAACGAAGAGAAAGACTTCCGGAATTACGTGTGATGTGTTCTGACGGCGTTGTGCAAACGGCATCAGAACATGAATAAATAGAAACGAATGTGAATAAATAGAAATAATTAGAATATGAATAAATGGGAAAAATAACTAAGCGTGAGTGACGCAAGAAATCTATAGTATACAGCTCCTTTTCATCTCACGCAAGCCGCAGGGAGCTAAGTCACTGCTTGGAAGAACTGGTAATCCAACACGGTCCACTGTCCATACAGCCTCTGGCTGCGGCCAACGCAATTCGCTGTGTTTCCTTCTTTTTTTTCATTGTCTTCTGGAGCTCATGCGCGCTAGGGCGGAGTCCTTTATCTCTGCGTGCGCTCTGCGAGGCTGATATATGTTTGCTTTGCTGCGTTGTTGATGCGAGCACCGGGATAATCTCTTTCTCTCTATCCTTTTATATGGCGCGCCATTCGGATGATGACCCACGAGGGAAAGGAGGCCTATGTGGGCGCCGCGATGGAGCTTCGTGTGTACACGCTGACACAATGTGGAGCCCGTCGCGAGAGGCCGACAACATAGCTGGCGGCCCGCATCGCGCAGCTGGAAAAGAGTTCGACCCGCCGTTCCATCCGCGTTGTGCAAAACAAGCGCGCTCCTACCGCTTCCATCGCTCGCGAATGCGCTGAGCGAGTTCTCTCTCTTTTTTTTTTTCGGTGAAATGCAGAGTAAAAAAAAAAAATTCAGTCGCGCTTCTTATAACCAGAAGAATATAGAAACGGCGCGACAGAGGAAGAGTTAGAACAAAGGACAGAAAGCTGACTAATAACTTTATTTCTAGATGGCGCATGTGAGGACATTACTGAAAGTCGCACAAGAAAAAGAAGAGAAGGATAAGCGTCAGCCACGGAGATAATCTAGTTGTTTCGTTGTTGAAGGCGCGAGGGGAGTGACGCATTCGTCGCCGCTTGTTACGATATGCAAAACGTTTCGAAGGAATTGCGCGCGCGCTGTCCGGGATATCTTCTATTTTGCATTTATTAAACATAGTGCTGCATCCACGCCTGTTCCAGGGAGTAGCAAGACGGGTTACATTTTTCGTGAAGTGGCGTGCCCGCGCATGCGATCGTTGACGCACCCCTCTGTTTGCTCAATATAGCGGCTACTATATACCGCGAATACTGCTGATGCCGCTTGTATTGCAACTTCTAGTGATGTTACAGCGACTACTCATGCTATGGTAATAGTACTGCTGCTACTTCCACCACTGCGACTGCAGCAGCAGCTACTACTACTACTACTACTACTACTACTACTACTACTACTACTACTACTACTACTACTACTACCGATAGCTTCAAATTAGGGAGATATTAAGTACGCTAAATAAATAGAACGGCACCAATCGGGGAATACTACGGCGCTTAGATTTACGGAACCTACTTTCTTATTGCCATACATAGAATTGTCTACCTTTTCACGCCACTCTGGTCGTTAAGCTTTAGTGCACTTATTAACACTGATCCAATATAACGCCTGTAATTATCGCAGCCATTGTCTCAAGCTGTTCACTGCAAGAAGGATTGAAGAGAAATACTATTTAACCGGTACTTCGCAGTACGTATGTCGCCGGCACCTATGTCACCGTCACAAACAGCAATCACCAGCGAAACATTTGTATATTACCAACAACATCATTACTACGCCCATATACTTCCTCACCCCTGGCAAGGCGTCTCTTATACGTATTGTCTCAGAAAGTAAAATAATCAAACAATTTTGCGTTTGTAACAATTCTGCGTTACATATTGACCATCACTCATACTTTCTATTTTTTTCGAAATGAATCGCCATACTTCAGTCTGTGTTAATGTCAAGGCGCCCTTTGCGGAGAGATTGGCGTTAATTCGGCTACTTATGTATTTTAGCGTACAATGAAATTGCTAAACTACGATTCGATTGAACACGTCGTTTGCATAAGCCGCTGTATATCCGCCAGCGTTTGCCTTTTCACCTCATTAGTCTATTGAAAGGATAACGCGAGGGCGCACGTGTATTAGCTAAATGTCTGTTACGAAATGAAAACTGGAAGTTAATGTTGTGTTGTCCAGTGCTACTTGACGCTTTTTTCTAGTGAAGCTTGAGCAGCATGGTGAGAAAGTCGTATCAACAAGCATAACTGGAATTGTGAAATATATTTGGGACTTAAAGCCAAATGATTAAAATGACAAATGGAGAGAGATTCCCGAATGATTCGAAACACTGCCTTGGATCCAAATAACTTTTTCTGTTATCTTTGCCTTGATAAGAAGGATTACGATCGCATTGAATGCAACTTAAATGCTTCATTAGTTAAGTTCTACTGAGCTTTTGTACCAGTAGTACAATGATGATGATGATGATGATGATGATGATGATGATGATGATGATGATAAGGAGGAGGAGGAGGAGGAGGACTACAACACTGTTGAGTACAGGTAGAGCTCGCCGCGCACTTGGCAACCAACCCTGCCAAACACCTTTCAGAAAATTTTAGTATAGCTGGATGCCGTTTAATACATCGAGATGCATGCGTAGTGAGGTTCAACGAGATACAACAAGACGGAAGCCTGCGGGTTGTGAGGCATCCCGAGGCCCGTTCTCCTGCGTCACGATCGCCTCGAAGTCAGAGTGCCAATCCCCACCACTCACGGACTATGGGCTCCCTATCCCTTCAAACGCTTCGGAAGCAGTCAGGCGTGTGTAGAGACTATGGGGGTTACAAAACTGCGATAAGGAATAAGTTAAAGACCGAAAGAAATGACGAATGTTGTCGTACGTTGGTTTAAGCGTACCTACAAACTCGCATCGTCCGTTCTGAAACGTGTTCCGCACAGCCTGGACTCGATAAAAAATATATAAAATAACATCCGTTCACTACGCTGATGAGAGAATCCAACGATGCAACATGTTCTCTCTCCATAGCGGGAGGCCGCGGCCGTTGCATTTCTTTTCTCACTGTCGACACGCTCGGCCAAGCGAGGATAAAAAGAAAGCAGAGGAAAATGAAAGTGGTTAAAGGCGCAGTCGTACGCGAAGGGGCTTTCACTGCGTCGGGTTCCCACTGCAAGGCGCCGCGGCACTCGCCCCCCTTGCGATGCGGCTTCCCTAATTTCTCACGGGAAGGGAACGCGCCCGACGCAAGGAGCGATTAAACGGCCTCTCTTTCACGCCCGACATCCAACGCCCCGCGTACACGCCCTTCTTTTTTCTATGTAGCGATCGAGCCACACTTTCAAAGCTGTCTCTTTTTTTTTTCAGCCTCTTATATCGGTTGGGGTGCTGCACGCCTCTCCATGCGCAAACGTGGCGAACAGTGCAATCGAGTGATTGGGGCGACTTTATCGCGTTATTGAGTGCACTCAGGTGCGTTTAAAGTTAACCAGCGCTGCGGCTAAGACACCATTCGTGTAGAGTGTCGAAAAAGAGTAGTGCCCCGCAAATTTATTAAAAATAATTTACTGGTGTCACCGATCCCGAGCTATGCGACACGGTAGGCAATCGTCGGGAAAGGTTCCAAGAACCGACGCATCAGTTCCCCGAAAATGACCCCGCGAAAGCTTGGACAATTAAACTTTAGGACCCTTTGGTGTATTAGCGAAACGGCAGCAGCGGTTCAAATACCGTGTCAGAGCCAAGGGGCGATCGAAGCAAAGCCAATATATTCTCATTGCACAGACAGTTACACAAAAGTGCACAAACACGACTCTTCATAATACAAGCATAGATGGGTCGCAACGTAAAACGGAACCAACTGACACCAAATATACAAGCGCATGCATTACATTAGAGAATAAAACACAAAAAGAGTTGTATATTCACCACGGCCACTCGAAGTGCCTCCTGAACATGAACCTTGACGGTTGGTCCGCAGAGCAGCGTCGTTCAATTTCTTTCTTCTTTCACAGTGTCACATGACAGCTCACTGACGGACATCTGCGAACGAAAGGCCGTAGTCGATTCTTAAATTGGCTTCCGCGGGTGTTCTAGAAGTTCCTGGTCGGGTCATCTGAACTCAGCACGCGCAAAGCCGAGAGAAAGCTCTCGATTAAACTTGTACCTTCTTCGCGTAGGAGGTGCCTACGCATGTCGCGGTTAGCGTCGGCGCATACTCTCCTCTTCCTCCTTCTCATCCCGTCTATCTCGCGAGCTCATCCGTTGTGGTGCGATCACAGGCGATGACTCAACTTTGCATTCTAGAATCATTCGGAAAACACTAGAATCACGCCGTGTACGTCTTGGCCAACCGTTGCGTGCGTCCAGGCTTTCGCTTCGCGCGCCGTTTTTTCTTGCAGGTTGATTCGGCGCGGAGTCTCTAACACGATGCCGCGCTCCTCGACGAAGTGGGCACTATTTTGCGACACTTGAGCTACACCGAAAATATTTGTCTAATGATAGCTACACGCAAGCAGGCGTGAGCGCAGTGGAAGACCCGCCAGCATATAATGACAGGGTTAACTGAATTCGGTCTTATTTTGTTCGAATCTGAACTTCGTCTTCCTGCGAACCTCGAAATGGCCCGCGCACTAGCCAACGTCTATGTACGCGGAGCGCATCCATCAACTCTCCACATCTCATGCAAGTTGTATCGTGTATGGAAAACGACTTATTTCTAACGAGAGCATCGTTGCGTGGGAGAAACCTCCTGCTCGTGTCGTTATGACAAAGAAAGAATACTGTGGACACGCGGGCTCCAGCATTCAGATGCAGTCCGCGAGCATATTGTTCCACAAAGTATACAAATGCTTGCGATTCTGCATTTGACTGATCGGTTTGTGGGGCTTACATCCACCCAAATAGCCGAAGCGTAGCTGTGAGGTACTCTGAGGTGAATGGCTTCCTATTAAGTTTGATCCGCTCATTATTGGCAAGTAAATGGAGGCAGTGCCCCGGCAATTTCTTCTACGTTCCTTTTTTTGAGTTCCGCGTGTATTGATGCACACGTTCACTGCGCGAGCGGGATTAGAACCCGTGGCCTCGTTATCATAATCGAATTATCATCGCCAACATCGGAATCACATATAATGCCAGTGCACGCAGCTGCAGTGTGACCAGCGTACCTTCCTTCCCGTTAAGAGTTTTGCCGCCGTGAGCGCAGCATGCGAAGCGAAGGCTTTCTACAAGGAGACGTCGCGCCCGGGTTCCTCGCACACACCCAGAAGCCCCAGCAAGCGGGAAAAAAAGGCGATCTTTCTTTTTCTGTCGCCCAGCTCGCGGAGCTGCGTGTCGAGGCCCAGCCCCGCAACCCAGCGCGGCTCTGCGAACTGCGCCGGAAGAGCAAACACGGTCCGGGGGAGAAAAGCGCGCTGATGTAGACGCGCAAGAGCAAGCTGCGGAGGGAGGGAGGGGGGGGAGCAGTTTACGGAAAGCAGGCGCCGACGTGGAGGGGGGCTTGAAGGTGGCGGCGTGAGGCGAGGGATATCGGCCGAGGCGCTGCGAGAAACGAGCGAGCGAGCGCGGTCTCCGCGGGCGCCGCGGCGCGAAACGACTTTTCCCGGCAGACATACGCACGCTTGCCGCTGCAGAGCAACGGGGCCAGAGGCTTTGCTTGTTCAAAGCGAAAGGGGCACGCGCGGGCGCCCGCGAGCGAGCGCGCCGTTTTACGATCGCGGTGGACGTTAACGACCCCAGGTGCTGTAGACGCGCCGGCCAAATTGCGCTGCTCCGCCACCGCGGCTGCTGCTGCTGCTGCTTGCCGAGAGAGCAAGGCTCGAAGCGGCTGTGGTGGCTGCTGCCGTATGTGCGTAGGGCCTCCGCGAACACGCGCTGCCACGTCGGAGATGCGCCGGCCGGGGAGGAAGCGTGCACGATGCGTAAAGGAGGTCCCTTCCTTCCACCCTCTACTGGGCAGGAATGCTTTCGCGTACTTTGCCGCTTCCTTCGCGGGAAGGGAAGCTGCGGCGGTGACGAGCGAGCAATCGCGTGCGGCGTAGGGCAGATCCTACGCCCCCGTCCCCCCCGCCAAGCTGGTACATTCCTTTTATTTTGTATTTCCAGCGCGCGTGGTGTTTATGCGCGCCCGCGAGGGCCGAGCAGCGGGAAGAGAGCCGCCCTTTTCGCGTCCGGCGCTGCCGCCAGCGGCAGCCGCGCCGGCCGGCAGTTTCCCGCGTGGCCTGGCCAGAACCCCACCCCCTATTTTAGCGGCAACGATTTCTCCGAAGCACCAGCGGCGCTCGGCCACTCCGCTATCTGGTCTTGATTATTTTTTTTTGCTTTCTTTTGCTTTCTCATTTTCTTTTCATTCACCCCCCCCCCTCCTTTTCTTTTAGCGTTCGAGGCCGTTTCACTGGGCGATGAGGAGAGGCTCGTCTTGCTTCGGACATCGCGAACGCCCGGCCGCACGACGAGGCGGCTAATGAGGGCCCTTTAGAAGGAACTTTGTTGCCTCGCAAACGTTTCGAAAGAGATGGCGAGCTCGAGGAACGAGAAAAGAAATAAAAAAAAAGCATCGTTTGATTTAAACGCGAGGAAATCAGGTGCACGCGCGTTTAGGCAGTGTCGAGTTTACGTAGCTGACGTAGCTCGCGTACCCAATTAGGTCAGGATGCGCCAGACCCAATAAGAATGCAGTGCGTTCGACATTGAAACCAAACAAACAATCATAAAAGACAGATAGGACACGTACAGTGCAATAAATATATATGACCTTCTCATATAGACACATTCTTGCAACAGACACGTTTGCGTTTGTCATTGTGAGTGAGCAAACACGTTTGTATCAATTTACACTTAATTATTTAGGCCACTTAGCTGATGGCTTCGGTTAGGCCTAGCTGAACGATTTGTCTTGGCGGAATCCTGTGCGAGTTGACGTCACAGATGCCACCTCGTGCTATTTTTCTTTGTCGCGCAAGCTTTCGTCCTTGCCTCTTGTAATCACAATGGGAACTGCGAAGGGCACTTTTTGTCTAGTTGCGACCACAATGGACTGACATGTACGTATCGTCTTATTTTTTGTTGTTGTTGTCGGGAATGAGAAATATCGTCGATACCCGGGGAATGGGAGCCGCACCTTATCCGAGCCCCCAGACTTGGCGGTAATGACGTCACAGTAATGAAGAAACGCTAGTTAAGGTACTTCTTCCTGCAATGGTTAATGTAATTATTAATTTTCAGGGCTGGCAATCCAGAAAGGCAATGAACTAATTTAAGCGAGTACTTTCCCAATTGCTTTTAACTATGATGGCATTACTTTCGGCCGTCAGTAATTGGTAACGCAATTTAATTACGTTCGGAAGATGTTCCAGAAGTAATTAGTATTGCAGTTCAGTTAATTTTTAGGAGTAACTTTGCCATCTCTGCCACTTGTCATCATGCACTGTCACTGAGCGACCGCGGTCTGTGACTGTTAAAATTTCTTTTAACAATTACCAAAAGATGCTGGCCACTTGCGCGATGTCCGGTACGTTTTTTTTTTCTTTAGGAACCAATACATCGCAAATGACAGTCCGGCTTCCGGCCACGGCGGCTGCATTTCGATGGAGGCGAAATGTTGAGGCCCGTGTCCTGTGCGATGTCAGTGCACGTTAATGAACCCGGGTAGCCGAAATTTCTGTAGCCCTCCAGTGTGGCGCCTCTCATAATCAGGGCTGGTTTTGGGACGTTAAACGCCACAAATCAATCAGTCCGGCTTAAAACAAACAGACGAGCAAACAAGGAAGAAACAGCTGATGCGCAGCATATCTTCGCATTCTTAAACAAACGCACAAAGGACCATGCAAGATAAGGACTTAGACGTTCTTGCATTCCACAGTCATTGTTACAACCACGCACACCTTATCTAACATAATGTTCATGAAAAGCACACGGTTTACATGTTTTCAGCAGATCCAAGATTTTGTGAAGTGGGCTTCTCCCCACACAGCCTCTTTATGCGGAGAAGTACGCTTTGACAAGCGTCTGGGCTTGCTCCGACCGGACAGCGTTTAGGACGCATGGGGGAGTACTCTCCACCATGCTTATGGAGAGTACTCCGCGGGACCAATATAGCCTTCATTCAGTGACAACGTTGTAGTGAACAAGGCAGGCACGGGGAAAAGGTTCTTTTCCATGAAAATTGTCGCAGGTACGTACTACTGTGTAACACTGCTCGAGGCACTCAGCGTCGTGTTTGAGGTTTGCGAAGTGCTATCTAGGTTCTCATTTTCTGCAAACACACACCCTTATGAAAAAGTGTATAAAAACACATATATAATACAATACAGTGATCCTATTACTGCGACAGCACCACCTTTGTATTTACGGTACCGTTCGTAACATTAATGACTAGAAAGGCCGTCGCTGTTCCTAATAGATCTAAACGTACCACGGATCCAAGACACTGAAAGATCAATCGCATACGAAATGTCTAGCCTATAAGCGCCATTGACGGGCCTCTTGTGTAAAATGTTATGGTGGTTATATAAAGTTGGTGCGGGCTAAAAATATTACACATTGACGGGAGGGAATGTGCCGACTACGACTACCTAGTGCCGGAAGCAAGGTGCCCACTACAGGCACCCTTTCGCCAGAGAGAAGACGAAGGATATTGCTTATGGTCGACGCATTTCGAATACCTAACCATTAGCAACAGTGTATGAATGTTTCAGTCAATAATAGCCCTACCACGCATGCCCGAATGCAGCAATGCGAAACTAGTGAATGAACTACTACGTAGTTACAGATGCTCTGTCGCTTTTGCGAAGGGTGTGCGTTTATATATGTTGCTGCTTGCGAGCATCGTTCTGCTTCCATTCACTCCTGTAATATTTTCCTTTCATATTCGTATATTCCGGGCAGCGGGCGGGAAACCGGACTTTCCTATGGTTGACCTCATCGCCCTTTCTTTCCTTCCCTCGCAATATCTTTGTCTGCTCGCTCACGAAAACGTATATTCCAAGTCTTCCAAGCTTCGAGACCCCAGTTCAGCCGCAGAACGTCGCACGTACTGCGGCTGAACGTTCTGCTGCCAAGAGCCGAGACCAGTACCACGACTGTGAAATCTGAGTAAAGCTGAGCTAGGGGTCAAGTTCGCCATCACTATCATGTAACAGGGGGCTGAGGGCAAAGATGTGGATAGTGGGTAGAGAACAAGCATGAGTCCGCCCTTCCCTCCTGCGAAACCCGAGGCAATTTCTTTCTTTCTTGTCCTAAGCATAACCACTATCATTTAGCAGTGCGGGTAGTCCTACAAGGGCAAAAGCGGTACGCTTTTGTCTTCTTCGTGACGGCTCCCCTGTTGACTGAGAAATCCACTAAGTGCGCTTTTACCTCGGTCCCTAAACATCTAAGCTGTGAAAAAGAACAGAAACTCGCGGGGCCGCGGTGGCTGCTCTTGATGTGTTTAGTGAATGCTCCTCGGCGCTCGGGTTCCAAGGAGGCGCCGCCGCGGAGAGGTTATGCGGCGAGCTGCCAAGAAGAGAAACGTGCTAGCGTCTCGCGATGAAACGCAGCTGTGCCAGCGGCGACTGCCGTTGAAACCGCAGCGGCATCAATGTCCTCGAAGCGCAGAAACGAAAGGCGGCTCGCATGGGCGCGCAGAAGGGGGAGTAGGGGAGGAATGGAGACACGCTCGATGCTTTCGCCGAGCTGGCATCGCGGCGGCCTCGGGGACTGCTCGCGACCGGCCGTAAATCTCGGCGAGAGGACGGTGTCGGCAGCGGCACCTCGCAGCGGCGCGGCCCGCGCTACGCAGCGTCTTGCCAGCGCATCACTTTCAGCAGCTGAGGGCGAGTGAATGTGAATTGTGGACGGTGCTTTGCCGGCGCTTGCTCTCTACAGTGAATGGCGCTCGCGTTTGACCTCTCGGGCTCAAATTTCCGTCCCCCTTTGTGGTGACCGCTTTGCTGCGCAGGTGCGAACGAAGCCAGTCCCACGCCTGTGGAATCTGAATAAACAACGGAGCTGACGATTCACTATCTGTGTCATGCAGAATTGGGCTGAGGACAAGGGTGTGGGTAATGGCGATGTCAGATCGTGGTCGGATGGTTTAATTGAGAGACGAATACGAATTGTTAAATTTTAAAGAAACTGTATTGTTGCATTGAAAAAATAAGCGGAACTTCTCTTCAGGAGGCGGACGGTCACTGTTTCATGGCCGTCGCTCTCTGGCCGCCTTCTCTTTTCGGCCTTTTCCGCCTCCTCGACTCCCCGCCGGGATGATCTTCGTTTCCCCTAAAAGGGGTGGCACCGTCGTGGAGGGAGGTGTCCGTTCTCTTGGAAAGTTCCCCAAGGAGCCGAGCGGTCCCAGGGTGCGCGGGAGCTTTGTGGTACGACGCTCGAGCACTGCTGACAGCGCGAAGGCAAGAGCGGGTCCGTTTTGCCCTTTGCAACCCGAGGCTTTCTTTCTTTCTTTCTTTCTTTCTTTCTTTCTTTCTTTCTTTCTTTCTTTCTTTCTTTCTTTCTTTCTTTCTTTCTTTTATTCATGCGGCAATGGACATGATGATTCTCTGATGAACTGAACTTCTCTGATGATTACTCTGTTTTCTTTTTTGGGATGGTTCCTCCCTTCATTGCATGCTGTTTTTGATGAAGTCGAATTTAGGCTGGCTTAGCAGAATAGAGCTTGTTCTAACATAAGAGCTTTGCTTTTCCGTTATGTGGAAGGCTTCCAGGAATTTCGCCATGCATTGCAGGAGGTGTGGATGCAGTGAAACGTTAGAAAAAAAGTACAGTTCTAGAAAAAAATGAATAAACGCACGCGCGAAATTCTGGAAGCCTTCCACATAACAAAAAAAAAAACATACAGGCCTGCGCGGAACCGCAGGACAATGGAAGCGTAAGCTGGAGAAGCGACCTTCTTAGACGCTTGAAGAAGCTAGTGCAAGTAGAAGTGGTAGGTATCCCCTGCACCATAACTCTTATCATTTCGCCAAGTAGGGAAGTACCTGCTATGCCATAATTACTGCGGTACTGTAATGTGCAAATCTGCATTACTGCACATCTTATAGAGTCTCTCGGCGTCGTTTTCCCGAGAACGAACCGAACTCTCGGCCCGGCGTCGAAGGCGAGCTGCGGTTTGGGCTTCTCTCTGCACAGCTGTCTGTTGTGCCCGACGTTGCCTTGCTGCAGCCGCGCGCGTAGCTGTGTGATTCGCTTCTTCAGAGGCGGTCCGCACCTTACGAGGAGGCGCCTCCAGGTACATCGCCTGCCACGTGATGCATGGCACGATACAACAAAGCTGCTTCAAAGGGCAGCGCTTCGTAATAATGATGACGGAAATGTTGAAGATTGTTTCATAATGATGATGTTGATGGTGCCTCTGTAATGGGTTCAGAACTTCAGAGCTACAAACAATGCAGCTCTGTGTTCTTTCAAGTGATTCCTCGAACTCGTTATGCAATCCACTTTCCCCGACGTGTAGTGGCGTATTTTATTATTCTGCCACGTAACATTGCATTTGTTAATGCGATTTCCCGGCAGACGTTACACCTGTTCAGGTCTTTTAGGGAAGAATTTTCAAGCACAGGCGTGGCTCAGTGGTAGAATGCTCGACTGCCACGCAGAGGGTGTGGGTTCGAATTCACACAGAGGACGTGGTTTGAATCCTGCGCGGTCCTTGTTATTTTTTCTAAAATTTGCGCGATAGCGGTTACGGACACCGGCGGCGGACAACTACGGCGCAAAACGGCCCTTGTTGTGATCTCATAACAGCTTACGCTGTAAAAGCAATGCACTTGTGTTAGTACAAGCTCGATTCTACTAAGCCAGCCTGAATTCGACTTCTTCAAAAACAGCATGCAATGAAGAGAGGAACCATCCCTCCAAAAACGGAGTAATCAACAGGGGAGTTTCGCTAGATCACCAAGTCATCACACGTGGGGCGGTGACAGCTCGTCATGGATTTCCACGCTTCACACAACTTTGGTTTTTGTCTTGAAACCCTTTCTCCGCCTTCTTGCTCATCCTCTTTCATGTCGTTTTGAAATAAACTCAGTTCATAGCCTGCGCTAGCGGCATTGTCCCAATTAAGTACGTCGTTCCTAAAACATTGTGCCTCCTATCTCGTGGGCGCCCGGTAGTTGTCCCCAAGAATAGAACCGCCATTTAAATATTTCGAATAAATTTGAAACCAACAGAACCACTAATACTAAGCAGCGCCGCTTCAACGACGCATGCGCAACACGTATCTGCGCGCTATAAATGCGCTTGCCCAGCAAAAAAACAGAAAGAAAATCACGCAGGTGCTGTACTCGCCCTACAGCACACAGCGCTGCAATATGCTTGGACGCCGCTGGATTCTGTAACGTTATGCAATCTGTAATATAAGACCGCCAATATTACTAATGGAGGTTACCGCATAGCTTAACCTATATTCTACAAGTGCTATGACTGTGCGCTCAGTTTCAGGGTTGCTCCAAGAATAAAAGAAGCCGAAGCATCTTGCACAACATACCTGCAGTATGTCATCGCTTAAACGTTACGCAATGACGTATGCTGAGCCACATTTGATCCTTTATTTAATGCACGCAATGCCGCACGAACAGTTGAGCAATGTCACGCTCTTAACAGCTTTATCAAAGCAAAAAACAAAAAAAATTAAGAAAAGATAAGGAGGTCCAATCTGTCACAAAATAGTGCCTATTTCGAAGTGAAACCCGGTGTCGAAAGGCCAAAACAACAACAAGAAAAGCGGCGCCCGGAGGAGGCGCTCAAGGTCACGTCGCGTCTACAAAAGGCGAGAATATTGTGGAAGCTTTCTTCTCGCGGCGAGCGCGCGCGCGGGGCAGACGTAAGGAGAAAGAGGAGGCGGAGAGTACACACCGACGCTCCTCGCGCAGTGAGTGAGAGAGAGAGGCGGCCCCCCGACGAAGAAGGTCCGAGAATGGGCGAGAAGGTTCCCAACTCTGTGTGTGCTTTAAGTCACGTGGCCCCGCGGAACATTCTGGTGCGCCTTCCCAGGGCTATAAGCAGTCGGACACGGGCCGCGGGGAGAGTAGAAGAGTTGCAAGTAAAAAGAAGAAGCAAGAAGTCGTGCGTGACTCAGTCGCCAGCTGACAAGCCACCTGCAAGCTTCGAACTGAGAAGACGCCGAGTGTCTTGGTGAATAGGACTCTTTTGTGTTTTGTTCTTTGTTGCAGTGCATGAGCTTGTTCGTGTTGGTTGGCCTTGTGTAACTTTGCGACCCATCTGTGTTTAAGTTTGTAAAAGCCGTGTTTGTGTACGTTTTGTGTGACTGCCTATTTGATGAGAATATATTTGTTTTGTTTGATCACCCTTGGCTCTGACTCGGTCTTTGAACCACTGCTGGCGTTTTGCTAGTGTGCTGAAGGGGACCAAAAATCTTATTGTCCAAGCTTTCGTGGGATCTTTTTCGGAGAACCTAAGCCTTGGTTGTTGGAATTATTTCCGGCGATCGCGTCCCGTACCTCAGAGCACGGGTTTGGTGACACAATCAAAAAGATTTCAACACAACGTTGACCATGTCACAAGGTTATGCAGGGATGCTGCGTAGCAACCTATTACCATCAACAACGAAAGCAAACCGCGTCGATCCAATCGTACGCAATAAGGAAAGAAAAAAAAAAGAAGGAAGAAAAGGCCCCTGGAGACGAGGTGGCGTGAAAAACAGAGCAGCGGGAGCGGCGGCGGCGGCAGTGCAAGTTTCAACACTGCATGCGGTGTGTCTGCTCGAAGCTTTCCAGGAAAAAAGCGCGGGTGGCGGGCGAGGTCGCTGCCCTGCTCGGCCCTGCCGCTGTTGCAGGCTCAAAACTCTCGCAGATAATGGGGGCTGCTGCTTCGTTCGTGCCGTGGACCACTTGACTCGGCCATATAGTCGGGATGAGATACGCTTGCGCGGCTTCGTTCTTGCACACATGCTGTGGGGACGGCACGAGGGACCAACGGAAGTGCCAAATGGCGTGGGCCTAGCTGCGCGCGCCATGAGTTTTCGGAAACGACGATAGAGATACATTAAAATGATTTCCATTAAAGGGACACATTGAAGCACGTGACCGAGGTAGTTTAGTCTGTTTGCAGTATAGCTAAGGTCGCATTTACCGTTCATTGGGTATAGTCTAGAGAAACTTCAAATCAAAATCAACCGTTATTCCAACAGATATCCGATGTTGAGGACCATGGAGAAAGAAGCCAGTAAGGCTTGACGTAGTCCATGGCCCCGTTTTCCAGGCAGCAACAGAACAACAAAATTAAAAAATAACACTTTAACAGTATAAGATGCATAAAATAGAATGGCCACAACGATATAATGTCAAAAACATTGCCAGAATAGTAATAAGGAAGCAAAGAACACATATCAAGCAATTTTCAGAAGCACAGTTATACACGTGGCGCCATATACATGCTTTATGTCGCAGAATATATGGAGTATTTCATAAAACCGGCGTACCCTTGGCTTCCCTTGTCGCATTTGTCAAACTTTAGCGTCTCCCATTGGGGACATCATCCAGGCTCCCCTATAGAGCATCAGCTTGATGCATTCCGCATTATAGACGTGAAACTCACGCACGTCACGAGCGACGCTATACTGCTGAGATACTGATTCCGAAACGGACGTCCCCGACGAGTTGTCGGAATGAGAACCGCGCGGCTGGCGTGGGAATGAGGAGGACAGGATAGCAGGAAGTACATGTTGAATCTGGCCATTACAGGTTTGTGGCATCACTATTCGGTACATTCTCTCGGCTATACAGAGAAAAACTAAATGGCCGCGCAGAAGTGATTTCGGAATGCTCTCCGACGAGGCTATCTACATACCCGTTCGCAATTTCCTCGGCACACTGGTTTGTGCTGGAATGTCAAAAGTTGGTTGAATGTCCTGATTTTTCAATCAAGAGACCACATTACAAATTCCTTGTTATTTTTTTTTATCGGGCGCGCACCTGAGGAGGCGCACGTTTCCTGCTGGTTTTTGCTCTACGGTTTAGCACATTTTCCTCTGTTTGGAACGCACTTCTAAATTTTCATCCTCGTCTCGTCGTTCATTTCAGAGTCACCGTGTTGTCCAGCAAGATAAAAGATGAAACGTGAAAGACACTGGAGGTGGCTATGTACATTGCTTTAAACACGAGCTGTTTGTTCAGGGAGTATGCTCATTGGCTGAATGTGCATGTGGCTCACTTCGGTTCAAACAGGCCCAGCACATGACTCAGTTTCTAATTGAAGCCCACTTTTCGAATGAACGCTTCAATCGGTAATTGATTAAGTTTGACTACGCATGCTGTTAACATGACACATACTTAGATACGTATCATGTCCTTGTCAAGTCTAAACCAGTCCCGGTTAACATGAAATACTCCTGATATATTATCTACATTGGATTACTTGCAAAGTAAGTGTAATCAGCGAAGTAAATGGATCCCATGCTTTTCTTGACAATCGGAGCTTAAGAACGGCGTCGCTAACCTCACCGTAAGATCACGAAGTGGCTTCTTTATACGGCAAGTGTCAGGGAAATTTGACAACCAGGTCTGCAGGCTACTTTATCCGCGGTAATTTGTGTAACCGCCCTATATTTGTTGAGCTCTGGCCGCAGAGACATTCTTTGTACTTCAGTGAACACATTTGCGCAAGGTACCCTTGATTTCTTTTCTTTTCCTATTATTTTGGCGTGTCTTGCTGTTTTTTTTAATTTTCCTTTACAATATCGATCTCGTTATGTTGGGATAGCCGGCTCGCTCTAAGGTAGCTAACACATTCCCGTCTTTCACGCGTGGATAATAAGAAATAATTAAAAAGAAATTGCTGCCGACATCAGTAGCTGCATTCCGAGAACTGGGTAGACTCGATCTTTCGTCGCCGCGATGTGAACGCAACACCCTACAGCGCCACTTCGTACGGCCGCAGAACCAGCGAAACGAGTGGCTGCAGAGAACGCAGAAGTCGCGCGACACACACGACAACAGCGGCAAGCTCAACAAAAGACTGAGCCCGCGAGGTCGTATTAGAGGCTCCTCTCTCACTTCACTCACCCCACGCCTTCCATCCCGCGAGAAACAATGGCCTCGCCCAACTCGCGTGCGACCCCTATCAGGCTTCTTCTCCAAGAGGCCGTGCCTCGGGCGATCGTAACGTGCGCCGCCTCGGGGGCTAAATCCGCTGTCGTCCTTTTGTCTGCGATCTTTTCTTTTATCTTACTTTTTGTTTTTCTTTTCACTCGGCGCCGCCGTCATCGCTTGACGGCGCACGGTCCCGTCCGGACGCTTTGAGCGGGCTCGCTAATGAGTTGCCCTCCTCCGCCATCAGGGCGGCCCCCTCGTCCGCTCTAAACAGTCTCTCCTCCTCCTTTACGGCTCTGCTTCCCACGGCGCGTGAAGGCGCTTATCGAACTATCGACTGACTCTCGCGGGGGCCCCTCTTGTCCACCGCCCACGTCCAAGCAGAGGCTGGACACGGGGCAGCGGAAATGTCGCCGCGCACGCACGATCACGCTCGCCACGCGCGGCGTTCGTAGAGCGATGTGGCACGACTGGGCCACCGGAGGAGTGTTACAGACATGGTGCCCTGTGGATCACCTGACCAGCCTCATGAACCTTCCTTAACGCCTTTCTGCGCGTGCAGAATGGCAAACTGAGACGCATTTCTAACCTCGTATAGTCTGTCACTTCAGAAGCCTGCAGTTGTTAAGCCGGACTGATGGAAAGTGGAGCATACAAAATTTGGACTAAATTAATGTGGGGCATACAAAAACTGTCATTCTTTTAGTTGACTGAAAAGTATCTGTGTGCAAAGTTAATTGGCGCATTATTCGCGTATAGGACAAAAACAAAAGCGTATACGCTAATTAGGGCTCCTAAAGATACGGCCGGTTGTGTGTTTGTATCCCCCTCCTGTCTTGCAGTTAACACATCTGTTGCACTCTACTCTTGCTGACAGCCGATCATGTGATGGAGGACATGTTCACGGGGGCTACTTTAGCGCATGCAGATGTTTTCGAGAGATATTTTCCACGGACATTAAGTTTGGGCGCTGGTATCGAAAGGGGGTATATAGAGCGCACAAGGTTAGCGATGAAAAAAAAATCGTTAAAGACGAATAAGAAGCATTAAATTTCGTAAGAACCGGAATTTCTCGACAAGCTGACTTGTCTTCGTCAGGGCAACGCTGGAAAGTCCACTTGTCAAAACTTTGACTCTCGACACGTTCCCCATTTTTCACCATTTTCAGCATTTTGAAGAGAAGCTTCCTTAGGCTAGCCTGCGTCGACGTGGTCTACACGCAAAAACTGAAGACGCGCCAAAACAAAATGGTCCACGGGCTGCGGATTCGATATACCGACCGTTGGGTTGGGAGCCCAGGTAGCTAACGGATTCAGTCGGTTCGCGGTACGAAGGTGCGACGCAAGGTGCGCGCGTAACATGTGCACGCTCGGCAAACGAAGACATGAACATGTCGGCCATTGGATTTTCTGCGAAATAAAGAAGAGGTTAAAGTGGGAAACAAAGAAAGAAAGGAACAAAAGGAAAGAGAAAGAAAGAGGGAAAGGGAGAATGAAGCAAGGAAGAAAGAAAGGGAGGGAAGGAAGGACGGAAGGAAGTAAAAAGGCACGCGCCTGCCAAGCTTCGCTTGCCTCCATTTTCCCGATTAAGGAAGAGCACCACAATATTTGTTCATCACTCTCCAAGCATCCAACTTCTCCTGAACGTATCTTCGCGAAAGAAAAGAAGTAATATGTTGTTAGTTGACATTTACAACGGCTCCACAGCCACCATAGTCCTCCATAAGGAGAGCAGCAAAATAAATATAAGAAAGGGCGTAACACAAGGGGACACAATCTCTCCAATGTTATTCACAGCATGTTTACAAGAAGTATTTAGAACACTGGATTGGGATCAGGTGGGTGTAAGGGTTAATGCGGAATACCTCAGTAACTTCAGATTTGTTGATGACACTGCCTTGCTAAGCAACTCGGGAGATGAATTAGAAAGCATGATTACTGACCTAAACAGGCAAAGTAGAACAGTGGGCCTTAAAATTAATATGCAGTAAACTAAAGTAATGTTCAATAGCCTTGGGCGAGCACAGCGGTTTGAGATAGCTGGCGAGGCATTGGAAGTGGTAAGTGAATATGTCTACTTAGGCCAGGTAGTGACCCCTGATCCGAATCATGAGGATGAAATAATTAGGAGGATAAGAATGGGGTGGAGTGCATTCGGCAAGCATGGTCAGATAATGAATGGTAGCTTACCATTGTATCTGAAGAGAAAAGTGTATAACAGCTGCATCTTAGTGGCACTCACCAATGGGGCAGAAACTTGGAGGCTAACAAGAGGGTTCAGCTTAAATTGAGGACGACGCAGGGAGCTATGGAACGAAAAATGGTAGCTGTAACCTTAGGGACGAGAAGAGAGCGGAGTGGGTTAGGGAACAAACGGGTGTTAGGGACATATTAATAGAAATTAAGAAGAAATGGGCGTGGGCTGGCCATGTAATGCGAAGACAAGACAACCGTTGGTCATTAAGGGTAACAGAGTGGATTCCTAGAGAAGGTAAGCGTGGCAGGGGGCGGCAGAAAGGTGGGTAGATGAGATGAGGAAGTTTGCGGGGATAAAGTTGGCCCAGTTAGCACAGGACAGGGATAATTGGATATCTATGGGAGAGGCCTTTGCCCTGCAGTGGGCGTAGACAGGATGATGATGATGATGATATTGTTAGTTGACTTCTTCATATTGCTAGCTGTTTTCTTAACCTTTCTGGGAGGTCTTTGTCACGCATGTGGGAAAGTAAGCGGCATTTCGGGAAGCATGACTGCTGACCTGACTCAAGCCGCCTCCATTATTGACGCTATTTTTTATTGATTCAAAAATACATAAAAGAGTTGCTGCTCTTATTGGGGATTATGTGGTGTAGCTAGAAATAAAAAGATAAATAAAAAATAAAAGAAAATCATAAAGTGCTTCGTAGGAGTTCCCTCGCGCATCACGGACACCAACACTGTGTACACACACGATGGTGTTCAGACAGTAATTATCACTCTCCATGTTGCGACACATTGATCATGCTGTATCTGTCGGTGTTGTAACAATTACCTTTGCTTATTATTGACGTTGTTTTCGTTCGTAAACGTCGCTGTCGCTCGTCCTGCGTGAAGCCTTTGCATCGTGCTAAAAACGGCTCTGCCATAGGCGGACAAGTTGCGCCACCTGGACGCAGCTGAGGGAACAGAGTGCCAAGACTTGCCGAAAGTTGGCCGTGGTATCGACACAATGCGGTTGTGTTAAAACATACCCTTTGCACCGAAGAACCCGAAGGCCAACAGTATGAGCTCTTAGTTGCCCCTTGTCACTGCAGTGTTGTCTTTGAAACATCGTAACCTTCCTTTCGTTTTCCTTTTGTCTTCTGCGAACTGCTGCCGAGCCAGAAATGTACACCATGAACATGTAGTTCCAGCAGACACAGACGCTGCCGTTTTATCTAAACTCCGGGACATGGATTCGTGAATGTCAGAGGTCCGTTTTTCACGTCACGTCAAGCGAACATCATGGCCTTAAAAACACCTTGTGATTGCGTGCATACCCGTGATTGACGCTTTTCATAATTAATCATGTTGTATCGGATTCTGCAATGTCCAGCAGCGACAGTCGTAGTCACCGAATAAGCGTAAGAAAAAATTCATTGCCGGACTGTTTTAGTCGCTTGAAGTGTCACGCATGGTTTACAACTGTTTCTATGCTGCACGCAAGTATTATATTTGCTTGCAGTGAAGAGTCCAACGACGGCTGGTCTGGTCAGGCAATATGTCTGAAATTGGGAGTGCACTCAATGACCAAGTGAAAAATAAAAAAAATTGAGGTTTCGTGCTCCCTGTTCTGCCACTTCAACTAATCGTTTTTCATATACTCCGTAACATTAATTTGCGGCATATGGGCACTTAATTTCTGGACATTATGATACTCTGGTTCCAGCGGGAATTCCAGTATCAGCTCAGGCTTACCTTGCAGTGATTAAAGCAGTATACAACACCGTGTTGCCTACTCGTAGGATATTTCAAATCCACACTGCCGCTCCAAGCATATGGCCATGAGGCTACTACTGTTCAACTGCTCTATGCACAATCGGTGGCCCACTTGCTGGTTCATTTAAAGGGCAACTCCGGCGGCTCTTTCACCATGCTCTGATACTGATGCTTTCCAGTGGTACTGACAGTCCTGTAACGTATGCGATGACGTCACAGCCCAGAAATATGGAGCTGGTGGGCGGAGGGACGATGTCATCCGACGTTATATTCATTTATATGCCAGCTTTTCTGAACTGGACAGCGACTATTTGAGCGCTGAAGTATCACCGTTTTGCTCCTGACCACCCGCTTGCTCCGTATAGGCAGCGTTGCAGGTAAGAACATAAAACACGTGGTGTGGCCAGCAACGGAATCCGCTAAGATATTTTTAACATTCATTTCACGAAAACTAAATTACTTGCAAATGCCTGACTTGACTTATATTATTAGAGCACCGAGGAGAACAAATATGGAAAAATTCCACTGAGATCCGTGAAAACTGAAAAATCGTCGGAGTTGCCCTTTAAAAGGAAACGGTCACAGATGCAAGGAAACAACTTCCATTGCCGACTGTCACAAAGAGCAGGCAACGGCCTCTATTGTGCTTCAGGTGTGAACCGCTTCTGCCGTCCTGATACCCTGAGCCGACCCTCTCATTGTCTTGCGGAGCTTACGGAGCTCTGTAGCAGAACTTAATTGGGGCTACTAGGCTCATGGTTAACATGGGGAGGGATGCAATTAGCCAAATACCAAGAGAAGCAGTGGTACACGAGACAAGCACTGATGGGCCGAGTCAGAGCTCGTCCCGCCTGCCGTATACGTGCTTCCTTTGCGCCCATATTCTTGCGTTGGGCTCCCTCCAGCTACACTGCATCCACGCAGCGGCTGCAGCTGCGGCGGCGGGGGGTGCGGTCGTTCAACGAACCCGAGTCCCGCTCTCGACAGCGGCGCGGCGGCCGCAAGCCCGCCTTCCTGCCGACAGCGCGCGCACCCGCCCGAGCTGCTGCCGCCACCGCCCTACACTCGACTCGCGAACGACGTGACCGAGTGGAAGAGGAGGGGGAGGCCGCGATGTCCCCTCGGGGCCCGACACGGGACGAAGCCGTTGCAGCGTGCAAAGCACGCTTCCCCTCTCGTCTCGCTGCGTGTGAGCGACGCCCGGCTTTTCGAGCAGGCCGTGGTTCGAGCGCCGCGTCAGCTGCAGGTGGCGCCCACCCGCACTGTTCATTCCGCGCGTGTGCGCGCATCGGGGCCACCGTGCCGCCGCCCCAAGCTTGCGCTGCCGGTGGAGTGTCGCGCCACTAGTCACTTCGTTAGCGCTGCGCGCGATAGAAGTGTGTGCCGATCGGGCGCCGATGTTCGCTCGGTTCGTTGCTTCGGACGTGTCGTCGTGTAGCTGTGACGAGTCTGTCAGTGTGATACGAGGCACGCTTTTTTTCGCCCTTTGGCTCTACGTTTTAGATCTACATGGAACTTAGCGTCACGCATCGTTGAGTAGTGACCCGCATTGTGAATTATCAGATTTCTTTTTTCTGTCCTTTCGGGTTCTTGTCGAAGGAAGAAAAAGAAAACAACCGCCATTTTTGATTGAGCATCGGCTTCCCTGAGGTCAACTGCTGCGACAGTCAGATGGTTGACCATGTTTCACTCTTTATGGCAAAATGACTAGGTACGGCAAGAAAGCGCATGGTTATGGGTGATTACGATTCCCCAGAACGCTTTCGGAGTCCAACGCGATCTAGAGAGCCTGCGTCAAAAAGCTGCTCGAATACTGTCAATGACCCCTAAAGTACGGAGGAAAAAAAAAAAGGAAAAGCGAGGGAGCGTTCTTTATGCGTTCGCATAATATCTGTGGTTGGGGTGAGCAAAAGGGCGCTATATTCTGTAGCCCTTGTTGCGAGCTCGTCTCAGCTGCACTCGACTGCTGATCCGAAGATCGTGGCATCGAATCCCGGCCGCGGCGGCGGCATTTCGATGGAGACGAAATGTTAAGGCCCGTGTAATGTGCAATGTCAATGCACGCTGAACAGCCGCAGGTAGTGGAAATTCCTGGAGCTCTCCACTACGGCGTCTATCATAACCATATCGTGGTTTTCGGATGTAAAATCCCAGAAATCAATCATGAAATCTGTTCAATGAATTTCCGGTCGTGCAGGAGACGCGCATCGCTTATCCGAACAAGGCCTGCACAACTTTGTAGTTCAGTCAAAGTTTGCAAGGTATGCCATATGCGTAGCTGTTTAACTGTACAATATTATAAGAACACTGTCACCGATGTTTATGGCTTCGTGCGACGCGAGATACAGCGATATATTGAGAGAGTTGTCCGCTCACGTAAGTAAACGGCATTCTGCGAAGCTGGCTTTGACACCATAAGAATATGTGTGCAGAGAAGCCCTCCTATCGCTATTACACTGTACGCGTGTGTACCGGTTTGCAGGGGAATGTGAAACGTTCGATCAAATTTGGATGCAACTAACGCCTGTACATGTTCCATAACAATATTCTGACGACGATTTTTAGTAACCAGTCATGGCGACAGTACACGGGTATTGAACGAACGGCGCGCTTTGAAGATGCAAATGAGGATGACGCTTTTGGCGTTGCACGTGAGCGGTCTTAATGACATAACGGTGACTCCAATGCGAGTGAGAAAGCCTCCACGGACGGGCTAACAGAATTTCGGATTTAGCATGCGTTTTAAGAAAAACTAGATGTGAGAACACCGAAATCGCCGAGTAAGTCAGAAACATGCGTATAAGCCTCCTCCCTGTTCATACCTCCTCGTCTGTTATCTGTGTCAGATTCACCCTTCCGTGTTGAAGCGCCGGCTCTAGTAGTTTCGCTAAGTTATAGTAAACGCATTTTTGAATAACACTGAATAAAGGGAGTATTCCGGAACCGACCGTAGAAATACCGAGTTAAATGGGGCATCTAAGTCTTGTAACTTCATTTGCTTTCCCTTGAAGTTCTAGCTGTTGCCACAGTGGCAAAACGCACTCCCTTTCTCTGTGTGTTCAATCGTTCATGCCTGTTATGGCTATCATGCTATATAGAGAATGAGCTGGGAGATAACCAGTTTCCAGTGCCTAGGTAACACTTAATTGCCATGGCGTCCAGCCTTTTCTATTGCGCGGTTTTGACTCGCAGAGTCGCCAAACTCCTGCGAGGGTGTATACCCGAGACATCTTCAAGTGACTCCACCATATTCTTGCTATTACATGTAAGACTCTGGCAACTATTGGCCTCGCTTGGTTCGCTCGCGTGCTGGTGCGGCGGCAGCATTGAAAACGTGCACCGAAGAAGCTCTTTTTATGGTAAGGTAAATGAAATTATGGAATGCACGATGGCAGTGTTTAAAAATGACCGTAGCAACTTTCATAAGTTGGATATGCAAAACCATCTTACGTAATAGTGCGGAATACTGTGGAATACTTATCATTACATGGCAGAAAGCGGACGAGGCAACTGTGACCACTGGGAGTCGTAAAATTGGAACCTGACGGTACGGCTCGCGTTGTCCGCGATCGTTGATTGAAAGAAAAAAAAAAACGAATAAAGCAGATGAGGACGTGGTGTAGCTGCCCTTTAATCCAACCAATACGGGTCCTACTTGTAGCCTGCCACAGGAAAATCGTCGCATGGCTCGCCCGGCAACGAACGTCGCGTATTTTGTTTCATCTTTTCTCCCACTGTATCCCGGAGGATGCGGCTCGCTCCAGGAGCAAAATCTTTTGTTTCTTTTTTTTTCTTCTTCCGGTCCAGCGCGCTCTAGGCAGAGGCCGACATCGACCGACCGGTGCCGCGGTACACCCTTGGGATGAAGAAGAAGAAAAAAAAAGAAGAGGAACGTCGTCTCGGCCGAGACGCGCGCGCGCACAGAAACGTGCGGGTGTGGGTGGGAGGTGGGGGGCGCCGGGACGATTGACGCGGAGAGGTCGATGAAGGCGGCCCGCCGCCGCGACACGCCAGCGGCGGCAGCAGCAGCAGCAAGCGAGGCAGGCAGGCTGAAAGAGACGAGGCGCGCTTCTCCTTCAAAGGGAACGCAACAGCAGCAACAAGAAAGGGCGAAGCGAAAAAGGAAGGCATTGCCGCGGTCGTCTCAAACCCGAGCCAGCATCCAGAATGGATGGAGGGGGGGAGGGAAGGGGATAGGAACCAGGCGCGCGTGTGTTTGTGCGGAGCCTAGAGTGAGGTGGAAGAGGAGGAATAGAGAGGAGGAGGAGAGTGCCTCCCGCGCATCGGTCGGTCGGCGACCGCCGCCGCCGGTGCTTTGGGCTGGCAGCGAGCGACGCAATTAGCCGCCGACTCTCCCGTGGTCCCAGCCGCCGTTCGAAGCGGCTCGCTACGCGGCGTTGCTTGATTGATCTCTCCGGGGCGCTCGTTATAATACAGAGACGGCGTGTGCGCGCCCGTTGTGTACCGCCGAGAGTGCTGCGTGGCTGCAGATGCGACCCGGTCGCGCCCCGGTTGAATTTGTGCTTTAGTTCTTTTTTTATTTTATTTCGTTGGCGTGCAGGCGCCTATGTAAGAAGCGCCGCGCTGGCTGTTCGTTGCTGCGGGACTGTGGTCGTAGGGGACATATTTCGTCGAGGCGACAGAAGAGAAGCAAGGAAAAATAAATTGGAAAATGTAAGTTAGAGATAAATAAAGAAGGCAACGAGAAGTATAGTATGTATATTTTGGTGCTTTATTTTTTCCTGACATGAATTTAAGACTGACAACCTGACTGGTTGATACTGTGTCTGTGTGCGCGTGTTTTATTGTCTGTGGACTTCGCTTTTAATTTATTTTATTCTCCTCCTTTCATTATTTTTGCATTTCACAAAAAAAAAAAAAAAAAAAACAGAAGTCGACGACAGCATCTCAAGGCCTGGAGATCTGCTAAACATCTTGTAATTGTGAAGAACGCTAGGATTTCCCCTTGCCTCTCGACCATGGGCGTCATCCGCGCAGATGACTAGAGAGCACTGCCGTACTTCGCGAAGACGTATGAGCTCTTCAGTCGTCTCCGGCTTTGCAGTGGTTGTGCGATGAATACTGAACCCTGTTGCGTGTGCTCGACAATTGAATTTCATTATTTCTTTTTATGCTTCTTGGTTTCTTTTTAAAGCCTCTTCTGTGGCGACAAACCAAGTCAACCCTCTCTTCATTTTCTTGTTGTTCTATATACACATTTTTCGGTCCTGATTTTGTGGTGCTTTTGTTTCATTATATTCGTGAAACTGCTCAACCCAGCATTTTTCTTGTCGGTTAATGACCCCCTTACACCAATCAGAAACGCTTCGGAATAATTAAGATAAGCCGATGTCTTAAAAAGTGAAATTATGTTCCGTAAGAAACGAGAAAAATCTTTTATAACTGCAAGTCGCAGCCTCGGTTCTTTGCGGAGAATAACCCTGCTGCCCAACATTTAGCCCATGGCCATGGGAATGACTTTTTTCTTGCTGCAGATCTGAAGCTTGACGCCCGTATTGACGTACAGCGCTCAAATATACTATCATCGGTGTAAGCCTCGCGAACCGGATAGCGACGGCGTGGTAACGTCATATAATGGGTTAAACTGCCTAATTAACTTCTACTGACGTCGTTAAAGGTATACATATGCGTCTCAAGGTAATCGAGAATAAAACTTTCGTAAGCTGTAAAGTGCGCGCACGAACGACACTGGCACCGCCACTGAGAAAGATGCGGTAAAGGGTTCACGGTGCCAGTGCCCACGACACGAAATGCTCTCTTTAAAGCTGCTGGCAAGTTGTACCAAAGCACCGAACGATAAAGGTGTGTTATATTATATTTAGGCACGAACTAGGATGTGGCTAAACAGATAACGCTTCGTCGCATATTTCCAAAACATCTACGACGTCCTGCAAATCTGGCCCCGTGAGCTGTGGGTGTGTGGCGCCATCTCTATGCGGGCTTCCGACTAACGACATGCCACTCGCCTGAAAACACGTTTAGCTCCTCTTAGCACGAATATAACTCTCTCTCGAAATAAAATAGGACATAATGTCGAAGAACGGACCATCGGAAGTTCCGAGCAACAGGGTGGTTATCTTATCTACCGAGCTACTAGCGCGCGCATTCTGCTATTCAGTCAACTATGTATACAACTATATTTTCGAGACGATTGGCGCTTGTTCAGTTTACGTTAAATCTGTATACCACGCACTGGCACGTTCGTTAGACGCAGGATTCGTAGTTCACTTTACGACGGCCTCGATACTGTGGTCTAGTGGCTGCGGCACTCGCCCGCTGATCCGAAGGTCGCGGAATGGAATCCCGGCCGCGGCTGCTGCATTTCGATGGAGGCGAAATGTTGAGGCGCGTGTACTGTGTGATGCCAGTGCATATTATAAAGAACCCATGTGGTCGACATTTACGGAGCCCTCCACTAAGGCGTGTCTCACAATCATATCGTGGTTTTCTGACTTAAAACTCCATAAATTGTCATTATTCGCTTTATGATGATCTTTGGCGCGTAGCGCCTTTAGCAATAGCTTGTTGGAATAAAGGACAGCGCGCCAGGTTTCCGATTGCTTTCAAGGGAGCTTACACCGCTTTGGAATCGCCTTCGAGACCTGCTTGCTCTTAGCGGAATCCTCTGCTGGCGCATACAGAACCCGGCAGGGTGATGCCTTTGCAGAATACGTTTGCATAACATTTGATTCTCGCGGTGTCAAACGTTAAAATCACGAGCCAGATAGCCGTATCTCGCTTTGGGAAGCCGTACGCGCGTCTCGCGCAAGGCATGAGAAGTTTAGAACGAGTCAGCGAGAGAGACCGGGAAGGGGAGTGCGGGGCTTTGACCAGCCTCATGCCAGAAAGGCAAGGTCCTGCCCAACGAGTTAGCTGCCGCGGCAATCACTGCAGTGCCAACGCAGCGCGCCGCGAGACCTCATCGTTGGCGCCCGCATCGAGACTCGCACTGCGCACGTGTCTGCCAACGCCCCCCCCCCCTGACAGGTCTCCTCGCTTACGTAAAGTGACCGGGCTGTTCGGGACACGCGTATCTGAGCGGCCGATCGCACTGGACAGTTGCGTCGGCAGCCAACGGCAGCCGCGCCGAGATGCCAGCGGGCGGTCGCGCCTGTGCGCGGCGAGCGCTCTTTCCTTTATTTTGTCGCCTCCCTCCCCTCCCTCTTCCATTCCACCTTTCCAACCCCCACGTGGCGGCAGCGTTATTAATACTGCGATTATTTTGCGGCCGAACACTTACACCCTTTCCCCTAGACTCTCGCTGCCGCCGCCGCGTAATCACATTACACACGCACCCATGCGCACGCGCAGCCGCCGGACGAATCCCCTCGCCGAAGTAAGTCCACTGCCGACCCCTCTGACGCGCCGCTTGCCATGAACATCCCCCTTACCTAACGCGTGCTCCACCAGAAAGAGGCAGAGAGATAGAAAACGTCAGGGTCGGCTATACATTACCCACGTAATGAACACGGTGTTACGACTGGCCTGCTGCAAGAGCCGGCCAGCGGGTAGCGTGGTGTTGAGCGGCGAAGAACGACCCGCAGGTACCGGGTCTCAGGGCGACGGGAGACGGGGCAGAGAGAACTTAAAAGAAGAGGTTTATTTTACATAATTACACGGAGCTCGCTTCCGCGAGGCTCCATTAGCCAGAGGGATTTCTCCAGAGCAAGATGAGGATTCTCCGCGCCCTTTTCTCTTGGTCCCGTGCTTTTTGTCTCCCGGTCTCTTCTCCCATTGGGTCCTCGGAGAGGAAGGAGAGAGAGGATGGGTGGTGTCCAAACGTCCTTGACCCGCCCATGCTGTAGTCGCCGAAGGTCGCAGGGGACGAGGTCGAAGCCGAACACGTCACGCAGCCCGCAGCACCGTCATCACACGAGCACGTTCTACCTGGTAAACGTTTGTGTGGCCCGATAAATATGGCACGCCAGGCGAACCACTTCCAGATGTGCCGTGCGGGGTTGCTTCTTCGGCCTGATGGCCAAACGTACATGTGGGCTGTTGTCAATAAGGACCACCCCTTCGGCTCGGGAACTGGCGTCTTTCTCGGCACCACCGCGGCGCCTCGGCTGAACACAGATGTTTTTAATCTGCGAGGACGCGGAGCTCAGGCCAAACGACCCGGCGGCCCTCCCGGCGTTTGGACGCCAAATGCAATAAGCCACGTGCGCCGTTCTCAGCCGAAAGCCCGGTCGTAACAGCTTCTCCGCCGGCGAAGAAGATTCCGACGTGCAGTGGCCAGCAGCCACTGTGCAGAGGAATCGCCAGGCAGCTCGCCCGGGTCAAGTTGATCAGCCCTCGTCCGCTGGTGCTCCCGATGAACCTGCACCGGACCCACAACCACAAGCAGCAAGCACACAGCAACTCTTCTCTAAGACGCACCTGGCTTGCTTGCCCGAACATGGGCAGTTTTGCCCCACTAAAGCTACCCCTTTTTTTCCATTTTTGCCCCACGCAACACTAAAGAGCAGCCACCTCAAAAGCCCAAAGTCAACCGCCGTGTTGATCATAACTTGGTTCAACACGTGGCTAAAGAAACAAGTCTACAAAGGAGATGTATATATGAAAACTGACAAAGAGAAATCGAAAACCATTCTGAGGCTTTCGCTACGTCAGTGCAACGACGTCACTCTCCTTTTTCAAAATTCAAATATGTACTCATAAATGAACCCAGTTAAAGCGCAAAAGACGGCCGTTATTGCGTCGTTTGTGTACAAACATCAAATTGTGTTCTCACACAACACACAAACGCAACTCATACACTTATTTCAAAATATAACGGTCCCACTTTTCCTGAGCGATACTGCGTCGCCTACACAACTACAACGGAGCGTACATTTGTAGCACTCAACATACTCCGACGCTAGCACTCAACTTATACCGACCTTAACGGCTTCACCGCTTAGGTACAACTCTTAAAGGAAAACATATTTCGTGAAACTCAAGATACAACATTTACATGGAAGTAAATCACGCAGCTATCCAACAGCTAGCAAACAAAACACGAAACATTTTTCTAAAACAAATCTCGCAGTGTAGAATCACTTACACACACACACCACAAGAACAACAAACTGTGCCCTAAGGAAAGAAAATATCCAACAAAAGAACATAACGGTCTTATCCATCAAAGGCCTTATCCATTAGTTCTTAACCATACCCTTTTTAACAGACTTGCGGCTGACGCGTACTTTTCAGTCGTACACGTGGTGGACGCGCGCGGAAAGCCTTGGTTGAGCAAAGAGCACCAAATGCCAAACACCTGCTCGCTTTTCCGCGGAGCCGAACCGACTTCCCTGCAGGCGCCTCCCCTTTGTCATCTCGCGCAGCGACTTCACGACGGACAAAGACCGTGCATTCTCGCGGCGTTGCCAAAGGGCAGTGAAAGGAACTGCGGAAAGATAGTGATCCCCTTCTTACGGACCGTGCTCCAGCGAAACACACTTTCCCGCTTCCTTTCCTTCTATGAAGATGACGTCTGCAGTGACAGCTACTCAGGCGTGACAAACAACGTACAGGTACAACCGGGGTGGCTAGTCTAATCCCTGCATTCCACTGTTTGGGACCATTCAGCAAGCTTGTCTCTAAGCGTGTAGGGACGTTTGCCCTCTTTTCGTGGCGCTTTTTCTTTTTGGCGCGCTTCCTTGTGCTCTTTTTCGAGCAAATTGCTGGCGCCCCATTTTCCACAACAAGCTTGTCATGAGAGCTACCCCTCACTTGTGCTTCAGTGTACTTCGCTGAAATTATTCCGGTGTCCGTGCCACACGTGTCGAAATTACCCTTCACATCGTGTGCAAGATCCACCGAGCGCTTATCAGCACAACATGGCGAGACATGGTAGCATACTTTGTTCGTTTGGTCTGAATCTATCTATCTATCTATCTATCTATCTATCTATCTATCTATCTATCTATCTATCTATCTATCTATCTATCTATCTATCTATCTATCTATGGCACCGCGACGGGGCTCCACACTTGCCGCGACGCGCTTTGCCGCCCGACATAGCGGTTTTGCAGCGCAGACGGCCTTTCTTATGTTGCGATGGGCGCGCGCTGGCTGGTTTTCTGTGTAGCGTCGGGGTGGAGACCTTTGCTGTCTTCGCTCCTCTCTTCTTGCTCCTCGCTTTAGCCACTGGAGGGGTGAAGCGCACACGGAGGGGAAGGTGTGGTCGGTCGTTTCGGTCGACGCAGAGTAGGTATTGCGGGTGTCCTGGCAGCGCGCCGCCGCGTTGAGTGCCAACTCAGGCCGCACGCTGCTGAGCGCGCGGGTGGCGTTAGTATTTCCCAGCCGTGTTTTTTCCACGTCTGCTTCCCCTGCTCGAAAGCTTTCTTTGTCACCGCTTCGAGCGCACACGGAGCCCTTTTTTCCCTCTTCACGCGCTTCTGAAGTGTGCAGACAGCACGCGAAAGCCTTTATTTATCTCATTTCCGTGTTTTTTCTTTCCGCACCGAGGCTGTTTGGGGCCCGAAGGTACTGCATGAGAGCAACGTCGGTAACGTCCGCTACAGAGAAGGTCACGCCGTCTTCTTTCCAGCTGTCGACCAAAGAAGAGCCGTGGTACTGGTCGTAACCCAACCTCTTGCTTTGCAACAGTGACCCTTAATAATGGCCGAGGAATGACAATGAATTGAATCCTCTCGGATGACATAGAGGATCATACCGAACTGCTCGACTTGCGTAACCCATGTCCGTTTGTTTATTGCGACAGCAATAGTGCGCATGCTCGAGGCACATTTACGTCGTCGGCGTTGTCGTGCTGTCCCAATATTGACTGCTCACCCACGGTCTACGCGTGTAGTCAGAAGACATACGGAGACGAGGGGCGCGGTTCCGTGGCAGAGATGCAAGCTGGGACGTTCACAGACGTTGATTACGGATGTACTAGATACTGGTGAGGGAGAACAGTTGAAGAAGCTGTAGAAAGCGCAGACACATTGAAGATTATTCTTTCTTATTGTTTAATTCACTCGGGACGGAAAGCAAGTGTACATCGTCGGATTTGGAAGTTCAAGAAAATTAGAAGGAAGGAAGACGCTGCGCTAACAGGTATGCCGACGAAGAGCAGGGCTTAAAACTTGCGACTGCCGCATGTTTCGAGCGGTAAGCGTCGCTTCCCAAAAAAGCTCTGCTTATTTCCCGTGGGGGCTCTTTCCCGCGGAAATGACAGAATAAATTAGAAAAAAAAAGGACATGAGCAGTCTTGCACAACAGGCCGAGACGTCTGCGGCGCTGGTGAAGGTTAAGAAAGAAAAAAAAAAGCAACTCCTCTCCTTTGGCAGGAACTCGCTGCGCACGGTTGCTTCATGGTACAACGCACGTTTTCGCGTCAGCCGGTGCCTACGGCATGTCGGCGACACAGAAAAGCGCGACAGCAGGCCGCCATTTCTAAGCCGCCTCCGTGGCCTCGTCTAGTGCAAGCCCTGATCGGGGCCCCACTTTGCATACGCGCGCCTGCCCGCATGCCCCGCGCGCCTTGCCGGCAAGCTTTTCCTCCGGTCTTCGCTGCAGCCGACGGGTGAAGAGCGGCGGCGGCGGCGGCGCGTGTTTGTATTTAGGCTTAGCACCGCCACGGGGAGGAAGCAGGAGAGGGGGAGGCGGGCTGTGCGAAGAGTTCCAGATGCGATTTGGCCGGCCACCGCCCCGGGCTCGTTTGCTCGCTCCGCCGGGAGGTTCTTTCGGGCGCGTTAGAGCGAGCGCCTGCTCGAGGGGCGCTCTCTTCGACGGCCGGGTGACGACGCCCGGCGCTAAACGAGATTCCGGCCGCGAAGGCTGAGCCACGGGCGTCTACCGCGAGTGCAGAAACCGCCTCCCCCCTCCGCGCCCCCTCTTTCACTTTAGACGCTTTGGTGCGTGTGCATAGTCCGCGACACGACAGAGCTTAGGAGCCGGGACGCCAGAGACTGGAATAAAGCACCCCTTTTCACACTTGCTTCCATTTTGCTTTCCCTGATATCTCAGCGCGCTTGCTGACCTTGTTATACGCAGACATGTCCCACGGAGACAAGTGGTTTCGCTCCGGGGCTTCGGAGATGCGTCAGATATTGCGTAAGGAGTACCCTGAATCCGGAACAATTTTGGGACTGTGCAGTAAGGCGTCTGTGGTTTTCGGTCGAATGAGTGTTACGCGAGCAAATGCCCCACGTGCCTTACACGGAACTGTAGCCTATCTTATAACTTGCGGCCGCCAGTTAAAAAAAATATTTTTCCTGGGAGCCAGTCAAAGACTGTTTGATGACGCTGACCTCGAGTGCTAGAGCTTAGGAAAGTTGTGAGACACCTAAACACGATCACGTGTGGTTTTTGTTCGGAGGAATACGCCACTGCCAGAGCGTTATTATTTGTGAACACAAAGCCCTGTCTCGACGAAGGCATTTGCCACTGATCCCGAGCTGTGAGGCACGAGACGCAGTCGCCGGAAACGATCCCATGGACCGACGTAACAATCCTCCTGAAATGATCCCACGAAAGCTTGGAAAATTAGGTTTTTGCTCCCTTCAGCGCACTAGCAAGACGCCAGCGGTGGTTCAAAGACCGAATCGGAGTCAAAGGTAATAAAACAAAAGAAATATATTCTCATCAGACAGACAGTTGCACAAAACGTGCGTAAACACGGCTATTCACAATGCAAACAAGGATGGATTGCGACAATGCACGAAACCAAGAACAAACGTACAAGCTCATGCACTGCAACAAAGAATAAAACACAAAAGAGTCCTATTCGCCGAAGTCACTCGAGGTGCCTTCTGAACCTGAAGCTTGCAGGTAGTGCCGTAACTTGCTGTGAAGCCTATTAAATCATCGTCGTTAGCGAACACGTGCGAATGGAAACCGCTCTTTATGGGATAATACGAGGTTCAAGAAATTAAGCGAAGATCATAAGATCTAATCATCTGGGCTAGAGTCCAGTGAATTTCTCTTTTGTGTTTCTTTTTCTTGTTATGTCGCTAGCACCTAGCGACGTTATGTTACTTGCTCGGCGTCTCTCTATTTAGCTCCAGATGGGGAGTGTCACGGAAATAAAAATCATATAAGAACTTCAAGTCTGAAAGTTATGTGAGCCGTACACAATAAGCACAAAGCGTTCCATTTCTAATAAGTGGGAGACAGTCTGTGACCGTAAAGGCTTAGAAGAACAGCCATCGCGCCGCCACATCACATACGCGTGGTATCCCCCCCAACACTTTCCCCGCATGACCAGAACCACAGCCTTTCGAACGAACGGTTCACAGGAGGTACGTCGGTGGTACGTCGAAAACACTCGCTTTCATTGCGAAGCCGGTGCTTGCGAAACAGAACCAGGAAGACAAAAAAGAAGTGCCGAGAACGCAGGACGAGTATACAAAGCTGCCAGGCGACGAGGAGGCGGCTCCCAAACCGTTCCGACAATCCAATCTGGCCGAAGCGATGAGCGACCCCAAAAATCCTCCGGCGGCAAGCAGCGGATTATAGAAAGAACGCGGGGTCGGTCGGTTGAAGAGTGCGGGTGGGGAGGAAGGTGGTGCTGCGACTCCACGCAACGAGCCCCGCGCCGACATCCCGCCGAGAGACACCGCGCGCTCGCGGCCCTTGGCGCCGCGGTGATGACACACACCGCCGCTCGCCCGCACGCATATATTGGACGGAGGGATACGAGGGAAGCGGCAAAGGGGAAAGCGGGAACCGGAGCGTTTTTCCCCAGTCGGGGCGGCGGCGACGCGATCCCAAATGGGATTGTCCAATTGAAGGGTATAACGCGCCCTCGGACCATCGCGCTCCCCTGAGTCCCTCTTCCACTCCTCCGCCACGCTAAGCTTCTCTCCCCCGTCATCGCGAACCACGAGCCCTTTTACCCTAACGCTCTTCCCTATTGCAACCTTCTTTCTGTTCCTTGCGCGCCGATGTTATGCAGGCGCGATTTTCCTGCAGGGTCGCAAGGGGGGCGTCGGGCGCTAACGAAGCGCGATTGTCGGCAACCCGTGGCGGTAACTGCATTGGCCGCCCGGCGCGCTTTCGCGAGCGCTGTCGCGTTTGGAACGCGACGCGTCGCCGGTGATGTGACGCCGGGAGAGGTAGCGCGGTGCTTTGATCTTGCTTCGACGCGGTCGTGCGCTCTCTCGTGAACGCGCCCCGACAGCGGGAAGCCCTGCGCGGCGGGGTTGCCGAAAAACGTGGAGCGTGGGCGCGGCTTCTGAAGCGTTGTAGGCGTGCGGTACGAGGGCACGGTTGCAAGGTTTTCGCGTCGATTCACGACAGCGTTGACTGGGCCGCAGTTACATTGTTCAGTTTATAAAACTAAGAAGAGCACGCGCGTGTGTGACGTGCGCTTGGTGCTCCTTAAATGATAAAAGTACGGATAGTCGGGTGCGGCCAAACATGAAACTGGCGTTCTGTGCAGACTTTCTTGCTCTTTGGCACGACGCAACGGATAGACTGTGCGTATACGGTTTTCTTGTTGCCTCAAATAAATTTCAGCTCCAGTTCAACCTCAGTAACAGCTCGACTTTCTTATGTGCGTCCGTGAAGCTTTCTGGTGGGCTGAAATTTCCACCGAAGCTCTAATTCAAAGACCTGACAAGAGACTCGCATACTCTGCCGAGCTTGTGTTTCTTCCCTGATATTCTGGCCGCCTCATACGTTCCAGGCGTTATATCCGCAAGGTAGCTTATTGTGAATCTGTGCGAACTGATGTGAATGATAACAATGTTCTTGTGCAGAGCGTACGTGGGAGCCACCCGCGATGTTGTTTGAAATAGGCCGCAGGAATATTGCCCAATTAATGCTAAATCAACAATTCCACGCACGCGTCTTTGAAACATGACATACTTATGCAATCCTAGTTGGAACCAACTACAGGTGGTGATGACAATGATAAGGATGATGATGATGATTAACGTTTATTGTCTTGCGAGGCCTCGGTTCTACACTAGGTGGGAGGGCTCCTCATTCCTATAGGAGAATCCTATACCTTCGCTGCCTCATTGGTCCCGGCAACAACGTGTCGTTGTTGTAGCAATTAAACGCATTAACTTGTTCTCTCTCGCCTTCCTGCGAATACGGTTTTTGAAAAAGGATAGGTTGGAGGACTTCGGAATTCCAGCGCTCGTCGTATCGCATAGAAACGATGCCGTGCAAAGCAAACATGGGACCCAAAGATAGTTCCTCCTTCTTGAGCTTATAGGACCCGGCAGAGCGCCGGCCGCAGAGAACCACGAATAGTGCGCGATGCTCCGATAAGAAATGTGGCGAGCCTCTCCCCTTGCGACGGTTATAACCCAAAAGCTATGCGGTGGCAACCCGCGAATCCTGCGCTTCGCCACGACCACGCTGAATGCCGTTCGCCGCACTGCGCGGCCGGAGCAAGCAGCGGCAAGGGGCGCGGCTGTGGTCTGCGCCGGCCGGACCCTTATTGCGTTACCTCGGGAAAACTGCATCTTCGGCAATTTCGGCCCGGGGGGCGCGCTCCCGGTGTTTCGCATGCTCTCCGCGGACCCTTTCCTGTGGGCTTGGTTCCTCTTCGGTTGTAACCGCGCACGCTCTGTCTAGCATCTTTGTATTTTGTCTTCGGCTTCTCCACTTTCACCGCTGTTCTCTCCTTCTTTTTTTTTTCTTTTTTGTATCGCATTCGCTTTCGTTGTGGTGCATGCGGGCAGTTTGCCTTCTGCGTGGCGCCACGGAGAATGGTGGTACGCGAACGCGCCCGTGCAGCGTTGGGTCGGCGCGTCTTGCTCGAGAGAGATATGTGCGCAGCCGAGGACGAAGACAACATGGCCGACGAACACGCCCAGCCCCTTAAATGTCATTTTAGTTCTTGTATGATTGGGCAGGCAGAGGTGAAAGACGGGAAAAGTAGAATAGAGCTTATGCGGACAAATTTCAAGTTTGCTTCAATGTCCCACACTTGCGATGTGGAGGAGAGTATTGCAGCACGAACATTTGGAAGCTTTATTGGTATTGTACGAAATATAGCCACTAATTCGTTGTCTTTCTACTAAGGATGCGACCTCAGAGAACTCTCTTTAATGCTTTTCCTCATTGTTATTAAACAATTTATTGATAACCTGCTCTCCACCTCCACCCCTTTCCTCCCGTTAAGAATCATCATCGCGAAAGCATTGCGCGCGCACTTTTTTCTTCCAATTGCGCTTCGAGTATTGAAGCCCGCCCCCGTAGCATATGCACGCTCTTCACTGAATTGCTGAGCAAAGAAAAATGTGAACACATCCCAGCGATATGAGCCCCTCGAATTTTCCGCCAAAGGAAGGAGGAAACAAAGAAACAAAATAAAGCGGCACGGGAAACAAAGCAGAAACGACAAAAGGAAAGAGAGAGAGAGAGTCAAGGAAGACAGCCAGAAAGAAAATGAGAAAAGGAAACAGACAGAGAAAGAATGAAGATTTGCTCGCCTACAGTTTGCCGATTGGGGAATGACATTATTATTATTATTATTATTATTATTATTATTATTATTATTATTATTATTATTACGTGGAATTACGGGAAGGAAAGGTACCAAACAAATGGAAGACCTTACACGCTTGTACAAAACTCAAACCAGCAAGGACGCACCAGAGCGATTCTGCTCCTGTGGAGTTGTGACATCAGTGCGCGTGTGGATCCATGATTAATATATGCAGGCGTTCGCGAAGCGACCTTTATTCTTTTGACTGAGAATGCATGTGCTTCGTATAATAACGGTGATGTAATTCAATAATTGCCCTCATCATTTTTCATGCAACTGTCTCCCTTTCGTTACCTCTTTTTGTTTCTCTTCCTCTTTTATTGTTGCGCCAGGAATTAGGCAACAACCGCAAAAAGCGTCATATAAAAGAGCAATCGATGCCTTACTTTATTTCTCAGTGCGCTGCATTGCTACACAACGACCTGAATGCACTGACGTCGAGAGAACCAGCGCATTGAGACGCACGTGAAACGCGTCCAGTTATCTTTGTACACGACGTGACTCTCTCGGTGGAATTTGTGAGACTGGTTCCTCTCCAATTCCTTCATGCCCTTGTAATTTGAGCACGTTTCCGTGATAACAGCAGCAGCAGCAGCAGCAACAACAACAACAATAATAACAATAATGATAAAAACAATATTTATAAAAAACTTAGCGCACCTTGCACTATAGTGGTGCAAGGCCATAGCGAAGAAGGGTTGCTGATAGGCACCTGGCTGTGCTGGGTCTGGTTAATCATCATCATCATCCCCATCATCATATCTTATCCCGCTTCTTTTTTACTGCATAGTCATATTCAACCTCCTCACTTTCATCATGTCTTCTTCCGGTCACGTGTCTCTTTGACGTCATGTTACGTGAAGTAGCATGGCGTCGAGGGCATACAAGGTAGCGCGTATAGCGTATACGTCTACCAGCGTATAGCGCTGGAAGACGTATGGCGTCGCTTCGTTGCTAGGCAAGGTCATTTCAAGCTCATATTTCGTGACACGACAAATTACGAAAAGCTTAAACAGCTTCGCTGTTAATAATCCTAATAGTAATGAAAGTCTCGCTGAGAAGCGGACTCCTTGCGCCCTCTCTGCGTCCGCGTATTGTTTATTCCCCGTAGATTTCAGCCTATACTGCTATCGCGTTGAAGTGCCCCGAAACTCGCGCGCTTATGCAAGAAATGTGCTTCATACTTGATTGCGACACGGTTATCTCACTTTGGCCGTACGCTGTCCGGCAATCAATTACGCGTACCGCGGGCGTCCATCACGCGCATGCTGCCTCGAATGCGGTCCTGCGCGCTTGCTGTTGGTGTGCCCGACAGAACCTGCGTGCTCCGATAAGCTCGTCGCCGATACGAGGACATTTCTGACGGGCGTTGGGCAAGCAAATAATTATCGCGCCGCGCAGGAGGACCATGGCATGTTGGAAAGGAATCGATTCGAAGCGCTCATATTTTGGTTGCATTTTGAGCACATTGACGCAGTGTAACACGCACGATATTATAGGCTCCTTAAATGTTGAAAATGAAAAAAATAAGAAAACGGTCGTGATTTGTGTTCCAACCAGGTAAGGGTTATATGTGTTTTGTTGTTTTTATGTGGGGTTTAACGTCCCAAGACCGGCTATGATTATGAGAGACGCCGTAGTATAGGGCTCCGGAAATTTTGACCACCTGGGGTTCTTTAACGTGCACTGACATCGCACAGCACACGGGCCTCAACATTTCGCCTCCATCGAAATGCAGCCGCCGCAGCCGGAATTCAATCCCGCGACCCTCGGATCAGCAGCCGAGTACCATAGCCACTAGAGTCTAGACCACCGTGGCGGGGCTTATATACATGTTTGTGTGTGTGTGTGTGTGTGTGTGTGTGTGTGTGTGTGAGTGGCTTGATGGTGGTTGAAGCCATGCCGATTTGTCTGCTTGCTGTCACAATGCAGCGACAAACACTGAATGAGCACAAAACATTAACCAGTAAAGCTCGGCCAATGAGAGCTCGTTGATACGGGCTTACTTATCACGTATTTCGGTGTAATATATATATATATATATATATATATATATTCGGCTGACACGCCGTAGGCACAGTGCATTCTTGCGGGGCTGCTACTATCGCATTTTCACCAGAACTTGGATAACACGACTGCAAGATGGTATTTCTGCCGCCGCCGGCGATTGCAAAACGCGCATCGCAAGAGCTGTTCCGAAGCAAGTTTTTCGTGCAGTGGGAGGGGACAGTCGTAGACCGATTTAAATTGCGGCGCGCCGTGGCGGCAAACAAACCGCAAGCGAAGCAGACTGTGAAATGCTGCTCCGCATGACACGCGTTCTATGCGGACCAGCCTCACTCGGCGCCACATGATGTTTTGCTAGCGCACACGCCCCTTAACAAGCGTTTTTTTTTTTGTTCATTTTCGGTCTTGCGTTTCGACAATACGACTTTCGGATGATATGTTTTATGATACCCACTGCCCGTGGCAACGCTCAATCAGCACGAGCGCGTCGACAGTCCTCAGTGTCCGTGTGCTTTCAGCTGGGTTTTTTTTTTTTCTTCAATCAGCACGTTGAGTGCCTCCTGCTGGAAGAGCAGTGAATAATCAGAGACCATTCAGCCCGTGAGGAGCCTGGTGTCTTCCTATATACTGTTACTTGTCGTTGTGACGGAGGTGTCGATGTGTTTCCAATTTACGGAGGACTGAGATGGCGTAGCCGACGTCTTTCAGTATAGTGCGAACAAAGACCGGCAGAGGGTATCTCATCAATTTTCTGTTTTCGAACTTTTATCATGTTCGATGCATCATGCCTTTCGCAGCGTAGAGAAACGGCACATAAAGGGCTATACACTATGCCATGCAGAAAAGTACATTTTTCTACTGAGGATTGTTTATTTACATTCAGACAGCGAGCGAGAAAGAGAGAGGCGGGTTAACGAGAAATTAAGTTTATTTTGCAGCGTATGCAGCAAGTAAAATACTGATATGAAGCCTCTATCCTCCCATTTGCCTCATTCCAGTTCGCGTCGATCACCGTAGCATTCGCTTACAAAGGGATTCCCGCTTTCACACTAATGGCTGGCTCTAATAGAAAGCGAATAGATAAACACTCACGCTCACATGCAAAGCCTCAGGAACATTCCACGTGTCGGTGCTCACGCAGTGTGCGACTGTTTAGGCAGTCTAGCTATCCGGCATTACTATATATAGTGGCTGCCGGTCCAGACAACTTTAGTTTACTGCTGCCGACCACTTGTCACACGCCAACGCATTGCTAGTCAGCTAACGTATGGTTACGGAACGCCGAATGCATTTGTGCTCCCAGTTAGGTATTGATATTCAACGTCAGTATATGTATACTATATACAGTGTAGCGGTCACCGAAATTTCTAGGGCCGCAGACAGCTACTAGAGGCAAAGTCACTTGCATAGCAGTGAGATGGCGGGCCATCTCAACGTCTCCTAAAAGACGTAGCTAGACAGCGAAGACATTGTGTCACTTCGCACACCTGCTCGAGACTGCGCGATGCGAGTGCGGACTATAACCGAGGCTGCGCGGTAATGTCTGCGGCGAGCAGCCGCGGTGCGGGCATTTCTTTCATTCCTTTACAAACGGTGGCGACGGTGCAGTGGCCGCAGCCGCACAGGGTGGCGGCAAAGAGGGTGCGGAGTGGGGAGGAGGAGGAGGAGGAGGAGGAGGTGAGAGTTTGTTCTCGGGCACCTGCGGGCATTCGGGGAGAAGTGGCGGGTCATTAAGGGCGGCAGCCCGCGATATCCGCGCGCGCGCGCGCGTCTGTAATTTCGCGAGGCGCAATCAGGCGCCACGGAGGGGACGGCGCGCGCCGCGAACGTGCGCCAAAACGATGCCGCCGTGGAAGCGCGTGTACGTAAACGGCGGCAGAACATTTGGACAAGATCGCGACGACGGCTGCAGGATGAACTTGCTCCCGCCATCCGTCGTGCTTGTGCCCTCTTTCTTTTTGCCGTGCCGTAGGTCGTTTTGCCTAACGTTGGAGATGCTTTGCAGCCGAAGAAGCCGCCGTAGTACGTGAATGCGAATTGCGGCGTGGGACGTTTCAGCTGTTCGGAAACTCGAAAACGCGCCCTCAGTGCCGACCAAAAGCTAGCCTATGTAGCCCGAACGATTCCGGAGACCATATCATAGCAACAGCTTTTAATAACATAGCGACGCCTGTTAATAACGCCGTCAGCCTCCCTTGGCTTGTTCAAGCCATCGTAAGCGAGCCAAGCTTCATGGGAGTCAATAACAATTGCTGGGGTTTTAAGCGCTAAAGCCGTCAGCTGAGCTAGTACGTCGGCTATGATGCTCGGTTGCTGATAAGAAGGACGCGGGTTCGATCCCAGCGGCGGCGGTCGCATTTCAGTGGATGGACCGGGCAAAAGCGGCAAGATCCGTGAACTGTTCGTTTTCAGTGCACGTCAAAGAACCACAGCCGGTCTACATTTGTGTGGGCTTCCACTGCGGCGTGCCGCATATACTGCTTTTCTTTTTTTTCTTTTTTGGAACGTAAAACCCCTAGCAATTGATTAATCGCCACAAACCATGGTCTCATTATGACGCACACTGTGCAGTGGAGGGCTCCGAAAATTTAGACCACCTGGGGTTCTTTAACGTGCACTGACATCGCACAGCACACGGGCCTCAACATCTCGCCTCCATCGAAATGCAGCCGCCGAAGGGAGAGTAAACCCACACTTTCACGTCAGCAACCGAGCAGCGTAACGTGTACATTTTACCACAACGGCTGCCTGTCACAGAAGTCGTAGCGTTTAAAACGCGATGGCCGCCACGTAAGCTCAAAATTTATCTTCACATCCACGTCCCCACCGCTAAGGACTCTTGCTAAGTGGGGCGACGAGGCTTTACCAAATTCGGTAGAAAGCGATAACAAGTAATAAATCGAAGAAAATAAAACGAATGAGAGAACAAATATCGCTAGGCAGTGATGGTCACCTAGCGCTAAATGAACCGTGAGAAGCACAACCGGCACTTCCTTTTTGGTGTACTGCCGACCCGACGTCCCGCCCCATTATCAATTAGACACCGATTTAATGATTAACTTTTGTCACGAGAGCAAGACTGATCGCACAAACAGTAGTCTGAACAAGCAACAAGTCGCACGCGAAACGAAGTGATTCGTGAAATTTCGCTTGTTCCTGGAAGGCGTGCGAACTAGTGAGCACACGTAACACGTGACCGCCTCGAACTCGAACACCCTTCATGTCTTTTTTCTTAATGAGCTAATTGTTTTGCTTGATCACCCCCTATATTTCCCCACCTCAGTGCAAAGTGCAAAAAAAAAAAAAAAAGAAGTATGGGCATTTCGTTCAGCTGCTCGCCTTTCATTTCTATCTGTGACTCTCACCGGCAATTTTGTTGGAGTTGGCTTCCCCTTACAGGCATGGTTACTGCAGAGAAGCCAGCCTTGACAATTTTTTTTCTTTTGCAATCGTGGCCCGAAAAATGAAGAGAGAGTGAGAGAGACAGAAAGAGATAACACAGTAAAACGAAATACATTTAAGTAATGTGTCTCATTATCCCTTAAGAGCAATGATGACTAATGAGAGATCTTGTTACCTTGCTTCAAATTGGTAATGAGTAATAAAACTGTAATAATTGGTACCTGAATGGAAGGAAGCCCTGTATAGAGGACGCCTTCTGAGTTTTAGTACCACTTGGTTCATTCTTCAGTCTAGCATCCTGTGCGCAGGAAAACAATGTACCGATCTTCTCGAGCTCACTTTCGTGCTTCTCGTGCAGGGCGCCGCACCACCGTTCCTTCGCCCTTATTTAATTTCAAAGCGCTTTAAATAAGGTCCAAACCAAGTGCACGAATCAACTCAGCGAGGACAATTCCGACACCCTTCCGCGTTCCAAACTCGAGCAGCGTCAAAATAACGGAGCGCCCCATCCCTGCGGAGGAGGACAAAGCGCGCTTCTGCTACGCGGAGTCCGCGGATGCGGCGGGCTCGGTCCGTGCCGGGGCCGGCTCCATTTCGCACGTTCCATCGGCCGAACCCACGCCGCTCGGATGAGGGAGAGCGCTCTTTATTGCAGCCAACCCATTGTGCCGCATCCGTGCGCTGGCACGCACGCTCCGTCTACCACGCCACCCGCCGCGCTCGCAACAACGGATGCCCGCGACAGGACGCGCGAAACGAGGAGGCAGTGAGGGGCGGCGTTGGGTCATCGCGCCACGGCACGGCGTCTACTAATGCCGCCGGCGTCTGTGGCGGGGGCCGCCCGGCCGGCCGCACGCGCTGTGTAGTACGTGCGTGGAGCGTCGTACCGACGGACGCATCGATTATGGCGCTCGAACGGGCAGTCACAAAAGGGAAGCCAGCCGGGGACTAGCTGCCAGGATCCGACGTCACCGCGTGACCGGGGACGTGCCGCGAACCACCGCCCCCTCTCCTCGCTTCGTCGCCAGGGGCCTGCGGTTCTAGACCAGGGCGCGGACCCTCGGCAAGGGACGAATAAAAATAAGGGGAGGGGGACGGCAGGCCAATGTAGTTGCGCACCGCGGGCGTGCGCTCTAGCAGAAAACCTCCCGGCTGTCACGAGCCAGGCGAGCCGAAAAAACTACGCCACTGCCGGCTTTCTCTATGGCCGTCGTGCCATTCAGAGAGCCTGCGCAGGCAGGCAGGCAGGCGGCGGCCCCTTTTCAAAGCGCCTCTGGCAGCGGCCGCTCGGGCCGCACGCACAAACACCTGACTCGATCAGCGTCCGCTCGGGATCCCGGCTGCGGCGCCCCGCGCGCGCTTAATTAAAGCGCCGCGCGCGCTCTTCGCGTCGTAGAGCCGGCAGCGCGCCCCCTTGATAATACCGCCCGGAGCATTCCGGGCACGCCGTGACGCCGCTAACACCACCCACCCCTCGGCTGCTGCCACCCGCCGAAGCTCGTGTCTTCGTCCCTCTCGCGCTTTGTCGAGGCGGCTCTCCGTCCGTAATCGGGAGCTGGCTGTCGTGCGCGGCTCGCGGAGGAAAGCCGCGACGCGGAAAAAGGGCGCCGAGTTTACCGCTGCCATCCGGCCCGGCTTGCGCAAAGAAAAGCCGGCGCGGCGGTGGCGAAGGCGTGCGAGTTGGGTCGCTGGCCCTACTGCGCTGCCCGACTTCGTTGCTGCGGCAGAGCTCGCTGAAAAGAACCCGTGCGCGCGTTGGCGGCCGAGCACCACTCCCCCTCCAGTGACACAAGCAGCGACGCGCCGTTGTATTGTTGTCGACGTGGCTCGCGTGCGCCCGCTGTGTACACGCTCGCTGGCTCCGTCTCCCGTCAAGCGTAGAGCGGAGCGTTCTCCAACGTGTTCTGTACGCCCGCGGCACCGATGTCCCCGCAGCCGACGCGACAGAGGGAACAAAGACGTCGCTTCTCTCAAGGGGGGGAGAGGAAATATGCGGCCCGCTGTTCGGCGGCACCACATGGAGCATCGCTCCTCCTGGGGGGTTCGCGAGTGGCGTCGAGGGCGTCGCGCCCGATCCATCTGGAGAAAAGAATGAGGCTGGCGGCGGTGATGAAGACGAGAATGCGATTCCTAGCATCGCTTCGTCGTCGGCCGCGGAATGCTCGGCTCGCCGCGTCTCGCTGGCCGCTTTCATCCACTCCCTCAGCTTTTTTTTTTTTTCCCCCCAGACGAGGCACTCGCCCGATGGCGCTTTCTTTTTTTCCTTGTCTTTTCATTTCGCTGTGTTTTGTTCCTCCAGAGCCACGTGACCATGACGCAAGTCGATTTCGAGCCTGCGCTCGGGAGCAGGGTCCGTCGAGTGCCGCCTGGGGCCGGCACGAGTGTCGTAGACGTGGCGAGCCTGCTGCTCCTGATGGCGCGTCGCGCCCCATCATCCATCGCGGCCATCATTTCTCGTTTCAGTAAAAGCGGCCCTCGAGCATCGTATACACTGCAGACTCCCCCATCAACCCGGTGACGCCTGCAGGACGTGCGACCGATCCCGAGCTCACCGCCTCTCGCAGACACCCTCTCGGCGCTGCGAACGTGCTTCAACAGTGCCGTCCTTCCCGCGGGCGCGGCCCGCGGCCGGCTTTCATATTGCTGCATCGCTGAGCTTCGGCCACCGCGCATTAATGCGCGCTCACGCCTTCCCCGCGTGTGTCTATACTTCCTCCCCACTCCTGTGACGCCTTGCATCATATTCGGCCTCTTCTCTCCTCACCCATCTGCGGATACCGGTTGCGCGATCTCGCTCCCCATCCACCGCCGCTGACGCGGGCGCCGCCTCTTTCTTAATCGCCTCTAATTACTCCCGCATTCCGACCGCTCCCTCGGGTCTCAGCCTCGCTGCCTCGGCAAAGCAGAATCAAATCTAGCAAGCCCCACGGTTGCATGTTTCAACGAGAACGAAGCGCACTCTGGGTTTGTTTTGTTTGGCGGCTCAATCCGTTACTTTTTTGGTATGAGTGTACGGAGCCTTTGCGTGAGTAGAATTGCCTTACGCGTTTTGATTGCTGTATACTTCCATTCCTTTATGTCTGAAGGTAAGGGGTTCCGGGGGCTTCTTTAATGAGGTTTCGCTTGTGGTTCCCTCTGCAGCAACACAAGAAAAAAAAAAGTGCCTTAAAAAAGCTGTTTCTGTTTCATGTCCGTCAATAAATGGGTGAAATATAGGTAAACGAATCTAGTTGTTGCAGAAGCACACGAAATCAGCGCTCCTTTCGTTCTGGACCTCTTCAGCGCGGCATATTTTGATCCTGCACTGTGCACTAACTGGCACGACTTTTGATATTCTGGTGTGGCTAACTCGAATCTTTTCAGGAAGCATACCTAAAATGTGCTGCGGTGCCTGCCGACTTCTCTCGTTTCACATTCGGCGGTGATCATGTGGAGGCCAATGCGCGATAAAGTGCAGAGAAGGTTTAGCTCGAGGTTGCGGGTTCGATCACCGCAGCAGTGGTTGCATTTTCATGGCGAGAAATACAAATAAAGAAAGAATAACAAAGTGCGTGGCGAGGAATCACGCACGATCATTACAGACAACGATGAAGGATGATATGACTAACATAACCGATACATCATGACATCGATGACTTGGGACCACTGCCAGTCATACGTTACGATTAAAGATAAGAGAACGGCCTCGTTGTTACGAAGGCTTTCCCGGCGTAGAGCTGGTCTGGAATTTGTTTGACACTCGTTAATTTATATAGCGAGTGTCTTTATGTGACAGTAAAGAAATGTTTATGGGCCCAGCTCTACAACCTACCGCTCCTACCGCTGGACTCCCTGCTGTTTCTTTAAATATTTTCATTATCTACGTTTAGCTTCACCCTAAACGCGGATAAATATTTCTCCCACGAGCATGAATATAGTTCTGGACATGACAGGCTAACAACTCAATTATCCAACGACGTTCGCACTTCGGTTAACGTTTCTCGTTTGGTTTGTGTGCCGTGTGCGACGCAGGTTATGAGACTGGCGGCACCCGCGTGCTTTTCGGATGCAACGCTGCGTTTCTGGTGCGCGATTCGGGAGCAGGTTGCTCTTTCTCCCATCGCCTCTTCTATATCTCTCAGGGGTTAGATTGAAGTAGTTCATTTGTTAGCATTTCGTGACACTTATAAGGATAGTTCCACACTTTAATACAAAACGCTCTGTAAAGGTATGATCAAACGGACAATTACGCACGAAAGTGTAGCACTGCGTGGCAACAAAAATATAAACAGGGACACTTCGGCGAATCCCATCGCTCCGTTCCTCTTCAAAGTGACTGCTGTTACTTCTCCGATTACCCTATTTGCTAAAACAATAAAGCGCCCAAACTGCGTGCAAAATTTCGTGCCGATCTCCTCTTCTAGGGTAACCAACTGTCTTCGAAGGGTGGGGGGGGGGGGACGCGCATGTGTCGCGGCTGAGCGACAAGTTTTTCTCGTTGCCAGAGAAGCGTCATGCGCACCGCACAAAATAACAGCGCGTCCCCGCCGACCGCAACCACACAGCGCAGACTTCCTGCTCACGCCAGCATCGTCACGCTCACATGCCCCTCGGGCTCTTCGCAACGTTGCGTGCGCTTCGGCGCTTCAGACGCGCACGATGCGAGTTCGCTTCAGGCACTGTCGCTTACGAAAGAGAGAGAGAGAAAAAAAAATAAACCGAGTCAAAACCAAACAACAAGCACCGCCGGTCTTCCACAGCGCCACGCGGCCGACCCGCCAGTTCGCCGGAGCCGAGCGAGTGTCGGCTTCACCGCCGCGCACAAAAGTGCAGCGGGAAAGCGCGCGCACGCTCACAACAAGCGGGCCGCTTTGTTTGCCCTATACCCGGCGGGCGGCTCTTGTTTTGCACCGCGGCAAGCGAGGCGGGGCCGGCGACTCGCTTTGCATACGCTTGGTGAGCCGCTGTTGCACGCCGTTGACTGCCTCGCTAATTGCGTGCAGCACTGCCGAGGGTGCCGATAGCGATCCATTCATCCCAACTTCCGAGCGGAAAAAGAAAGGTTTGTGTGTGTGTTTAGTAGGTTCGCTGCATATTTCCAGACTTCGCCTTCGCAAATGAAACATTGGAAACTCCAGTTGCGAAGCAATATAAAAATTGGGGCGTCAACTACAAGAGCCTTCAGCGAACTAGATTGATTTGCGGGGTTTAACGTCCCAAAACCAGCTCTGATTATGAGAGACGCCGTAGTGCAGGTCTCCGGAAATTTCGACCACCTGGGGTTCTTTAACGTGCACTGACATCGCACAGCACACGGGCCTCAACATTTCGCCTCCATCGAAATGCAGCCGCCACGGCCGGGATCCTTCAGCGAACTAGAAGAGAAACTTGAGCTAGTTGGTGGTGATTCATTATTCTGGAACAGCAGCGCTAACGACAGACAAGGACCAAAGGACGACACGACACAGGCGCGACACAGCCTTCAGCGAGCTAGCTGAGTTCAGAAGTTCGGTCGCCTATGAAATCCAACGGTGGCGAGCCAACCAAGCTCCTTTACGCATCACAAAATGGTGAACAATCACAAAGCAGGAGGTGTTTCCTCTGATAAGGCGTCTCTGAGTAGCAAAACCTGGACGAAAATCGCTCTATTCCCAAAATAAGCTGTAATTTCCGAGTTCGGCAGAAGCTCCCTCAACGCGTATCGTCCGTTAACTCGCCCGTTCTTGAACATCGCAATTTCAAGCGTCACCAATATGGGACCCAGAAACCCGGCAAGCAACGAAGGTGTAACTCTGTCGCGCCTAAACGAGCGTTTTGAAATTCGCCTGCCAGCGAGGGCTAACTTTGTTCTCTCTCAGTTCGACCTTCGTCGCCGGCTCGCCTGACTTCGGTGCACGCAATTAAGGAGGCCCGAGCCGCTCGCGGGGCTGCTTCTGCTTTTGCGCCCGCTCTCTCCGGCTCGCCGCGTTGCCGCTAAAGCCGCCGGCGCTAGCAAGGAGGGCTTTGTTTTGCCACGTCCGCGTCATAAATTCCCGCCTTGCGGCCGCGGCCCGCGCGGAATTGTGCGCCGCTACAACGCGTGGGCTGTGCGGCGTGTCCCGCACTTATCCTGGCGCGGCCGCTTCGCGATATCTTTGCGCTCTTATGCGACGCACCACAGCGCTCGGCGCCTTTCGGGATTGCTATTTTCCTTTTTTTTTTTTTGCCTGCCCTTTTGTTTCGAGAAGGAACGGAAGGCATATAGGCGCGAAGCTTGGAATAGCACGCTGACGACAACCGAACCTTCGCCGCTTGCAAATCTTCCAAGCTGCTTTCCGAGCCAGTGACGTTAGCGTAATTTGCGTGCCAGAAAAAGGAAGCGCGCTTGAAATTGTGGATGTGGCAGACTTGGGGAATTATCGCGACGAAAAGACATAGGCAGAATGAAGGAAAAACGGAGACTAGTATTTCGACCTCATTTCTGTTCTGCCTTCCGGGGCCATGTGCCGCACACGGAACACGGAATATTATTCCGTGATGATCCTTCCTGATTGGTGAATAGTGCGCTGAAAGACAGCATTAATTTACCAATCATTAACTAATCTCAATTCTATGATTGGTCAGTCCTGCTTTGACAAGCAGGACTAACCAATCAGGGATGACCAAGGACGGAAAGGTATTCCGTATTTTATTTGACGGTATAGGTCCCTGTTTGTGCATGTCTTTCCGATGGAGCTAATAGTCCAGCAGACTGTCGTGGACTGTTTGGAGTTCGTTTAGCTGGCTTCATACCAAGACGAATTCCAAACGCGGAGATCATACGTCCAGCCTATCCACCACGCCAGCGTGCACGGACTTGCCCAACGCACGTGGCGATTGTGCGCCTCTGAGATGTATGCGCTGTATAAAGGGAAAGGGGGTTCCGCCTCCGCACACGCGGTCGTCACTTTGCTCTAGCGTAATAGTGCAAGCATTTTTAACGGAAAATCCAGAGCGCTCAAAACGACGGACACAGGAGCGAGGGGGACACAGGACAGGAACACTGGACACCTGCATGCCTGTGTACATCTGTGTCCTGTGTGCCTGTCCGCAGGACACAGGTGGACAAGGGCACGCATGGCTGTCCTGTGTCCCCCTCGCTCCTGTGTCCGTCGTTTTGAGCGCGCTCTGGTTTTTCCGTTTCCAGTATATGAACCAACTTGACCAAAGAGATGTTCTGCTGCAAGCATGCTAACATTACAGTGACGTTAGCGTGCCGTTCAACCGAAGCAATGTATTTAAACTCGTTTGTTCTTACGTGGCCTCGTCTTCCTTGCTGGCCTTCTCCGACGGTCCACCTGGTTCGATTCCCAAGCTGACGCCATTGAAGGTTTGCCACCCCACGCTGCCCTGACAGCCTGTACCGAGTGTAGTGTAAACAACAGAGTGACGATTACAGTGATGTGTTTCCCATAACGCCTACGCGGTTCGCGTCCGTTTCGCGGTGCACGGAACTTTAATAGTACATTTGACCGCTTCGCTCCTTTTCTTTGTTATCAAAAGAACGCTTCGCCTGCGGCGACGCCAAGCAGGAATCGCTCACTATACGTGGGGACAGAGCCGTTGCTCTCTCGATAACGAAGCAAGGCAACACACAATTTCTTTTCTAATATTTATCTTGTTATGCTGTCAAATAATGACACGACCATAGGCTACACCGACGCAGCAGAACAAAACGAACAAAACGAAGAGCCGTGCGGCTCTGAGCTTCCAAATTCAGCACCTGTATAGACTAGCCGAGAACGCATCGGTCAGCAGAATCTCTACCTACGGCACCGAATCGAAACGTCAGACTTGCCCGCAATTAAGCAGTGTTAGGAAAGCACGAACGCAGCACTAAATTAACCCGCCTGAAATCAACGACAAGCGTTCCTCGTCGTCGCAGTGACTGCCATCTCGCGGAGCAGCCATTACGCGAGTGATCGCGTGACACAGTTTCTTTTCTTTTTCCCTCTTCCAGAAGAAAATCGACGCGGAGTTAAAGAAGAGAAACGATCAGGGCTTGTATCCGGCCGAGGCGCCTCGCCTAGAAGGCGTATGCGTTGCTCGTTCCGCATCGCCTGCAGCTGTCCCTGGTTTTTTATGGCTGCTTCGTGCGGCGGCCGCACGCCGTTCGCCGATGTGCGCCAGGCTCGATCTCGACGCGCCTGCTCGGTCCGCGGGCTCTAAATTAAAAATGCGCGACGCGACGCGGCTGCCAACTTGAAGCCCGCACTCGCTCGCTCTGCCTTCCTCCTCCTCCGCCTCCTCCTGTGGCCCTCCAACTCGCGCCGCTCGAAGCTGCTGGTCGCGCTGCACGCCAAGCGCTCGGATCCATACTTTATGAATTGATGATGGCGCAGCGCCGTCGCGACACCCGACTCTGTCTTGGAAAGCCTTTCCCTTGGACGGCTTCCCGAACACCGCAGCATTTCCTCTTTTTTTCTTTTTTTTTAATTCCCCAGTGATCGGGCGGCGATGTACGTTTCTTCTCCTGCGTGTCTTTTCCGCGCGAAGGCACCCAACGCGGCGACTGTTCCCTGCAGCTCGCATTATACGACGTAACGACTAACGCAGCCGTCACGGCAAGTGTGACGTCACGGCTGCGTTAGTTGACGCGTGGCTTTACGGACGGTGCGAGCTTAGAAAAAAAAAAAGAGAGAAAGTGACAAACTTGTGAGGCTTTACGGCATGTTCTTGTTGGTTCGACAGCGCTCATTCACGACTGCGCAATGCAAACGAGTCTCACGAGAACGGCCAGAGACTTGGTGACCTGCGCGAGAGCATCGCCCGATCTCGGAGGTTATGGCATAAAATCGCGGCTTACATTAGAAACTATATTTTGAGGTCCCACTGGAAGATAGTCGTACATCTGTATTTGTATTTTCTGCAGATCCAAAGGCAGTGGGAATTCTTTCGCGTCCTTCTTACTACTTGAAACGAGAGCTGTGCGAATTGCGAAATTCTGAGTGCGAAGCGAGTTCGAATGTAATGTTTGAGTGCGAATCGACTCCAATATTTTTCGAATAATGTTCGAATATTTTTTAATTATGTCAGTGTAAAACTAAACAAAATGTACAGCTAAACATTGGAATACCGTATTTCATGAGTAACGTACTTCCACAGTGCCGTCTTTAGCAAAACGACGTCCTAAAAGAAAATAACCTGGCCAACCGAGAACTGTGGAACCGAGGGCTAAGCAAGCTTCGCCGCAGTACACGAGTCGTTATCTTCGCCGCAATACACGAGCGTTAGCTTCGCTGCACTAAACAAATATTAGCTTTGCTGAAGCACACGGGTGTTATGCAGCGAAGCGTGTTACATGCGGGAATGGGTCACTTGTCACGAGACGGCATACTTTGTCCCTTGGTTACCAACTTCGAATAGTTCGAATAGTCCGAGTGCGAATCGAGCCCAATAGCAAGGGCTATACGAAAGTTTATTTTTATTTCGAAATTATGAATATTCCCGCACCTACTTCATTGTTTGTATTCACAGTGATAGGAGCTCATATCAGTCTGCAACGTTTCATGTATTGTCGACTGTTCATCGATTTAACATGTGTTTTTCTTTGCAAGAATACCTCGTCAATTTGTGAACGATACCGTGTATATAACTACCATAGCAAAGGCAACGCGCGCTGGTAGGTTTTTTGCGTAAACATACAATCCAGATGGCGCTTGCCTCCTTAATTCTGGACTGCCTTGCGGAGAGATATATAAAGTGTTTTGGCGGAGCTAGTTTAATTAATGTTGTCTGAGTGTTTTAACGTGATAGCATGGCAAACGAATCAGAAGGCGTAGTGAACGCAGCCCGGTAAAACTATCATGTTCCACCTTTAAGCAAAGCATAAAGCCCTCCAAATTCTTTTGGATGTGAAAGGTCTCTAACGTGAAATGCCAAATCAATGGAGACGGAGAAACTGTTCTTCGGAACTCTATTTTCATTAATTTCGCCACCACGAGCCCTTATTAAAAGTGAAAATGAATTCAAGTTCTCACTTTCGAATTTCGCTATGAAACCTCAATACAGCTTAACGTCGGAAATTACGGACCTTTTTTTCTTCGTATTCTTTTAATACTGACTCAATGAACTTTCCCGAGAACTACGATTTTAAGTATCCGGTCTGCATCAGGCGCAATGTAGTTGGCTTTTACCCATAAGAACTACGATGAAGCTAGCAGACTTCGTCAATGCTTATGAAATAACGGCGATTTGGTGCGATAATTGAGGGATGGAGTAGCCATTTTGTTCTTGTGCGCTTTCTGTGCCCTACTGAGCGCCTTTTCCCGTAGAGCGCAGCACTTTTTATTCTTTAAAGGCAGCCTGGTGAAAATACGAGTGCATATGGAAAGCTACCGCCCTTCTTTAAACAAATCAGGTCAATAGGTGGGCACGAAATACGCAGGAGGAGGGATAACTACCGTTGGCTGGTTCATGGACGCAGTTGTGGCGGACGCCACGAGGTGCCGCCACTTCCCTGCTGTGGCTCTGGCGGGACGCGTGCCGTCATTGCGGAAGCGCGAGTACGTTCAGAGAAAGAGAGAACACAAAATGTGGAAGGTAATGACGCGCGCTGGCGTAGCTTTGCGTCCCCTTTTCATCCCTCTCCGCAACGCTTTTCGGGACGAAAGGACAGCGAACGCGCTCGGACGGTAGAATTACACTCAATCTTGATGCGGTAACTCAGCTAATACCTAACATATGACAATTTCTTGTGGCAGGTGATCCGCGAGATAATAAGTTCCTTACGTGATGTCACTCGAGAATTACTTGAGAAATTGTTGCAGGGCCCTTTTAATGCGCCGTTTTTTAAGACGAAAGTGTTTTATGCCGAAGTCCACCAAGAACCCACTGAGTTACTTCCGTCACACAAGTGGATGCTTGATAACCCACAACCACCCGAGATGCGACAATGGGAGGTGGAAGCTCTGCCGATCACACCACCTAAACATAGAGATGCTTGGAACAAACTGGCCTTATGTCTTCACTACACCGCTTTACAGTTTGCATTTTACTGATGTCCATTTAAAGCAAAGATGTTTGACAAGCAAAATTACTCTTAAATTAACATCGCATTCCTTGCAGTGCATCTTTGGTTCCCAGCGGTGGTACTGTTAGCTAGGAAAGATGAAGCGAAGCAGATTCTCATGCTAATTGGCGCCGGCAGTTAACGCTTCGGTAGCCTCAGCGCGGCGATCGCAGCGGAAATAGCTCCGTGACGGCGTCCTGTTAGAACGTTGCTTGGGCAAAGTGTAACCACGGCCGCCACAAAATTTGTCGTGTGGCCAGTTGTCTTGAGACGCCCTTTGCTCCAGAAACGGAAAGACGTCCATGGACAAGCAGATGATGTGCCCTTCACTGCAGCCGCCTGTGTGTTCAGAAAACGATCCGCTGACAACCAGTTCGGTTTCACTTGCAAGGTTTCGCCATTTGTGGGTGCTCCTGGTTTATGGTAGGTTTGCGCAGGGCTCCGCCGCGTGAAGTGCAGTGTCTCGGGAGAAATGCGAGTCGCTCGAGAACGTTCGCTCTTGTGCAACTGTCGAGGATCCCTGTGTAGCGGCGAGGTGCCCCTGATGTCTACATGCTATGGGTCCGCATGCCCAGAGCACCTAACCCATCTCCTGCCCCTCGATTCTCCGGATTACCGCTTATGCATTCCACAGCCTCGCGAAGACAGGTTTCACCGTGGTGTTATGCGACTTCCTATGACAAAGGGATCAACCACATTTTTAAAGATATTCTCCGAGCCTGACATGTCAGCTGTGGTTCCTTTTTGTTCGTTATCTTTCCTGTTAGCATTAATTATCGGTGCGTATAGGAAACTTACGTTGAATATGATGCGCGATGAGACAAAGGCTGCGGCGACCCCTTTCCACGCGCGCCATCCAACCCGCATTCTCCAGAAGGGCCGGTCGCGAAAGATTGCGATGGCAACCGCGTCGCCCGACCGGAGCTGCTACTCAAGAAGGGGACAAAGAGGGACGAAATGACAAAGAAAAGAAAGAGAGAGAACGCTCCCTCTGTCGCATCATCCCCAGGGAAGGGAGAAGAATAAAGAAACAAGCCAAGACGAGATAAACTGCCCCGAGAAAAGGAGAGCAGAAGGAAATGAGACTGGCGGGGCTTCTAGCGGCGGGCAAACATCACAAGGCGCGGCCCCTTTTCCCTATCGTCGCTCTCAGCGCCACACCGTGGCCGTGGAGGCACACTCGTTGGGCGGGGAAGGGACAAGACGCGAGCCGTCGGACAGGCGGACGCATTTCACGCTCGAGCTTGCAAGCGACCGCCGCTGTCAGCAGCCGAGCCGCCAACCCGCTCCCTCCTCCCTACCCACCCTCCGCCACCGCATTACTCCCGCGAGAGGCTCCCTGTCTCGCATCCCTAATTTGGTGCAGCGCCGCGAGACCTGCGCCGCGCTTTGGGGAATTACGTGCAGGGGAACTCAGGATGGGGCGCGCTTCACTAGGCTGTACTCCGACTCGCGGCAAGTTCGGCAGTCATTTCACGGGCGTGAGATAGTTTGTGACGAAGGATGGGAGTGGACGGGAATGAATGCTGGCGAGCACGAGTGGACGTGATTAGAAGTGTGCGCGACCCGTAGACGGGGGCGGGGACCTCGAGTGACCTTTAGTAAAATCGTGAGCTAGTGTCCGCGAGTGCGAGTGGACGTTTGCGCTCGAGTGAATGCCGGTGAGAGAGGGTGTTGGAATCACCGCTCTGTTTCACGTACTTGACAATCGCGATCGGTCTGCAGAAGCGCAGCTTTTAACGATTGAATCCCACGATTGCCTTGGCGTGTTCTAGGTGAACCAACGCTGCACAGATTTTAGCGGGAGAACATGAAGCCTTTTTTTTCCTCCATCGGCGCCCCGAGGCGTCGAGAAATAAGGCAGCGGCGCGGGCGCGCGGAAGAAAGGAAAAGTTGAGGCGCGAAAGGAACGGCGTAAAGGGAAGAAGATAAAAAGAAAGGAACGAGGGAGCTGGGCTGAGTGCAACGCAAAGGCGGGTAAAGAGCGTTGCGACGACAGCGTGCGGCAGCGCTGGCATGGAAAGAAGCCGGTCGCTTGTTTTCTTCTTTGTTACTGTTACACTTTCCTTTTTTTTTTTTCAAACGTCTCACCGCTTCGGGTTGCGTCGCTCGAAGTCGTGGTCTTCTGGACTGGTCGCGACGTTTAATAGCCGTCCTCTTTTATTCTGAGGCCACCGTCAAGAGCTTTCTTCGCTCCTGCGACGCCATCACACGATCGTTGCCTTCTCCTTCTCAGTGTGACCGGTACTTTCTTCTTCCCCATGACGCCACTGTTGGACCAGTGCCGCTAAGATGTTCGCCTGGGAAACCGATGACTTCTGGCACTTAAATCACAGATGTGGTTGCCATGCTCGCTCCAAGGTCACGGTTCTCCCTGTGATCGTACTTATCATAGTGCGTCACCAGCCTGCATAATCCAGAATATCAACGCTCATTTCGTCGGTAAGCTCAGTATATTATAATAATAACAACACAGAAATAATCCACGCAACATAGAATGGTGGGTGGGAACACTTTAAGCTGACGTAAACCGATGTTATGCTGCCAATGAAGACTAAGTTACATGCTTCTAGAACCCACGACATTTGATCAACTTCTCCGAGGGTTCATTTTCTCAAATGACATACGTTTGTTCAAGGTTCCGAGCAGTCTCCCGTACATTATATAACATCAGATACTACACACCGCTATCAGTTCGCAAAATGATACTGCAAGCTTTAGGTTACCGCATTCTCCGTTGAGGTATTGCGGCGCTTGGTCACTGCGCGATTCGTTGGAAAAAATAGAATGTACTCTATCTTTCATTCTATTTTGAAAGTTATTAGTTACGACATAAGACTACCCTGGGGGCACTACCTCTTTAAATCATTACGATTCTCTAACTTCGATGCCCTCCTGACCGAGACGGCTGGTGTGAGGCATTTTTGGGCCGACAAGTATAAAGTTGCTTACGTCCCTACGCGCTGCCTCCGATCTAAAAACCGTTTTCGGGTGATTCGCTGCTCCACCAGGTACGGTCAGCGTACTCGGAGCTATTTTATACCGTCTTGCCTTAATCAACTACCCGCTAGTACTTTTCGTGCAAAAGCAAAATAGATACTCAAGCAACTTCGTCGTATAAATCTTTAAGTCCTTCATGTTTGCCTTTAACTCCTTCATGTTATGTTTAACTCCTTCATGTTATGTTTAACTCCTTCATGTTTAACTCCTTCGGTAAATGCAGCTGCGGTATCAGAACTTTAAGTTAACCGTGCAATTTCAAACTGTAATTGTCATTGTCACTGCAATTTCAAATTAATCTTTTTTTTATTTTTTAGTGATGTTACATTGCACTTATCATGTGTTCCATTTCATTTCTCTGTCTTTTCCCGCTCTTTACCTCGTCGAAGGCCTGATGTGTTCTATTATTGTATTACTGCTATGTCACAACTATGCGTACGAAGCCTTTTAATTTACATTAAAAGTGTGTGTGTGTGTGTGCGGGGGGGGGGGGTGGAAGATCAAAGCCTCGCCCCGGTGATGTCAACGGCCCCGCCCGCCCCCCTCTATTCTTCACCACTGAAAGTACCCTATCTTACTGTCTTCTTTTGTCTCTTTCACTTGTGTTACGGGGAGCAGCGCGCGATCATTTCTGTCCGTTTTCAGCTACCACATTTACTCAGAAGAGGACAATGACAAGTAAACTTGTCCAGATACAACTACGCGGCTGGGACAATATTTATTATTATTATTATTATTATTATTATTATTATTATTATTATTATATTATATTATTTGTTGTTGATACAACACCACTGGGTTGAGGCGAGGTCACCTTTCCGTCGTTCAGCAGCCTAGCCTTGTAACAGCCCGAGCGTTCTCTCAAAAGTACGGGAAGAAGCGCCAGTGCTATATGCTCCATGTGAGTTTCATAAGGAAGAGTGCGATATAGCCTTAAGTAAGTCATATTCTGCGCGCACAGCTCGTCGGCCTGCTAGCTCAGTCGGTTAGAGCGTCGTGCTAATAACGCGAAGGTCGTAGGTTCGATCCCTGCGCAGGCCATATTTTTTTTCTTTTTGCTTATAGTACAAATTTAATAGTTAATCATTTGCGCGGTATTACATCCCAAACCAACGGTATAATTATGAGCGAAGCCGTGCTTCAGGGCTCCCGAAATTTCGGTCATTTGAGGTTCTTTAAAGTACGCTGACATCGCACAGTACACGGGCCTCTAGCATTTCACCGCTATCGAAAATGCAATCGCCGCAGCCGGGATTTGGTCCCGTGACCTTCGGGCCAGCAGTCAAGTGCCTAGACACTACACCACTGCGGCGCGTCAGAAACAATTCATGCTGGGATACCTGTCGGCAAAGGCAAAGAAGTCGGGCCCTCTTAAAGCTTACGCAATACCTCGGGTATAGCAAAAAGAAAAAAAAAGAAAGAAAAATAAAGTAGACGCCTATTTTTACGTCGGGAGCATAGTTGTGAAGATGGTCGGACGAAGAGGAAGTGCTCAAAGACATGACGCGCGCTGCTGCTTTGGGCCAACTACATAGGGATGTCTACTAGGCCGGGCGTCACACAGCATTTGGTCTCACAAAGATTTCTATTTTCTCTCTCTCTCTGCATACACTTCGCGAGGCTACCGGACTCCTACAGTGATGTCATTCGAAGGTCTACTTGGAAAGGCGCCTCAGGAACTGTTAAATATAAAATTTGTCTGGGTTTCCAATCTCGGAGATAGCTTAAGTACGTCTTGTGTGAATGCCACCGCTACTGCCCAACGCGACAGGTTCGAACGAGCAGCAGCGAATTTTCAACGAGGCTGGAGCTTCAAGGCCAGGCATCTTCTCGACCCTAGGAAATGTACCACTTGTGGGCTACGCAACACGAAACCGCTGTTGGTGTTCCTGGAGGACAGGAGACCTTAACGAAACACTGTAAATAACTTCCTTGTGTATGTCTGCGAGACTGTAGCGTCATTCATGTGACCAGAGTGTGTACTATTTATTCATCCGAAACGTGAATAGCAAGTGTGTCCATAAACCGGCCTAACCTCTCCAGGAGTATTATTAAAAATCTATCTATCTATCTATCTATCTATCTATCTATCTATCTATCTATCTATCTATCTATCTATCTATCTATCTATCTATCTATCTATCTATCTATCTATCTATCTATCTATCTATCTATCTATCTATCTATCTATCTATTTGAGATAGTTCAGTAGATAGATAGCTATGGTTTTGCCAGCAAGTGCTTTGCGATGAATAAACACAAACAAAAGCAAATGTACCAAACCACAGGAAGCGACTAGTACCACCCGTGTTAAAGCTGGATTCTCTGCTAGTTATGGTTGGAGAATGAGCTTGTTGGTGCAGCATGGATGGTGAGGGAAGATGATTTAGTGCTAAGTCTACTGCTGGGCATAGCTTGAAACATAGAGGGTGAGGTGCATGTCCGTGTCTGTATTCGCTTGCGTATGCATTCGCTTGGTATTACCTCCAGGCACTTTCATGTGTCTCAGGAATTGCACAACACTGACACAGCACAAATGGAGAAATACGCACAACGGCGCGCGGCCGATCTGTCTTTTTCTCAGTCGTGTACCGTCAGTTTTACGCAATCCGTCATACAGTTCTCGACTAATCTTTGCGAGGGTCAGCGTAATTTTTTTAAATGAAGTTGGTTTGCGGTATTTGCGTGGTGCCTCAAACGCTTTCTTTAAATATGATATCAGTACATGCTCGCATACCTTTCTTCCGTCGCGGTAGTCTAGTGGTTATAATGCTTGACTGTGGACCCAAAGGACACGGATTCCTACACTGCCGCGGTGGTTGCAATTTCGAAGGGGGTGAAACTGTTAGGAGGCCTGTGTACGGCGTGATGTGACTGCTTACTAAAGAACCCCGAGTCACCGAAATTTCCGGAGCACTCCCCTACGGCGTTTACCTCGTTTCTGCTGTTTCATTCCGACAATGACCCCCCTCCCCCCCCCCCCCCCCCCCAAATAAAAACAGAAAAAACAACAACTTCCAGGAGTGCTTCCACCAAAGGCTGCAGAAAATAGCGTCCTTACTACCTAATCAAATCACAACTACTATTTTTCACATACCGTTCGCCCAAGCGCGATCTCCTAATCAGGCTTCTCCGCAATAACATGCATTATGGGGGAAAGAGAACTCCGCGAGATGTCTTTCTCGCGTTGCGCACGATAAGTTGTACCTGACTAATGCAATTATTTCGTGTGAAACGGTAGGCATGCCCACGGTAATACCCATGGCGAAATCGGTAAAACCTGCGGAAGAGCCAATTTCGAGAAGGATGATTTTTTATTCGTCCCCACATGCTTGTGACAGAGCGCCGCGATCGTGTTGCAGCCATTTAAACCGCGAGGAAACTAGTCGTTACAGTTCAGTTGCTTCATGGCACTGATGACTACACCGCTGATTGATTTTATCACTCTTTCGTATAATGAAATCTGGAATAACCTTATTCAACTATCAGGGTGTATTTAAGAACTTCACAACTACAAATGAGAGAAATCTCGAACTTTCAATATGAACTTGGTTTCGCTGAAGTATCGTACCGGTTTTTCCTTAGAGTCCGAGCTGACGAAGGGCTGCAATGTTCTTTTCTGAACTTCAGCTTGAGCTCGTGTTGCAGCTACCTTGTTGGTCACTTGAGCTGCTGATGGTTCCTGGTGAGGTTCTTGCGTGGAAGGTGTTTCGGTCTTCGGCTTTTTATATCGAGGCTTCGGATTATTAGGGCCCCGAGAACCCACTATGTTTCCCACAATCAGATCGTAGAGGGGGTTCTCTATACAGAGAGCCTTCAGGGAACCTCCTTAGCATACCGCCAATCAAGAAAACAAAAGCGTTTGAACCTGTGAGCTTGCCGTAACGTACCGAGCTCCTTCGCACAATGTGTTACGGCGAGTGTCTTGTAGCACAATGACAAGATTTCCTTCGATTTTTCCTGTAACTACTGGCATTTCACTAACCAGAGATCCTGGGCTTGCAGTCACAATGGCACCATCGATCAGAACTTCCATCGTGCTCTGAAGTTCTAGAAAGCCTTCAGCAATGCCTTCATGTACTTTCTTTTTCGGTGAGGCACACACACAATATAGCTGCTGAAATTATTTCCATTGCGACGTACGTCGGCACTGTAACGAGTTTTACCACATTTGAAATACATCACACTAGTGGGGCGAGAAAAGTTGGTTCTACAGTTGCGAGCAGGATGTCCCAGTCGATTACATAAGGAACACCTCGGAACATGCTTCGGAGGGTTTCTTTTCTCGGTTACCGATTACTTCGCATCTTCCGGCCCTTCTCTTCTGATCTCGGCGAGAGTGGTGCCTCCTTGCGCTTCCAGAAATCGATCCTCTAATTCCAGCATATCACTTAGCGACTTAGCTTTCGTCTCCTTCAGATAGAGGGACAGGCTCAGGTGGCAAATGACGAGAAATCGCTCCTTAGTGCGAAGCTCCCTGAGCGCCGCACTCCTGTGCAATCTCTGAAAGTTCAATCTGAAAGTTCAATCTGAAAGTTCAATCTGAAAGTTCAGTAAAAGTTATGCTGCCTCTACCTCCCTCTCTTGGCCGCTTTGACTGCGATCTGACGCTCCTTCGCCCCTTTCTTCTTTCGCCCTTTTAGCTGCTATCCTTTCCTCCTCGTGCTCTGCCTTCATTTGTTGTTGCTTCGCTTCTCTTTCGTCTTTAATTTGTTGCTTCTTTGTCTCCCTCTCTTCTTTCACATCTTCAGCTACTGGCCTCTCTCTCTGCTGCTTCCTTTTTTTATCTTGGCTAAGCTACTTCCGCAGCTCAGCTCCAGCCAAAGCCATCTTTTCCACGAGGGCATTTAATTAATTTCTCAAGATTCATGGTGCCCTTCCACAAAATCGGGCCACGTGCCCAAATTTCTGCTTATACTTCGACTCGTAAAATATTTCCTCCACACACGTTAGCGAGAACGTGGAGCAACACACGTTATCGCTTGCGCTAAGACATACACGAGTCCTAGTGTATACACACCCTCCCTACTATAGACACACCATGCACAAAACAAGTCCTGTCGCGGACGTCAGAAATATTGTCACCGATGCCGAGCTATGACGTAAGGGAGGCAATCGCAGGGAAGATTCTCAGAATCGACGTATCAATTCCCAGAAAATGACCCCACAAAAGCTTGGACAATTAGCTTTAGGTCCTTTTGGTGAACCAGCAAAACGCGAGCAGTGTTTCACAGACCAGGTCAGAGCCAAGGGTTACCAAAACAATGCAAATATATTCTAAACACGCAGGCAGTTACACAAGCATGCACAAACACGTCCCCTCACAATACAAGTAAGTATAGTTCAGTTGCAACAAAGCGCCGAATCAACTAACAACGTATATAAACGCTCATGCATTACAATAATAGAATAAAACAGAACAGTCCTCTTCACCAGGGACAACTCGAAGAGTCCAGGCGACATGAGGCTTGCTTGTTGTCGATCTGGACAATTGGTCTGTGGAGCAGCGTTAATAAGTTCTTCCGATGTCATTCACTGTGACCACGAAGCCCCGTGCACCCTGGCAACTTCCAGGAGGACGGAAGACACCCCCTCGAAGGGGCAACCCTTTTCGGAGAAAAGGGGGTTGCCCCGGCGGGGAGTTTAGGAACAGGAAAAAGCCGGAAGGACAAAGCAGAGCAGAGAGAGCTACGGGCGGCGACGAGCGACGGCCACGAAACAGCGACCGTCCGCCTCCTGAAGAGAAGTTCAGCATATTTTTTTTTTCAGTGTAACAATACAGTTTCTTTAAAACCTTACAATTCGTAATCGTGTCTTAATTCAAACATTGGACCACGATCTGACAACTGTGTCACATGAAAATCCACTGATGGTGGACTGCTGACCACTGCTGTTCGCAATCTCCTTAAATTAGCTTCGGCTGGTCTTCTAAAAGATTCGGCGCGGATCACCTGATCTGAGCATGCGCAAGGCTGAGTTCAAGCTCTCGAATAAATTTCTTTCATTGCATCGCGAGGGAGGCGCGCCTCCTTCTCCTCCACAGTCGCGGTTAGCCTCGCCGCGTTCTCTTCGTCCTTGTGTCTGTCTGGCAGTCGCGAAGCGACGACTCAACGCGGCGCTCTACATCATTCGACAAAACACCAGAAGAGCGCTGTGCGTGTTTTGGTGAGCCGCTATGTTCAGGCTTTCGTGGTGCGCGCCGTTTTTCACCACGGGTAAGGTTTCGGCGTGTCGTCTATAACATGATGCCGTGTTCCTCGACGAGTGGGCGATATTTTGTGACAAGGTGTCCAGCTCTTTGTACACCACTAATATACCTTTTCTTTCTATATGGCTCCGCGTAGGGGCTGGCAAGAATGGATCCACTGCCACATATGACGACAACTTCAGCAGAGTGCGTACGCGTCGTGTGCTTCTCTTCGGTAAAGACGGCTGTCGCGCCCACGGCAGGCGCAATAGAGCTCGCATGGCACTGGAGAACGACCTCGGCCGTCTTCGCGTTCATGTTGAAGCGGGAGTGTACATAAAAAAGAGTAAGGAAATGAAAGAAGAACCTTCAGTTCAAAAAGGTAAGCCGCGTTAAGAGCCTAGGATGGAGATGGTGAGAGAGCGAGGAGGGAGGGCGACGACGCGTTGCGAGTAGCGTTGCGGTGCTGCGGCGGCTACAGCACTCGCGGCGCGCATGCATAAGCGATGCGTGCTCCTGCCGCAAAGTGACGGCTCCGGGGTGCGCTGTCTGCTACGCCGCCGCCAACTCGCGGCAGGGTCTCTCGTTACGTGCGCCAGGCGGTGTGTACACCGCCTCGGCGCATGTGTACGAGCCGCCGCTTGCACCGTGCGCACGTCGAGGCTCTTTCTCTTTCCCTTCCAGTTGCCATCTCTCGAAATGGTGGCGAGGGTCTCGAAGCAACGAATTCTTTGCAAGCGGCACTCTCGTCGCCTGCTCCTTTCTCCGGAGGGGGAGCGTGAGAACGAGGTACTTCGCTTTCCGCACGTGTTGCCGCTTCGTTGAATCAGCCCCGTTGCCTACGTCCCTGCCTCATCTATACCTTTTAAGTCGAATAATTTCTTGGCAGACTTCAGTCGCCTTGACCGTATCTATCTATCTATCTATCTATCTATCTATCTATCTATCTATCTATCTATCTATCTATCTATCTATCTATCTATCTATCTATCTATCTATCTAATGTACGTTTGCGTGTTCTCCGGGGTATCACGCCCGCTTAGTATACTTCAAAACTGACGTGGTAGGGATGACGAATATGAATGTCGGCCTTTGCATCATTAGCACCATACGCTCGTCACGCACGTCGCGATCAACAGGGGCACGACCACATGTGGCATACACTCGTACTGCAGGGCCCGCTCTTTCCGGGTAGGCGCCAAAGGTCCGGGTATGTGCTGTTAACAACACTGCAGCCTAAGTCAATCAAGTAGAAAGCAGCAACCAAAAGCAGAGGAAGACACGCCGTTTATGGTGGCTAGCGATTAAAATGTAGACATAACAATCACGCATGTGCGGTAAAGCGTGTTGTAATGACCAAGGGCAACCTACCAAGCGGTACGAATGGAACCCGGTTTCCCGTGGTATTAAGCAAGAGCGCTGGTTTACGACGGCTTTTCCCGCGTGGTACATATTGTCAATAAAGCTGTTGCCCTGGTAGTTGTGGTGTTTGTGTTGGTGTAACGTCAGTTGCGGTTCTGATGTGTGAGAATTCGGCACAGGCAATTTCGCTGTTGACGCTTCGCACCGCATCGATTCTTTCATCTTATGTTCATACTCTGATTTTCGTGCAAAACTAGGCAGGACTTTACAACCGCCGTTTCGAGCGCTGGTAACGTGCTGCCATGTACTGCCATGCTACGCTCGATTGGGGATTGATATTTCTTACGAAACCCCAGTCGATAATGGGTAGGAAATACTTTTATGGGGTATTTGCGAGTATGTTCTACTCTCCGGTTCTGTCTCTGTTGCGTGCTCAAGGCTTCGCCTCAAGAGGCATAAAACTGCCCCTAGGGTTATGGTCGGTGGCGCGAACCCTGCATTTGAAATGAGTGAGGCGCGTAGAGATGTAAGAAGAAAATGAAGTTTCGTTATGGAAAATATTAAATTTTTTAGCACCCAATTCTTGGCCAATCCCCCACAGTGGGCATGAGCCATATATTGTCAGGTGAACAAGAACAAGAACTATGCCCGTTAAGTGGTTGCTGAGGAGCAAGATGCTTCCCGCTGACAAGGTGTATGTCACAAAATAGTGCCTATTTTGAAGTAAAACCCGGCGCCGAAAGGCCGAAACAACAACAAGAAAAACGGCGCGCGAAAGAGGCGCTCAAAAGTCACGCCGCGCCTACAAAAGGCCAGAATGTTGTAGAAGCTTTCTTATCGCGGCGAGCGCGCGCGCGGGACAGACGTAAGGAGAGAAGGGAAGCGGAGAGTACACACCGACGCTCCCCGCGCAGTGAGAGAGAGAGAGAGGCGCCGCCCCAACCAAGAAGGTTCGAGAGTAGGCGAGAAGGTTCCCAATTGTATGTGTGCTCTGGGTCACGTGGCCCTACGGAACCTTCTAGTACCCTTTCCCAGGACTATATAAGCGGTCGGACACGGGCCGCGCAAGAAGGAGGGGCGAAGAAGAGACAAAGAGAGAGAAGAGCTGCAAGTAAAAAGAAGAAGCAAGAAGTCTGCGTGACTCAGACGCCGAGCCAGCTGACAGGCCACCTGCAAGAAGACGCCGAGTGTCTTGGTGAATAGGACTCTTTGTGTTTTGTTCCGTGTTGCAGTGCATGAACTTGTTCATGTTGGTTGGCCTTGTATAACTTTGCGACCCATCTGTTTTTTGAGTTGTGAAAGCCGTGTTGTGTACGTTTGAGTGACTGCCTATTTGATGAAAATATATTTGTTTTGTTTGACCACCCTTGGCTCTGACTCGGTCTTTGAACCACTGCTGGCGTTTTGCTAGTGTGCTAAAGGGGACCAAAAATCTTATTGTCCAAGCTTTCGTGGGATCTTTTTCGGGGAACCAAGACGTTGGTTCTTGGAATTATTTCCGGCGATCGCGCCCCGTACATCATAGCACGGGTTTGGTGACAGTGTAGTCCCGAACCAGGAAGAGCAAGGAAAAATGCATCATGTAGGTCGCTCAGCGAAAGCTTTCAACCTCACCGCTGGTAGCTATCAGCTTTCGTAAAGGGTGAATATTCACTTTGAGAATATAGCCACGGAGAGATGTGCTTGATCGATGCCTTCAGCTCAGACAGCAGACATAAAGCCTCAGTTGACCCCCGAGGTTGCAGCTATAGCAGGGATTCCTATCCCTCCCCCCAACGCCACGTGGATCCCCCACCTTAAATTATTTAAGCTAACCTTCTATGGCTTTGTATCCACTCCCCCCGCCCTCGCACACCCAAACAGACATTCTGGACTTGGCAACTGGACAAGGCACTCTCCCAAAGCTCCCAACATTGTACCTGTCGATCCGACGCTGAGCAAGCACAGTCCGAGCGCATGCACCCTGTTGTGTCGTCCCACCAGCTCGATACAAGCGTACCCTAGTGGGCACAAGTCACTATTAATGGAACAGGAAATACTACTTTACTACGGGTAAACACACACCCCCAAACTAACACAGATCACCTCATAGCCTATCTGCAACGCCATACCGATTCGTAAGGTGAGTGACTGCATGGAAGCGACACCAAACCACAGTTGACAAGGTGCCGTTTCTTCGAGTCGAGAGAGTGCAGATTGGGGTCGAAGTCGAACATATGGATTCTATCGGTGCAGGCGCATGCATGTGAAACTTGACGTTGTCACCGATTCCGGGCTGTGAGACACTGGAGGCAATCGCCGGAAAAGATTCCAAGAGCCGACGTATCCGTTCCGTGGAAGATGACTCCACGAAAGCTTGAATAATGAAGTGAGGTCCCTTTGGTCCCCTAGCAAACCGCCAGCAGTGGTTCAAAGACCGAGCCAGAGCCAAGGGTGATCAAAACAAAACAAATATACTGTCACTCAACAGGCAGTTCACAAACGTCCACAAACACGGCACTTCAAAATAGATGGGCTACAACATAACATCCAACTATTACCAAACGTACTAGCCCATGCATTAAAATTGAGCATAAAACACAAAGAGAGTCATATTCACCAGAGTCACTCGAAGCGTCTTGTCAACTTGGAGCTTGCGGGCCGAGCCCCTCGGTTGGTCCGTGGAGCAGCGTGGTTCAACTTCTTTCTTCTTTCATTGTGTTACGTCACTCACTCACGACTCAGACTGCGGACGACAGTCCGTGGCCGACTCTTTATATTGACTTTGGCAGACATTCGAAACGTTTCGGCGCGCGTCACACACACACACGTGGGCGCGCGCGTTAGTCGCGCGCCCACGTGTGTGTGTGTGTGTGTGTGTGTGTGTGTGTGTGTGTGTGTGTGTGTGTGTGTGTGTGTGTGTAAGAACACATATTAATAAGTATGCCCTGAGTGATTGAAGTGCACACTAGGGGCCGGATTTCGCTATCGCATTCAACTCTTAATGGCGAAGCTTAAGGGTCCCCCAATATTTAGGGGCGAAGCTCCTTAGGGTGTGGGTCGTTCCCTCCTCTGTAGTAGTAGTAGTATGTATGTATGTAGCCACCTCGCGCCGCCGGGAGGCTCGCGCTCGCCCTCGGCGCGTGCCTCCCGGCGCGCGAGCTCTCTCACTCTTCCATCTGCTGTCTTGTGGGAGAGAGAGACAGAGAGAGAGCGAAAGGCGCGCGTTGACTATGGAAACGTTCTTTCTTCGATGAACGCACTACCAGCTCGCAAAGAAGGAGAACGCGCCCTCACCCGCGAGAGACAACGTTGGCGCAGGCAGCGTCTCCTAGCGAGTTTCTTGATTGAGAAATACTGACTGCTCGCGTTGGAGAAGCGTTCACCGGCAACCCATATCACGGCCGGACTCGACCCTTTTCTCCTCCGCGTTCCTTACGGCCTTTGCAACGCCACGGGAGTCAATGGAATTTTTTCTGACAAGTCGCTCGATAGCTCGCCGCAAGAGGTCGCTGCCACCTCGCCGTGTTCGTAGGAGCTAAGGGCGAAGGGCCCGCGCGGGCTTGGTATTGCTGCTGCCATTTTCTTCAGTGGTTGCTGTCGAGTTGGTTCTTTGTTCGACGCTGCTGTCCCGACTGGTGAGATTCTTGTGCGCGCAACGTTCATCAGACTTGCCCGCTGAAGTCCACGGCATGAGTGCGGACCCGCTCCCTGCAACCTTGGTCTGCTTTTGTGGACGCAATTACCTCACCAATTCTGCGATTGACGGCGGCGTCTGAAGCAGCGTTCCCTGTGTCGCCGATAGCTCGTGTGCTACTTACTGTGTGCCAGCTTTTGCAGCTGAATGTGTGAGCTTTCTCCATGGGATCGTTGCAAGCGCGAAAACGTCGTTTCTTCCTTCTGCCGCAAACGCGATCACTGTAGCGATGGTGTACTGTTGTGTGCCATTTTGCAAATCTCAACAGGGGAAGACGTCGGGTGTTTCCTTTCACCAATTTCCTAGCGATGCGGGACTGTGTTCTAAGTGGCGAAAAGACATTTCTCGTGAAAATCTCGTCATCAACGACAAGTCCGCATCAACTGTAGTGTGTAGCAAGCACTTCAATGAGAGTGATTATGTTCCCGGATGCCGAATACGGAAGTTGGTTGCGGGAGCTGCACCGACCATCTTCGAATTCTATCCGTCCTACATGGTGCCAGCTGCAAAGAGACCGCGGAAGGATCCTGCATATCGCGGCCCTCCAGCTCCTGGGAATTCTTCAAAGCGAAAAGCAGAGTCGCTGTTGCCTGCTCATGAAGATTTTGGTGCCAGGGTGGAGGCAACCGAGGAGAGGCAAAGTGCTTCAACACAAACCAACAATAACAACGCTCACCGATCTCGTCACTATCTTGTTATGATGAAAAGGCTTCGGGCCCAGGTTGCGTACCAGCGCTTGAAGTGCGCGAGGCTCCTGAGAAAACTTGCTCTAGACAAAGAAAAAATTAGAGAATACAACGACGACAAACACTATACTGCCGTCAAAAGAATCGATGCCGATTCCCAGAAAGGTGATAAAAAGGCTGTTTTTCTCCGTCACCAGATTGAAGTCTATGGCAGTAAACGACCTTGTTATTCCGAAGCAGTTGTCAGAGAGTGTGTAATTTGGCGCTTCCTTTCGCCAAAAGGTTATGATCACGCCCGAAAATCTGACCTGTTGACACTGCCGGCGAAGTGTACGCTTCAGAGGTATGTGGGCCCAAGCACATGTTTATTCAATAATTGTGGGTGTTGGCTTAACCTTCCCCTTTAATCTTTCCAGCGTCGTCTGCTACAAACTAGCGGCTTCAAGCAGAGGCTGTAAGCCGTTTCATCCACATCGCATGAGGCTAGGATGTTGACTACCGACACTAAAAATAAAGATAAGGCTTTAGAATGGGAGATAACTTGCCTCCCACAGCCGGAGTTACACAGATGTTGCTCGCATGCTGCCTGCCGGGGCGCATCTGTGAACGCGCTTTGCGGAGGCGGCAGCGGTGAGCTAACAGCGCCACCACAGAGTTGCGGCGGCAGGCGGCGGAATCCATCATTGCAAAGGCCGTAAGGAACGCGGAGGAGAAAAGAGTCGAGTCCGGCCGTGCCCATATATATATGCACTGGATCTTGACTTGCAACGAAGTGCCGGTGGGAGATTTCACTTGTGCATAGTTGAACCATGAGGATTCGTAGCGTGCGCGTTAACTAAATTAATCTGGAACTCGGCACGATCTACGATGAACCTCCCGAGCTTCGCCCACTCATCATCATTCACTCCGTGGATATGCTGTAATTTTTTTTGAGACCCGCGCTCCAAACCTGCGGCAAACTGTTCTAAAGGGCGACGCCGCGAGCGTTCGTGTGGTTCGCAGCACGCCCGGAAAGCAGCGAAGAAACGCGCGCGTCGCTGTCGCCTCGGTTTCCAACGTGCGCGACTGAGCCGACCGACGAGAGCTACGTAGCGCCCTCTGGTCAGTAGACGGAGCCCATACAACCCATTAACGAAACGGCAGTATAGCGCCAGGACCATGGCATGTAAATCATGCCGATCATGACACGCGTATCATTCTTCTAATGTTATGACCTGTCATTTACGTTCGTCATGCTGTCGTGTTGTGCCATAGCAATTTTGGTATACATCCCATTAACGAAACGCCTGGCATGTAAATCATGCCGCCCATGACATGCATGTTATGCTTTTCATGTTATGACCTGTTATTTGTTCGTCATGCAGTCATATTGTTGCATACCAATTTTCCTACACATCCCACTAACGAAACGGCCAAGAGAGCACCAAGAACGTGGCATGTAAATCATGTCGCTCATGACATGCATGTCATGATTTTCATGTTATGACGTGTCATTTACGTTCATGATGCAGTCATCTTGTGGCATGCCAATTTTCGTATACATCCCGTTAACGAAACGCGTGGCATGTAAATGATGTCGCCCATGACATGCATATCATGATTTTCATGTTGTGACCTGTCAGTCATGTTCGCCATGCAGTCATGTTGTGGCATACCAATTTTCGTATACATCCCATTAACGAAACGGCCAGGAGAGGACCAAGACCGTCGCATGTAAATCATGTCATTCATGACATGCATCTCATGATTTTAATGTTATGACCTGTCATTTATGTTTGCCATGCAGTCATATTGTGGCATACCAATTTTTCTATAATCCCATTAAGGAGACGACCAGGAGATCACCAAGACTGTGACATGTAAATCATGCCGCTCATGACACGCATGTCATGATTTTCATGTTATGACCTGCCATTTATGTTCGTCAGGCGCTCATGTTGTGCCATACCGATTTTCGCATACATCCCATTAGCGAAACGGCCAGGAGAGCCCTAAGACCGTGGCATGTAAATCATGCCGCTCATGACATGCATATAATGATTTTCATGTTATGACCTGTCATTTATGTTCGTCATGTAGTCATGATGTGGCATACCAATTTTCATAAACATCCGACAAGCGAAACGGCCAGGAGAGCACAAAATCGTAGGCGGCTAGATAGATAGATAGATACGCTCAAACTCGCCGAAGTTCGCTAAGAAATGCTTCGCATTTAATACAGCACGCTAGTCACACAAACGCACAAAAAAAAAATCCACGCATATCCACGGAGTGAATGATGATGAGTGGGCGGAGCTTCGGAGGTTCATCGGTAAAAACCGTGAATCTTCCGTGAATCTTGCCCAGTACATCATTAAAGAAGTGACAAACACGTGTGTCGCCATCTAGCGCTCTCCTATCACACTTGAGCACGCAGCGAGCGCCTCCGCGCCATCTATTGATCAATTCACGTACTAGCTAAGCAGCACCGCAGTACTCGGACGGACAGACAGACAGACGGACGGACGGACGAACGGACGGACGCCCATACATCTGAATGAAGCGAGCACCGCAGCGCCATCACGCCATCTAGTGAGCACTTTACGAACTAGAGGTGGCTACTACAAACGGAGGATGGACAGACCCACGGCATAAGGAGCTTCGCCCCTAAAAGGAAAAGCAATGAAGAAGCTAATTTGCGAACGCCGCACAAGAGGCCTCCGTGAGCTTGCATTGCTCGGCCTGAGGTACGGATGCGGTTGTGCCTTCCCTCTGCAAACTATTATGTTCGTCCTTGGCGGCGTCAGGCGAACCCACTCGTCTCATCCTCTCGGACGCCTTTCGACGCTGGTGCAGCTGGGTATAGAGAAGAAAGGATGAAAGCCAACTTAGGGCACTCGTTCACTTGCGCCTATCAACTGTGTCGCACTTTGCTTAACAGGACGTGTTTTTGGGCTAGTTGGTTCATACTTATCCGTATCATAGCTCGTAGTTGTCCGTATCTCACTTTAAGGAGCGGCTAAATATCCAACCACACGTGCTAGTTGGAACGCTTCAGCGCGCGCCCCTCCGCGTCAGCGTCAAGCGGCGAGGCCAGATTGTATGATGGCGCACGTCGAAGTCGAGACCTGGCACCACTGCTAGCTTTTTTAGCATCGTGCGCCGGAAGCTGCTTGCGTTGACGCCCATTGCCCACATGAAACCCCACGTGAGCATTTGGCATTTCTCCGAGCCGTGTGTGTTTGACAGGATGGCTGTCCGAGCGCTTGCCATCATATCGGATCATGGTCAAGACTGGGATAATTGTCAAGGACTACGCTAACATGCATTCACTTACTGAAAAGGCCAGCGCCGCATGTACAGCCTCTCTCCCCCCCTCCCTCCTCTCTCTAAAAAAAGACATTTTGCCCTTTGCGCTTTGCTTCTGTCTCAGATTAATGCGGGTGGCAATGATCATGGTAGGAATCGCTTCTGAGAAACCTAATACGGCTAACCGGTCCGTGATCTTCTCTAATAAAATTTTGTCTTCATTTTTTATCTTGATGCAAGTAGCGCAGTAATATCATTTGCGGCACTAAAGTCCGATTACTTCAGGAAAATGTTTCGTGAAAAGGTTCACTCTTACAGCGTAACGGTACAACATCAATAAATTCCCAACAGGGGAAAAACAGCAATATGGTAATGGAGTGTCCGAAGGTACCGTTACCGATGAAAAGAGAGAGACAGAGAAGCGTGATGGCTGTTGTTTTATAATTACATAATATGAAATGGCCAGCGATGGCACCTCTTTTGCTGCTAATTCTTGGTATTAAACTTATCCGTGTTACTTCGTGCACAAAATGCTTTCATTTATACTTAAAAGCATCCTGCAAGAGTGGGCTGCCGGCCAGTGAGCACTGATATGGCGGGGACTGTAGCAGACGACGCGGTTCTCGCCACCTTGCAGAGTGGCTGTGGAGGAGGATATCAAGGCACCCTTTATTGGGCGGACATTACGCGCCATCTATGAACTGCTGCACTAACTCAAACTGCAAGTTTCGCCGTCAGCTCCACCCGCCAGCTGGCCAGCTGTCCATTCATAGTGCTTTCATTCATATCGATGACGGACAATCTCCTTCCTCTCTGCACGGAGCACTAGAATGACCAAGGCTTCACTCTGGCGGACAACAGGCCAATGGTTGTGGTGCTGGGCGGTTAAAGGCTTGGCTTAGCCGCGTGTACTATAGGAGACCGTTAAAACCTACGTAAAGGGGAACATTAGCAGTAAATATAGCCAGGAGTCTTTGGGAAAACCCCTTCGTAAACACGCCTGGGCTTTTCTTGAGAAATAAAATGGGGATGAACGGAAGGAATCGCGAGGTCGATCTTTGTTCTTTGACACCGCGCAACCAGTGGAACAGCGACATCACTTACGTATGTACCTGTACCTGACTTATCGCATGGTGCTCTTCTGTTTAAAGGCTTACGGTTGCTTGTATCATAACGATATTCTGTTTGCAATTGAAGACAGCGTCCGTACATGAGCAATGAACTTACCTCTCCGATGTGTAGCCATGCGAAGAATAAATGAATACGATAATGTAAAATTATGGAAGAAATATATGCAGCTCCGCAGAAGTACTCACAATCTCAATTCACCCAGACAACAAATAAAGGGCAACCGCGTCGATAGGTTGTGTTGCTTTGAGGAATTCACTGGTGCATAGATAGATAGATAGATAGATAGATAGATAGATAGATAGATAGATAGATAGATAGATAGATAGATAGATAGATAGATAGATAGATAGATGTTTATTAATACTCCTGGAAGTACCAGGCCGGTTTGTGGACGCACTTGCTATCCACGTTTCGGATGAATAAATGGTACACGCTCTCATGACATAAATGACGCTACAGTCTCGCAAGCACACACAAGGAAATTATTTAGTGTTTTGCATTAAGGTCTCCTGTCCTCTAGGAACACCCACAGCGGTTTCGTGTTGCGTAGCCCACAACTGGTACATTTCCTAGGGTCGAGAAGATGCCGGGCCTTGAAGCTCCAGCCTCGTTGAAAATTCACTGCTGCTCGTTGTAACCTGTCGCTTTGGGCAGTAGCGGTGGTGCTCATACAAGACGTCTCCGAAATTGGAGATGCAGTGAAATTTTATATTTAATGGGACCTGAGGCGCCTTTCCAAGCAGACCTTCGAATGACACCAGTGTAGGAGGCCATTGTCTCGCGCAATTTATGCAGAGAGAGGAGAGAGAGAGAGCAAGAGGGGTTAGAAATCGTTATGGGACCAAATACTGTGTGACGTCCGGGCTAGTAGACATCCCTACGTCGTTTGCTTGTAGCAGCAGCGAGCGTCATGCCTTTGAGCCCCTCCTCTTCTTTTCTTCCTACCATCTCTGCAACGAGGCTTCCGACGTAAAAATAGACGTCTGCACTTTTCTTTCTTTCTTTCTTTCTTTCTTTCTTTCTTTCTTTCTTTCTTTCTTTCTTTCTTTCTTTCTTTCTTTCTTTTGCTATACCCGAGGTTTTGCGTAAGCTTTAAGAAGGGCCGACTTCTCCGGCCTTTGCCGACAGGTATCCCAGCATAAACTGTTCCTGAAGAGCCGCAGCGGTGTTGTGTCTGTGGCACTTGACTGCTGTCCCGAAGGTCGCGGGAGGGAATCTCGGCTGAGGCGGCCGCATTTTCGATAGAGGCGAAGTGCTATAGGCCCGTGTACTGTGCGATGTCAGCGTACATTAAAGAACCTCCAATGACCGAAATTTCGGGAGCCCTGAAGCACGGCGTCTCTCGCAATCATACCGTTGGTTTGGGATGTAAAACCGCGCAAATGATTAACTGTTAAAACGGTACTATAAGCAAAAAAAAAAAAAAATATTGGCCTGCGCAGGGATCGAACCTACGACCTTCGCGTTATTAGCACGACGCTCTAACCGACTGAGCTAGCAGGCCAGCGAGCACCGAGCTGAGAAGATGACTTACTTAAGAGTACATCGCACAAGAGTTCTGGGTTTATTTTGTTTTTCTTTATGAAACTCGCATGAAGCACCTCGCGCTGGCGCCTCTTCCCGGACTTTTCAATGAACGCCCGGGCTGTTAGAAGGCTAAGCGACTGAACGACGGACAGGTGGTCTTGCCTCAGTCGAATGATGTTGAAACAACAACAACAACAATAATAATAATAATAATAATAATAATAATAATAATAATAATAATAATAATAATAATAATAATAATAATAATAATAATAATAATAATAATAATAATAATTAGGGTCCCATGCTGCACGGTTTTCCCTTCGTCTTACAGCCGCGTAGTTGTATCTGGACAAGTTTGTACATACTCTTTTTTTCTTTTCTTATGCTTTCGCCCTTCCTAGTGGCGTTTTTTTTTCTAATTGTGTGTTTAATGTTCTTCTCAGCTTCAATATTATTGTTGAGGAATGCATGTTTGCTTTCCTTTGTATTTTGTTGCCTTTTTGACAACCCACGTGGTTGAACCGCGAAGAGGAAGGGGGGACCAAAAGAATAGCGCAGCGGTGCGGAGGCGTGGGAACCGTGACCGTAACGGGTCAGATCAGCAGACGGACTCGAGGAGAGGACGAGTAACGACGAAACCACGGTCGCTCCTACGCGGAGTGTTTGAGATGCTATTGAGGCAGAGTTTTGTACAGTTTTGTAAATAAGGGTAAATAAACTTGTACCTTCATCGAACCTTGACTTCCAATATCGAAGAAGCATCCACCATCGAACACGAAGAAAGAAGACTCTTATATCGAACAATTATGATGACGGGATAGCCGGCTCTCACGTAGCCTACATTCCCATGTTCCCGCATTTAATAAAAAAAGTTTACTTGTCATTGTCCTCTTCTGAGTATATGAGGTAGCTGAAAAGGGACAGATGCGATTGCTCACTGCTCCCCGTAACAAACACGCGCCAAAGAGACAAAAGCACGCTGTTACCTAAAGGACACACATGGGCGACATTAGCCTTTCAGTTGTGAAGAATACAGCGGCGGGCGGTGTCGTTGACATCCCCGGGGCGAGGCTATGACCTCCCACCCCGCACACTTTCCCCACTAAAGTTCGTAGGGAGAGGCCTGTGGTGTGGAGAAATAAATGGGGAGGGTGTAACTACCGCGCTCCGGTTATGACAACTCAACCACAACGTATGGGTACCTTGCTTGAGGAGGCGGGTAGGTTGCTTCAGTACCAATCAATGAGGAAGGCATCGGGGCGCCGCAGGTAGGGTGGCTACCCTACCCATAGGAGGCGTGTTGCGAGTAACGCCAGCTCGATGCCTTTGCTGCCCTCCTCCCATACCATTATATGAGCGCGCGTGCGGCCGTTTCACCACTGGGAGTAGTACTGACAAGGCGCGCACGAGTTTTTCTGCGAGCGCGATAGAGCAGCTCTCCCAAGGCTCCGAGTACTCATTGCGTTAAACACGGTGCTTCTCTAGGAACAAGCAAATGGAGTTACCATTCCCCCACTGCATATGTGTATCCTGATCCCTTCTTTCGTGCCTGTAAACACTTCACAAAATTGCAAAGCTCATTTCCAATGTTTTGCTCGAGGAAACAACCCTCTCTTCTAGCCCCGAGGGCTTTCAGAGCGCATAGTGCGTGAGGCCGTAAAACAAACACTGCTCAGGGGTCACTACCGGCTGTTCACTCAATCAACTCCTCAGCGTTCAAAGGCGCACTTCTCGAGCGCGTCGGAATGCCCGGACACACTCGATATTGAAAAAAAAGAGATAATAATAGTAATAAACAACATGCGAGGAAAAGTAGCAGCGTCATTGTTTTGCGAAGGCGCGCTATGCAGCTGTAAAAAACAGGCTTCCAATTATCTCTGTCGGGACGACGAGTAAGCAAGCACTGTAATCGCGTTCGCCCGTTATAGCTTTTTGCTTTCTTGCTTTGCGTTCATATAAGAAGCCTGCATTCTGACTGGCCGCTCGAGGTATAGCTACCCTCCCCTAGCCCATAAAAATTTCCCGCTCTCTCTGCATATCAGGGACAACAGGCCTCTGGAGCTCAAACTCTGTCAGCGGACCGCGATCACTGCTCCCGCATTTGGGAAAATATTGCGTCCTCCCCCCTCCCTTTTTTTTTCTTTCAGCACGGGACTCCAGGCCACCATCACGCTGCCGGAGCCTGTTTGCGCAGGCGCTCAGACCCCGCGTGACAGACGACGTCACAGCGGGGATGTGGTCTTGGGAGAGGATTAGGGGTGATGGGGATTAAAGGAGAAGGGAACAAAATAAGAGCACCAAAAGAAAGATTGAGATCCGAAGCGATGGTAAACACGACGACGACGACGTAAAGTCGTAACGCCAAGGCGCGGGAGGTGCGCAGCGCTGCGGCTTAGTCGGAATAGCGGTGACGTCAGCGCGGGCGGCCGAGCCTTCGCTGCTGAACGTTATTAGTGTCGTTCAGACGGGTTGCGTGGGTGCTGCCGCGCTTTAATTCGCGAGCGCGTCAGTTGTTTTGCTCCTCCAGGGGTTAAAACAAATAGGAAAAAAAAAAAAACAAGCTGAATATTCCATGTGGCACAACAAACCTGCTGCTCTGTGCGTCACCGCTAAGGAACTGCGGTATTCTCTTGGCTGTCCCATGGGAGGCGAGCGGGTTGTTGTGATCAGCGTGCCGTCGGTAGGGGAGATTCAAGGCACAAAGAAAGACGGGCGCAATCTAGTTTTAAGTGAAGTGGGCATGCAAACTTCGAGAACCAGGGACCTGCGAAATGTTTACGTGGCATTTGCGCTTGTGCTGGCTTGATAGAGAAGCTTTAGAATGCTGGCAGAGTAGTTTCGGGGGCCGCCTACTGCGTGCTGCGTGAAACTGGTAAAAAGATTTCCTTTTTTCGTTTATCGGGAAAGGTGCGATTATTTGTGACTGCAACCAAGAAAAAAAAAAAAAACGCGTCAAACGCGAAGGGCTCGTAAGTTGCTCTGCCGTTGGTTGGTGTCACGGGCGTTGGACTTCCGGACAGAGTGGTCAATCGACAAATATGTGAGACAAATATACTACGGACAAGACAGCAATCATCCTACCCTTAAACACACCTGACTTCGTCGTACTTGACATACTTAAAAAAAAGAGGAATCGGAGGAGAAACTACCATTTTGTCCCGCCCATATCAGCCACGATCATTATAGGTTTCTTTCATCGCGCTAAGTTTCGGCCAGGTTACCTATACATCGCACGTGATCATGCATGTACACGTTCTTCTTGCACACATTCAACTATTAACACGAAGTACGCACACGCCTTGCACCATTCTTTACGTATACCAAGCCTGGGCACCTGATCTAGCTTCGCGATGCTCATTCCGGCAACATACACAGAAGCCAGTGGCTCTCTATAAGCGCTCCTGTGCGCGTGCGTAAAAAACCTGCTATTACGAAACACACAGCTCACGCTGCCAGCAGGGCTTACGGAAAGCTCAGACAGGATTTCTCCATCAAGCCGAGAAAATGAGCTGGAGGGGTGCTAGCTGTGTAGTTCTAGGCGCTCTCCTAGCCTGTCACTTTCGGGCTTTCCATTCCGCACAGGCCGAACTGGCCCTGCGTTTACGTAACCGTATTGCCGATGCAAAGTTATAAGAACGTTATGCGCACTGTAGCTGGCGGGAAAACAGCGACGCTCGCAAGCACACACCCACACAAATACGCAGCACGGGGGGCATTCTCTCGCCCGCGAGCGAGCGAGCGCGCACGCATGAACGCGCCAGCGCTCGCCGTACGTGGCGCGGGCTAGCGCACGCAGCCCCACCGGAAGGAAGTACGAGGGAGCAGGCGCGCGAGCGGAACTCCGGGGCGAGGTCGGCCGAGCCTGCGACGCGAAGCGCAGCGAGCGGGGCAAAGTTTGCCTGCGAAAAGGAGAGGACTCGATGCCGCGCCCGAGCCGAGAGGACGCACGGTCTCTCGCGAGTGCCCCTTCGCCGCGGGGCGACGTGCTTGGGCGATAATCGAATTTGCCGAGCCCGCGCACGCACCCGCGGGCGGAGGCCAGGGGCCGGTTATCCGGCCTCCTCGCCAGAATGCTTCCTTCCCGCCTACTCGGCGGCTGTCACTACTTCTCGGCGGCAGCGTGCGGTAGAGAGAGCACCTGCACCCGTTCGTTTCTCTCTCCGCTACCATCGGACCGCTCGCTCGCTTCCTACGCTTCACCCGTGGCAACGGGGCTGCGGACACAAACGCCACTGGAACGCCCAACCCGAGATGAGACATCGGTAGCCTTGGCTGCAGGAGGGGGGGACGTGAGACGCGAGCGCTTGGCTTCAGTGAGCCTGCGGTTCGGGGCGCGTGCGGTTTGAGAGTATCGCGCTGTTTTTTTTTTTTTTTTTTGCCGCATCGTGGGCGAGACAAAGAGATCGATGGGTTACGTGCCGCGGCCCTTCGCTCCACTTGAAGAAAAAAAAGAAGATATGCTCGAGCATCCGACGTCAGCCATGGTGATTATGCAGATTAGGGAGCGGACAGGCGACGGACATGGGCTTCAAGAGAGAAAGGAGACTGCGTTGAGGGAAGGAAATAAAAGAAAGAACAACAGATGGACATTAAAATAAATGGGGACAAGCAAATATGAGAAACAGGATATTGCGCCCGTTTGCGACAAGCTTGCACTCCATCCCTCAAATGTGGCTTTTCTGTAAGATGCTTGTGCTTGTGAGGAAGCCAGCTTCACAGGTAGTCAAACAAAAGGTTTCTCCCGCGGAAGTATATATATTTGTTTGCTTTGTTACGACCTGTTTGGTCATACGATCGCCTATTAGACAGTTCATTCATTCATTCATTCATTCATTCATTCATTCATTCATTCATTCATTCATTCATTCATAATGAATTCATTCATTCACTCTTCGGTCGCTTTGTTCGCTCGTACGCCCGCGCTTTACGATAATACGCTTGAATAGGATAAGTGCTGTTTTACATATACCCTTCTCAACCATTTTCATTTTCTATTTGTCAAGGCTTGACTATTTATATCAGCCAAACCTCAAGCGAAAGTGAGGACCTTCACATTCGAAAATTCTTCGAGAAAGGGTGAAGGAAATTTTTCTTACCTTGATGCCTACTAGGAACACTCTAGCCTAGGTTAAAAGGGCCTCGCAACACTTTTTTAATATGGTAGGGAAAGTCTACCATGCTCTTGTGAACACGTGAGCCAAATACAGTACCGCGGTCAGCACGGGATTTCCAATTTATTTTCTAAGACAGCTAAATATACTGGAGCTTCTCTCGATAAATAACGTAGTTGAGGGTATAGACTGTGTTTTTACGGCGCACGTGCACGCGAGTGACATTGGCTGATTTTACGATCAAATAACGCCAATGATGATTCGGTTCTTCGTTTTTAGTTCAGCATATGAAAAATATCTACGTCTCTATGTTCGGAAATACGGAAAAAGTAGCTTGTTTTTGTATTTCCAGTCGCGATCAACGACCGTCGGCATGTTCTTTTGTTTTTCTCCTACATTCACGTGAGGCGCCACCCTGCGTCCCTGCGTACTGCCCCAGAGCCAGTTCAAGCGAATGCACTTGGGTATACCTCACTCTTCTCGTACTGTGCCCGCTAGAAGAGCCCTTATCGGCGCATGTGGTATTTTAGACACCAACCGGCCTGCTTGTCATTGTACGCTTTGTGTCAAGCGCTTCTTGTGCTTCAAGTCAATGCGTCGTTCGTAGGGTGCCGCCACGTTCTCACGATGCGTAAACGTTTTTCCAATAATGTCATCAAGCGCGCTGGTATAACTTCTTGTCGTTTATTCATCGCTTCTTCTGTTTAGCTACCCGCGCGCACTTCGGGACGAAAGAAGCGAGAAGACGCTCGGACAGTAGTCTTGATGCGTGGTCTGATGGTATCATGACTTGCCTCGCTAGATAAAGTTCTCGCATTAGGCATTGCCAAGGTCAGATTACAATGGCGGCCTGTCTGGATCCAGTGATTTTTAGCACACTCTGCTGCGTCACAGGTCTGACCGCCGCGGTGTTCGGTAGCTTCGCGGCCGCTGGGGACTGAGGTCCGATGCGCGGTCATGGGAGATTGTCGCCGTTACTGTACTTGGGTGGCCAATCCTACTTTGGTGAGGGAGTGCGTCACCGGCTACGGTCACATCACATACATTTGCCCGCAGAGACCAGTCTCGGTCGACTCTGGGCATACACGACGAATACGTGCGTGGTCGTGGGAGGAGCGACTTGCCGATCCGACCTTGGAAAGCCAGCTGGCCGCCCCCGGTCAGGCCTGGCGAGCTGCTGTGGCCAGCGGTGCCCTGGAAGAGGGGCCTCGCCCGCGGTGATCCACCTAGTGTTATGTGGCATTAAAGTTTATTCCTCCTCCAGATACGGTCACCTGGATCAGGCTGCCCAACAGAGCCGAAGCAGCGGCCGTCCGAACATGCTCGTGCAGCTGATCAGACGGCCGCTGCTTTGGCTCTGCTGGAAATCGGCAAAAGGTCAGTTATTTTCGTTCCTGACGTCATACCTTCATAAGCACCGGGTCGCGGAAGGCCCAGGGCCCTTGCTGGTTCGCGGTTTTCGCGATTCTTTCAGGAATCTCCTGTGGAATTCCACAATTTAGCCAGCTGCGGCCGGAAGGAAGCAGGTATGTGCCGGTTCTAGGCACATACCCTCTACGCCTATATGGCGCAAGATAAACCCTCCGCGGCGGAGGGTTCTCCGGACTGGGGGCCTCTGAACCCGGGGGCTTCTTCGCATTCGGAGGGCTCTATCTTCTCGAAACAGAGTAACACAACTATTATAGCTGTTGAAAATAATCCCAACGTTGCCCCAGGTACAAGATAACACAGGTCTACCGCTAAGTCCCCCGCTCGTATCGGCTGCGCTCGGGCCGGTGGAGCGGTGCCCTAACGCTGCTCGCGAGCAAGACGACCCAACATATTCGCCCTTTCATCGTGCAGTATTATGCCCGAAGGAAATTACAGATGTCCTATTTGATCCGTCTACTAAAGTTACAAATCCGCAGAAGTCGAAGATAATTGGGCTTCTTGGCCAGTTCCCGGATTTGCGAGCCATGGCGGCTGCTCAGACGGGACGGATACAAGAATTACGACACTAACTGCAGCATGTAACCGGGCTTCCCTATCCCGCTTTGTCCACCATGGATGCTGGGTCGTCGACATCCGCCCCGTCTTACGCAGCTGTGGCGGCGCGTTTCTGGTTTTGGAGATGCCTCGGGAGAACTCGCGGGGACCCGGATCGGTGCGGACGTGCTTTTGCGACCGTCCGGACGACGAGGCCTCGTCGTCCGGACCACGCGTCGTTTCGGGCCCCAGCGACCCAGGCAGCGGCCTGCGACTGTCGTCCATCTCTGTATGTTCTTTTTTCTTTCTATTTTCCTTTTCTAGGGGCGCGCGGTCGCGGGTACGCTGGCCGGGGTTAGGCTCTCCTTCCTTGCATGGTTCTTTTGTGTGTTATTGTGTGTTCGCGTGTTGTTCATTGTTACTGTCCTTTGTTTGCGTTCGTGTATGTGTGCGTGTTGTTTATTGTTATTGTTATTCTTTTTTATATTTAATTCGACTTTAGATTCGGCCTTGTATTATTTGTTCATTTAACGTGTTTTATTAAATCACCATGCACGAAGAGTTGCGCCTAATGTTCTCCTCCTTCGCCGCGTGCGACGGTTCGCGCTGCCCTGCCTCGAGACGGGCCGCGGGTCGACGCGCGCGGTAGCGCGGCGATGCATGGCTGAGATAGCGAGCGCGCGGACGCGACGACCTCATTCTCTGCTCGTTGAGTGCTCGAACCCACTGCAGGGGGTTGCTAGCGGCGATGCCGCTGCTAGCAGTAGTAAGTATTAGTAGAATAACCCCTACACAGTAAACGTGCCAAAAAAGAGGAAACCTCACCTGAAGATTACTAGTGTAGATCCCGACATTCCCGGCCCGAGCATAATCAACGAAATCAACAATCGCAATTCTACTGCCGCCTTAGATCCTAATCATTGCCGTATAATCATTACCTACAAAGAGCGCTCCGGTAATCTTACTCACGTACTGGAAGTTGATCCTGCTGCACGACGCAGGCTATTACACCGAAGCCACCTTGGATGGACTGTGGCGTGGGTTGCTGAGGATTTTCATGTGCCCCTCTACACATATTGCTCCACATATGGGCACTCTCGTCGGGAGTACCCTTTTACACGACAGCCGGCCAAGGTCGTCTGCACAAAATGCGTTGCAAACCACTTGCCCGAGCAATTCGTGGTGCGGGCGGGAGACGAGGCTGTCGCCTGCAATGAGTGCAGGAGAATGGGACTCCTTAGCTCTCACCCTACCGGACATATGTGCTGCCCTGTTTTGCAAGACAGGGTGGCGAAACGTTAGAGCCAGAACAGACTATGGCAAACAAAATTGGTGTCTAGGGAGCGACGGTTCACTCCTCCCCGTTTGCATGCCCAACACATTCATTTATGCTTTCTTCTTCCCCTGTTGCAATTCTCATTCTTCAGTAACTCTAATGAGCCGTCACTCCCTCCATGCTAATTCCAAAGACCTCATTATTTATCTGTCTCCCTCGTGCTCATTATCATTCTTCTTTTGTATTATGTTTTTTCATCAGTGATTCATCACCCACTTTTACTTTTACGTTTACTTTTTCATTACTTTTCTAAGCGACTCCAGGTGTACGCCGCACCTACTTTCAAATTCTCTTCGTTTCAAGTCATCTTACACCTTTCCTACACACTGTACGTTACCACATCGCATCTTCTAGCCGTCATAAACACTTCCTTCTTCACCCATGCTCCTTTCTCCCCTCTTTTCCGACCTTTATTCCACTGCAACTTGTGGAGACCAGGGCGAAGCGCGTCCCGCGAGACGCCATGTTTTGCTTGGAATGTCCTTACATCCCCCTCTCCCAGCTGGACGGGGCGGCGGCCCATCACTGCGAGGGGCTGCCCGCTTCGCCCACGTGGTAAAACTAGACTGTCATTGGGCAGCTAGTAGTTTCTGACGTTTGCGCATTCGGGTTTTGGGAGATGCTTGAGGGAGAGCTCGCTGGGACTCGAAATGGTGCGCACGTACTTTTGTGACCCTCCGGTCGACGTGGCCATCGGTCGGAATTGCGCGCCCTTGCGGGCCCTAGCGACCCGCGGCAGCGGCCTGTGATCGTCGCCCATCTCTGTATGTTCTTTTCCTTCTATTTTCCTTTTCTGGGGGCGCGCGGTCGCAGGTGCGCTGGCCGGGGGTCAGGTGGCTCTCCCCCTGCATGGTCCTTGTGTTACTGTGTGTTCGCGTGTTGTACATTGTTATTGTCCTTTGTTTGTGTTCGTCGTGTGTTAATCCGTTATTGTTCCCTTGTCTTAGTATGTAATTCCGATCTTAGATTCGGCCTGTTTTGTTGGTTCATTATAACGTGGTTTATTACATTACCATGCTACGGAGAGTGACCGCCTAATGGTCTCCATCTTCGCCGCGTGCGGCTGTTCCGTGCTGTCCACTGACCTCGAGACGGGTCCGCGGGCTGACGCGCGCGGCGAACGCGGCGATGCATGGCTTGAGACGAGCGAGCGCGCGAACGCGACGGCCTCAGTTCCTGCCTCGTCGAGATGCTTCGAACCCCGGGGGAACGGGGTTGCTAGCGGCGATTCCGCTGCCTAGTATTAAGTATAAACCGCCACAAACTCTGATCTCCCAACTAAGTGGGCCAGGGGCCTTGCCCTTGGTCGCTCAAACGACGAGCAGGTGTCGGCAGAGTGGGGAAGTTGCGTTCGGTTCCCAGCGTAAATGCGCTTTGGTTGAGGTTGGCTGTCTCTGCCGTGTATCGCGCGTATCCTTTGTCTGTCCTCTCTTTTTGTTTTCTCTGTCGATGTATCGTGGTGTGAGGAGAGGCAAATGTCACTTCTCAAACGGATTGGTAACCCGCTTCGAAGTTGTGTGAGGCGAAGCGCGGACGAGGAAAGGCGTGATGCAAGTTGCCACCGAGTTGCAGCAGTTCGTTCTTGGTGGCGGAAACTCGTTGGATTTACCAAGGCTTCCATCATGCCATGGCCGGGAGATTGACCATCGTGTCTCCCGTGCGACGTTCAAGTCGGTGAGTCCAACGGTTTTCTTTAGACTTCGCGTCGTGCGCGTCTTTCTTCAGCAAAATTCAGAACCAGTGAAAGAATAGCTGACGCACTATTCTTGCCCGGGTCGCCGTAAGTCTCTTTTTGTTAAAAGTTGACGGCGCTGTTCGGTTGCACATGGCCGACTTGCACCGAGGGAGGCAAAGATGGCGGAAAGGCCGCTGAGGCGAACAAAGAAGTAGGACGAAGACCCTTCTTCCTTGAATAGCCCTTTGGGCACCTGTGTCTTCGCGCACGCAGAAGGGGAGCGCGTTGCGGCGTCCCCGCGGCGGAAGAGAAGGAAGCCATTGTGGCGATAATCAGCCGGCCGGTCGGGGGGAAAGGATGAAAGAGGGGGTCTATCCTCACAGGGCTCTCCTCCGGAATCTGGTTTTTTCTTGTTTGTTGTTCTTTTGCTTTTTTTCGTTTGGCCCGAAGAGCGACGTAGTTGACGGCAGAGTGACCCATGTGTACATAATGTAAATAGTTTCTTTCGCGGTTTTTGTTTTCGCCTCCGGGAGGCGAGGCGCCTGAATGTGTTGGTACTGCACATGGCCGCGCGCGGCATCGTTGTCTGGTATTGCGACGAGCGCGAGTTGTGGGCCTGAAGCGGCTTGTGTAGCCGTGGCCTGTGAGAAGAAGGGTTCACTCTGCGCGGTCTGTACGAGCTTGGCCACAGGTATCATGCCACCTTCGCTGTAGCGCCGTGTTTGCGCGCGTCGGCAGTGGCACCCCCCCGACAGCAGAGGAGAGCGATTGCGCGCCCCTGTAGTAATTCTGGCCAGTCGTCAGAGCGGAAGGCTTTAGCTAAAGTTACTGTGCTCTGCGATTTGGCACGGTGCAGTGTGAATGCTCAGCTGTCGCCGTCCCTTCCGAGTCTGTTCATTCCGTAGGCAACACGTTGGTGATCTCCCCGTTTCGTTTGGTGTCACGGATGAGCAGTGTGCGTTCGTGGAAGGATTGTCCGCTAGGTAAGGTCATGCGGCATCGCACTAGTGAAGACCACGTTTACATTGTTACTGCCCGACTGATCCCAACGGAGAGTAACCTGACAGAGGAAGTCTTTCTCTTTTTCTCTTTCTACGCTTTCTCCAGTTTCTCTTCGTTGTTCTAGTTTTTATGCTAAGTGTTCCTTTTGTTTACGTACCGTTTCTTTTCTTTTTGGGTTTTTTGGTTTTCGCCACCTGAGGATCGTAGCCTTGCGCTTTTTATCGTTCGTTATTTCAACTGAGTTTGGGGGTACTTTGGTTGCGCGACTGTTTTGTTCTGTTGTGTTTTTCTGCCGCGCCGAGTTGGCGGCCGAAGTCTGCGTGTCCATAGCGAGGCGGCGTCGACGGCGAGGCGGCGGACGGAGCCGTGGTCCGCGGCACTTGGTGCGGCCAGGAAGTCGGCAGGGTCGACGGCGCGTGAGACCTGCCGCGGCCGGCGTCCGGAATCCGGGTGAAGATTGCCGTGGCGGGCGCCTGCTTCATCGGACACTTGAGAGATTTGCCGCGGTTGTATTGTCGCGTTTGTTTCCTTGTTTTTGTTTTGGGTTTGGGGGCCCCGGATTTTATTGTGTATTGGCACTGTCGGTATGTTTTTTTTTTAGGGGGGCTTTTAAGGAGGGAGGGATGTGGGGCCGCGTCCCGCTCGACGCCATGTTTTTGTTCAGAAATGCTCCGCACCCCCCTTTCCCCAGCTTGACGGGGCGGCGGCCCGCCCGTTTGCCCATGTGGTTTTAACATAGGCTGCCATTGGGCAGCGAGAAATTCCCAGAATGTTTGCGCGTTCTGGCGTTTCTGGTTTTGAGATGCTCGGGAGAACACGCTGGGACTTGAGAAGTGCGCACGTACTTTTGGGACCCTCCGGCCGACCAGGCCATCGGTCGGATGGCGTGCTTCTGCGAGCCCCAGCGACCACGGCGGCGACCTGCGACCGGCGCTCCTGTCTGTATGTTCTTCTTCTATTTTCCTTTTCCGAGGGCTTGCGGTCGCGGGTGTGCTAGCCGGGGTTAGGCTCTCCTTCCTTGCATGGTTCTCTTTGTGTGTTATTGTGTGTTCGCGTGTTGTTCTTTGTTACTGTCCTTTGTGTTATCGTGCTCGCTGAACTTCACCTCGATACCTTAAGTACACATGATACCGTTGCATCTGACCTCCCTGTACATTCATTTATGTGCACTATTTCTTCAACTTCTTGTCCTTAGCACACCCAAGACGCCCCGTTTGCACACAGCGAATTCGCGCATGTTGTTAACTCTATCAACACACACTCCGCCCCTGGATTAGACAATCTAAGCGGAAGATTCGTCAAAAGCCTATTCAATATCTGCCCTAAATTTTTCTTGTTCATCTTTAATAACGATCTTAAGTTTGGATACTTCCCAATGGCACGGAGAACAGGCAAAATTACATTTATTTTAAAACCTCAACGGCCACCTGACCACCCTTCTTCTCACCGCCCGATTGTGATGAACTCCACATTCGGCAAAGTGTGAGAACGTCTCCTCAACAATCGCCTTTATTATATTCTGTATCAGAACGCCCTCCTTCATGAAAATCAATTTGCCCTCACCAGTAACAAAAGTGCCCCTCTTGCTTTATATCAACTAAAACACACACTTCTCCGGTACAACCATCTAAGATTCGCACACTCCTCCTTTCTCTAGACTTCGAGGGTGCCTGTGACAGCGTTTGGCGCATTGCAGTCTTTAACTTCTTCCGCAAGCATCATTGTCTTTCGAACTTGCGTCTTCTATTACAAACGCTTTTATCCAACCGCACCATCACCTGTCAATCGCATCTTGGTCACCATTTCGCCATACCCTACAATTGGCAGTCCCCAAAGTTCCCCTATATAAGTCCATCACTCTGGAACATCCCCGTACACTCTCTTCTTGATTCTCATTTTCCGTTCCCTGCTCATTTACAGGTATATGCTGATGACATCATTCTCATATCGCCTGGATAACCTCGACTAGAACTTCAGCACAATACTGAATTTGCATTACAGCAAAACCCAACCTGAGTAAACAACCACAAACTACACATTAACACCAATAAATCGCACTTTCTATTCTTCAACAACGGGCACGTAGGTACATCGCATCGTCGTCCCACTGTAAACACATTCTTGCAGCACACGCCTTCTTTCAAAATTCTCGGAGTCACATTCGATGGAACTCTAAATTTTCATAACTATATGGAATACGTAATGTCTAAACTTGAGGCTCGTTTGCTCGTTTCATCACTTTCATTAAGCTCCACCGCTCTCTTCGCAATCCTTCACTTCTTCGCATGTATCGCCAGGTGCTTCTTCCAACCATCACATATGCATCTCTGTCACGGAATGACATTGCCTCGTGGTGGAATATAGCTGTAGGTCCACGGCATCCCCGCACGTGCAACTTTAGAAGCGCTTCGACCACTCCAAAGACGTCAGAAGCTATCGGCCCGTTTCGGAGAAAACAAGGAGAAGATGGTCTTCTGAGCTGGGAAGCTTCAACTTGATGCTTTCCCACGCGATCCCCCAGCGCGATTCTTGAAAGCTCGAAAGCGGTGCTTCGGACCAACAATGCAGGGCAAGACAGCAGGGCACCCGTTCGCGAGCACGGACCACGTGCGCGCACGTAGGCTATTGTGTGGTCGGCGGCCTCCGTGTCCAAAGAGGACGACTACGCATACCTTTGTTGTGACCGGCGAAGAAGGGGCCCCTGCTACTCGAACACTAATGACCTGTCAATCAGGCGAGTTGAATGAAGATGCCCGCTCGGCGACCACGAGAAAGGGTTTGGCCATCGCTCTCTCCAGTGCATTAATTGCGAGAGGGATATTCTGGGCGGAGCAAGAAATGAAGTTACGGAGCAATTGTCTCACAAACACGCCCCGATTTCGCAGACAGCGAATCAGGGAAAACATGCGAGTATTTAAGCGAGGAGTATTGAGGGTTCTAGTCGATTGGCTGACATGGCATAGAAGCAGATCATCGTATCGCTCTAGAAGTTGTTAAGTGCCTGTTAGTTAAGTCGCTGTTAAGTGCCTAATTGTTAGTTTGAGTGAAGCGTCTACATTGTATTCCTTGTGCTGCCCTATCGCTATAGAGTAAACTTTGTTGTTTTTCCAAACACGACTCCGATCCTTTCACTCTGTATGCTTGCGTACGGAACGACCGAAATATCTGCATTCCCTTCGCCGACTTCGCGCCGGTGACGCTTGAATTATGGCCCTTTAACAGACATTAAATAGTGTAGGGGATAATATGACGGTGCCCTGAGGAGTGCCCCGTCCTCTGACGAGCACATATACAGAGCTGAAACTTCCAATGCGAAGCTTGGCCTTCCTATCCGTTAGGTAAGAGCTGACGTATCTGGAATCTCGAACCGAGACCCAGGCCTGGAATTGTTTTGACGATGAAAGTGTGGAGCGCGTTTTCGAAGGCCTTCTCGAGGTCCAGACAGAAAAGCGCCTTGACGTCTCTGGAATGGCCGTCTACGATCTGTTGATTGATTAGCCTCATGGTATCCTGTGGAGAGTCCGGTGGGGAAGCCGATCACGTGTACGTGTAAACCTAGCTGTCTTCGAGGTACCCGTTGTTAAGATCCGCGTAGGCCCCCACTAAATGTTGTGGAGCGAGGCTACAAGCAGTAGCCGACGCGCCATCTTTCGGCGAGAAGAAACCGTGGGGAGGGGTACTGGCCGCGTTCTCACGAAAGGAAATCGGAACAGTCGTCTCGGAAGGGGCAGTGGCATCGTTTTCGATGCTGTCGCGACGACTGCATGGGTTCGCTGCTTTTCTTGGAGCTTGAAGGCAGCCGGAATCGAACACTGGTGCAGTGACGCTCGGGAAGCTCCAGGAATCTGTGGACCGTCTGTGTGTCTTGCTATGTTTGTGTGTGCGTTTGTGCCGCTTCTTTCGCGACAAGAACTTTTCGCCCGCATAGACTAAGCAGGAGTGGCGCAGCGGTGCACAAGACACTGTGACCTGCTGGATCTACGGCTGCGCGAGTGTGAGAAGGCGCCAGCGCGCCGTCGTGAAAAAGATGGGACATGATGTACCGGGAAGAGCGCATTTATTTGTGCTGTGGCTGTTTTTAGTGAACCTCTTCTATGGACTGCACTTTTAATCCCATCTGGGGGAATTCCCTGCTGCAACCCGGGTCTCGTCACCCTTTCCAGTGTAGGAGCAGCCGAGGCGTGGCAGACCTCCTCCCTGCGAGGGCGGAGACGACACCAGAAGTGTGATTGGACACTATTGTGCATTTTTGACCAGCTTACAGCGCAAAAGGGACGAGGACGAAGAACAGAGAAGGTGACAACACCACTTACACCAGCGCTTGTGTTGTCACCTTCTCTGTTCTTCGTCCTGGTCTCTTTTGGGCTGTAAGCTGGACAAAAATAAACTACCGCTAACTAGCCCAGATTTCCGTTCTTGTTCAGACTATTGTACATCTGAGTGTATAAAATCCGAGCGCAAACGCATTCAAGAAGCTTCCTTAACCGTTCATCATGCAAATAAACATCTCTTTCTTGTTCAAACGTCATCGGTATCGGAGTCCGCTCCGTATAACAGCCCTTTCTTCGAGTCGGGATTTGGAACCGTTGACCTGGAAGCGCGGAAACCCAGGAAGACGGCACGGCCACGCCAAAATCCCAGCACCGTTGAGCCTGGTTAGGACGAAGTGCTCCATGACGCAGGACGTTAGAGAAATGATCCCCAGTTTGTCAACGTTGGGTGCTTTGCCAGGGTTGGGAATGAGCACCGCGCTGGCAGTCGTCTATTCCGCAGGAACAACGCTAATATTCCAGGACTCGCTGATCTGGTCGGTCAGAAAAGCAATCGGCGGGTCGTAGAAGTTTCTCAACATTCGGTTGGTGACTCCGTCCGGTGCAGACTGCGGTTGAGTGCGAAGACGGCCTTGCTGAGCTCGGCAATAGAGAAGGCTTCGTCCAGCTCGATGCAAGGATGGTCTCGGTAGTCCGGGAGTTGGGTCACTGGATCCCTGTCACGCCGGACGGGCAGTTACTTCTGAGTGAGCTTGGAGACGAGTTCATCGACCGCATCGGATCTAGTGGCTTCATGAAGGGCCCGGATAGTCACGTGAGAACGGCAGCTCGCGACGGAGTCGCAGGAACCCTATTGGCTGCTATCAGTTGCACGTGGTGCACACCACGGCCGCTCGATTAGCAACGCACGAGGTGCGGCCTGCTACGTCGCGCGGCGAACAAAAGCGGAGCTGTGAAGCGAAAATTTACAGTTTTCGCCGCTTTTTCGGAGGGGGCGCCACCGCTACGGGACAACTCCCGGCTCTCGCCGCGCGTGCGGCTCCGCGAACCAGTACGCGACGAGTTTTCTGTATGTGTCGACGAAATTCTGCACCTCGCTCGCACGCCCTGTGACTTCAACGTGTCGAGGTGCTTCTCGTGTTGTGCCATTGCCTTCTATAATTTTAGTCGTGCGCGGCGTTATGCTGCGCAACTTCTGCCTGTCGCTGTGTGGCACAAACGCAAGGAATGACCCTCAGATCCACTACCACGAGTTTCCGTGCGACGTAGATCGCCGTAATATATGACTAAAAAATATTTCTCGACAGGGAATAACTGGAAAAGGAAGCATGTGTGAGCCAAATGTCAGGTCGCTGGTGTACTCACGTCGCTTCCCTGACGGTGACATAAGTCCACGAAGCTCAGGCTATTGCTTCCAAGGGCTGCTCCGAAGGCAGTTCGTGCGCTTGGCATCAATACTTCTACCAAATTGTGTGATATGTCGCGAACTGACGTGTGACAGGGGTGAACAAATCCACAACGAGGATCGAGACCTGTGAGGTGTTTCTGAGCAAACTGTTGCGGCAGACAGGGCCGGAGACCTGAACGCAACTGTTGTTCAAACTCGCTTACAAGCCTCTAGCTGTTACGGAAGGTGCTGCGACTTTGATTCGGCAAGTAGCCTTTCCGTGGATGTATACATGTTGTAACTTCTAAATAAAGAAATGAGCCTGACACCGCCTTCGTCGACCTTTTTTTTTTAATCAGCCAATAGACCTTTTTCAAGCACCGCAGCGCCACCCGTGGGCGCGCGAGTGCTTCTGGGAAATGTGTGTACATCCAGCCGCCCAGCAGCGCGTCTTTCGCTCCGAGTAAGTGAGTGACATGCGAGCGAGGCTAAACGCATTTTTTGTGTTTTCTTTTGTAAGCAGGCGCACAGCTGCACGGGAGAATGAAAAAGGAGGGGAGCAAGGGGGTCGTTCGCGGGGGTTGGACTGGTCGTACGGGGTGTGCGCTGGCATGTCTCGTCAACGCAGTTTCCCGGAGTCTCGGCAGTGTACGTGCGTTTGCGAGTGACCATGTGCTTGTATCTCCACTCCGCGTGGGCGGATAACACCGAGGTGTGGACGCTGTATTCCTGTGTACGTCTTTGTGTCGGCAATGCAGTGTGGTCCTACGCAGGCAACTGCAAAATAGCGATGCGTTTGCGACGACGAAGTAGACCAACGGGCAGTGTGTGCTAAACGAACGAACTGTGCGCAGTGCGTGAACGAAGTCTGTTGCGGATATCTCTTTCTAGGTACTGTAATTCATTGTTTTCTAATTAAACGGGTATGGTTTTCCATTTACCGCGTGGGTTATTCCGGCTCATTTTGGTACCCCTTCGTGCTTGGTGCGTGTACTTTTTTTCTGTCCCGCTGGGCTCGGTTCCCGGTCGCTTGATATCCCTTTTCAATAAAACTTCACTTCAATAACTTCACTTCACTAAAACCACATTTCGTTGACAGTGGTCCTTGATGCATGCTAGCTCCGCCGACGTGCCATGTCCATCTGTGTCGGTGAAATAGCGCACATGCGATCGCGTACACTTTCCTTCGATGCTCTGTAATCTTAACTGCTGCACGATCGAAGAAGAGATTTGCGAGCGCCTAGATGTTCACACGGACTGCTGTGTGAACATGTGTGTGATCTCGTTTTTCTGAAATGTTATGCGTTAACTATCCTGTTGCGTGAACATTTTTATTGCAGTACTGGGACTGAGTGTGTGAATTTTAGTTTTTGTGTTTATTTGTCGAGTTTTGTGATTGTTGACATTACGATCACAGCTGTCATGTGACAAATGTCATTGCTGCAGCTCACGCGATGCAGTTGATCACTTATTCTGAAGATGCTGCCCTGAAAATGTTCCAGAGCAAAGCAGAGTATAGCCACGTTGAGCGTGCGCCTGTTTTGTGTACGTACATCGTTTTCGGACGCGCAAATGTAAATGTTACGCACGTTTCACGATGCGGATGAACAGGCTACGTCGACAGACTGCATTCACCAAACTCAGATTCGATTCTTATCGCGTCCTAGCTTCGATCCCACAGCTGCCACTGCGTCGGGCGCTTGCTTAAACCGAGCTTGCCTCCGCCGATGTACACACATTTCCCATACTGCACCACGCGCTCGCAGTGGCTTCTGGGATAGCTTGAAAAAGGTCTATTCGAACTAGTTAATTCCGTCCTTACATAGAAATGCAAACACGTGTCTACAAAGCGGCTGAATGTTGATTTAGTTGTAGATGTCTGCCTCATATTTATAAAAAGCTGGAACTGAAACAATATAAGAACATTATTTGGTCAATCCAGTAAGTCGTATGTACTCATTTGTAAGACCGTCTAACAAGACGAAGATCTTGCATTTCAGCCACTATAGAAGAACGCCGCGCCATTGCTCTATCATATTTCACAAGTAGATTTATAGTAGCAAATTTCATAGTTTGCCGCTTCATACTCCTTTGCGCACATCTCGACGCATTCACAACGCGCGTAGTTTCATGCGAATTCATGGTCGCACACAGGCATTTAACTCATCACCACTACCTAGAGCCACTGCTCATTGGAACAATCTTCCGGATCACATTGTATCCATTGCTAAACGTGAAACATTCCGTGATAGCCTAATTTCGTTGCGCTTTGTCATTGTGTAACATTCTACTGCTTGTAATATCTGTCTTGTTTCTTTCTTTTATATTTTCCCTTTATTTTTTATTTGTTAAAGTTTCGTGTATTTTTCTGTTTTGTATATATGAATGCCCCCCTTACTCAAAGCCCTTCAATGGGCCTGTAAGGAATTTTGAATAATAATAATAATAATAATAATAATAATAATAATAATAATAATATAATAACAGGTTTTTCTTTCAAGAGCAAACAAATGCATCAAGCGAAGCAAGTATTCAAGCAAGCGATAAGGAACTTGGCAGTTATATTGAACGGTGGTCGAGTGTCGAAACCTGCGGCAAAAGTGCGCGGTTCGGGCTCGTGCGAGTCCATTAGCGGCCCAATACCCGTACCGACCTCCTGGGCATTTATGTTCTTGCAGGCAGCGTAGAGATCTTATTCTGGCAAAGCAATACACATTCTTGCTTGAATAAAATGCAAACTCTGCGCGCCGCTGCGCGAAACATGCAGAACCAGCGGCTCCTCCCGCGTGCACTTGTCCCGTAGCAGTGGCGCCGCTACGGCGGCGCGGAGAACTAGGCTCGTCACACCGGTTTCGGGCGACGTCGCAGGCCGCACCACGTGCGTTTTTATCCAGCGGCCGTGTGCGCACAAACAAAGATTATTTCATTGTCGTCCAGCGACTCTGACTGTGATTTCTGCTATTTTTTGGGCGAGTGTGTTTACACTGTCATCGAATTGTCTGTTGCGATGGGCCTGGCTTACAGACCCTGGGCGACAGAAATAATCAAATCGGATTAAATAGTCTATACGTCTTTGTTGGCTCCGGTGTGTGGAGAGCGTTAACAATGCATACCAAGAAAATGAGAAATAGGACTTATAGGGCAACTCTGGGGGTTTTCATTGTCCATGGATCTCAACGAAATATTGAGCGATTACCGCGTAAACTTTAGAAACATTTGTGTTGCAAGCGCAAAACTTCATAGCCATTATGCGGTTTTGTTTCGCGCCAAAAACATGATGGTGGACAACGCTTGCACAGTGACGCTCCACAGTTTAAATATCTTCTATAAAATGAAGATTAAATAATTTACGATGATATGCTATGCACTCAAAGCCGTGAAAACATTCTACATGGGTTTATTCGATTTACGAGTCCCTGATGCCCCATTAAGCGCTGAAAAAGCATAGCCTTCGAGATTTGTATTTAATTTCGAAGAGGCAATCTCACCATGCGGCGTAGACGAACTGTGCATATTATTTGGTTGATTTTCAAAGAACTTAGTTATATGCCTTATGCTTTGCGAGCTTGGAGTAAAAAAAAAAGCATGCCTCAAGGATTTTTGCGCAATACGAAGTTGTAAAAACACCCGGCAGAGGTGCCTGCGGCGGTTTCGACGGCATTGCCATCTATTCGCGGGTCGCCGAACTTCGTCTCGTTTCGTTTGTGGTTGGTGTGTCCGCTTGCCTCGGTTACGGTGGTTACAAAGTAATCGCTCTGATGCATCACTCAGCGCTATTATTCGTAGGTATGTTCGGCCACCGTTGTTACTGCACTCGTCGGAATAGCCGGGTTCATACGAAGCCGTGATACTAACCGCGGAAGCGTACTGTGGGGCGGCACTTTGACGGTGGCACACACAGCACCCTTCGCGTCACATGATTGTTTCGCTTACGACCGGCACACTTTTTCACGTGCTCTATTTACACGCATCCTCGAGTATTTTTTCTAGTAGCCCGGACATTCTGTTCGAGACGCGCATGCAGCATTTGCGTACCGGTTTTACTTAAAGGAAACAACATACGCTCACTGCCATTTACGAAACTCAGTTGCTGGTTTCAAACAGGGTCTGCTACTGGTGTAGCTGTGCTTAGAATATAATAGCGCCTAATGTGCTCACTTTTCAAGTGCTAGTGTATCTTAGAGGGCCCTAAGGTGTTTTATATTTCATGTGCGGCGCGATTTGATGCAATCTGTATCAACATGGACCGGTCCAAATTGCTGTCGATGTGCGGCCTATGGGTCTACCTGGTTCACTTGTCGGTGCCTCTCTTTTGCAGGTTTGATCGGCGCAGTATGTGCGACCGAAAGGGTCTTCATTCCGCTTGCTCCTCAAGCGGTGAAATTTGTGTCCAGCGAGACCATCAAGTCGTCCCAGATCGGCGACGTCCTGTCCAGCATTCTTGGTTTTACCGTTAAGCCGGTAAGCACACTGTCTCCATTAACATTCGCCTGGGCTCTTACCCCGTAAAGGGAGGATGCAACAAGGAAGTGAGTCGAACTAGAAGCGAAATAAATCAGGAAAAAAAACTGCAGGCCAGGCCTTTTTTTTTTTTTTTGTAGAAATAGCCAATAAAGAAAAAAAATCGAAATGGGCGGACAGCCCATTTGGATGCTTGTTTTCTGTTTGTCGTTTTCACTCACTGCTTCGTGCCCTTGTGACTTGATTCTAGCGTGTTCGCAGCTTCAATTTCGCTCACAGAAAGCTATATCTCAAGTAAAATCACCAGAGCTTTCATTTTTCACAGTGATTCACAATATGATGCCAGAAACATTAAGATGCAGTTACACTGAATAGCATATGCGAAGGTTTATGACCCTGAGTCACACGGCATCAGTGGAGTCCTGACAGTGATTCTGTTTTCAGTAAAACTGAACGTTTTAGTTTGCTTTTTCACGAGGTGTCGCGAGATTTCATTGGTTTCCTTATGTTTCACTGAGCAGTACTCTGTTTAGACTGCACTGTTTATCTTGCTGAAACCTTGTTGGTTGTAGCTGTATGAAAATTCAGTCTCGGCTGTTAATGAAGTTGACAGTGTTTCTTAGCATGTGTCTAGTAATATACCCGAGATGCTTAGAAACAGCATAGTGAACCAGCATGGTCGTGCTTTCCTCGTGGCCAATGGCATGTTTCTCAAAGTGTTGTGCGTCTCTGTGGGTGACACATATTTAGGTGCACGCGAGGCCCAAGCTATGAAATAAGGAAAGGGGTTAAGGGCTCGTTTTTTTCTCTACTGGCAGGTTTGTCTTTTCATCCACTTTAATTCCTTTCTACTTACTCCACAATTACAATACTACAATTAACTTCCCCTATGCTTTCCTAGGCTTCATTGTCTGTTTGCTCATTAAGTTGTTTCTAACAAATAATAAAAAAAAAGAGCCCTTGACCCCTTCCCTTTCTTTATTTCATAGCTTGGGCCTCGTTGCGGCAGACTTGAGGCCTTTAGGTAGCATGCAAGGGCTTATTGGGCAGCAGCCATCTCGTCATAAGATCATGTTCTATGTGACGCCTCCTGACAAGAAAGTGTGTTCCACACACGCTGCCGTGGCTACGTGTGGCACTGCCTAACACTCCCAGGATAATATGTACATAAATACCCAATCAAGTAGATGGGCGGACGACCGCCTTCGTAGCTCAGCGGTAGAGCATTGGACGCGTCATCTGAAGGCCATGGGTTTGGTTCCCATCGAAGGCAGGTTTGTCTTTTCGTCCACTTTAATTCCTTTCTACTTACTCCACAATTACAACACTACAATTAACTTCCCCTATGCTTTCCCAGGCTTCATTGTCTGTTTGCTCGTTAAGTCAGGATGGGAGTGTTAGACATCTAATCACATTTCTGTTGGGCTCATCGGGCAGTGGCAGATATTAGTGTAATGAAGCACCTGTGATGGCATGGTAGGCCTATGTTTCAAAAACATCTTTTCATAGATGTGGGGAAATGCGGGTCACTGTAAATCTCGTGCTGTTTACCACAACCTGGGGCAGCCCCTTCAATGTGCACACGTGTCCACGATCGGCTACCTGTTTTCAGTGTATAAATATTTGATTTGCCACTACAAGATAAAATACAAACACTGACACGCAGTAAGAACCTTGTTTACGAAGGGAACAGTGTCCGTTGTGTAAACGTGGAAATAACAGTACTGTGTCTGATAACATACACTTGATGCTTTCCAGTCTGATCCCTGGAACAGTCTAGCACCTGTGAACCCTTTCAAGGTGCCCAAGACGACCCTTGTGCTGGACTTTGATGGCTTCGATGGCGACACAACACTGGATGTCTCGGGGAAGAATTTTCCTCTTGAAAATGTATGTACACCTGTGTTTTCACAGCTTATTATAGAACTTAAAGCCTGCCATGCATGTAGTAATGGCGACTAGTGCTAAGTCACACTGGTAGGTGTAGAATCAATGCATCCAGAGACGTTTCAGAGGATTGTAAGCCGGGCTTGTTGGTGCATCCTATTAGGCATACTGTGCAAAGATGGGACACAAGCACGGTACCTCTAGATGTATACAATCCTGGCTGCAGTTTGTTAAGGTGGATAGCAAGAAATAAATTTTATTGTACTTGGAGGTAATAGACGGGCAGCTTGGCTTTTTTAATTGGGCCTTTCTCTCAAGGAACTTGCCCATTCCTTCGCATCTGGTCTGGGCATAAAAACTGCCATCCCATGTGCAATTGTTCTTGAGCTTTCTTTTGGTAAATTTCAATATGAAATGCATGAAAGGACCAGCCTGCGCTTTGTCGTAGTGGCCTGAGCGTGATGGCTGTGAACATTAGGTAAACAGATGTACATTCTGTGGAATACTAGTTCGCTGGCTGTACCTTTTTGTCTTATTAGAATTAGTGGCACACTACATTTTTCTCGCCACAGAGTTCTCTGTGCATTTATGTTATTAGCGCTACTTTGTGCTAAGCTTGGGTATCCTGTATGTGATTGCAGTATATTTTTATACCTTCAAACAATAGGAACATCTGATTATTCGCCTGGTAGCATGTTACAGTTAAGTAAGCACTGCCAGATTAATTCTGCCTCATGTTTAATTTGACCTGTCAGATAATTTGGACATTTTATTTCAGTCTCCTCAGGTTTGCATGACTGGATGTGTTGTGGCTGAGTGTCTCTGCTGACATTTGCACTCCCCTCCTGGGAGCATAATAACAAGACAGCCCAATTTACTTTGATTCCTCAAGTAATAAGCTGACTTGAAAACTTCTTTACTCTTAGTAAAGTGCTCTCTACGTGATAATGTTGAAAACTGGGCGAGTTGGGATTAGTAGTTAAGAGTGCATTGAGTTTCTTGTGTCCTTGTGTTATACCACAACGTCATGATTTTAAAAAAAGCATGTTTTTGTGTGAAAGTTATCATATTTACAAGCCCAACAGCATCAGCACTGGCTTTGTTGGCTACAACGTCATAAAATTTTGCATGTGTACTACTACTACATCATTGCGCTAGATGATTTATAAACTATATAGATTCATTATAAACTGCAGCAGTCAGGATAGCTTCCTGCGAATTTGTTTTCATTCTGCTTTTTCTTTTTCGAGGTTGATCATAAAGTGCACATTTCATGTCAAGTGCACTGAATGCTGGCGTCCTACAATTGAAGTGACGACAGTATTCTTTAAAATTTCTGTTCTTGTAGAAGCGTACACTTAAATTGTGGCGTGGCTTATTTATTCTTGAACTAGGTGACAAAATACACTAGAAGTGTCACTGGCTTTTGTTTTTATGAGGCTGAGCTGGCACTTGTGTTTTCATTGGCAGAAGATTGCCAGAAAAAGAAACAACAAAACTTTGTTGTGACGTTAGTTTCAGAAAACTCGTGATTGCTTGATAAATATTGGGCAGGCCTTTTTTATACAGTAGAACCCCGCTGACACATTTTTCACGGGACCGTAGAAAATAAACGAGAGCCGGGAAACGTAAGAGCCGAGAAACGGGAAAAATGGAAAAATGAGAGAAGTGGTGATCGGCGCACAATTTTATTTCAGTGCTAGCGCTTTCAGTGCACGCATCGGCGCACTCGGCTATGATTTCGTCGACAGAGAAAACCTCGGAGGTGACAACGGCATCATCGATGGAAACGTAATCACTGTACGTGATTCCGTCACAAACAGTATGCACAGCTGTGCAATAATTTTGCTGGAGGAAACCGGAAACGTAATGGGCATCGCCCATAGTGCAGCTAATACAGTCAAGCCAAGTCAAGCTACGTGAAAAGTCCATATTGCCATCGGCAGTGGCCGCTTGGAGTGTCCATTCGCAACGTAACATACGGGAATGTTCCGACACTGCGACGTAACAGCGGGGTTCCTAATGCATTGAATCCTACGGGAGCTATGCCGGGACTGGCCCAAAACACCGTAACAGCCAGGAAAATGCAGCAGCCGGGAACGTAACAGCAGGGTTCTACTGTATTTGCTACATTGTATGCTTGTTTTGCTTTAACGTGCTCTGAGACCCGGTATATCTCCGTACCATTTCTTTGTAGGATGCCAGCCTCCAGCAGCAACTGGAGCTGCTGTCTGAAAGAACGCTGGAGAGGTTTGCTGAGCAGGAGCCAGTGGTCCTGTACATGAAGACAGGCGACAAGGTGTGTGGACTGCCACGGATTTATGTGCTATAGGTCTGAACGTAGAGGCTGGCGCTCTGAAAAGTGGTGTGTATAGGTGTAAACAGATGTCGACAGCTTTCTACTCTTCAATGTTGAATGAGTTGGTGGTCCTCAAGATTCTTGCAGCAGGCCCCGCCACGGTGGTCTAGTGGCTACGGTACTCAGCTGCTGATCCGAGGGTCGCGGGATCGAATCCCGGCCGCGGCGGCTGCATTTCGACGGAGGCGAAATGTTGAGGCCTGTGTGCTATGCGATGTCAGTGCACGTTAAAGAACCTCAGGTGGTTGAAATTTCTGGAGACCTCCACTACGGCATCTCTCATAATCAGAGCTGGTTTGGGACGTTAAACCCTACAGATCAATCAATCCTTGCAGCAGTTAGCTGAGTGGTGTTTTGGATGACTGCTATGCAGAATGCTAATTTTAACATAAGGTGAAAGAGGGTGCCTTTGCTTATAGTGCAGTATTGTTTCGAGGGCCTTCATGTCCTTGGCAGTGAAGTCGCTGCCTCGCCGATGGAATTTTGGCTATTCAAGTTGGTAGTTTTCATTGTAACACCATTGATATGCCTTTCAAAGATCAGTTATGAAAAGAAATGTGACATTATCTTCATTTACGCTCAGTTGAGTGATGCCCTCTTATATGCAAATTTTTTAGGCATTACAGTTTGACCCTCAACAAGGCATGCACGAAACCTAGGACTCCGAATCAGTTTGTTTTCACAGAAACACAAAGTGACAATTAGGAGGCATAAACCTTTTCAAGAGTGGCGCTCTTTAAGCCAGCTATTAGTCCATCTGCCGTGGACCAAAAGAACCTTACAGAGCAATTACGTCACCTCGCGCTGCCTAGCAACACCATGTGGAGCTGGGCATAGCTTTGCTCAATTCTGCGCCTGTTTTGCTAGCCATAGCAATGGAACCGGGGGGGGGAGAGGAAGTGAGGGTGAGGAGGAATTATGTGACTGTGATGAGAATGGGAAGGAGGAGGAGAGGAGAAGGTAAAGCATAGCATTGCCTTATGCATTATAGTATAGCAAAGGATGGGAAAGGGAAGTGAGAGTCAGGAGGAGGGGAAAGCCACTGCTTCCTGAGTCGTGCCACTAGTGTAGCTGCTCCACTTCTTAAATTTTTTTTTTCTTTGTTGAGCAGAAGTTCTAGACCTACCACACAGCAGTAGGGAAGCAAGAAAGGTGACAAGTCATGTACCAGATGTTGTGGTGATTGTAGCGGAGATCCTGTTGGGCACATATTTAATCATTACTTACACCCCGAAATTGCCATATTGACATTGGCAGAGGTTGAAAGATACGAGGTCAGAAACAAAGCCAGTTTTGCTCCAGTGCTTGTGGGAAAGCTATTGTGGGCATCCGGGAAATGCAGTTGGTGTTGGTGCATTTCTGGCTGCTCTTGTGCACGAATGCGACATAAAGTTGGTGTTGAAGGCTCCATCTTGCAAGATGGCCAGGTGACTCCTTGAAATATCTCTAGCTAAAGGAGCACTGGCATAAAACCTTGAAGCTGAGGTGATTTGTGAGATTCATTTGTTTGGATACACATGTGTATCATCTACAAGGTATCGATGGGAAATGGAGCTTAGGACATAATTGTAGTCAACTTTGACGTATGTGGCACGACTAAATGCAGAATGTAGCACCTTGTGACATAGACATCAACTTGGCTTGTATGTAAACGAACTTCCAGGTACACTACGAGTGTGCTAGTATCTGGACTTGGAATGCAGTCCTTGTAGTCTCTGGTTGACAAAGACGATTTCGACGATGGCAAAAATATTGGAAAGCATGTGCAAGTGTGATGAAATATCAGTGCAATGCTCGTGTGGCATCTAATGAAACGCAAGCAGGGGAGCGCATGGCCCAAGCATTAGCAAAGTTGTGATGGAAAAATATTGCACTTTTGGTGGATCGGGCAGTGCCTGAACATAACCAAAAATAAAAGTAGAGTAAGGATTGCCTTTGTAATAAACGCACACATTACGCAGGAACTACATGCATGGGAACCAGGATGTATGCACCCGTAATGGTGATGCCTGTTCGGTGTGCACTATATTGTCACTCATGTTTAGGCAGCGTGCTGCGATGTTCACGTTTCCTTTAACGCCGATAGTACACACGTTGCTGCAACGACGCACATGTTGGTCTTTGTGGTCACATGGCCACCTAAACTCGCATTCAAGCCTCTTGGACCTGCCTTTCTCATTACTGTGGAAAACCAAAATAGTGACCGGCAGCTGTGAAAACGACCGCATGCATTTAGGCACAGCACACTTCAGTAAATGAGTTTTCGAACCATGATAAATGTGTTGTCTACATAGTGTAACAGAAAAAACAGTATGCATAATTTTTATGTGAGTAGTACTTTCTTGAAAATAAGTTGAAAGCTAGTGTTCCATATTTTAAGATGTGTCAAGCATTAGAGGTGACATTTTGTGTAGGTTGCTGCAGCACAGTGAATGTTTTTTAATCTTGCCAAGCTGAGTTCTTCACTGTATTCGTTGCAGCTTAGTCCATTTTTTACAGAAGTCTGTCTTTTCTTATGTAAGCCGTCATTGCAGGACTACTTAGTGAAAGTCCAAGTAGGTGTTTGAAAGCATTGCATCTGAGAGAGCCTGTGCAGGAAGTTAAGGCAATGAATCTTGTCCATATTTCATTTTCACATCTTTTATGGCTCCTTGCAAGATAACGGTTCCCTTCTGTGGTGCTGTTGAAGGTTAATCTACTAACTGTGCTGAAATTACTTCTTTTTTCGGAGCGCCTTACTTGACGTACACTATTCCTTGCCCTTTTAATTGGCAAAGCTTGGTCGTTCCCTGCCGTGGTTCTTTGCCTAGTAGATTGAACTGTTACCATTCCTCATGGCCACAGCTGTACGGTGCCAAGATGGCCTATCCCGAACTGCTGCTGACTGTCTCGCCAGAGGTGGACAGCCGCCTGAAGGAGGCCGTGAAGGACGCTGAGCTGGCGAAAGTGCTCCGCGACGGTACGTTCAACGTGTCCCTGCCCGGAGATGACCAGTTTGCTGTCGAGCTGCACACTGCCAAGCTGATGCTCGAGCAGGTATGATAGTTAAGTGGCATTATATGATACAGACTCGTTGCAATCAAAATCTGCCATGTGGGCAAAGCACTGTATCGAGTAGTCTTGTGCATTCAAGCAAAGCACCATAACCACATTGCCAGGCCACGTGACTAGATAAGCACTGTATGCTTACAATGATTGGCAGTTTTCCAACATTTTTTCTCTGTATTGCGGATTGAGGTGCATTGTCTCCTTTGTTGATGCGCATACACTACTGCATGTGCCTTCTGCAAAATTTGCAGGTCTAAAAGAAAAGTACACTGAAGCCTCATTAATTTCAATAAATATTCACTTATTGAATGAATTGGGAAATCACAAAACCAAGTGTTTGTTACATCAGCATGCCTTTGTTTGTTGGGGAAAACTTCAACCTTAACAAATACTTAGTACACAATGGACACAGGCCCCGACACGTTGGTCTAGTGGTTAGAGCTCTTGGGCGCAGATCGAAAGGTCGCAGGATCGCATCTTGGCCGTGGCGGCTGCATTTCGGTGGAGGTGAAACGTTGAGGCCCCTGTACTGTGCGATGTCAGCGCACGTTAAAGAACCCCAGGTGGTCGAAATTTCCGGAGACCTCCACTACGGCGTCTCTCACAATCATATTGTGGTTTTGCGACATAAAATCCCATAAATCAATCATCAATCAACGATTTGACACATATGCGACAGTTCTCATCATATTATGACGTGTATGTGTCTACAGTGTGTGAGATTCTTGACCATTCAAGTAGGCGCGTGCATATTCTAGTCACGTCGTCAGCAAGCTGGTCAGGAACAGCATAATTGTGATGTAGCTGATAGGCCTGACATCTGCATGCAAACCACTATATATAACCACATTTACAATTAAAACATTTTTTTCTCATACATTAGCACAATTTCAGTGTGTACAGGTGCTATAAAAGCTTCTTAATTCAAACTCGGTTAACTTAAACTTCAAGTTAACGCGAACCGACACCCTTGTCCTGGCACAGCCCTGTGTATTTCAGAGTCAGAAAACTCCGGATAATTTGAACTGGGAGCCCCAGCTTTTCATTCGCCAAGAAATTTTTTTTGGGCTCCGAAAATTTGGATGTAATGAATATGCTGGACGTCACAAATGGGCCATTGATGTTCCCATAGAGCTAATACATTCTTGAGACTGATTTCGTAGATGAACTTGCTCCCCGAAGTTTGATCTTCAGAGTAAATGCTCGTTTTGGGCCTCTCCGCTCCATAATGAAAGACACGATGTTGAATTTTTGGCTAGCTTGGCAAGGCCATGCTTAATTCAAACAATTTTATGGTCCCCTACGAATTCAAATTTATGGACGTTTACTGTATATGCACAGAAGGAGGTCCCAAAGTAAAACTGTCTTGGAGTCATCCTGCTAGTACATGTGCAAAAATTAAAAAAAATATGTGATTACCAACTAAAGTAGGAAAAGATAATACAGTGCCAAATAAACAAATAGTCAAGTAATGCAAACCAAAATAAGTAAGAATCAGATCCTTCTTTGGTCCTCAAGAAGTTGCAGGCATTATACTAAACCATATGAAGCCACCCAGGGATTTATCCAGAATTTCTATATGGGGGGGGTGATGTTACCCATAGTGTAACCAGAATGTAGGGGGGATCGAAGTGGTTGGTTATCTGGAAAATTCTTGGGAATGGTCAGGGGGGGTATAAATCCCTGAAGCAAGCTATCTCTGCAACCAGTGCAGATGACTTCAGGGCTGCTAACATTGCTGTTGTCCACACAGCGTCGGGGCCTGCCCAATTTCAGGCAAGCCTGGCACTGAGGATTATGTTCACGTCTTTTTTTTTTTTTGCCTGGATAAATCCAATGGGCTTGGCTGGTTTGCTTCTTTGGTGTGACAGTTTCTTATTTGTGTTACTGGTATGCAGCCAAACATGCATGGAAAACAAGTTTGATGCTGCCTCATGAATCTAGCAGACAATGATGCCAAGAATAGCACAGGGGAAGATTTTAGCTCATTGTGAAGGAAGCGGGCGCACAAAATTATATGGACACTTGGACGAGAAGGCAAGAACACTGGCACCGCAAGTGTCTTCTGCAAATGTTTGTTTGCTTGTGTGTGCCAAAATCCTCCACAAAGAACAGATACCAACTAGCCCAATTATCTGTTCTACTGAAGTTCTTATCTGTAGTCTAGTGGTTACGACATAAATGTAAAAGAATTAAAGTGGACGAAAAAACACACCAGCTGTCAATGTGGACCGAACCCACCACCTTTCGATAACACGTCCGATGCTGTACCAGCAGCGCTACAGCAGCGGTCATTGTATCATCCACTTTAGTCCGGTATTCCTGTACATTTTACTCATCTGAAGTTAGTCAGCGCCACTCATATCATGGCGGTGAGTCTGTTACATTAACCATTTGAGGGTTGAATTTTTTTTAGAACTTTCCCCAGATGTGAGAAGAACTTTCCCAGATGGTCATATTACCTCATTGCGGATCTTGAATGTACAAAATGTAGAAGATCACGAATAAATAGTAGAAAAAAATTAGGAACAGTATTGTGGTGTCAGCATCACTCAGAACTGCAAAATAGTCAATAGAATTTCAATGTGGGGTAACCCTTGAAACACAGGTTTTGCACAGTGCCTTATCGTGCTTTGCAAACATAAAACGCGTGTCTGTTCTCCTCTTAGAGCAATCAGTTGTGTTGGCGCACGCATGACATCTTCGCTGCATGTGGCTAGTCTTGGGCAAGGATTGAACTGGCTGAATGCAGTTTGTCATACGAAGATGAGCTGCCCTCTACTGAAAAAAAAAAAAAACTGTCTTCCGATTCAGACTCGGTGAATGGAGCAAAATAAAGTCGGGAAAAGTCATCGCTGTCGGTGTCGAGAGAAGAGGCAGTGTGTTTGGCCATATCGACGCTATGCCGTGAATCTGAAGAACTCGACGGAAACTCAGTAAACAAGAAAAGCGAGAATACCTTGTGAGCGGCATTGACAAACAAGCAGCACCAGTAAAGATATAAATCAACTTCCGCCGCCCATGCAAGGGAGTGACGACCAAGATAAAAATCACGTTTCGTGCGCCTCCATTGCCACCACGTGGCGAAACAGGAACCGCGAAAGCGCTTTGCCGCAGATAGTGAGCATACCTCGTGAGCGGCGCTGATAAACAGGCTAAATGCAGTGCCGATAAAAGTAGAAATCAACTTACACGGCCCCTTTAAGGAAGTGCCGAGAAAGATCAAAATCAAGTTTAGCTCACCTCGCTTGCGATCACGCGGCGAAGCCGATACTGCGAAAGGGGCGTCGTCGCAGACTAGTGCAACACGCTGAAGCTATAAATCAGTTCCGTTTATCTCCGCAAGAAGGTAGCGATAAATTTTCAAACGCTCCTCATAAGTCCTAAGACGTGGCAGTACCTCCCAGCAAGCATGTCTCGTCATTATGGTGCGAAATTTCACATGGAGGGTTGAAACCGTACCCGTACGGCAAAGACCTTGCGGGACAGAAAACCACTGCCATACATATACGGGCAAAAACCTTCTATGGGTTAATGAGGTTGTGTCTAACAAAGAAATGAGCGATTGATTCTTTGCCTTTAAGCTGGATGCTAATAGTAAGTTGTGCACATACTTGCCAAATCTGTCTGAAGTGTCAGCTAACATTGGTTGAATTAATGAGCCATTACCGCGTGGTATAAGGGGTGCACCAAAAATAAAGGCAAATTTAGCGAAGGTAGATGGCATGTATACTTACATTTCAGATGCATATGTAGAAGACAGTGTAATGCATGCAGCCATGCACTGCCCATCTATTATTTGTATGAACTCAATTTGTACACCTCTTACAGTAGGTGTGCAATTTCAGGAGTGGTTAATGCGAAGCGTTTCTGACTGACAGCGGTGACAGGTGTCGGGTTTGGCTTGAGTTTGCACTAATGGTAGAATCTAATGGAGAAATTTCACAAAGCATTTTCCTGGTACTCAGCTTCAAAATTTAACTGCAGCACCTTTTCCTCTAAAGATATCCCCAAAGACGTACCTACCATGGGCTGTGAACTGAGCATGGTCAAAAAATGATTACACTTGAACCCTTTCAAAGGGACACCAATAATTAAGAGAGATTTGGATATAACAGACATTATTCACCCACAAGATTTGCTACTTTATCTCCCCATTAGTTCGACCTCTTTTGTAACAGGCATGCTCCTGAGGACGACTACTTATATAGCGCAAAATATTGTCAGATTTCGGTTTGCAGTCTTGCTTGCAACAAATATCCTGACTTTAAATGTGGTGCTGTTGGCCACCCGCTGCAGTGAATTCATTGTGGAAATGAAAGGAAGTGATTATAAAGTATTGTGAGAAAGCTGTGGTTGAGAAAACATGAACCTTGTTTTGAGTAACACAGTCCACAATGCAGACTACCGAACGTTAAGGCAAGTGGCGTGTAATGAACTCTTTGCTGTAGGCTGTAGCCTTCTTGTACGCTCTATTTAACTGTATCATTGCAATTTCATTGCGCTCATATGGAAAAAAAATTCACAGCATATCCACGGAGTGAATGATGATGAGTGGGCGAAGCTCGGGAGGTTCATCGTAGATCGTGCCGAGTTCCGGATTAATTTAGTTAACGCGCACGCTACGAATCCTCATGGTTCAACTACGCACAAGTGAAATCTCCCACCGGCACTTCATTGCAAGTCAAGATCCAGTGCCTATATATATACATGGGTGGCCGGTGAACAGTTCTCCAGCGCGAGCAGTCGGTATTTTTCAATCAAGAAACTCACTAGAAGACGCTGCCTGCGTCAAGCTTGTCTCTCGCGGGTGAGGGCGCGTTCTCCTTCTTTGCGAGCTGGTAGAGCGTTCATCGAAGAAAGAGCGTTTCCATAGTCAACGTGCGCCTTTCGCTCTCTCTCTCACAAGACAGCAGATGGAAGAGTGAGAGAGCTCGTGCGCCGAGGGCGTGCCTCCCACACTCGCCCTCCTAGTAGCGCGTTCCTAGTAGGTGACGCGCTACTACAACGGACGGACAGACGCAAACCTTAAGGAGCTTTGCCCCTAAAAGGGTAGTTTACAAAATGAAAACACGGCACCCTACTTATAAGAAACCCTTATATAAGGAACAGAAACTGCTTCCTGGTGCGTGCCTCTTATAAAGAGCAATGCACCAGACTCGATGTTCCAGATACAAACTCAAGGTCAGAAGGCCACTTGTTTGTTCTGTCTTCAGAGTTGAGCTATCCTCGAAATACTTCTGTCGGCAGTTACTCAGAACTTTCATGCAGTGTGTGGAACACTTGCATTGTAAGGTTTCTGAGCCCATAAAACATCAGAGAAGAAGGAAGGAGGCACTATTACTGAGGGCCTACTAAGTACACTGTCAAATTGGCAAGATTATGGCTGTATAAACCTTGAGAAACTGTGGCGTCGGTTCTCAGCGCTGAATTTTAAGCCTGCCACTCCCCCGGCCAGGCGACTGTAGGACGCAGAAATGGATAGTGAACTTTGCATGCTCTTGCAAGAAGCCTGACCTGGATAAAGAAGTTAGTTGTGTGGAAATGGTAGGCAAAGCACAAGTGGATTTGATACTCAAGTGCAGTCTCTTTATGACAGCTTTCTGTTTTCTTTTGGCTCGTGTTATTTTTGGTAAGCTGGGGAGCTGTGTGTTCCATGCTCAATCACACTGAGTGGAAGTGCTTCACCGATTGCTCTTGCTTCCTTCCACAGCTGTCCCGACAGGCAACCAAGGGCGGCACAGCTCCGAGCGTGGTGTGGCTTCGGCTTAGCGGCCTCCGCCATGTCGTGGATCGCTACACGGAAGAGTCATACCAAGCCTCTCATGCCCTGCGGCTGATCCGCGAGTTTGTTGACAAGGTCAGCACTGTTTACTGCCTCACGGTGGTAACTCTTAAGCATGACACACGCAGCTGTTACAGGTGCTAGGCACTGTTGCTGGGACAGCACCAGCGTCACTCGTGATGCAGTGTTTCCTCACTCCTTTTCTTTAGCACACTAGTGACATTGGCTGCTGCTTTTAACATTGTCAGCATCCCATTTCTCGCGAAGAAAGTGTTGAGAAAATGCTGCCACAACGCACAGTGGTTTCTTAACATTGCCATGATTGAATATTTGACAGCTGTGTGTGTACAGCCTTGAGGGTCTCTCACCACGCTGAATTGCAAACCTTTATTTCTAGTGTATAAATGTTCGTCTGTGGCTCACTGCAAGCACATAGACAAGCGTACAAAGCTCTGTAAAAAAGAAATTTTTGGGCTCCATCTAAAAATTTAATTGCAGCAAGAATTTGTTTTCCAATCAATTTGTGGTTGAAGATGAGAAATTCAGGTGTTGCTTTGCCATGCCATAAGGAAGTGAGTTAGTTGTTACTGTAGACACTTTGTTTTGCCTTGGCTAGTGTCTATGAGGTAGTTCACATACCAAGGATGGCAGGCCATATCCCATTTGTTGTGTGAGAACTACCTTTCTCATTTTTACGATTAACTGCTGTTATGGTGAATACCCAGGTATCAGGGACAGTGTGGGAACACTTAGTTGGTTTTTGTCCTGCCCAGTGTAATCAAAATCTGCTTGTTTGTCATTAGCATTAACTGTAGAGACTGTCAACAGTGGGCCTTCTTCATTTTCGGAGTTCTGGTAGCTAGATGGCAGCCAACTAGTTCTGGTCCTGATAGGAATTGACATCATAGCCAGATTTGATGAAGCCATGGTAAGTTCTGAGGAGCTGTCAGACCAATGCTGTTCTGGCCAAATTGCGCTGGTACATTACGTATGAAAACACCTTAATTTATAGTCAGCATTGTTGCAAAGCACTAACAAACTTTGTCTAAGTAAGACCCCGTTTCGGTTTTGAAGCTGATTTTTGTTTGTTAATTCATACTTGCCAAGTCCGGGAGTCTTCCGGGTTTGGAGCATTTCTCGCCGGTTGTGCGGGTAACAAGAAAATTTCCTGGAAATTCAGTTGTGGCCCTTTTCTATTCGCGTCCAGTGCTTTGTCTGGCCACATGCACAATGTTGTGCGGCCACGTGTTAAAAATTTTTAATTCAGTACTTCGCCCAACGAAAGGCATGTCCTCTCGGCTTGAGAAGCGACGACAGGCCTCGCACGCGGAGCGATGTTGACGCATGTGCCCTTCGTGCGACAGAGACGGTTGGGTCGTTTCATCTCTGCTTCAGCCGCATTCGTCGCTAGAGCTAGCGCATTTTTCCTCGCACGTAAAGAATACGATGCGCAAGCCATGTTATCGATGTGGACTTTATACAAGTCAACGGCGACTGCAAACACCTGCTGACACTGTCCATATAATTGATATCACAAAACCTCCTCTCCTCCCTCCTCTTGAGTAAGTCTTCCGGATGCCGTTCCTCCAAACTTGGCAGGTATGTTAATCCATCAAAAGGTCAATTTTACTTTGTTAAAATGAGGTTTGAAGTACATGTGTCTTAATGGGGATCTCAAGGGGAATTTCATTTACTTTGTTATGTCTATTATTTTGTCATATACCGTTATGTAATAATGAGGTATGAGTGTAAATAAATAAATAATGGAATAATGGAAGTAGCAATACAGTGTTGTTGCTTGGGAAAAACCATGCAGGAATGCCTGAAGCCACCATTTGCCATCAAGCAATGGCAGAATAACCGATTTCTGCACAATTAACTTCACACTGTAAGCCTGTTTCATTCACCGTTCCTTAAAGAGACAGTGAATGAAACTTTTATTGCTGAGTTTCTTTACCAAATGAAAGATTGGGTGCTGAAACATGTTCGTTCTCAGGTAGAAACTGCTGGAAAATAATGAAGTTCACAATTCACATTTGCCTGTCATTATTTAGCTGTAATGTGGAAAGTTCACTGTCATAGCTAAGGCACAGTTTGCTTCAACGGTAAGGGTAACATAAAAAGCATCTTGAAGCAAGACTGCGAGAAACTCGGGCGTTTGGTGCTCACTTCGTAGGGGATAATTATTTGCAGCGTTTATTTCTTGGCTTTCCAGTGCCTATGTATGTGTATATATATAGGTATATATATGCACGCACACACACACACATATCAGCAGACAGTCTTATCTGACCAGAATTCTTAATGGTAAACTGGATGCCGTTGATTAACATTATGAACAACAGTGCTGCAAGAACCGATCCTTGAGATACTCCAAAGTAAACATGAAGTGGTTGTGATAGATGATTACCACACTTTGTTTTCGGTTGGTGAAAAAAATCCAGGATATTATCTTAATATTAATACCAAAAGCCAATAGTTTTGTGATTAAATCCTGGTGCAGAACAACATCGAACACTTTAGAAAGGTATAAGGATGTTGCATCTAATTGGCCATCATCGTCAATTGCATTGGCTATATCGTGAGTTAATTCAGCTTATTGGGTTGTAGTTAAAAGGCCTGATCTGAAACCATGTTGGTGTGCGTATAGAAGTATGAATATATAGAAGAAAGGCTGGGTGAATAACTAAGAAAAAGCTACAGTGATACTCCTTGCTGTTATTAAATGAAGTCCACACACCGTGACTAATGCACAGAACGCCACAAAGACATAAGCATTTTGTGTTCACTTACGTGATATTTATTTAAGTTTACTTAACATGCAAGCTCAACATAGTTACAGTGAAACCTCGTTAAAGCGTAGTTGGCCGGAGCTCGGAAAAAGTACGTACTAAACGGTAGTACTGCTTAACCGAAATAGCGTCAGGTCGCCCACTTACCTGTTAAAAAAAGAAACCTTCAGGGAGTGCGATGAAAGAACAAAAAATGTGCTGTAATTTATTAACTTCGCGTGACAAAGTCTGTAATCTTCATTTGACGACGCGGCGGCCTAGCAGCAACGACAGCGGCCTCAAACTCACTTATGCTGCGAGCCAGCTTTTCCGCCAGCCCCCTCTTCTCGGCAAATACCCGCATGACGCTGACGCAGTGCGCAGCTTCGGCCACTGTCGGACCTGGATCACCCGTGTTGTCGCTTTCCATGTCGTCCTCATCACTATCATTTGGTGACACTTCGACAACTGAGGCAACAATAGCTTCGTCGGACATGTCAGGAGATGTCTGCACATCGCTGTCTGCGTCTCTGAAGTCGGGGAAGGAAATGCCTTCCGTAACGCCCTGCCGCTCCAGAACTTCAGCTAGCAGAGTTTCGCAAGCGTCGTCTACGATGTCCGAAGTCTGGTCGATGGTGTCACTAGAGTCATCTGCGTCGCCCGCACACACACTGAAGCCAGCACGCTTGAAGCAATTTTGAACTGTCGTTGCTTCAACCTGCCGCCACGAGTATTCGAGCAGGTGAATCGCGCCAATCAGGTCGATGGAGAATAATTTGCCACATTCAATGGCGAGAAGAAATCTGCGCAGCAGATTCTTCTTGTAGAGCTGTTTTACAGCTCGAATGATGCCTTGGTCCAAGGGCTGGGCAATCGCTGTTGTGTTTGGTGGCAGAAACGCCAACTTCACAGCCGTCAGGTTGTCCAGGGCGACGTGCGCCGAAGCGTTGTCTAAAATAAGAACAACTCTTCTGTTCTTAGCCGCAAAACGACGATCGATGAGGCGCACGTACTCCTCAAAGAGTTTTGCCGTCATCCATGCTTTGGTGTTGCTGCGATAGATGACCCCTGATGGCAATCGGGCGCCTTTAAAACATCTAGGCTTCGCCGACTTTCCAATCACGAGGAGCGGAGTTTTGTCGGTTCCAGTCATGTTTACGCAAAACGCCACTGATATTCTGTCTTTTGCATGCTTGCCGCCGGTGCACGTCTCGCCTTTGAACGCGAGCGTTTTGTCTGGTAGCAGCTTAAAGAATAGCGCCGATTCATCCATATTAAAGATGTCATCAGGTGCGTAGTCTTCCAAGATGTTCTTGAGCTGACCATTTTGCCACTGCTCCGCGCTATCCACGTCAGCAGCAGCACCTTCTCCCAAAACAGTCCTCGTGGTAATGCCGTGCCTCGCCTTAAATCTGGCCAGCCAGCCATTGCTGCACACGAAGTTGTCATGGTTGAGCTGCGAGGCAAAAACCAGGGCCTTCTCCACGAGCAGGGGTCCGCTGATGGGCAGATTTTTCGACCGTGCAGCTTTTAGCCACTTCACCAGCGCCTCCTCTACATCCGAAAACGCCGAACCGCGTAGCCGGCACCTTTTCGCAGTTGCAGCAGCACTGCCGAGCAACTTCTCTCTGGAATTCCAAATTCCACACACCGTGGTTAACGGCAGGTCCTTTTCGCGTGCCAGCGCCGATTTTTTCGTGCCACTTTCAATAGCACGAATTATGTCCAATTTGTCCTCTATTTTCAGCACTCGATGCTTTTGTCCCAGCTTCGGCATGACGGCAAGTACGAAGCAGCAGAAGCACACATACACAACACGTGAAAAATGACGCGAGAGCTGTACGGAGAACACGTATGCACGGCGCCAAAGGAACAAAGAAAGCAAAGCAAGCGCACACCGTGTTTGCGTGTTCGTGCAAAGCGCCATCGCGTGGACAACACCAGAAGCCTAGCCGGCCGAGTGCTTCTTGTTGCAGAAAAATCCAAGAGATGGCGCTCACCAACACAGCCGCCATCATCATCAACAGAAACGAGCGAGGCGTGTTTCGATCTCTGGGGCTTGCTGTTCTGTCGGGACGCCCAGTGGGGGACTACATGCCGCGGCGAGTGCGCAACGAAAATTGGAAAAGCTACTTATTAACCGATACATACGCGATAAGCTGGTACGGTTTATGCGGATACAAAATGCATTATGTTCAATGTCCGCCGAGTCGGGGATTTGACTTTACTACTTTTAAAACGAAACTACTGTTTAAGCGGGTACGGTTTAACGAGGTTTCACTGTACTACAGAATACGAGCTTTCTCAGTCTCAGTTGTGATGGCAACCTATCACTGTTTTTTATTTTTTATTTCATGTCTCTTAAGTAGAAGTGCGATATGTAGTACAATATCTTGCACAAAATTGAGTGCTTCGCATGCTAAATAAGAAAGTTTATTTTGTTGCTTCTAATTATTCTAGGTGCCTCGCAAAATATTCTCAAAAAGAGAACCTTCTTTCAAGCAAGCGAAAATTGTTTTGTTTGCAATATTCGTAAAAGCTCTGGTGCATAAGAACACCGCTAAGGAAACTTTTTTCATTGAGTAAATGCATTTTATCTTCATGGCAATAAGCTCTTCCTGTACTTTTTCATTTCCCACAGTGACATCAGTAGTTTTCCCCCTCGGTGATGTCATTAGGGTGTTCAGGAGGTCCTGTTTCACGCCTTTTGCCTTTGCACACACCAGAAGATCTTATCTAGTTTGTTGCATTCCGGGCAAGTATTGCATCCCACGAAGGTTCCAATTGCCAGCTATCGCCGTCCACAAAATCCGTTGCACAACTCCAACTTTTTGGAGGATCAAGTGAAAGAAATGACGTATTCAAGCGAATGGTGTGTATTGGTGTTGACGTGCATTATTGGTGACACAGCTTGAGCATCATGAGTTTAGAGATGCTAACAAGTGCAAAGCAAGACGCACACAAAATTATACACATGCAGACAGGGTGAGTGCTACGTATCGACTGAATGCTTGACGTGCAAAAAACAGCAATGCGTCTACATGTGTTTGACTATGGCGTGAGAACTGAGTGAAAAGTGCCATTTTTTTTGCTACAACAGCTTTACTCTGGGAGCAGGAAAATGCAGAAATTGTAAGGACGACAAAAAGATTCATACATATTGATTGACCAACTTTCCGCTCTTACATCGCTACCTGTGTGTGTGCTCATCTGGCATTGCGCTTGTTCAGTCGCGGTCTTTTTTTTTTTTCTTTCGTTGCACTTGATCAATGGTATTCATACCCACTGGATGGGTATTGCAGGGTATTTTGGGCAGATGTGGAACAAAGCAGGGCACATCGTTGACTTTTGAGACCCATTTTTTGCTTTGAATGTTGGCATTATCTCTGTTAATACCATAGACAAATCCCATTAAAACATGCTCTTCTTAAAAATTGATGTTGCGCACTGCTCAAGCGCTTGAAATTTGTCTGTCAAGTTGAGGGACCACGCGCTGTCATTCTTTGAGCTGTGCAGCAACCTTGGGTGGCCGGAAAAAATGCCCTTCTTTGGCCTTTGAGTTGTACCAGCTTTTGCATCCAGGTGCAAAGCAATACAGCATGTCTTTTGTTCACTGAGTTTACTCAACAGAGCTGCAATTTATGACTCGACACACGGGCAAAACAACACTCGCCAATTCAACTGCACACTGACAAGGAAATGGTGATAAGATGCCTGCTCGGGCTAGCAATGTGCCGAGCCCCTGTGTGGAAGGAATCGTAGACAAGGTTTTCTATAACTTCGCACCGGAGCTTTCAAACTGAAGGAATCTAAAAGCGTTGATACTGGCTGCACTACGATGGCAGCGCACTATTCGAGTTTGCGTTTGCAAACCCAGCTTAATTGAAACATTTTACCACTGGGGTCAATTTTCTGCATTGGTCTGCTATAATGATAGCAGTGTAAACTTCTTTATATTGATACATTTTACCACTGAGATCATTCCTTTGCTATTGCTTGCTATAGCCACAGTAGTTTAAACTCCTTTACACTCAAACCTTGTTATAGTATGATGGGATATCACAACATAACGGATATAACGAAGTAACTAAAGTTCCCCTTGAAGTCTCCGTAGAAATACATGAATTTGGTGCCTCATTTTAACGAAGTAGAATTGACCTATCAGTGGATTAACAAACTAAAATTGTCTCCAAAATCTAAACTTTATTTGCACGTTAAAGTTATCGCACCCGCATGGGAAGTATTGTAGTTCCAGGCAATAATGATTATAAAGAAATACTGGATATAACAAAGTAATTCCATGCCCCCCTTCAACTTCGTTATAACGAAGTTTGAGTTATATTGAAATTGTGGATAAACACAGTTCTTTATATGCACAAAAGTAAGATACTGCTTTGTTCTGTTTGCTTATTTCTTTTAGAAAGTCTCTTATTAGTGTTGACTTACTGTTGTAATGTCATTTAAGTATGTATTTACATTGCTGTGTCGTTGCCCTTGCAGGCTAAAAACACCCTGAAGAAAGCGTACGGTGACAGGGCCCTTCTGGTAGTCATCACACAGAACGACAAGACTGCAGGCCTTGTTCGCAAGGCTCGTTCTCTCCTAGCTGCTGACGATGTAAGTCCTTCTTGTGCATAGCTTGCCTTTACAGTGCCAAGAGAAGCTTAATACAGTGCAGACCACTTATAACGTAACCGCTTTTTGTGCGGGACCGGTTATAACGTGGGTTTTTTTGACCACCGATATGTCGCCCATAGAACTCAATGTATAGGCCGACCGTTTATTGCGTAGGCGCGCGAAGGAGAATACCGGTTATAGCGCGGAGTTTTTAGGCGCGCGACCATAAAATCGGCGAACGGAGCACGGTCGGCACGGTTTCCCGGCGGCGTTCCCGGCGCACCGGAACGTTGGGAGTGTGAGCGGGAGGGCGCACGTGGAGACCGCCGCGAAAAGTCAAACATTGCGGAGGAGAAGAGAGGGTACAGTAGGGAGGGAGTCGGGGAGACCTTGGAAGGAGGGAGCGTGTTTTCGTCACCGTGGCGACCGTGGCAGCGTCCAATCCGGGTGCGCACTGCGTGGAGTGGGGGAGAGAAGCGGTAGCATGCTTTTTTTTTTTTCTCAACCTCCTTCTTTTGCCTCTTTGGATTTGCTGTGTGCGCTTCGCCGTGTCGTTGCCGTCTGAGAGCCCAGAGCATGTGTGTTGCGTAGCTCCTGTCGCCATGGCGTCGGCGGCGTCTTCAAGCGGTGTGAAAAAACGCCGTGCCTTATCGCTGGAGATTAAGGAATGCGTCATAAGGGACATTGAGAGTGGCCTGAAGAGGGCGTCGGTGGCGGCGAAATACGGCGTTTCTGACACGACCGTGTCGACCATCTACAAAAACAAGGACAAACTGCGGCAGCAACTGCAGCAAGATTCGTCTTCCCTGTCACGGAAGAGAATACGTACGTCAAAATACGAAGACGTGGACGCAGCGCTGTTCAGGTGGTTCCGCGAAGTTAGGGCTCAGAGCATCCCAGTAAGTGGCCCCATGCTCCAACAAAAGGCCAAGTGTCTCGGAGCTCTTTTAGGCCACGACGACTTCAATCCACTCAACGGGTGGATTCAGCGTTTCAAAGATCGCCATGGCATCAGCTGCAAAGTGATGTGCGGAGAAAGCGGCGCTGTCGACGACGAGTCTATCGAAGTCTGGCTTCGCTTGAACTTGGAGAGTATGCTGTCGACCTATACTGACAGAGACATTTATAATGCCGATGAAGCTGGTTTATTTTATAACCTTTTGCCCAACTACACGCTTGCGCTGAAAGGCGAAGCCTGCTCCGGCCGCAAGGTCTCAAAGGAGCGCATAACTGTATTGTTTTGCGCCAATTTGGACGGGAGCGACAAGCGCCGCCTCTTTGTCATAGGTAAATCGGCAAGGCCACGTTGCTTTAAAAAGCGAGAGTGCCTGCCAGTGACCTACAAAGCTAATAAAAAGGCGTGGATGACGCAGGATTTGTTCACCAGCTGGCTTTGCAAGTTTGATGAGGATATGGTGGCAGAGAAGCGGCGGGTCGTGCTTATCCTCGACAACTGCACGGCCCACAACATCAAGCCGAAGTTGACCGCAGTCAACCTAAATTTTTTGCCTGCCAACACTACAGCAAAAAGTCAACCTCTCGACCAGGGTGTCATCGCAACCGTAAAGGCGCTGTACAAAAAGCGCATTTGCGAGAGAGTTTTGCTGAGCATGCAGCAGCAGCAGCCTCTTAAAGTGAACTTAAGAGGCGCAATTGACATGGTGGTCGCTTCATGGTGGCAGGTAAAGGCCGATACCATAAGCAAGTGTTTCAAGAAGGCAGGCTTCGTGCGCAATGCAGAGGCTCTGGAAGACGATGAGCAGAGCGACACGTCGCTCGCCGATGAGACCCTCAACACTGACGACGTGTGGTCCGGCCTCGTTGACAGCAACTTTGTAACCGCCACCGACACTTTCCAAGAATTTGTCGATGCCGGGGAGTCGGAGCTTTCTGTCTGCGAGGAAGCGAGCACAGATGACGCGATCGTCGCAGCGGTGCGCGGTAGTGCGGAGGTTGCAACGGACGACGAGTCGGACGGCGAAGACGATGTCGACCCGACGCCAGAACCAGATTTCCCGTGCAAAGACGCATTGGAATACCTCGCTAAAGTGAAAACGTACTGCGCGAAAAACAGTTTGAGCGAGAAATCGCTTCAGTGCTTAAGCTTTGTGGAGGACGAAATTGTTCGCAGCGCTGTTCGCAAGCATCGCCAGACGAAAATAACGGCGTTCTTCCGCTGATGCCGGACTTGAGAACTTTGTTTCCGTGCGGTGTTGTGATTGTGTTGAATGTGTCTGCGAGTGAAAAGTGTAGTAAATTGCTTTTGAAAGGTGGGTTGCCCTTTTGACATAGGCAAAGGCCGAAAAAAGCATGCTTTGGTTATAACGCGGTACCGCTTATAGCGCGGATTTTTACAACTCCCGTGACTTATGTTATAAGCGGTCTACACTGTATAACCAAGAGGTTTTCGTTGAAATCTAGAAATGGTACAAAAAACGATGATGAAATTGCACGAAAAGGTTTCCATTTATTACCTGTCAGTGCGATATGCCTGTTGCTAACAAGGAAATCATGACCGCATTTTTCTTGGTCCTTGAGTAACGACAGTTTCAGCTGTGACAGCTTCGACAGCTTTGACAGCTCTGGCGAACAGTTCCCAAGAGCCTAAAGGGGAACTCCACTAGTTTTTACACCATATTCTGATATTGCTATTGTCTGATGACATTGACAGTCCTGTAGCAGGTGGGTGGTTCAACTTACTCATAAGCTCACTTGCAATTTTAAAATGATCAAATGAACATTCTGCTTGAACCGAAACTGGAATGGTACCTGCTTCGTGTAGCAAATGTGATGACGTCACAAAGGTGGGGCTTCCTTCAGAAATATCGTCCATTGCCAGATATACGAAAGTAGTGATGTCATCTGAGGATGCATTGAGCTTTTCTAGCTTTTCTGAACATTGCAAGGATGATTTCAGCACTGAAGGATCTTTGTTTTTCTTTTGACCGCCTGGGTGGGGTGGGCAGTGATATAAGTAATGACGTCAAAAAGACAAGGTGGCCTACGTCCAAAGGCATTGGAAGCCTCTAAACCTCTTTAAAACTCACTTTCAGGTAAACTAAATGACCTAAAAGGTGCCTAACATGGCGTGAATTATCAGTGTACCAAGGAGAACATACATTGTGAATTTCATTGAGATCAGTAAGCATTGAAAAATTGCCAAAATTGCCTGTTGCCTGCTCTCTTTCGTTTCAACTATGCCAGTAAGCTGCCGGTCATGATTTGGTAACGCGTGTGAAATGCACTCCAACTCGTTTTTATTCTTCTACAAGCTTCCTTCTCATAGTCGAGGTTTTCTGTAAAGCGAGTGACCTAGGTAAGCTTACACTTGCACATATTCTAGAGACTAATTGTCACCAATCCCGAGTTGTGTGAGGTACGGGGCACAATCACTGGAAATAATTCCAAACCAAAGTCTTGGTTCCCCGAAAAAGATCCCACGAAAGCTTGGACGATGAGGTTTTGATGCTCTTCGGCACACTAGCAAAATGCCAGCAGTGGTTCAAAGAGCGAGTCAGAGCCAAAGGTGATCAGACAAAACAAATATATCCTCATCAAATAGGCAGTTACACAAAATGTGCACAAACACGGCTATTCCAATCTCAAACACAGATGGGTTACAAAGTTACGCAAAGCCAACCAGCACGAACAAGCTCATGCACTGCGACAAAGAACAAAACACAAAAGAGTCCTGTTCACCAAGTCATGCACAGGACGGCATGTACAGGACAAGAGCGAAAAAGAGGCTCACATGAATATGGTTCCGCCCATGCAGGTGTTAACGTACAAAGACCTCTGAGGTGAGGTGTCTCTGGCTACCGGTCTGCTGCATGGTGCCTCCCAAGAGAGGACATCCACCGCACACAAAGTGGGTCACCGTAGGGCCCCACGCACGGGTGGGGTGGGGCTGCCTGTCAAGGGGAAAGAGGAAGGTTGGGCACAGTAAGACGAGGCTGTGTTTTCGCTGTACTTCAGCTTCAGCTGCTGAAGCGCAGTTGTTTCTTATGAGCCATTTACATCCGCAGCAAAGTTTGAGGGGAGATGCTCAAGGATGCAGAAGGATCTGAGGTAATGTGGCTGCAGTGCACAAGGCCATACCACACGAACACGAGTGTCGCAGTTTCTAAGTTCCCTAGGAAGTAGGCTGCCCGAGGTTGGGTTGGTCGTGTTGGCCATGGTAGAAAGTTTCGGAAGGCTTTTCAAAGCAGGTTCACATGTTTGCTGGCTGCAGGTCCGCTCGGGTATGTATTGGCTTCGAAGAAGTCAGCTGGGGGGCAAAGCGTGGTGCTGTAAATGAGCTCTTCTCTGGCACATGAAAGCTCTTCTTTGTATGCATATCAGGTGCTCAGCAGAGTGAGCAGCATTGCTTCCACCCATTTGTTTCGGGACCTGCTTGCTGTCAGCGTAATGGTGATTAAAGTGCTTGACGAAGCCATTGGTTATGGGGCAGCATGTAGGTATCTGCTGATGATGACATTCTGAGGAGTTTTAGAACCTCTGTAAAGAGCCAGGATTCAAACTGGTGGCGTCTGTCGCTTATTGCTGTTGTAGGGCAGCCAAACCGTGCAACCAAAGCGGAAGCAAATCTCTGCAACTGGAGCTGGTGTGTTGTCAGGAATGGGTGTTGCCCCAGGCCAGTCGTTAACCCTTTGAGGGTTCTTGCCGTATATGTACGGCGGCAGTTTTCTGTCCCGCAAGGTCTTTGCCTTACGGGTACTGTTTCGACCCTCCGTTTGAAATTTCGTGCCATAATGACGATACATGCTCGCTGTGAGGTGCTGCCACCTTTTAGGACTTACAAGAAGCGTTTGAAATTCGTCGCTACCTTCTTGTGGAGATGAACGGAACTGATTTCTAGCTTCAGCGTGTTGTGCCTGATTGCGGCAACGCCCTATTCGCGGTTGCGGCGAAGCCGCGTGATCGCAACCGAGGCGTGCGAAACGATTTTGATCCTTCTCGGCACTTCCCTGAAGGGGCGGTGTAATAAGTTGATTTCTACCTTTATCAGCGTTGCTCTAAACCTGTTTATCAGCGACGCTCACGAGGTATGCTTGCTCTCTGCGGCAAAGCGCTTTAGCGGTTTCGGTTTCGCCACGTGATGGCAACGGAGGCGCGCGAAACTTGTTTTTTATCTTGGTCGGCACTCCCTTGCAGTGGCGGCGGAAGTTGATTTCTATCTTTATTGGCACTGCTGTTAGCTTGTTTATCAACACTGCTCATGAGGTATTCTCGCTTTCCTTGTTTACTGAGTTTTCGTCGAGTTCTACAGATGCACGGCAAAGCGGCGATATAACGCACTGCTCGTTCTCTTGACACCAACAGTGATGGCTCTTCTCGACTCTGATTTTGCTCCACTCACCGAGTCTGAATCAGAAGACAGCCTTTTTTCCTTCCAGTAGAGGACAGCTCATCTTCGGTTGACGAACTGCATTCAGCCAGTTCAGCCTCTGCCAAAGGCAGACACATGCGGTGAAGGTGTCATGCGTGTGCCAACACAACTGGTCGCTCTAAGAAGAGAACAGACACGTGTTTTATGTGTACAGACTGTGATAAGGCGCTGTGCGTAAACCTGTGTTTCAAGGGATATCACACTCTGAAATACAATTGAATATTTTGCAGTTCTGAGTGACGCTGACACCAAAATACTGTTCCTAATTTTTTTTTACTATTTATTCCTGACTTCATGCATTTTGTACGGTCAAGATCCACAATAAAGTAATTTCACCATCTGGGAAAGCTTTTCTAAAAAAAAAAGGTCGACAGTCAAAGGGTTAAAGCGATCGATGCATGTCAACTAATACCGGTGACTTTGGCAAGGGGGAAGCGGTCTGACAATGTTAATGTGAGCCACAGCAACCATCCGTCAGGCGGCATGAAATTCCAGGGTGGTGGTGAATTTCAGCACGCTGGGAAAGTGTGCACGCATGTGCTTTCATTCGAGGCCACATCTATAGAGGTGTAATGAGCTTCTGCGTAGCTTGAATTCCGGGTTGAACGAGGTTGTGAAAGGAGCCGAAGGCCGACTTGTGGAAAGCAGTTGGTAGAAGTGGGTACTCCTGTAGAGTCTGGAGAGGTGTTGCACATGATGTGTCCATTTTGAAAAGTGTCTGGCTTTAGATGGAGAGAGGTGGGCATTCTGTGCAGATTCGCAAAGTCAGGAGGACTATTTTGCGCTGTGGCGAGTTTCCGGAGGTCGAATGGAAATGAAGCTGCCAAGATCTTTGAGTGGTTGTGGGGTGCCGCGTCCCTGCAACTGAGAGCGTCAGTCAGGGTTTTATCACAGCCACTGATGCATCAATTGTCTGTTGTGAATTCTGAGAGGAAGGAAAGCTGGGACACCTCACGTGGCGTGTGGGAACTCAGAATGATGGTCGATGCATATAGTGAAATATCACTCTACCAGCAGGTGGTGGAAATGGCACGCGGAGGTGTACATGGCGAGGAGTTCACGGCTGAATGCAGCATAGTGGGCTTGGGCAGGGTTCATGCATATCGAAAAGAAATGCAAGGGGCGGCCAATGTCCATTAACTTTCTGTTGAAGAAGAGCTCTCCCCGCAGAGCTTGATGCATCCGTCATGAGCGCCAGTGGGCATTCCGGGTTTTGGGTGAACGAGGAGTTTGGCTCTGGCCAAAGCTCATTTGACTTGAAAGTTTTCATCAGGGCGCTGTCCCAGGCAAGCTTGGTGTGTTGTTGGCTGCTACACACCAAGCGACCTAGTGGTTCCAGGACCGTGGTGCATTTTCTGAAGAAATGGTGGTAAAAACTCACTATACCCAGAAAATGGTGGAGCTTGGTAAGCGAAGTCAAGAAGGGGCCAGATGCCATTAGTGTCGAAATGACGGCCAAGGAATGTGAGATCATGCACTCCAAACTCACTTTTCCAGGTGTGAATTACAATTCCGTTGACTGCAAGCTGCTCAAAGATTGAAGGGTGAGCTTGCTACAAGAAGGTAGTCCACATATGCAAACACGAATGGGAGTCTGCATGTCACGGTCTCAGTGAAGCACCGGGTCATTTGTGTGGAATCTGGTCGAGACTCCATCATCTAGTGTATGACTGCACAGTGAATGAAGAGGGACTACTTATGTAGTTAGTGCTGATTATGGGGACGTTTAGGAAAGGCACCATGGACGACAGAGGACAGGTGGTCCAGATGTTTTATATGATGCTGAATAGGGTATATGCAAGGTTGAGTCCAATGTGGTGTTGATTTCATGGATGTGAATTCCTCAGGGTAGCAAACGGTGCTGAGGCAGCTGTAGCACAGATAGGTGCCACATCGGCAGTGCCCCTGCAGCGATGCCTTGAATGCTCAGGGTTGTCGTAGAATCCAGATGACATTTGTGTCCGAGGTCGATAAGCAGCCCATACTTGGCAAGAAAATCGGCCACTATGATAGTCGACCCAGTGGTGGTAACCAGAAACACCCACAGGAAGAGCCTTTGAAGTCCTAGGTTCAGTGGCACAGAACGTTGGGTGTATACAGGGGCGCGGATGCCATTTATGCTTGTAGATAAAAAGTGGTAGGCTGAGTATGTTCCGACCTTGTGTCTGGCAGCATGCTGACCTGGGCTCTGGCATCGATGAGAAGTGTCTGTCCAGTGATGTGATCGGTGTCGTGGATGAGGCAACATTCGTCAGGGCTCTGACCATTTGTCGCCACTAGTGCTCAGTCAGCCAGTTTCCCATTTAAGTGAATGGCAAACTGCAGTGGTGAGAATTGGTACAAAACAGCAGGGGGTAGCAGCACGAGTGAGTGCTGGCAGGCCTGCATTCTTGTCATGTGGGTGGAGAGTTGAGGGTTGCCAACGCTATTGTGGCCAGTGGGGGGAATAGTCCCTCGCATGGCTGTCACAAATATCTCTTCGAGCTCTTGCCGCAGGGGCAGTGAGTATTTGCGGAGCATAACACATTGGACTGGTTTTGCGAATGGTGGTTCCTTCAGTCGATTGAGCATGGCGCTCTGCGAGGAATGTCACTCTAGCTTGACTTAGTTGTGGGTCATGTCACAACTGGTTGCCAGTTGTGACATGCAAACAGAACCAACACATGCAAACAGAACCAACAATGACAACATTTGGTTAGGAACAAATTTTATTTTCCACGAAATCCGGCAAGCACCTGGAGATGCAGTGGAGCAATGATAGGAGGGAAGATGTGTGGGGAGAAACTGAAAAGAGGTGAGTGGGGCAATGACATTCTGGCAGTGCGAGAAATTCGTCACCCCTGTCAAGGCACTGCACCTCAGTGATATAGATGTTTAACACTGCTCTAAGGGCGGCGCTTCTCAGGACCTAATTAAAAGTTCCTTGTCTGTCTGTCTGTCTGTCTGTCTGTCTGTCTGTCTGTCTGTCTGTCTGTCTGTCTGTCTGTCTGTCTGTCTGTCTCAGGACACTCTCAGCCAGAGCTTGCTGTACGAGATAGCTACACAATGTGGTGGGCTTGCTTGTGGTTCCCACTGCCTGAGCCGTAGTCCGGTTACATTTTTTGACCGATAGTATGCGCGCACTGTAGGTTCATTGATGATGCTACAAGTTTATTGTGACCTGAAGTCTTTTTTTGGGAGACTTACCAAATTTGGGGTTTCAGTTTACTGAGCATTCTTTTCTACACTGTGTGAAAGTGCAATAATTCCACATTCTTATGCAGCAATAGCGGTTACACAAAAAAGATATAAACCATTCGATTAAATGGGAATCAAAGGCTGCTGGAACAGCAGATTTCTGCAGTTCCGGAAAATTATATTTTTGGAGCAATTTGACAGCAAACAGTAGGAGGATAAAATACGTGTTCACACGAATTCCAGCAATGCTGCACATTAATTAGTGTACTTACCACCCAGGATAAAGAGGGTGCGCAGAAGGAGCCCGTTGCGCAGCCCGCTAATGAGCCAGCCCCGGCATCCACCAAGGACAGCGGTGGCTGGAACCTGGCAACTCCATGGGATCACGAGGCGCACGTGGCCTTCGTGCTCATTGGCTTCGTGCTGCTGCTCATGGCACTCGCCCTGCTGGGCATCTCGGTGGGCCTGTGGTTCATGGACCCCGGCCGAGACTCCATCATCTACCGCATGACCACGCAGCGAATGAAGAGGGACTAATAATGTTGTTAGTGTTGTGTGCTGGGGGACGTTTGGGGAAACGGGTATGTTGGCAGCAGGGATCGGGTCCAGGATGAACAAGGTTATCGGGCCTTAATGTTGATGCACAGCGTTGCGCATTTAATTGGACAATGATGGGGCAGTGAGGTTTCATGATGTGCGATAGGTCAAGCGAGGTTAGGGATTTCCAGACTGTATCTGGTGTTAAGGAACCTTAAAAAATGGTGACGAATTCTTTGCTGGAAAAGAAAAGAGGAACTGTGTGTGCTTTTGCATAATTTTATCTGTTTTACGTAACATTTGTAGATAGAAGGTGCCTAATTGATAGAGTGATTGTAACTTAAAGTACAGGACACATATGGCATTACTAAAATGCATGCCAAATGCTTTCCCTGGGCTCTGAAATCTAGCCAATAACATGAATGCAGAAGGAATGTGCGGTAAACTACTAGTTACTCCTTTAATGGCAGCAATGCTAACAGTGAAACGTTAAGTGAGGCGTAGTACACCGAAGTAAGTAAACAAAAAACAGTGTTGTCTGAACGGCTCACGACTTCATTGGATTCACTGGAGGAAGAGAACATATGCAAAAGGGAGGACTTGTGCAAGAAATGAAATAAGAGGAACACTGTTTGAGAGCCCCTTAGTCAACCAGTGTGCTGATGACTGTAGTATATGGCCTATACAAACTTACAAATGAAGTAATCTAGTAGTATTACACAAGCAATGCCTAATTGTCTTTTCTTATTTGCCAACCTGATGGCTTATAATTTGGCCCCTGCGTTAGCAGTATGAATAGTAATGGTTTCAGGCAAGCGATGTTATAAGCTGCTGCTATAGGCTGTTTATGTAAATGTGTGCACGATTTAAGACAGTATAAGCTGCTGTTGTATATTTCTTAATGACCCTATCCGTGCAACAAATGACACAGTGCGTATCACTTCCCATTTCCTTCAATTGTTGTTTTAGATACTTTTTTCTGAAGTGATAACCAAGATCTTCGTTTAACGATTTCCCAAAAAGAAAAACTTAAGTGGCCTGGTGTGTGAAAAATGGTGATCAAAACTTGTGTGCCATGTTTTTGTTGTATTGAGTGTTTTTTTTTTCTTTTCATTTGGTTGAATGGAGTGCAACGCACATGTGAGTGAACAGTGTGAACGAAAAAATCCTCTGCATCTTTATTCAGTTAGAACAGGCGTCGTTCTGTGCTGAGCGTGCTTTGTGAAATTGTGCATACATTGACTTTCTTGTAATCAAGAATTGTATTAAACCTCGCCTGATCGGGCAGTAGTAATAGAAATAAAAACAAAACACCATCCGAAATTGTGTTGTTGGAAAAAGAAGTCGAAACATCATTTTTCGACAGCACCATTTTGGTCTGTGCTTTGTTTTTATTGACATTTCAATTTGGTAAATTTTACATTGCAGGTAACATCGGTGTCCAAGTGCCTGTGAAGTATTAATTGTTGGTTTCAGTTTCCTTGTGTCTATTTGAATTCAGTGGGTGTGTGTGTGTGAGGCACTTGATTGCTTAATTAATCTGGACTTATATCAGCACCATCAATGTAATAGGTGGAGAAATTTCATGTTATTCAAATATTAGTACTAGTATCAGTTTCAATTTGTTTGCCGTATGTTACTATAAGAGTTCTGATTTTCATTATTTACTGTAATACGGATTTTTGCCTGGCAAGGGCATGTAGATATTGTAGGTTTGCAATTTTATCCTGATGGAAGTTTTATTTTGCTCTTGAACTGTAAATAGGGATGAAATGTATGGATGTTACCATGAACTTTCCTGATCTGCAGCTGTGTGTGAACAAGAACACCACATTATTGTGTGGGATCTGTCTTTATTTGATTCTTTGCCCCATGATTAAGTAGTCACCTCCAAGTGTGTAGACTTGCCCACATGGCATATTACTGTTAATCCTCCTTTCGTGAGTGTCAAAAGTATGAGAAGGTAGTGTTTACCCTGCATTTCCGGTATTCACCACTTGCTTGTTTTTACGTGGCTCTTGTCACTTTGGTTGAAGTGAGGATCCATTTTATGTGGCTGTCTGATTTAAGAGACTTCTGTGCATCTAGTCTTCATGGTAGGTACGATGCTGCAAACATATGTAAAAAAAAAAAAAAGAGCAGCACCTTGTAAAATTATGTAAGTACTGATGTGATCTGAAATTGTGTGGCTGCGACGTTGTGACACTGCAGTATGATAGAAGACCAGGTGGGACGGTGCATTACGGTGGATGGTGCACTGGGGGTTGCCCGTCATCTTCATTTCTTTTCTTTATTCAGTTAATACGTGACATGTTAATAGCAAAGAGTAATTGTGAAGTTTAATCACATCACTTGGTTGAATATTAATCACATTATTGTTTGGTGATGAAAATTTTAAAAGCTTAATCTGTTATCTTTTTCTGTGTATGTCCCGATATAACAAGAGCAGGCAGTGCAGTAATCCCATTTGTTTTATAAGTGCTAGCAGTGGTTGCAAGATGACTGTGAACCAAAGACTTTATAGGTCTCTCTGCCCGGCTTGTGATGCAAGCCAGTACTGCATTCCATATTCGTGAGGGATTTTGTTGCTTACGTGTGCCGACATTCTAAGTGGCTGTCCATTAAAAATGTTTGTGTTGTTCCTGTCTCTCTTGTGTCCATTTTTTGCATGCGATCTACGACTGTGAAGACAAACGCCTTCCGCAGCTTATCAAACTTCGCATTGCTAAATTGGGGATCTCTGGCTTACGGCTAGTACTGTTCTTAGTGCACTGGTGTTAGCCATGTTGAGTTTGTTATGAAAGCAACTGAAAACAATCTATTAAAGGGGAAATCCGGCGGTTTTTAACCATAATTTGATATTGCTGTTTTCCTGTATTAATGATAGTATTGTGTAGCAGCCAAGGTGGTTGGATTTCCTTAGAAGCTCTGACCAATAATATTCAGAATAATAATACAGAAATGGGTACACGCTTCATGCAGCATACGTGGCGACGTCGCAGCCTGCTCACCATCAAAAATATGGAGCTGGTGGCAGGAAAATGAAAGTAGCGATCTCATCCGACGATGTGTTGAGTTATGCCATCTCTTCTGAACTCGACAACGATGGTTTGAGCACTGAAGCTTGACCGTTTTGCTTTCACGCACCCACCTGCTCATGTAGGTATCTTTGTAGGTAATGACATCAGAAATGCAGGAGGGCGCACAAGACAATCCTTTAAGAATTCATTTTCAGGAATACTAAATGACTTGTAACAGCCTGGCTTCGCAGGTATTACAGCACCAAGGGGTACATATATTAGCAAGTATTAGTATATCGGAAAGCAGCATACGTAAAGGCTTAGCGTTACGGTGAAACCGAGTGCACTTCGCTGCCCAAACTAGCCTTAGTATAGCGGTAGAGAGCAAAACGCTAACGCAAAGGCATACGGCGACATCTGCACCTTAAAACAACGATTATTGAATCCTGGGTGTGCCACGAAGTCGAGCTTATCCAAGGTCACTGAGCTCGTGTATACGTGTTACAGTGTTGTGTCGACAGACCAGGAAAACGGCGTTTTGTTTCAGAATGTCACCATCGAGTCTCCTTTCTCACCCATAGTACCTGTCATTTCCAAGTTAGGATGACATAGAAGCGCTTCTGCTTTGGAACCAGAGCAGCAACACGTGCAGTTCGTGTCTACATGGAGAGGCCTCCTAAATGGCTGGCACATGTGACCGCCTTTGTGACCTGCAGGAATACTTCGCCAGACGCTAAAATGTCATTTCGGGCATTAAAAATACAGTAATGCACCACATTACCACATTACTCATGTTGGCTTGAGTTTTAGCTGTATCTTGAAACAGGCAATATACAAAAAAAAAAACGAAAAAGAAAAAAAAAACCGGAAAAACGGTGGTTGTGCCGCCATCTGGATGCAGCTATAGCACTCACACTTCAAGCCTTGTGTGCTGCGTATTGAGAGCGTATCTTGAAAATGGCGCCATATTATCAGTACACGGCTGGCGAAGCCTAATTAAGCAAACTTGAAGCAAATGCCAACATTAGTGGATAATGAATGAACTCAACAATGCAGGCCGACGTCCCGACAGATGAAGCGATCCGCCTCACTTGACTGAGGCCGCCATCTTGGCAAACGTAACGCGGTAACGTTAACGCTGTCTTTGCGTTTTCTGCTTTGCGATATACTAAAATTCGCTATTAAATATTTCACTGAGATCAGCGGAAATTGAAACATCGTTGGAGTTCATCTTTAAGTGCACATTATTAATGAAACATTCACTGGGGTCGACAGGATGACATAACTTCTTTACTAAAATTGGTAGGTAGAGTAGGGCGCAGGTTTTAGTTCGGAAGTTGGACGTAAATGGAACTTGCAGCCTCGCGGAGCAACAGCGACTGGTGATTATGCTCCAAGTTCGATTCCTAGCGCATCAACAGATGTTTTTCTGAGTGCTTTTACAGCATAAGCTGTTATGAGATCACAACAAGTGTAGTTTTTGCGCCGTAGTTGTCCGCCGCCGCCGGTGTCCGTAACGACTATCGCTGCAAATTTTAGAAAAAAAATAACCAGGACCGAGGAGTATTTTAACTCGTCCTCTGCGTGGTAGTCGAGCGTTCTACCACTGAGCTACGCCTGTGGTTGAAAAATCACCGCTAAAAGACCTAAACAGGTATAACGTCTGCCGAGGAATCGCATTAACAAATGTAATGTTACGTGGCAGAACCCACACTCTCTGCGTGGTAGTCGAGCGTTCTACCACTGAGCTACGCCTGTGGTTGAGAAATCACCGCTAAACGACCTAAACAGGTATAACGTCTGCCGAGGAATCGCATTAACAAATGTAATGTTACGTGGCAGAACAATAAAACGTCACTATGCGTCGCGGAAAGTGGGTTGCATAACGAGTTCGAGGAATCATTTCAAAGAACACAGGGCTGCATGGTTTGTAGCTCTGCACCCATTACAGAGGCCTCATAAACATCATCATTATAAAACAATCTTCTTCAACTTTACCGTCATCATTATTACGAACCGCTGCCATTTATCGTGTCGTATCGTGCCATGCGACATGCGGCGGGCGACGTGGGCAGCCCCGACAGCAACTTGACTTGGCTCTTCGATATACCTGATGGCTCCTCCTCGTAAGGTGCGGACCGCTGCTGAAAAAGCGAATCGCAGAGCTACGCGCGCGGCTGCAGCAAGGCAACGTGGGGCACAACAGACAGCTGCGCAGAGAGAAGCCCAAACCGCAGCTCGCCGTCGACGCCGGGCCGAGAGTTCGGTTCGTTCTCGGGAAAACGATGCCAGGAGACTCTCTAAGATGTTCACTTATGCAGATTTGCACGTTACAATGCTGCAGTAATTATGGCTTAGCGGGTACTTCCCTACTTGGCAGAATGATGAGAGTTATGGCGCAGGGGATACCTACCACCTCTAGTTGCAGTAGTTTCCCAAGCGTTTAAAATGGCATCTCAAAACATCGGTCCTCCAGCTTACGGTGCCACTGTCCTGCGGTTCCGCGCAGGCCTGGCTCTTTTTCATTATTGTCCTTACATGTTTACTTTACTGCGTCATATCCGTTGCAGTAGTGAGGTATGGCGACGTGGTGGATCCGGTATAAAACACTCTCGTGTTAAAAAACAAACAAACACACAAACCGTGCCGCGGAGGGACCCGACATGGGCGCGGCGAGCGGCAGCGAAGGGTTCATTGGTCAGCTATCGGCCAGTGTCACAAAATAGGGTTTTTTTGTGAAATTTTGACTCGATCAGAAGTCGCACAAAATGCGTTTTCCCGCATCGTAGAGCATTCCTCTACTTATTGCGCGCCTTCCTGAATAAAAATACGGTCTCTCAAAATCTTGCCCAAAATGCCAGAAAAGGTAAGACTATAGTCTTGGGTTTTTTGTGAAATTTTGACTCGATCAGAAGTCGCACAAAATGCGTTTTACCGCATCGTAGAGCATTCCTCTACTTATTGCGCGCCTTCCTGAATAAAAATACGGTCTCTGAAAATCTTGCCCAAAATGCCAAAAAAGGTAAGACTATAGTATTGGGTTTTTTGTGAAATTTTGACTCGATCAGAAGTCGCTCTAAATACGTTTTCCCGCATCGTAGAGCATTCCTCTACTTATTGCGCGCCTTCCTGAATAAAAATACGGTCTCTCAAAATCTTGCCCAAAGTGCCATAAAAGGTAAGACTATAGTATTGGGTTTTTTGTGAATTTTTGGCTCGATCAGAAGTCGCACAAAATGCGTTTTACCGCATCGTAGAGCGTTCCTCTACTTATTGCGCGCCTTCCTGAATAAAAATACGGTCTCTCAAAATCTTGCCCAAAGTGCCATAAAAGGTAAGACTATAGTATTGGGTTTTTTATGAAATTTTGACTCGATCAGAAGTCGCACAAACTGCGTTTTACCGCATCGTAGAGCATTCCTCTACTTATTGCGCGCCTTCCTGAATAAAAATACGGTCTCTCAAAATTTTGCACAAAATGCCAAAAAAGGTAAGACTATAGTCTTGGGTTTTTGTGAAATTTTGACTCGATCAGAAGTCGCACAAAATGCGTTTGCCGCATCGTAGAGCATTCCTCTACTTATTGCGCGCCTTCCTGAATAAAAATACGGTCTCTCAAAATCTTGCCCAAAATGCCAGAAAAGGTAAGACTATAGTCTTGGGTTTTTTGTGAAATTTTGACTCGATCAGAAGTCGCACAAAATGCGTTTGCCCGCATCGTAGAGCATTCCTCTACTTATTGCGCGCCTTCCTGAATAAAAATACGGTCTCTCAAAATCTTGCCCAAAATGCCAGAAAAGGTAAGACTATAGTCTTGGGTTTTTGTGAAATTTTGACTCGATCAGAAGTCGCTCTAAATACGTTTGGGCCGCATCATAGAGCAT